>CAKXYN010000134.1:0-595000 GCA_935064755.1 Tragelaphus eurycerus | reverse complement strand
TCCTGTGCCTCAGTTCTGACCCACAGCAGAGTGCCAACCCCCTACTGATGGATATGCCAGCATCTGAGTCTCCAGGAGGGCCTCAGGGAGTAGGGGAGAAGATGCTAGGGAGGGAATTCAAGTTGAAAAGCAAAATAAATTCTTCATTTGCCCCCATGCCAAATGACAGCCACGAAGTTATTTATTCTTCTATATAGGTTTTAAATTGTCTCTAATCTAATTACCACTCAACCTGCTCCCCCAGCGATGCCATTAATTAAGGCAGGTGGCTTTGCTCGGCACAGGGGAGCTCTTGCTTTCTTTGCCTTCCATCCAGGTTGTGCATTCAGGCAGAAGCGTCAGGAACAGTCAGCCTCTCCCTTTGTTTCCCACGCCCCCGCCCCCTGACCCCCGCGGCTGTTTGCCCTTCTCTCCCTGGCCCTCTGCTCTCCACCCCTGACGACACTCCTCTTTGGCACCCCTGGTGCTCGGGTGTGGCTACCCAGTCTGTGATCCGTGGCTACTGAGACTGTGCCTATGAACTTACCGTGGTTGGCCGGGGGCAGCCAGCAGGCCTAGTGTCGGAGGCCTGGCCGTCATGGGGTTTGAAGGGAGTGTCCTTGCAGCTTCTGTGCTCTGAGTAAAACGTGTCCTGGTGAGAGAAGCCAGGCTGGTCTCTTTAACCTGGAGACATAGCACACAGTAAGTCAGTTTTTGCCTGAGAGGAACTTTGTAGTCTGGGAACGTCAGCAACCAATTCCTAGCTTACAGAGAGTCCCTGTGGAGAATGGGGGAGGGTGGGCAGAAAGTGTGACAGGCAAGGACTTTCTGAGCGTCTGGTCTCTCATCACACTATGGAGGCGGAAATGGAGGTCTGGACAGGGAGGGCCTGAGCTCAGGGGCCGGCAGGCGGCCAAGCTGGTGGGAGAGCTAGGGTCAATCTCCAGACCCCCTGACCGGGGGGACCTTCCCTTGCCTGGGGATCAGGCTCACACAGCAAACGAGTGCATTCTTCACGTCAGCCCCTGTGCAGGGAGGCAGGGCTGAGGAATGGACTTCTGAGCTGAAGGCAGTCTAGGACAGGCTGTGGTGCTCCTTTTTGCTGGGAGAATGTGAGGACACTGCTGATGTTCCAGTGAGATATACTTTATGGTCTCACTTGAAGGCCGAGGGAGGGAGGGATGTATGACTTCTAAGGGAAGGCTCACAGTTTTTGCTACAAATTTGAAGTTTTGTGTTTTCTTTCTTAGCATTATGTAAGCGACAGTTTCCTGTGGAGGAACAAGAATTTCACTTCCCAGGGAAAGACGGAGGCTTGAGACAGCCGATTACGAGGTAGAGAGGGGCGAGGCCTCTGGTTCCCAGTATCTTTCGCGGAACGCAGTGGGTCTCCTGCATGGTCTCACCTGGGGGAGCTGGTCCCCGTAGTCTATGAGCTCATCATAGTTGCTTGGATCCATGACCTCATCGTAGTTGTCCAGGCTCAGGACATAGTCCCCCAGATTCAGAATGGCATAAGAATCGCCTTCCCTCTCCTCCTTTGAGAGAGATGCTGTGCCTGCTTCCTGCCGCATCAGGATCAGAAGGCTCAGTAAGGCCAGAAGCTTCATGGGGGGTCCTGGCAGGTGGGGAGGGGAATGAGAACGGAGCCGAATCACTAAGGTGTCCAGTCCCGGGGGAACAGCTCACAGACTCATCCCACTTCCCACCCTTACGCTTGCAGACCCTTAAGCTGTTCATCACACACTTGGTGTCTTCAGTGCAAGTCCAGGCTCCCTCCATGCTGGGGCTACACCTCAGGCAATGTCTCCCGTCGGCCCCTGCTTTAGTCTTGTCCACACACTGATACTCATTCACACGCGCAGGAATGTGCAGGCACCTGGCAAAATCTCATTTACTCATCTCAACACACACACTCATGCGTGTCCCCCTGTCCACATCACTCCCTACTAACTAGGCATACACAGATGTGCTCTTATACAGTCACCCATTCAGAGTACAACTATTAGCCACTACACTAGATTTAGAGAAACTTCACCATCAAGGAAACCTGTGGTTTTTAAGAAGATCATTCATTCGTTCTTGCCTTTGCCTGACAAACGTTTATGAGCTATCTTAATAGTCCTAGGCCCTGGATTTGTCTTTGGGGGCACAGAAATAAATAGGGCAAGCCTAGTTCCAGGAATGCCTAATCCATTCAGGGAACATAGGCTTAAAAATTGATTCCAGTCAGAATTGATTACAGAAAAGAATGTTAGTTTTAAAATATATTTATGAACGCAGCTTTTTAGAAACAAAAGATTACAAAAACAAAAGAACTCTTTGTGTATGGTTGGACACACCCAGAAAGTTCCGTAGGTATCTCTGTACAGATGAGTTCAAATGTTCACGCGTGTTCATCCACATATGCACAGAGGGGTCAGGGACTGTGTGTTGTGTGGGTGTGAAGCACCTGGTGTATTTCTGATAGCGCATCTTTCCCCAAAGTCAGCTGCATGAGTCTCTAGGAGGCTCTCTTTTTAAAAATTGAAGTATAGTTGATTTACAGTGTTGGGCCAATCTTTGCTGTATAGCAAAGTGATTCAGTTATAAAAAAATATGGAATGTTTCATGAATGTGCATGTTATCCTTGTGCAGGGACCATGCTAATCTTCTGTATCATCCCAATTTTATTTTGTTTTTCATTTTTTAATCGGATGATAATTGCTTCACAATGTTGTGTTGGTTTCTGCCATACAACTCGAACCAGTCATAATTACATTGATAAAGTGTGTGTGTGTGTGTGTGTGTGTGTGTGTGTGTGTGTGTATGTGTGCATATATATATACACGCTGCTAAAGCGAGCACTTTCCTTCTTTCTTAATTTTTGCTGGGCAAGGGGGTAAGCCCCCATCCATAGCAAGAGCTGTCCCTTCAACTTACCTCCCACACCTTACGCCAAACCAAATTATATAATCAAAAACATCTTGAAGAAGAAAGCCCTAAGACGAGTTACTGCCGCCCTCCAACCTCAAGGCCAACACCCCACCCCGCTGTGCCCGGTGCTCCCCTCGGCCCACACTCACCCTCACTTGCGCACCCATAGGCCTAACACCTCAAAGCCCACAACCTTACCCTGTAGACTCTGGATTCCAAATGGAGCCGCACAGCTTCCAGAGAGGCGGGAACTCTGACGGGGAAGTTATGACCCTCTGAGGGGCCTGGGTAGAAGGTTGCCTGGGGAGGGCGGGGAGCGAGTCAAGCCAATGACTTCTCTCTTTCCTGACGTCCAGCCGTTTCTTCTCCCCTTTCCTCAGCAGGTCCCTCGTGTCACCTCTCTGCTTGGTTGGAAAGACTCTCTCTCCCTCCCCCAGCCCCTCCCCTCCCAGCCCCACACGGACCCCTCCCACCTCCCACCTCACCTTTTCCTCTCTCTGTCTGCTGTCTGTCTCTTTTTCTGGCCCACTCTCTGAGGGGGCAGGTGGCTACCACCCCTGCAGGGGACACCCACACCTCAGATCCTGCGCTCTCCAAGAAGAGAAGACAGCCGTGGGGCTTTGTGGAGGGACGGACCTCGCCTTTCCGGGTTTCTTCAGCCTGAGAGTAACGCAGCTTTGGCTTCAGAGATGGAATCCAAAGATTTAAAGAGGCTTACCTGAGGTACTCTGAGCAGCACCACTACCTGCCATCTGGACCTCTAATACGGGACTATAAGTGCACAAAAATCACCACAGGGAGAGAGGTTCAAAGAGGAGATGAACAGGGCATGCGGTAGAATTTGAAAGCCAGCTTCAAGCTCTCTGACAAGGATGGAGAGGAAGATACAGGAAACTCTCTGGACCTACAAGAATGGGCCCTAGAAAAGCATTTCCTGATCATAAACACCAGAAAGCTTCATGTGGGGTCCTCAGGTGTCTGAGGAGAATCTCCCCACTCCGGGGTCCTTACCAAAGACGCACTTCTTGGGAGAGACTCTTCTTTCCCTGGCGCCTTTGGCAAGCCCCTGCTGAAGGTGGTGGGGAAGGAGCTCAGACACCCTCCTCCTGATTCTGCGGGCCCGTATACATGGTTTGCCCAGGTTCTTAGACGATGCTCCTCCTCTCTGCTTCCTCCCGCTAACCACGTACTAAATCCCGGCTGCATGGGTCTCAGGATCATTAATTAATCATTAGGATCATTTAATTCAAATCTTTTATAGTACAGGTGGAGAATCAGTGGCCCAGCAAAGAGAGGTGACTTGCCCAAGATCACACAGAGCCAGCGTCAGGTCTTAAATCCTTAATTCACATGACCCCTGCCTTCTTTTGGAGAAGGAAATGGCAACCCACTCCAGTATTCTTGCCTGGAGAATCCCAGGGACAGCGGAGACTGGTGGGCTGCCGTCTATGGGGTCGCAGAGTCGGACATGACTGAAGCGACTTAGCAGCAGCAGCTGCCTTCTTTGCCTCACCCTAGAAGTCCTGAGGTCATGCATCTCTGTGCCCTCAGAACAGATGGCCCTGGCAGAACTCATCTCTGCCCTGGCACAATATCTGAAGGCACAGAGCTAATAGCCTGGCTCAAGGGCCAGAGCCTAGCCTGCAGTGTTCCTGGGCACCAGCTGGAATGGAGGGGCTTTCCCAGCCCAGAAACATTGTCTCCAGAGCAAAACCTCTTCCTGATCCCCCGGCAGCCTTCCGCACGAGGAGAGACACAGAGGGCTCTGCTGGTGGAGAGATGGCCCTGGAGCCAGGGAAGTGCCCAGGAAGCGGGCAGCACATGCGGTGGGCGGTCCTCAACCTTCTCCACAGCCAAGGCTCCTCATTCAGATCCCCCAGCCCACTCCAGTCAGCCGGGCGTCACCCCTCCACTGCCGCACCGCTTGTTCCTTGAGAAGAAAGCGGTGTGACTGCTCCTTCATCTCCCCTACTATATGCCCCCGCTCCCCTGGGCCGCACCCCCAGCACTTCTGCTCTTAGGTCTATGACTGTGGCCCCTGCAAGCTCTCGCTCTCGGACGCTTCTAGTCCCGCTGCGCATGCGCCAGTTCCCTGCTCCCCGGCCCTGGCTGAGCTGCTTCTGATTCAGGTTTCAAGTTCTAGACCCTCAACCCCTTCTACTCTCACTGTCTGGTTACCATGGATTTCAGGGAGGGTCCATGGTGTGTGTGTGTGTGTGTGTGTGTGTGTGTGTGTGTGTGAGAGGGTCCACGGTGTGTGTGTGTGTGTGTGTGTGAGGGTCCACGGTATGTGTGTGTGTGTGTGTGTGTGTGAGGGTCCACAGTATGTGTGTGTGTATGTGGATCTACGGTGTGTGTGTGTGTGTGTGTGAGTGTCCATGGTGTGTGTGTGTGTGTGAAGGCCTGTGAGGGGTGTGTGTGTGAGAAAGAGAGGGTCCGTGGTGTGTGTGTGAGATAGAAAGGGTCCATGGTGTGTGTGTGTGTGTGTGTGTGTGTGTGTGTGAGGGGTCCATGGTGTGTGTGTGTGTGTGAAGGCCCGTGGTATGTGTGTGTGTGTGCACATGTGTGTGAGGGCCTGTGGGTTGTGTGTGTGAGGACCTATGGGTGTGTGTGTGTGTGTGAAGGCCCGTGGTGTGTATGTGTGTGTGTGTGAGAGAGAGAGAGAGGGTCCATGGTGTGTGTGTGTGTGAGGGTCCATGGTGTGTGTGTGAAGGCCCATGGGTGTGTGTGTGTGTGTGAGATAGAGAGGGTCCATGATGTGTGTGTGTGTGTGAGAGAGAGGGTCCATGGTGTGTGTGTGTGTGTGTGAGGGCCCATGCTGTGTGTGTGTGTGTGTGTGTGTGTGTGTGAGGGCCCATGGTGTGTGTGTATGTGTGTGTGTGTGTGTGAGGGCCCATGGGGTGTGCATATGTGTGTGTGTGTGAGGGCCCATGGTGTGTGTGTATGTGTGTGTGTGTGTGTGAGGGTCCACGGTGTGTGTGTATGTGTGAGGGTCCATGGTGTGTGTGTGTGTGAGGGCCCATGGGGTGTGTGTGTGTGTATGTGTGAGGGTCCACGGTGTGTGTGTATGTGTGTGTGTGAGGGTCTATGGTGTGTGTGTGTGAGGGCCCATGGGGTGTGTGTGTGTGTGTGTGTGTGTGTGTGTGAGGGCCCATGGGGTGTGTGTGTGTGTGTGTGAGGGTCCATGGTGTGTGTGTGTGTGTGTGTGAGGGCCCATGATATGTGTGTGTGTGTGTGCATGTCTGTGAGGGCCCATGGTGTGTGTGCACGTGTGTGTGTGTGTAGAGCCCGTGGTGTGTGTGTGTGAGGGTCCATGGTATGTGTGTGTGTGTGTGTGAGGGCCCATGGTATGTGTGTGTATGTGTGAGGGCCTATGGTATGTATGTGTGTGTGTGAGGGCCCATGGTATGTGTGTGTGTGTGTGCATGTCTGTGAGGGCCCATGGTGTGTGTGCATGTGTGTGTGTGTGAGGGCCCGTGGTGTGTGTGTATGTGAGGGTCCATGGTATGTGTGTGTGTGTGTGTGTGTGAGGGCCCATGGTATGTGTGTGTGTGTGTGTGCATGTCTGTGAGGGCCCATGGTGTGTGTGCACGTGTGTGTGTGTGAGGGCCCATGGTGTGTGTGTGTGTGAGGGTCCATGGTATGTGTGTGTGTGTGTGAGGGTCCATGGTATGTGTGTGTGTGTGAGGGCCCATGGTATGTGTGCGTGTGTGTGTGAGGGCCCATGGTATGTGTGTGTGTGTGTGTGAGGGCCCATGGTATGTGTGTGTGTGTGAGGGCCCATGGTATGTGTGTGTGTGTGTGTGAGGGTCCATGGTATGTGTGTGTGTGTGTGTGAGGGTCCATGGTATGTGTATGTGTGTGTGTGAGGGCCCATGGTATGTGCGTGTGTGTGTGTGAGGGCCCATGGTATGTGCGCGTGTGTGTGTGAGGGCCCATGGTATGTGTGTGTGTGTGTGAGGGCCCATGGTATGTGTGCGTGTGTGTGTGAGGGCCCATGGTATGTGTGCGTGTGTGTGAGGGTCCATGGTATGTGCGCGTGTGTGTGTGAGGGCCCATGGTATGTGTGTGTGTGTGTGAGGGCCCATGGTATGTGTGCGTGTGTGTGTGAGGGCCCATGGTATGTGTGCGTGTGTGTGTGAGGGCCCATGGTATGTGTGTGTGTGTGTGAGGGTCCATGGTATGTGTGTGTGTGTGAGGGTCCATGGTATGTGTGTGTGTGTGTGTGAGGGTCCATGGTATGTGTGTGTGTGTGTGTGAGGGCCCATGGTATGTGTGTGTGTGTGTGAGGGCCCATGGTATGTGTGTGTATGTGTGCATGTGTGTGAGGGCCTGTGGGGTGTGTGTGTGTGCGTGAGCATCCACGGTGTGTGTGTGTGTGTGTGTGTGTGTGTGAGGGTCCACGATGTGTGTGTATGTGTGAGTGTGTGTGAGGGTCTATGGTGTGAGTGTATGAGGGTCCATGGTGTGTGTGTGTGAGGGCCTGTGGCATGTGTGTGTATGTGTGCATGTGTGTGAGGGCCTGTGGGGTGTGTGTGTGTGCGTGAGGGTCCACGGTGTGTGTGTGTGTGTGTGTGTGTGTGTGTGTGTGTGTGAGTGAGGGTCTACGGTGTGTGTGTGCGTGTGTGTGTGTGGAGGGTCCACGATGTGTGTGTATGTGTGAGTGTGTGTGAGGGTCCATGGTGTGTGTGTGTGAGGGTCCATGGTGTGTGTGTGTGAGGGTCCATGGTGTGTGTGTGTGTGAGGGTCCATGGGGTGTGTGTGTGAGGGTCCATGGGGTGTGTGTGTGTGTGTGAGGGCCCATGGTGTGTGTGTGTGTGTGTGATCTGCGTGGGAACCATCTAACCGTCCTGCTGTTGTTCCAGGCAGCTCAGCCCTGGAGAGCTGTTCTAATCCGAGCCTCATTAGGAGGAGCAGGAGGCGTGATGATGGAGTGGAGGTGGCAGGCCCTGGGGACAGAGGTCTGGGGCAGGGTGACCCCATTGCTTCCCTGTTCATGGGCACAGAGAGAGAGAGAGGCAGAGGTGGAAGTGTCAGAAACTCCCCTGCCTTTGGACAGCAGGGGTCTATTTCCTGCCGAGGGCTTGTAGCCACATAAATCCATGACTGCAAATCATTCCTCCTCTTCTCTCAGACACACACACATACACACACACGCGGTAGACTCCATGTCTTCCGATCTTTTTCTCAAGCTGGTTCCCCTCTTTCCTGCTTATGTACTTTTTCCTCCTTCCACCTGGCAAAATCTGATTCAAATCTTAAGATCCAGCGCAAATGATAGGAACCATTCTGGTTTCTCCCAGGCAGAAGGAGAGACCCTCTCCACAATGCTTTTTGTACCCAGCATTATTGCAGACACTTAAGACACGCAATTACTAATTCATGGATTTTCCCTTTATGAATTCCTCAAGGGCAAGGGGGTATATATTAGCGGTCCTTGAATTCTTAGCTGGAAACCTTGCACATGGCTGATATACACTGAACACTTGCTGGATTGAATTGAGGCCGAAATTTAGGAGGCAAGGTAGAAGGAGTGGACAGTATCTGGCAGCTTTTTATCCAAAAGGAGGTGGTATAGTCCGGGAGGATTCTGAAACAAACCTTCCACCGGAAGAGAGATTCCAGGGCACCCTGATCTTGCCCCTCTGTGACTATCTGCATGGCCTATAGACCATTCCACATGCAGTGGTTGGCCCTTTGCTCACTGCGCTCCATATACCCCTGCCACATGGTTCTGTGCATCTTACACTACCGGTCCTCAGCTAGTCTGTAAGTTTTGTCTGGTTAGGAATGGAGTCTGGTTTGTGTCTTTCTGTACCCGACTCAGTACTGAGCATTTGGGAGACCCTCAATCATCTAGTAGTATCTGTGGGTTGAGAAGAACTTGGAGTTTGGGGCTTCACATGTAGCCGCCAGATTTTTTTTTATCTGACTTTAGGAATGGGGGAAGTTCACCAAGAAAAGGTTTTAGAATCATTTCCCTAGAGTTTCTTAGGAATAGGATCCTATCTCTACCAGTCTTCTCAGAGGTAGTAAGGTTGGAGGCAGGGGGAGAGGGTGGCAAGATGAATTTAAGGTACTATTCTCATCTGTTTACATGGTCAGATTCAAGCAGGATATTTTTCATGTCACTTTATTTTCTCTGCTGTGAAGCGTGATGGAATGTGAAAGTTCTTTCACAAAGTTGTCATGATCTTCAAGAAAGAATAGATGTAGGTACAGAGTACACATACACACCTACTTACACACCTGTATGTGCCTATGCCAACAGCACTGAGAGAATGAAGTTGTATATGGAGGAGGCGGCCTCCTTAATCCAGGGGAAACCAGCGCGTTGTGTGTGTGTGGAGGGGTGGGGGGAACTATACGGCCAATTCCATTTCCTCTAGTTTACAGCTGCAGGGAGCTATAGAGGAAGCGGGCGTATTCTAGACAGGGCACTGGGATGATGGTGATTTTGTTGCTGCTGAAACAAAACGGTTCAGGTTTGCAGGAGCAGGGGAATGACCCCTCCTCCCTCAGGAGTCCTAGGCGCTGTGCTCATTACCAGAGGGGCTGAGGGTGCAAGGTGGGAGTAAGATACACAAGGGGCGGTTATCCAAGCCGTAGCACCTTGGCTACAGTTTATCTTGACTTTAAGCAAGAGCTTTGGAAAAACCAGCTGCAGCTGCAAAGAATGAAGCAGTTGAATGGGAACATGGGGAGGAACTTGATGAAACGGGCCTATTTTCTGTAAATTAGCAAAAGAGAAAAATTAGAATAAAATGGAGATTTCTTAAAGTTAGGGAGCTAGCTTAATCCAATTTCTTAAACATCTCTGGAACTTTTCTCAACCTAACTTGAGAGTGGGCGCCACGTCCTACTCATTTCTAGGATACACAACTCCCAGTCCCACCAATGTACACTTGGGGGCTATAGTGGGGGCATCTCCACCCACTAGAGGGAGGAAAGGGGAGATGAAGGTCAGTCGGCTCTGGGGGACTCGGGCTTCCCTTAGAGGCCTTTCATACACTGCTCCCCTGGGCCAGATTGGGGGGCAGTGTGTGTGAAAACTTTGGGGGCAGGACAGTCCATACAGGGAATAAATTATTGCAAAGGAAGGAGATAGTATTTAGGACTCGTGCTGCCTTAGAACATGGTCTAAAAGGTGGAGTTGCATAGGGAACATGAGCTCCAGAGGGTCCTTGGAGGGGTACTGTAGCCACCTTCTTAGTCTACCACCTGAAAGAAGAAGGCAGAAGGGACCTGCAAGGTGAGAGGGCAGAGGGGAACAAGCCATATCCTCTTCTGTGTTCCGGAAGTTTCCCTCTTGGTTTCACTCATATGGAAACCAGGTCCCCTATCTTGGTGCCTCTATACCTGAGTGCCCTATAGACCCCAGAGGACAGAGACCACGCGTATCACCCACAGCTCTTCAAGTGGGAACTAGAGGCCAACTCCTGACCTTGGCAGATCACCCCAGAAAGATGATGACACAGGACCAGCTGTGGGCAGTATCAGCCACCAGATGTCACTGCTGTGCCCGGCTGAGAGGGGAGGCCGCTGGACAAGCAGAAGAGGGCTCTGGGAGATTTCCGGCTCTCCGCCCCTTCTCGAGCAGTTCCTCTGGAGCCGCTCCCCAGCAACGAAGGGGCAGAAAGCACACGGCAGGGCGGGGCTGCTGGCTCTGTACCCTCCCCGTGCTGCTGCTCCTCAGGCCTTGGGCCTCTTGCCCAGCTGCCAGGGGGCCATTCGCACCCACACAGGCCATACTGGGTTCTGACTCCCAGCCTCTCCCACTGGCTGGTCCCTGGGTTTTTGGGCCACTCTCCTCCTGGAATGCTCCTAACCTGCTCTTACTGTTGGCACAGAGGCTCAGCCAGGAGGCTGCGTGCCGAGAAGGGCCCGTCTCACCCTATGAAGGAGCAGTGGGTCCCTGTGCCCATCTTTGAGCCTGAGCCCTTCTTCAGCCGTTCCCTTGCACCTCCTTTCCAGAACCCAGGCTGGTAGAGGGTGGGTGCCTGTCTGGTGCCCGTGAATGGGGCAAGGCAGCAGCAGTTTTGGAAGATGGGATCCTTGACCCAGGAGACCTGAGTTCCTCAGTCTGTTTGGGTCAGAGCTGCCCACAGTAGAGGAATTTCCAGCAGGACTTTCCAAACTTCAAGTCTAGGCTGCCCCTGACCAAGCTCCGCTTGCTTTGGCCAGGACGAGCGAGAACCACATTTCCGTCCATGGCCCAGGCTAACCCAGGAGTGATGAGGGAGGAAGAGAGTGGGATGTCTTTAGACATACACCTATGCTTCTGGGACCAGAAGGTGGGGTGCACAGTGGGTGTCTTTGAACTGGGTGGACCAAATCAAGCTTTTGGAAATCTTGTTCTAGAAGCTGCAGGGGCAGCAGAGTATGTGGCTTGTCCCTGACTCGGGAAGGTGGGATAAGAAGGGCAGAGCTGGGAGCAAGAAAAGGAGACAGAGCAAACTGTGGGCACGGGCGCCGGGGCCTCCACATTCAGCGCGGCCAGAGGAGCTCCAGGGCCGCAGGAGGGCCTAGATGACCACGGACTGCAGCAGGCGGAAGCACATCATGAGGTCCAGCGGGATGGGAGGCTTCAGGTAGTTCCCATCCAGCCGCAGGTAGCGGAGGTGCGGCACGTGCTCCAGATCCGAGGAGAAGTCATGGAAGGCGACTATATTGTTGGGGCAAATTTGGGTCCCATTGATTTCTGTGGAGAAAGAAAGGGAGCAGTCAGCAGAAGAGGTGGGCAGGGGGTCAGGCCAGATAGGGCTAGAGGCCAAAACATGGAGGGAAAAGAGGGTGGACAAGGATAAGGACCCTAGAGATTTCTTCTCTGGAACTGGCTCACCAGTTCTCGGGAATATGCGACCATAAGTGAATGACCCTAGCCTCCAGGCTGGTTTTACCCATTTGTAAAATGAACTAAATTGGAACTGATCAACAATTGTTATTGAAAACTCACTCTAAAGACTCAGGGAGGAAGTGAACTTTGAGCTGACCCTTCAAAGATAGGATTAACATGTAGAGACCTGGGGATGGTGTTCTGATGCTGTGACCTATTTGAATGATGTGGAGGGCAAAAAGCTCATGTCAGAGTTAGGAACCAGTAAATAGTACAACGTGATGTACTAAGCAGAGTAAACTGGAGAGGCTCCAGTTGTGGCCACCAATTACAGGAGACTTTCAGATATTTCACTAAGGACAGGGTCTCTGACTTCTAGTCTGAGGAATGTCACTGAGCAGGACTGATGTTATGAGAGCGATGGTGGGATATATGAACTGGTGTCCCGGGGGGCGCTAAATCTGGAAGGGCCCTACGATCAGGTTTATCCTGTAGACAGATGAATCTGGCTGCATGTGGAGGAACAGTGGAGGGAAGCAAGATCTGAAGCCCGCAGCGGATGCATTACCCAGGAGGCTCTCCTGTG
Organism: Tragelaphus eurycerus; assembly: GCA_935064755.1. Taxonomy (NCBI): domain Eukaryota; kingdom Metazoa; phylum Chordata; class Mammalia; order Artiodactyla; family Bovidae; genus Tragelaphus; species Tragelaphus eurycerus. The sequence continues at coordinate 582,683 of CAKXYN010000134.1, read as the reverse complement.
AGCAGGATGTGAGGCTGGAGGGTGGGTGGAAGATGGCTAGGTTGACTGACCTAGGGATGACAGGAAGAGAAAGGGCACCAGGGAAGGGTACGGGGCCCCAGGACGTGATGAAGCCGTTGATTCTGGACTGATGACTAACTCTGGGGAAAGTGAGCTAGAGAGGGAAGAGATGGGCAGATGGAGGTAGGCTTTCAAATGGAAGCTGAATTTCCGTTTTCCCCTTCACCTTTTTGGTATGCCCTCTTCTAAATTAAGCTTTCTATCCTCCCAAGCCTTGTTTCTTTTATCTTCTGTGGGTGGTGGTTGGGTGCTCTTCATCTCTTTCCTCCTCTTCCCTCTCTCCGCTTTCTTCTCTCTTTAGTGTTGGAGCAGCAGAAAGAGCCCTGACATAGATGAATTTTCTTCCTATGACCTGTTGTGGCTTTGGACTTTACCCTGCTGATGCGCTGTTCTGAAATCTGTGAAATGGTGAGAGTGGGTGGAATCTTTCTGTCTTCAACCTCAGAAGGCTGGATCACTACCCACTCCCGCCACAGCCTGTTTTTATCCACAATTTGATAGAAACTTGTCAACCATTTATTAATCAAGGTATCCTTTCTGTCTAGATATTTGGCCTGTACAGTTCCGTGGGAGTAATGTGTTCCATCAGTTTTCTACCTGCAGGGTAAAATTAAACAGTTTGCCTTTTCCTGGATTTCTTTCTTGCAAGATTTAAGAAGACTTCCCCTACCTTTGGGTAATTATCTCAGATGAGTGACTAAGCCTGTTCTATTATCCACTTGTTGTGAGATTATAGAAATTCAAAAATCTCCCTCTTATCCTTTGGCTTGAAAGCTAAGGATTCCTAATATCATTTGAGGAGTGCTTCTCTTTCTCCTTGGTCTCCATTCCCACAGCTGCTGCATTTGTCTTGTGGATGTAGCCTGATTTTGTCCAGGGGCCAGGGAATATTCTTGCTTTTGTTTTTAAATTGTTCTGCTGATGCTTTAGTCAGATCTGATGTTTTTGATTGGGCAAAACTGTCACTTCCAGTCTTTTTTCTGACCTACAATTTTTATCCAATGCCCGGGACCCTGTAAATGTAGCTTAGGCAAATTCTGCATTGAGTGTACTGACTTTTATGACCAAATCTTTCAGCCTTCCAGATAGATTCAGAAAGCATCCACATACAGACATATTCTCCTGACTGCCACGTTTTTTCCAGTCGTATGCTTTTAGTGTGGGGCTTTACTGGTGGCTCAAATGGTAAAAGAATTTGCCTGCGATGCAGGAGACCCAGGTTTGATCCCTTGGTGAGGAAGATCCCCTGGAGAAGGAAATGGCAACCCACTCCACCATTCTTGCTCGAAAAATCCCATGGACAGAGGAGCCTGGCAGGCTACAGTCCACGGGGCCACAAAGAGTCGGACACGACTTAGCGACTAAACCACCATCCACTCATAACATACATAGAACTGCCTCTTTGTATGTTTTTACAGACTCTTTAAAACCTAGGCTCAGGCTTGGGAAGAAGCCCATTTTCTCACAGCTGCAGTGGACAGATCCAGGGCACTCCAGCTGCTGCTGCTGCTAAGTTGCTTCAGTTGTGTCCGACTCTGTGCGACCCCAAAGATGGCAGCCCACCAGGCTCCCTCATCCCTGGGATTCTCCAGGCAAGAACACTGGAGTGGGTTGCCATTTCCTTCTCCAATGCATGAAAGTGCAAGTGAAGTAACTCAGTCATGTCCAACTCTTTGCAACCCCATGGACTGCAGCCTACCAGGCTCCTCTGTCCTTGGGATTTTCCAGGCAAGAGTACCGGAGTGGGGTGCCATTGCCTTCTCCAGGACATTCCAGAGTCAGCATTTAAATGTCACCATTCTTTAGGAGAATGTGCAGGACTGTATTTCACATCTCCCTTACCTACAGGTCTGGAAGGCAAAGGAGTAGGGGCTGGTGAGAAGGGCTGGAGGTAGGAAAGCTGTTACCCTCCAAGCATGGTATTCTGGGCACTTTATCCATACTAAACTAGTGAATCTTCATATACATTTTGTGCCATTTTACAAATAAGGAGACTTCCCAGAGAGGTCAGATATTCTTTGAAGGTCATGTGGGCTGCAAGTGGAAAGACCAGGGTTTGAAGACCATGCCACATTGGGTGCCTCTGCGTCCTCATGCATAAGGCCTGCATGAAAGCGCTGAGGAGGGAGAGCCGGCCACCCGCCTGCGCCCCCCATTCCCCACACTCACTCTCGATGCTGTTGTTGTTGAGGTACAGGTGCTCCAGCCTGTTGCTGATAGTAGGCACACTGCTGATCCGGTTGTGCGACAGGTGCAGCACCAGCAGGTTGGAGATGTTGAACGAGTTCTTGGGGAGGCCCCGGTCCGAGAGCTGGTTGTAGTTGAGGCGGATGAAGGCCAGGTTGGGGAAGCCCTTGAAGTACCCACTGGGGATGGCCTCGATTCTGTTGCTGTCCAGGTAGAGCTGATGGATGGCGGAGGGCACCTTGGGGGGCATCTTCCTCAAGGTGTTGTGGGCCAGGTTGAGCTGCATGAGGTTCTTGAGGCCCTGAAAGGTGTCAGGCTTGAAGACGCCGTCACTCAGCTTGTTGTGCTGTAGGTCCAGCAGTAGCAGGTTCTCCAGCTTGCTGAAGACCCCAGGCGGGATCCTGGAGATCTGGTTCTGGCTTAGCCTCAGCTGCTCCAAGTTCCGGGGCAGGGCTGCGGGCACCTCTTCGAGCTGGTTCTTCTCCATGTAGAGGAATATCAGGCTGGGGAGTTTCTCCAGCACCCTCTGGTCCACCTTTCGAATCCGGTTGTTGTCCAGGTTGATCCACCTCAGGCCCGTGGCATTCTTGAAAGACTCCACCGGGAGCTCAGTGATGAAGTTGTTCTGGAGATAGAGGTAATGGATGCGGGATGGGATGACAGGGACCTTTCGGAGGTTGCGGCTGTCACAGTAGAGGGCGGATGGGAAGTCAGGGGGGCAGTAGCACTCCCGGGGACAGTCAGGAAAGACGGACGGGGGGCCTGGGGGGAGCGGGGGAGGCAGGTCTGTAGGCTCCGTTGGCTCATCGGGCTGCGGAAAGCTGGGTGTGGGTCTGAGTCTGGGTCTGGGCCGGGTCCTCGGTCTGGGTCTCGGTCGTCTTGTTGGCTGGCCTTGGGCCGTTGAGGCCAAGATGAGGAGAAGTGTGAGGAGCCAGCAGAGGGAAGACCTCATGATCCAGGCGACGCACCTGTGGGGAGGAACACAGGAGGTCATCACCCTGCTGGGCCTCAGTTAAAAGAACACGTGTCTTTGCAGCTGGAGTTGGCCAGGCTGGGCTTAGGGTGAGCTGTGGCAGGGACCTGTGGAAGCATCTCCTTGCTTGACTGTATCCAGCAGGTGAGAAAGCAGCAAGGATTTGAGTGTCTGGCTCCCTTTCCCAGAGGCCCAGGCGCTGATGTGCTAGAGTGTCAGCTGTCTTGCACTCTGGGCTGTGAAACAGGAGTCCCAAGGTTTCCTGGAGAATACCCTTAACCACTCTAGTCCTCAGTCTCCTGGTTTGCAGCATGAGAAAATCATCTCTCCCCTTATAGGAGGGATGTTAGGATATGTGAGCCGTAGAGTCCTGGGGTATTACATCTGGAAAGGTCCATACTCAGTGGTTTTCAAACTGTGCCCCATTTCTGTGGAGTCCTCCTGAGAGAGGGAGACCAAGGGGATGGCCCTGGGGGACCCCCCAACTCACTCCTGTCCAACATGAGGAGCTCTGTGGTTTTAAAATCTGCTACACATATTAAGGGTTAGCTGAAGCATTCATTTGGAAAAAAAAAAAAAAGTAACATTGCTTAAAGTGTTTTGAAATTCACAAAGTCCAGACTCAACTATTTATAAAAATTGAGTACTGGAGGGGAGTAGTAGCTTGTCAAGGCCAGGAAGCTATATAACAGCAGACCCAGGACAAAGACCATGTCTCCCTGGGCTCAGCAAGCTCTTGGGAAGGAAGTGCTGCAGTCCCCTTGTATCTGCCCCCGCTCGCCCCTCCTCCCCAGGGCTCAGCTCAGAGAACGCTGGTCTTTGCCAGCAGGACACACACCAAGAATTTCTCCCCAGATGTGGAGGCTCCTGGGGAAATAAACAAGGAAGCAACTGAAAGCTGTGGGGAATATAACAAACTAGTGAATATAACAAAAAACAAGAAGCAGATTCATAGGAATAGAGAACCAGTGGTTACTAGTGGAGAGGGGCAATATAAGGATAGGGGATTAAGAGATATAGACTATTACGTATAAAATAAGCTAGGATATATTGTACAACACAGGAAGTATAGCCAATATTTTATGATAACTATAAATGGAGTGTAACCTTTAAATATTGTAAACCACTGTATTGTACACCTGTACCTTAGATAATATTGTACATCAACTATGTTTCAATTTTTAAAAAAGCTGCAGGGAAACCACTTTCATTTCTTCTGATCTGGTATTGATGCTTTCCATATGCATTGGAGTTGATGATATCGGGGTGGGATATAGAGGAGAACTTCCCGCCCTCTTCAGAGACAGAGTGGAATATGTTGCTGAAGGATGCTCTGGGGTTGCCCTTCCCATTGATTCTGATGATGCTGCAGATAGGGCCATGTGGTTTGAGTCAAATTAACCTGAGGAAACTGTGGTAGACCCAAGGCTGCAGACAGAAACTGGCATCTCTCTCAGACTTCCTGCCCTAGCTTGTCAGGTTACCTGTCCCTTCCCCTCCCAAGGTCCCTGTGACAGCCCCTCTGGTCTGCTCTGGGATCTCTGTTTCCACGTTGCTTCCAATGGCCCTCTTTGCTGCTGCTTCACAATTTGTGGTGGTCTGCCCCTCCCCTTCCTAGGATCTGGGACACTTTGGAGATGCAAGTTTCTTGGCGTTCTTGAGAGAGAGGGGGCTGGAGTGTATCCTCAGCTGCATCTGGACCCTGTGATCACTGCCTCTGCGCCAGGCTTCCCCTGCTTTCTTTGGAGCCCACATCAGCTAGGTTCTTCCCTTGTGTGACCCAGTACTGGCTTCCTGCTAGCTTTGTTCAAAGCTAGCTCAGGAGAAGCCCCTCACCAGATGTTTAGCCTGAGTCTGTTACTTGGAAGGAGCTGAGTGTGACAAGAAACAAGGACGAGGGTAGGGCTCACCCTGGGGGAGCGAGGGAGTCTACCTACACCCGTGGCACACCTGCTCTGGACACCCAGCCCACACACACTCGCACAGACACTCCTCTCCCTGTGCCACACACATGAGCAAACGCATGCGCCCCTCCTCAGAGTGCGTACATGGGTCCCCATGGAGTATAGAGTGTGGAAAGGAGGAGCAGAATGGAGCCAGAGCAGAGGGAAGGAAGGGAGGCTGCCCTGCAGCTTCTGCTCCTCCTCCTCCTTCCTCTAAGGTGGCCTCTTCACAGGGGGCCATTTCCCCTGGACTCCTACCACAAAGGATGGTGCAGTTGGATTCTTGGCTTTATCTCCAGTTGCACATATAACAATCTTGGGGATACACCAAAAAGACGGAGGTGAAAAGACATTCATTGTAAAACTAAACTTGAGTCTTGTTGCCAGACCCCACACCACTTGTAATTGGCAAACTATCAGTGAAAATGTTACAGGTTCTGTCATTTTCTTGAAAATAGCACAACAGTAGTACACAGAGATTTTAAACGGGGTTAAAGCATTATATTCGTGTGCTAAAACCTAACATTTTCAAAAGCGCCAGTTTTTGTGACCTTGAATTTTTTTTGCTTTGGTACTTTTTACTTCCTGACCAGCTGGGAGCCTGACAATAAGCAAGAGGTCTCTTGTGCAGTGAGAAGCCCCAGGAAGGCTTCCCAGCCTGGCGGAGCCCCGTCCCCTTCTGTGCCTTGGTCAGCAGGAGCATTTACTCTGGGCCCTGAGTGGGCAAGTCACGCCCGTGCGGAGCGGCAGCCGGCCGTGGCACGAGGCATTTCCCGGTGACGCGGGGCCCCAGGCAGCACTTGGATCAGGCGCGTCAGAGCCGCGGGTCAGTTGCAGCCCCACCCGACGGGCGTGCCTCCCACCCTTGCCATCCCCGTGAACACAGGCCGCCCTTGCTGCCACTTCCTGTGCCAGACCCTTCCGGAACTTCCCTTATCTCCCCACCGGCCCTCTGACCCATCTACGCTCCAGACCTCTGAGGGGTGGCCACGCTCCTTTCAGAGCTGAGAAGGTTGTCGAGGAGAAGCTCCTGGGCCTGTTCATTGGAGAAACTAGGTCTGTTGAATTCTCCGGCTCTTAGCCCTGGGGTTGAACCATTCTGTGTGTGTGTGCGCCCGCAGGCTCCTTCCTTGAGGAAGCAGTGCTCATTTCTAAGGCTTTTCTCATGGAACAGTGCTCCTTCCCGATGGAGTCTGGGCTGTCCCCACAGTCTGAGTCTCCAAACCAGAATTTGGGACAGACGAGAAGTCCCTGGACTCCAAAGGGAGCCATAGTCTCTCCCACAAAGCCCTAAGTCACACCTTCGTATGTTCCTGTCTTCCAGAACCTCCTGTCCAGTCATAAGTTCCCTTAGGCAGGATTGTAAGTGTATGTGATTTTAAAATTTCTTATGCCTTTGTAAGCACACCTCCCCACTTTCTGCTGGGCGGAGCTCACTGCTTGATCAATAAATGCATCTGGACCTATATGCCTATAACCAATGCCTGTAACCACTGACCTCCTGTAAGCCCATTCACCAACACCTGTTCTCAAAAAGCTGCTCATTTGTGAGAGGAAAGCAATTGCTTTGACCAACCCAAAATTCACTCTCCCATTCGAGAAGATTTTTTAGGAGTTTTAAATTCAAATTTCAATCTCAAGTATTAGAGACTTAGGCTTGAATCCTGGCTCTGACCCACCTCCTCAGGCCCAGGGTCCTCAACTGTGTGAGGATCAAATGGGATCATCCACATGAAGACATGTCATAAAGCATAAAATCTCTGCAAATGGCAGGGGTTTCATTTATTCATTTATTCGTTTGCAAAAGAACATATCCTCTCAAAAGACTGATTTTTTAAAGTGAGATAGCCCTGTCCCTGTTTAGCTCATAAATTCATTCATTTAAGGTTCATACTCCCAGGACTCTTGCAACGTTTAGCCTCAGGGCAGGGTTGGGTTGAGGCCCACATGGGTTTACCAAATCATAGGGCAATTGGCTTTGTATGGAGAGAGCCTGGGATTGGGGTTGAGCTGAGAGTGAGGTTGGGTGTGTCTCCTTGGGTTAAAGAAAAATGACTCCACACTGCTTCCTGGTGTTCTTGTCAGATTTCACATCCAGCTCACTACCCGTGAGCCTCCATGGCTTAACCCAGCTAGTGACCCTACCATTGGAATGGGGCTGCCCCTGCCAGAGCCGTGCCCATGGGCGTTGGGATGACCCTCTTTTTTGGCTTCCTTCTTTCTGTCCTAAACTCAGACTTCTTAAAGCCATTCTATTCTCTCTGCTTCCTGAAGCCCACCAGGGAGCTGGAAGCCAGGAGAATCGGGTCGTCTCTGCCCAGCTGTTAACAGAGGAGTGAGGCAGGCCCGCCGCAGCTGCCTGAGACTCTTCCAAGGCCTCCAAGTGGGCGTTGTGGGGTTCTGAGGTAAGGAAAGGGCTAACGTGGAGGCCTGGTGAATTCAGCAAGTCACCGACTCACTGTCCCTTTCTTGGGGAGTGAAATCAGAATAAGAGTAAGGCTGACTGGGGCAAAGGTAAAGAGAGCATCATGGTGCAAACTAGACGGAGGGTGTGGGGTCCCCGCCCAGCCACCACTGCCTAGAGTGACGCGACCCTGTCCTCAGCCTCAGTTCCCTTACCTGCAAAACACAGATAAAGAAATCTTCCCTGTCCCTCTGTTCCTCATCCGGTTATTTTCAGAAGTAAACGTGATAAGTGACTTGAAAATGTGCTACAGATCAAAAACAGCTAAAAATAAACCTAACACTCTAATGGAGAAACCATCTGTCTCCCCAGTGTCTACCGCAAGGCAACATGTAAACACAATATTTTTTGGCCTCAGGCCACTAGTCCAGAAGAGCAAGTTTTCCATTCTCAAGGCAAGGGAAACAATTTAGGGTGAGATGGCTCTTGTCCTCTCATTACGGCTCCTCACTACATCCTTCTGTCTGCCTCAATCCCCTAGCTTTTCCCCCCGTGAGGAAAGCCTACAAGAATCTGTCTGATGTGTTGAGTGCTTATAGATATGGGTCTCAACCCTGCAACTCCTCAGCTGTTTAGCTGGGTACTCTTGGGAAGTCTCTTGCCTCTACCAAGCTTCAGTTTCCTCATCTGTAAAATGGGCATACTAACACATTTTTATCAGATTATTTTGAAGGTTAAGTGAGTAAATGTGCAAAAAGCAAGTGCTCGGTGAATGTTAAGCTATTATTGACATTATTTCAAAGCAATGGGGTCTTTCCCGCTTGGCCAGAGGACAGCCGTTCCCTCCACTGAATGCCGATCCTTGCAGATGGTTGCTTGGATTTCTACCAGTTCTCCTACACAGAGCAAGCTCCTCCCCTTTCAGGCCTGTGAAACCACACTGAGGTGTCAGAGTCAAATAATTAGAGGAGCCATAGATGCCCCCAGCCATTTGGGGAATGTTCGCTCTGTCCCTCCCCCTCACTAACACCCGCTCCCATTCCTGAGCCTTTCTGCAGCAGCTGCGGGGGTGCTGACCAGGGACACCGCAGCCTGCTGTCCTCAGCTGGCTGTGGAGTCCACCGTGACTCGGGACTTCCCCTCCCAACTTGGGTACTTGTCCCTTCCAGCTTCCCCCAGAGGCCCAAGAGGTGGGGCTGCCCCCAGGGAGGTGAAGGGGCAGTGCAGACCCTGCCGTTAGGCCCATCCTCTGTGCAGGCCCACCAGAGCAGGCAGCTATTGGGCAGGAGCAGGGGATCTAACAGAGGTGGGGAGGAGCCCGGCACAGTGCTCCTAGGGGCCCAGGCAGGCGGATTAGCAGGTAGGGGGAAGCATAAACTCTTTGGAGCTACCTTGGGGGAAATTGCTTTCTGGAATGTTCCCTCATTACACAGCTGCCAGTGCTTACAAGGAGATGAGAAGGGGAGAGCTCACAGAAGGTCTTCCATTTCTTCAGGTGCTTGCTTCTACTCTGTAAAAGAGGGTGGCCCACTTGAGACACTCTGAAGCTGCTCCATCAGACAGTCCTTGTCCAGCCTGTCTGCGCAGCTAACGCTGCCAGAATCCTGGGCTCTTCAGCCCTACACACGTCTCCCTCAGGCCTCTGGTTCAGACTCTCAAACCCTTGCTGCCTCTCACATCTTGAAACAATAGCAGATTCTTGGGTCTTGATCCCATGGGTCTAAAGCAAAGGGTCCAGTTGTCTGTATTTCTAGTGAGCACCTTTCACCCTCCCCTGTACCTAGGTGCTTTTGAAGACCAACCGTACTTGGAGATCCTCTCCTAGGCCATGCCCTTCTTGCCTTGGGATAACACTGCATAATCGAGGAGGAATGAGCTGGGGAAATGGAGAGGGTCCACTCTATTTAAAAAATTCAGTTTCCCTTTTCAGTTTTCTCCTCCCTTTACTGATTAAGGAACTATGTCTTTTTTCCTCTCCCATAGGGAGCCCTTGCCAATGTGGGATTATATTGAAGTGGCTTTAAAGAGAATTCTTTTCTGGCTGCCTGCCGAAAACAAAAATGAATACCCCCAGTGCTGGGAAATAGTACCTCTAAGGCTTCGGTGTAGGGTTGCTTTCTTCTCTCTCTTTCCAAAAGAAAAGTGGTTTGGACTAGTGAGGCAGAGAAAGTCAGAGCTACTGGGAATACACTGTGCAGGTTGGAAAGCTGCTTTTTTCTCTCTCCCACCCAATTAAGTTCTAAAGAACGAAGAAATCTTTCCAGCCCCTGCTGCTGTTCATGCTGTTCCTGCTCTGCCTGCACTCAGGACACATGATTTCTCTGGCTCTGCCACCTCGGTGGGAAGACGCACTTGCTCTTTTCTCTTGGGTGCAGTGTGTGCGCGTGCCTGTGTGTGTTCCGGCCAGGGTCTTGTCACTGTGTGCTCTGGCTCTGCGTGTCAAATGCTGTCAGAATGGAGGTGAATGGACAGCGTGCTTTCACACTGTGTGTGTATTCGTGTGTGTGCATGTGAAGTGAAAGTGCAGCATCTATGTGGCACATGTGTGTGCCTGGGACAGTGTGTGACAAAGCATCAAAGGTGCAGCAAAACTGGTTCTAGAGTAGAGTTTCCATGGGAACCCGAAGTAGAAATACTGTGTGCAGCATAGCTGTGCTACAGTACACATCTGTACCAAGAAAGTCTAACTTTTGCAACAAGCCAGTACATGGGTGCAGAAAGATAAAGAGAAGGAAGAGGGTGGAGATGAAATGAGGAAAACTGATCTGAGCTCCTCTGAAAGGAGAAAAATCCGGTAGAAGACAGGAAGGAGGGGTGGGAGGAAGGAAGGAAGGCGAGGACAGAGCCTAGAGCAGTAGCCTGGCGTGGATGGGGCAGGAAGGGGCTGGCTGGAGGCCGGAGCCTTCCTCCTCCAGACGGCTTACCTGAACCACCTGCCTCTCCTCTCAGCTCGGGTTTGTCTCCGGCGAGGCGAGACTGCCTCCCCCCACCCACAGTGGAGCTGTGGCAGCAGAGAGCCAGCCAGAAGTTCTGGTCTCCCAGTGGTGTGTGTGTGCTTGTGTTTGCCTGACTCTTCCTCCACCAGATCCTATTGGGGTAGGGAGGTTAGGTTAGGGGAGGGCCAGGCCGATTGTAAGTAGGGAGGGGAGGAGGAAGGGAGGGAGGAAGGGAGGGGGCAGGGAAGAGAGGGAGGGAGCTTGGGAGAAGAGGAATGACAACAATAAAGTCTTTATTTGGCAGCCAAAATCCCAAAGACTCCATCCACACACCATGCCCACTAACGGACCCGTTTTTAATAACATTTCCTTCTGCTGCTGCTGCTTCTGGGAGGGAGGTTGTTTGACCCATGTTTGGAAAACAGGCCAAATTAACAGAAGAAAGGGAATGAAAGCAACCTCTGTGCAGGCGAGAACTGGATGGCTGGGTCCAGCACCAGAGGCTCGCGTTTCTCCTCCTGACAAATTGCCTTGCTTCCGATGCCCCTCACTCCTCTGCTCTTGAATTCCCAAATGTGGGGGGTGGGGATGTGTTTTCTGAGCAGTGACGGTCCTTCCCTAGGTCACCTTCCCCAGGAGGTTGCTAGGGGGAAGGAGTCCTGCTCTGTGTGAGCTGGCATGGGAGATAGCCGTGGTTTGGCTGCTAGACGCTCTGAGAACCGGAGAGGGAAAAGTCAGGCCTGGGACTGCACTGCAGAGTAAGGCAGAATAAAGATTTTATGTGAGACCTAAAGTCACTGTCCGTGTGGACAATGTCAGTGTCTTCTTTCGGCTTCTCCACGTATATCACACTCAGGAGAGATTCGGGTGCCGTATGGTCATCAAACAAAGTAAATGTGTTCCCTGTCCATGTCTTCCCAGGAGACGCATTCAGGGATCGTCACCTCTCATAATTTTTCTCAATTAAAGAACTGCAGCACACTTGCAGGTAAGTGTTAAGTAGCAACCCATCAAAACTTCTGCCACCTCGGTTGACGACTGAGAAAACTTGCTTACATTTACATTTTCTATCATCAAGTCCGTGGAGAACAGCTTCACTGGAAGCATTGACAGGGTGAGCATTTTGTGACTCACTGATTTCATACAGCTAGACCCGTAGCCATTTCCAAAGAGAAGTAGCTCCTCCACAAAGGGGCTTCCCTGGTGGCTCAGATGGTAAAGAATCCGCCTGCAGTGTGGGAGACCCAAGTTTGATGCCTGGGTCAGGAATATCCCCTGGAGAAGGAAATGGCTAGCTACCCACTCCAGTATTCTTGCCTGGAGAATTCCACAGACATGTGTACTTTTCCTCCAGAAAGAGCTTCCCTTTTCTTGAATCTCAGGGACACCAATTGGTGTAGCTTGACCCAAGGGGAAGTATTTATCTCTTCTTGGTGTATCAAGGTCAGTATGAAGCGACTGCTAGGGAGAATGGCGGGAAGTCAAGACACCGGGGTTGCTGCTGCTGCTGCACACTTCTAGGAAATGTGGTCAGGCGGACAGAATGTAGGGGCAGGAAAGCAGGAAGTGCAAGGTGGGAGGGAAGGGGCTCCCTGATGTGGTAGATCACAGATACATTTCCAGAATCAGGACCTGCTTACACTTCCCATCCAGGCTGAAATCTCATCTCTAGGGCTCACTGCTTATTTGGTCTGCTCAGCAACTGCTGCTTGATATAAGCAGTGAGTGCTTGAAGCAAGAGAAAAAAGGGCATGATTGTGTATGATCCTCTCCACGGGGAGGTGGTTCAGGCTCCCACCTCTCCACGGCCCTGCCTAGGACTCTGCTGGGAAGTCACCGTGTGGTCTGGGGCAGTTTTGGCTCAGACTGGCTCGTGGTCATCAGGCCCACTAAGGCTGAGTCTAGGGCAGACCCTTACCCCTCACCAACTGAGGCTCCCAGCCTAAATTGGCTGGGGCTCTGGGCAAATGAACACCGGGGAGACCTATGGTTGCTTATCCCACTGCCCAGCCTGGGGGGTCTGGGTCACCTGGGATGAGTGGCTCCTGGTGTGTAGAGGCAGCATCTTACTCATCATGGTATAAGCCGCAGCACCCACCTGGGGCTTGGCAGAACCTTGGTGGTCAGTAGAAGTCTGTTTCATCACATTTAAGAGGGTTGAACAAGGAAATTCTCTGTTACTCTCTTTTAAAAAATATTTGAAAAGCTAATACTGTCTCTTGATTCAAATTCCAAATAGTACAAAAGATTGCACCAGGGAAAAGTCTTCTCCCCTCTCTGTCTCTCCATCATTCAGTTTCCTTCAGGACACAATCGGCATACCAGTTTCTCGTGTCTTGCCAGGTTTATTTAATGCACATTTAAGCAATAAGTACAAGCAACTACGCACTTATATTTTTGCTCTGTAGGCTAGCTTGATGTTCACTCATATTGGTGCCTAAGGCTCTCCCTCACTTTCTGTCCCGTAGTTATCTGAGCAGCCCCTTCTGATGGACATTTGGGCTTGTTGCCCCCTCCTGACCCATTTTTAAGGAAATGGACTTGATCTCACGCACTTGGGTCCAGCAGTGGCTCTGCCTCCTTTCCATGCTGGCTAAGTGGCCTGAGGCTACTCATTTGCCCTTTCTGAGCCTTAGTTTTCTCATCTGCATGTATCATTTGCTGTCTAGTGACTGGATAGTTAAGTTATTCCATAATCTAAACTTTATTCTAAAAGTTAACTTCATTTCTGAATCTGAATACTCCTGTCACTGGTACAGTGGAAAACTCCATCTCAGTTCTTGGTTATCACTCCCTGGGGGCTGTGCAGTCAGTAGGCAGTTAGCGTTTCCCCTCCAGTGCTGCAGGACACTCCCTTTGTCCTGGAAGGCCCCTCTAGCCTAGCAGACCTCTGACACTTTCTAAGGCTGTGTGCCCAGAACAGAAACCTTCCACAGAGCGGCCGTTTCCTTTCTGGAGACACGCTGGCTCCTGGCTCGTTGCCAGGGGCTCAGGCCTCGCAGACCCCACATTCTTCCCTGGCTTGGCGCCAACCAGGGTTCATTTCTTCTCAGAGAGGCTTCCTAGTCCTTATTTCTGGCTATGACATTGTATGTATGTTCAGAAACTCCCCAGGACTCTGCCTTGTAGAAGATGAAACCAAGGAACTCACAGGCTCTTTCCCTTCCCTGCCTCTCCTAGAGCAGACCTGACCTTCACCTGTCAACCAAAGGGAGGGGCAAAGACTGGGAGAGAGGAGTGAGCTGTGTCTGCAGCCACCCGGGAAGCACGGCTGTGCTAGAGGAGCCTGAAAGTCCTTTGCGCTCACTGTAGGTGATCCTGGCTAGAGGATTTGTGGGCCATCTGAGCAGTCTTGCTGCATCATCAGCTGGTGTGAACAGACAATACTGGCCAGGGGCTGCTCAGTTAGTGTCACCTCCAGAGTTCCTCAGGGCCTCAGGAAGCCAGGCTCAGGAGAGTGGTAACGGCATTATGCCTTCCAAGGAGAGGTTCTTGAAGGTTCTGGGATGCCTACCCTCCAACTACATCATCCTGGAATTCCAGTCTCAGTTCAGTTCAGTTTAGTTTCTCAGTCGTGTCCGACTCTTTGCAACCCCATGGACTGCAGCACGCTAGGCCTCCCTGTCCATCACCAACTCCCGGAGTGTAATTAAACTCATGTCCATTGAGTCAGTGATGCCATCCAACCATCTCATCCTCTGTTGTCCCCTTCTCCTCCCACCTTCAATCTTTCCCAGCATCAGGGTCTTTTCTAAGGAGTCAGTTCTTTGCATCAGGTGGCCAAAGTATTGGAGTTTCAGCTTCAGCATCAGTCCTTTCAATGAATATTCAGGACTGATTTCCTTTAGGATGGACTGGTTGGATTTTCTCCAACACCACAGTTCAAAAGCATCAATTCTTTGGTGCTCAGCTTTCTTTATTGTCCAACTCTCACATCCATACATGACTACTGGAAAAACCATAGCCTTAACTATATGGACCTTTGTTGACAAAGTAATGTCTCTGTTTTTTAATATGCTATCTAGGTCATAACTTTTCTTCCAAGGAGCAAGCGTCTTTAATTTCATGGCTGCAATCACCATCTGCAGTGATTTTGGAGCCCCCAAAATAAAATCTGCCACTGTTTACACTGTTTCTCCATCTATTTGTCATGAAGTGATGGGACCAGATGCCATGATCTTAGCTTTCTAAATGTTGAGCTTTAGGCCAACTTTTCACTCTCCTCTTTCACTTTCATCAAGGCTCTTTACTTTTTCTTCACTTTCTGCCAAAAGGGTGGTGTCAACTGCATATCTGAGGTTATTGATATTTCTCCCGGCAATCTTGATTCCAGCTTGTGCTTCATCCAGCCCAGCATTTCTCATGATGCACTCTAAATATAAGTTAAATAAGTAGGGTGACAATATACAGCCTTGATGTACTCCTTTTCCTATTTGGAACCAGTCTGTTGTTCCATGTCCAGTTCTAGCTGTTGCTTCCAGACATGCATAGAGGTTTCTCAAGAGGCAGGTCAGGTGGTCTGGTATTCCCATCTCTTTCAGAATTTTCCACAGTTTACTGTGATCCACACAGTCAAAGGATTTGGCATAGTCAAGAAAGCAGAAATAGATGTTTTTCTGGAATTCTCTTGCTTTTTTGATGATCCAGCGGATGTTGGGAATTTGATCTCTGGTTTCCTCTGCCTTTTCTAAAACCAGCTTGACTATCTGGAATTTCGTGGTTCACATACTGTTGAATCCTGGCTTGGAGAATTTTGAGCATTTCTTTACTAGCGTATGAGATGAGTGCAATCGTGCAGTAGTTTAAACATTTTTTGGCATTGCCTTTCTTAGAGATTGGAATGAAAACTGACTTTTCCAGTCCTGTGGCCACTGCTGAGTTTTCCAAATTTGCTGACATACTGAGTGCAACCCTTTCACAGCATGATCTTTTAGGATTTGAAATAGCTCAACTGGAATTCCATCACCTCTCCTAGCTTTGTTTGTAGTGATGCTTCCTAAGGCCCACTTGACTTCACATTCCAGGATGTCTGGCTCTAGGTGAGTGATCACACCATCGTGATTATCTGGGTCGTGAAGATCTTTTTTGTACAGTTCTTCTGTGTATTCTTGCCACCTCTTCTTAATATCTTCTGCTTCTGTTAGGTCCATACCATTTCTGTCCTTTATTGAGCCCATCTTTGCATGAAATGTTCCATTGGTATCTCTAATTTTCTTGAAGAGATTGCTGCTGTGCTGCTGCTAAGTCGCTTCAGTCGTGTCCAACTCTGTGTGACCCCATAGATGGCAGCCCACTAGGCTTCCCCGTCCCTGGGATTCTCCAGGCAAGAACACTGGAGTGGGTTGCCATTTCCTTCTCCAGTGCGTGAAAGTGAAAAGTGAAAGTGAAGTCACTCAGTCGTGTCCGACTCTTAGCGACCCCATGGACTGCAGCCTACCAGGCTCCTCCGTCCATGGGATTTTCCAGGCAAGAGTACTGGAGTGGGGTGCGATTGCCTTCTCCGAAGAGATTGCTAGTCTTTCCCATTCTATTGTTTTCCTCTATTTCTTTGCACTGATCACTGAGAAATGCTTTCTTATCTCTCCTTGCTGTTCTTTGGAACTCTGCATTCGAATGGGTATATCTTTCCTTTTCTCCTTTGCTTTTTGCGTCTCTTCTTTTCACAGCTATTTGTAAGGCTTCTTCAGACAGCCATTTTGCTTTTTTGCATTTCTTCTTCTTGGGGATGGTCTTGCTCCCTGTCTCCTGTACAGTGTCACAAACCTCCGTCCATAGTTTGTCAGGCACTCTGTCCATCAGATCTAGTCCCTTAAATCTATTTGTCACAGTCACACAGTAACTGTAGTTATACTATTATATATAACTACAGTTTATATAGTATACAGTTTGTATAGTGTAGTACAATAGTAGTCGTACTCTTGCAGTGTTACCAGTAATAGTAATAGCTAAAGCTCACTGAGGTGGTTATATGTCAGCCCTCTTCCCAGCCTTCTGCTTGAACAGCTCTTCCGTCCTCACCCCGCTCCATGATGTGGTGCTGCTGAAATCCCGTCTAACAGGCAAGTAAACAGAGGCATAGATCATTCATGTGCCCAAGGTCACGCGGCTGTAATGGCAGAGGTGAGATTGGAATCCCGTTTGTTCTGCTTCCAGGGTCCTTGTTCATGTTTATCTATGCTGTTGTGATGAATAAAATGGAAATTCTTTAAAATGCTCTCTCAATCCATGTAGCTGGCGTTCTTAGGTAATTTCAATAAATGCAAGTTTAACTATTATCACTTTATTTTTTTTTGATGCTGAAAAGAAATGCTCAAACTTGAAACTGTTGATAACCACGGATTTAGGCCCCAGTTTCTCATTCCTAAAATACAGGCTAGCTCTCAGCTCCTCTCTTTCTCACCCCTCATTGTGAGATTGTATGGACTCCTCAAGTTCTGTCAGTTCCATAACCTTAATGGCTTTTGTAGCATCCCCCTTCACCTGCCACGGCCCTGCACCACCGTTGGAACTTCTGATTGAGTCTTCCTGCCTCCCCCCTCCACCTGGATCTTCCTAAGGCACAGATCTGACCAGGTCACCTTTTGGTGGCTAACCCCAAGACTCTGGTTCTTAGCCCACGGTGCAGGTCAGATTCTTCAGAGAGTTCTTAAAAATGCCTGAGGCCCCCCTCCTTTAGACATGCTGATTTAAGTAGATCTGTATTGTTAAAGGCTGCTGCCACCAGAGATTTGGACCTAGGCCCTCGGTGGAGCTCTGACTCCTCCTTACCTCTCCAGCCCCGTTTCTCAAGCTCTCGACCCCAGTCACGCACCTGGGTACCCACACCTTCGCTCTCTGCCCCCTTGAGCCACAGCTGCTTCTCCTCTAGGATGTTCTCCTGACAGCACTTTCCTATGCACCCCGTGGGAAGCCACGAGCACTCTGTCCTTGTGTTCCAGCGCCACCCCCCTGCTGTGTGTCCAGCCCGGAATCTGTGCCACTTCCTTGCCCTCTGCCTGCTCTGCCAGCCCCCCAGAGGCTTGTGTCAGATCTGATTGTGACCTGAAGCACTGAGACCTGGCACCCTTTTGATGCAGAGCAGGTGTCAGTTCCCTGAACCCTGGCCTCCGTGCAATCTGGCAGCTGGCCAGAAGCACTAGAACACTTTCTCCTCTTCTGTGTTTGCCCAAGCCATGCAAAACCCCCTGGGTGTGTTTTTCAGCACCCCTCTCACTTTCTAATCTATTTTCCATGACCCATAAATGTGTTATTTTCCCAAACACAAACTTAATCATGTAATCCCTTTGCTTGAAATTCTGTAGAGTCTCTCAGTTGTTTATAGAACAAAGTTCAAATTCCGTAGCATGACACTTGAGGCCCTGCAATTTGACCTGGCTTTGTTGCCATTGTGATTTCCTTCTATCCTACAGAACTTGAGAGTCAGATTCATGAGGTCATATATTGCCGGGTTTTCATGTCTCTAAGCTTTTGCCTAGTCTATGTTCAAATGTCCTTCTTTCCTTGTTCTCCATTTGGGGCACTCCTATTCACCCTGCAAGGCCCAAAGCAAGTCTAACCTCCTGTGTGACGCTCTCCCTGATTGCCACAGGCAGAGTGAACTTGCTCGCGCCTGTGCTTCCCTGGGCCACAGCTCTATCACTGCACTTATCGCACAGTCCAGTCACTGCTCCTTTCCCAGTCGACCTCTTTTGTGTGATTGGAGGGTCTCCAAGGCAGGAATTCAGCTCCTGACAAAGGACCTTGAAAGAGGAGTAATAATGGCCAGAATAGCCAACCCTCTCAAGAGCTCACTATGTGCCTTGCATATACTTTATAGTGGATTAACTCATTTAATCCTCAAAATCACAGGAGTAGGTACTACTATTATTATCCTCACTTTACAGAGTGGCTCAGACAGTAAAGAATCTGCCTGCAATGTGGGAGACCCAGGTTTGATGCCTGCGTAAGGAAGATTCCCCAGAGAAGGAAATGGCAATCCATTTCCATATTCTGGCCTGAGAAATCCCACAGACAGAGGAGCCTGGTGTGCTACAGTCCATGGGGTTGCAAAGAGTGGGATATGACTGAGTGACTAACTCTTTCACTTTCCAAACAGTTTCTAAGTGTCAGCAGCCATGAAATTAAAAGACGCTTACTCCTTGGAAGGAAAGTTATGACCAACCTAGATAGCATATTCAAAAGCAGAGACATTACTTTGCCAACAAAGTTTTGTCTAGTCAAGGCTATGGTTTTTCCTGTGGTCATGTATGGATGTGAGAGTTGGACCGTGAAGAAGGCTGAGCACCGAAGAATCGATGCTTTTGAACTGTGGTGTTGGAGAAGACTCTTGAGAGTCCCTTGGACTGCAAGGAGATCCAACCAGTCCATTCTAAAGGAGACCAGTCCTGGGTGTTCATTAGAAGGACTGATGCTGAAGCTGTAACTCCAATAGTTTGGCCATCTCATGCGAAGAGTTGACTCATTGGAGAAGACTCTGATGCTGGGAGGGATTGGAGGCAGGAGGAAAAGGGGATGACAGAGGATGAGATGGCTGGATGGCATCACCGACTCGATGGATGTGAGTCTGAGTGAACTCCAGGAGTTGGTGATGGACAGGGAGGCCTGGCGTGCTGCGATTCATGGGGTCGCAAAGAGTTGGACACGACTGAGCGACTGATCTGATCTGATCTGAAGTGTCAGAGTTGGGATTTGAACCCAGGCAGCCTGGCTCCAGTGTCCGTGCCATCTACACTATACTGATAATGTTTGCTGAGCAAATGAATGATAATCTGCAGTGAGTTTTGTGTGTGCGTGTGTGTGTAGGGAGGACTATTGTGTAGTTAATAAAACAGGATGTGACTCGACTCCTACCCACACTACTCCTGGTGTAAGGCTGGGTTGGCACCCTGGTCTCCTGAGACCTGGTCTGTGCCTTTTACTGAGATAGAGCTGTTATCTCTTTTCTAGCAGGTGATACAAAGATCACTCAGTGATACAGTGATACTCCTCTCATTAAACACACTAGCTTCAAACTTCTTTCTTTTCACTTTTCTTATATTCTGCTCTGCTTGCCCAGTCTGGAAAAATGGCTGGTTGGCCTGCAGCTCAGGGCAAGGTGCCCCTTCTCCCTCTCGCCTCCTGGGCCCCCTCTCCCAGCCTCCAGGGCACAGCCCTGGCCTCGCTCTCAAAAGTCCTGGTCTTACCAGATCACAGGGCTCAGAGGCTGAGCTGTGTGGCTGCCCACAGAGCTCCCTCCTGATTCTGGTGCCACCAGAGGGGACAGACCCAGCCAGAGGCAAAGACAAGCCATTGTTCTCAGTTCCAGAGCTCTCCTTTCTCAGCTCTCAGCGTTCAGAAGTGCTACCAAGTGCTGCCGTGGGATGTTGCAGCGCTGGGTGCGTGAGGCTCCTGCTGCCTCAGGGGCTGGTGACTCGGCCAGCAGACTGAAGCAGAGGGAGCGAGCAGCTGCCTGGGGCCTCAGCTTGCTTCTCCAAAGCGGAGCCACCAAGCTGCGCAGAGCCTGTGCCAGAGCGCTCCCCCTGCGGGGACAGCGGCCTGCCCCGGAGCCCCTCCGCCCCACATCCCCCCTTCCTTCTGTTCGCATGTGCCTGCCCGAGGTTCGTTCTTGGATCTCCTTTCTCTGTTCTTCATATGGCGTGGTTCTGATGGTCTAACTGGCAGGTTGGACTGTCCCCCAGACATGGGGTGTCTCCCCATCAGATCAGCATTTCCCAGTAGCAGTGTGAAAAGGGATTCTCCCAGTCAATGGTGTAGGGAAGAGGAGCCTTGACTGGCTTCACCCTTGTTCCCCCAGCGCCCAGGGAGGGTAGCCGGAGATGGTTGGGCCTATTTGAAGTGTTCCGTGGACTCTCAGTCTGAAACGAGTGATACACAGACAGGACAACTGGTGCACCAATGCCCATGGTGACTGTCTGAACCCAGAGATTCACAGTAAAGGGTAAATACTTTTTGTGGCTGTAGCTCTTGAAACAGCATTGTGGAAGAATTCAGAACTTTGTTATGAAGTGTCCTTGCCAAGAGACACTGTGTTTCCTTTGTAATGTTTACACTGGCCTTGGCGGCCATCAGCAGGATTTAGCCAAGGTAGCTCTGGGCTGAGGGTTGCAAATCGGGAAGAAATTTACTGGGCACAAATGATAGCCCTTTGATCCAGTCACCTCCTGGCAGTAAGCTGATGGGGCCACTCTGGCCGGGTCTTAGAAGACCCCGTGGATTCTCTTTCATGGAGGCACACTGTGGGTGGTACCAGGCGCCCTACGGCAAGACCCCAGAGACTCCACACCATGGCTTCTTGATGGTCCTTCCCCTGTGTGGCCCTGGAAGCCACCTCTCATGGCTCTTGGGACCTCAAGGCCTGCTGTCCTACCCTATAAGGCTGTCCTGAGGACAGAGCAGGGCTTTCAGGCTGGAAACAGTGATGTTAACGGTGGAGCATTCCATCTTGGCCCACCCCAGGTGTGGGGAATTTTTAGGCCTGGTTGAGCCAAGCCACAGAATGAAGGCAAAAAGGCAAAACATGTTTTGGAAGGTGGCTGGCAGCCCCTACTGTCTGCTCCACGGGCCAGGGCTCGGTGAGAGGCGGTGGAGTTAGCAGAGTGGTATGGACAGCTGTGGGGAGACAGTCTGGGGTCCTGGTGGCTCTGCCTCATGGGATACTCCCAGAAATGAGGACTCTCCCCCCATCTTGTCTTCATGCTCTCAGTCCCCATTAGCCTAGCACTTAAAGTTTCAATGACCTGGTGAGGAAGTTCTTCTTTCAGTCTACCTTGCCTCTCTCGGGCTTGAATTCAGCCTCCTTTTTTGTATTCAGACAGACAAGTCTCCGCCCACCTGAGCTGGAACTTAGATCTGAAGAGAGCCTTGGGTTCTGGAGATAGGTGCTGGGTAAACGGTGGTGTAATCAGCACTATTATGTCATGGACATGGCTTGTCTGTCTGCTGCTTCTGAATATAGTAGCTCTCTGGGCAGGCTGCCACCTCCCTGCTGTTTGTTCTGGGGAGAAAAGGAAAGAGGGGAGAAGGCGGCGTAGGGAGGAGGGGGGCGGAGGGAGAAGGCAGGGCTCCTGGGGGGCCAGCTAGCCCCACCCTTAGCCTGCAGTTGGATGTTCCCCCGAAAGAGGCTGTGTCACCCATCGGACCGGCCTTTATGAACCTGACTTACGATGGTCTCCTCCCGTGGAGGCCCAGGAGTGATACGGGTCATCTGGTCCGTGGAGCCGGCACAGTGATTTTGTTGTCGGGAGGCCCTTTCCCTCCCTCCCTTCTCCTCTAGGCTCCCTCCCTTTACCCCACCCAGCCGTTCCCTCTCCCTTTCTCCTTCAGATGGCTCACTTTATTCTCCTTCCTGCTTCTCCCTCTCTCCTCCAGCCTTGGGCCCCTCCTGTGGCTGAGTTCAGGGAGGGGATATGAAATTCATTAGCCTCCACATTGCTGCGGGATGAAATCACCCGGCCTCTCCCCTCCGGCAGCATTCTCCCCCTCCACCAAGGCCTCCCAGAGCCTTGGCGCCCTAAAGCTCTGCCAGGATTCTCCTGACCCTTCAGTGTCGGGGAGCCTTGACTCCACAGGTCCCTGTGACCCGGAGCTGGTCGCTCCCTGACCCAGGCCCGCGCTGGGGGTGGAGGTGGCTCTCCAGCTGCTCTCTCTACAGCCTCTCTCTGGCAAGCTTCATCCCCACTCTCTGGCCCCCCTTCTGCCTTCTCTGCCCACACTGGGCCCTTTCTCCTGCTCCCCACCCCAGCCCATCTCTGGTGCCCTTGCTGCCTTCCCGGCAGGGTTCCTACGCCTGCCCTGTGGGCTGCCCTGTGTCTTTCCCCACTTTCTGGTCTCTCTCTCCTCCCTTTCACCCCCTTGTCTGATGCCTGCTGCTTTTGCACATGCATGCTAAGTCTAACTCTTTGCAACCCTGTGGTCTGCAGCCTGCCTTACAAAGGTCTCAGAAATGCCCCCAGAGGGATTAAGTTACTCCAGCTTCCCCTTGAGATGAAAAGCTCTATGAAGGCTTACAGTGTAAGCCAGCACCATGCCCAGGCCTGACATTCATCCCACACATGCTTATTGAGCACCTACTATGTGGCTGGCACTGTGCTGGGCTCAGAGTGACACAGCTGTGAAGAAAACAGACTTTGTCCCTGCCCTCCTGGAGGGCTCAGTCTAGCGAGAGACACAGAAAATAAACAACCTTAAAAAAAAATCAGATTGTGTAACCCAAATATATATAATTTTTATTTGTCAATCATACCTCAATAGAGCTGGGAAAAAATAAACACACACACAGATAAATCTAAGTCTATCAAAACTGGGGGTAGTGCTATGAAGGGGGGGGGGCGTGATACACAGTAGGCCCTTGATACATATTTATGTTGTTGTTGTTCAACTGTTTAGTCATGTCTGACTCTTTGTGACCCCACGGACTGCAGCATGCCAGACTTTCCTTCCTTCACTATTTCCCAGAGTTTGCTCAAACTTACGTCTATTGAGCCAATGATGCCATCCAACCATCTCATCCTCTGTCATCCCCTTCTCCTCCTGCCCCTAATCTTTCTAAGCATTGGGGTCTTTTTCAATGATCAGGTCTTCTCATCACTTTGCCAAAGTATTGGAGCTTCAGCTTCAGCATCACTCTTCCTTATTAATATTCAGGGTTGATTTCCTTTAGGATTGACTGGCTTGATCTTGCAGTCCAAGGGACTCTCAAGAGTCCCAACACCTCAAGCAATTCTTCAGCACTCAATCTTCTTTATGGTGCTTTCACATCTGTAGTACATGACTAATGGAAAAAACATAGCTTTGACTAGATGGATCTTTGTCAGCAAAGTGATTTCTCTACTTTTTAATACACTGGCTAGGTTAGTCATAGCTTTTCCTCCAAGGAGCAAGCGTCTTTTAATTTCTTGGATACAGTCATCCACAGTGATTTCGGAGACCAAGAAAATAAAGTCTGTCACTGTTTCCACCCTCCCCCCCCCCCCCCCCCCCCCCCGCCCCTGCCCCGCCATCTATTTGTCATAAAGTGATGGGGCTGGATGCCATGATCTTAGTTTTTTGAGTGTTAAGTTTTAAGCCAGACTTTTCACTCTCCTCTTTCACTTTCATCAAGAGGTTCTTCAGTTCCTCTTCACTTTCTGCCATGAGGATGGTGTCATCTGCATATCTGAGGTTATTGATATTTCTCCCAGCAATCTTGATTCTTACTTGTGCTTCATCCAGCCTGGCATTTCACATGATGTACTCTGTTAAATAAGAAGGGTGATGGTATACGACCTTGATGTACTCCTTTCCCAATTTGGAACCAGTTCATTGATCCATATCAGGTTCTAACTGTTGCTTCTTGACCTGCATACAGATTTCTCAGGAGGCAGGTAAGGTGGTCTGTTACTCCCATCTTTTGAAGAATTTTCCACAGTTTGTTGTGATCCACACAATCAAAGGCTTCAGTATAGTCAATGAAGCAGAAGTAGGTATTTTTATGGAATTTGCTTGCTTTTTCTATGATCCAACGAATGTTGGCAATTTGATCTCTGGTTCCTCTGCCTTTTCTAAACCCAGTTTGTATATCTGGAAGTTCTTGGTTCACATACTGCTGAAACTTAGCTTGAAGGATTTTGAGCACTACCTTACTACCATGTGAAATGAGTGCAGTTGTACAGTAGTTTGAGCATTCTTTGGCATTGCCCTTCTTTCGGATTGGAATGAAAACTGACCTTTTCCCGTCCTGTGGCCACTGCTGAGTTTTCCAAATTTGCTGGCATATTGAGTGTAGCATCATCTTTTAGGATTTGAAATAGCTCAGCAGGAATTCTGTCACCTCCACTAGCTTTGTTCATAGTGATGCTTCCTAAGGCCCACTTGACTTTGTACTCCCAGATGTCTGGCTCTGTGTGAGTGATCACACCATCGTGGTTATCCAGTCATTAAAGCATTTTTTGTACAGTTCTTCTAGTATGCTTGCCACTTCTTAATATCTTTTGCTTCTGTTAGGTCCTCATCATTTCTGTCTTTTATTGTGCTCATCTTTGCACGAAATGTTCCCTTGATATCTCTAACTTTCTTGAAGAGATCTCTGGTTTTTCCCATTCTATTGTTTTCCTTTATTTCTTTGCATTGTTCACTTAAGAAACCTTTCTTATCTCTCCTTGCTCTTCTTTGGAACTCTGCATTAGGATGGGTATGTCATACATTTTCTCCTTGCCTTTAGCTGACTCTTGAAGGGAACAAATGAAGGTTTGTGCATCAGGAGCCAGGAGAAAGGAGCAGTGACCCCACAAAAGATTGAGCCAGACTTGCCTGAGTGTTTGGGAGTCTCTGGCGGAGGCATGGGTTGACAGTGGCCTGCTGCGGGGTCAGGGTCATCGGCAGCAGCAGTCCTAGGAGGCACAGTGTGCTGGAATAAGTACTTATGGAGAATGTCTCCATTCCCTACCACTTTTACAGGGAGGAAACACATCCCCACTCATCAGCAGAAAATTGGATTAAAGATTTACTGAGCATGGCCCTGCCCACCAGAGCAAGACCTAGTTTGCAAAGAAGCTTGCACTAACCTCTTATCCTTATCCATCAGAGAGCAGACAGAATGAAAACCACAATCACAGAATACTAACCAAAATAATCACATGGATCGCAACTTTGTGTAACTTAATGAAACTATGAGCCATGCTGTGTACGGCCACCCAAGACAGAGGGGTCATGGTGGAGAGTTCTGACAAAATGTGGTCCACTGGAGAAGGGAATGGCAAACCACTTCAGTATTCTTGCCTTGAGAACCCCATGAACAGTGTGAATAGGCAAAAAAATATGACACTGAAAGATGAACCCCACAGGTCAGGAGGTATCCAGCATGCTAATGGAGAAGAGTGGAGAAATAGCTCCAGAAGGAATAAAGCGGTTGAGTCAAAGAGGAAACAACGCCCAGTTGTGGACATACCTGGTGGTGAAAGTCAAGTCCAATGCTGTAAAGAGCTATATTGCATAGGAACCTGGAATGTTAGGTCCATGAATCAAGACAAATTGAACATGGCTCAACAGGAGATGGCAAGAGTGAATATAGACATGTTAGGAATCAGTGAACTAAAATGGACTGGAATGGGCAAATTTAATTCAGACTTAATTCAGATCTACACTGTGGGTAAGAATCCCTTAGAAGAAATGGAGTAGCCCTCATAGTCAACAAAAGAGTCAGAAATGCAGTACTTGGGTGCCATCTCAAACACGACAGAATGATCTCAATTCATTTTCAAGGCAAACATTTCAACAACCTAGTAATCTAAGTCTATACCCCAACCACTGATGCTGAAGAAGCTGAAGTTGAATGGTTCTATGAAGACCTACAAGACCTTCTAGAACTAACACCAAAAAAAAAAAAAAAAAAGATGTCCTTTTCATCATAGGGCACTGGAATGCTAAAGTAGGAAGTCAAGAAATACCTGGAGTAACAGGCAAGTTTGGCCTTGGGGTACAAAATGAAGCAGAACAAAGGCTAACAGAGATTTGCCAAGAGAACACATTGGTCACAGCAAGCACCATTTTCTAACCACACAAGAGACTACTCTACACATGGGCATCACCCGATGGTCAATACCAAAATCAGATTGATTATATTATTTGTAGCCGAAGATGGAGAAGCTCTATACAGTCAGAAAAAACAAGACCACGAGTTGACTGTGGCTCAGATCATGAACCCCTTGTTGCAAAATTCAGCCTTAAATTGAAGAAAGTAGGGGAAATCACTAGACCATTCAGGTATGACCTAAACCAAAACCCTTATGATTATACAGTGGAAGTAACAAACAGACTCAAGGGCTTAGATCTAATAGAGTGCCTGAAGAGCTATGGATGGAGGTTTGTAATATTGTACAGGGAGTGGCAACCAAAACCATCCCTAAGAAAAAGAAATGCAAGAATGCAAAATTGTTGTTTGTGGAGACCTTGCTGCTGCTGCTGCTGCTAAGTCGCTTCGGTCGTGTCCGACTCTGTGTGACCCCATAGACGGCAGCCCACCAGGCTCCCCCGTCCCTGGGATTCTCCAGGCAAGAACACTGGAGTGGGTTGCCATTTCCTTCTCCAGTGCATGAAAGTGAAAAGTGAAAGTGAAGTCTCTCAGTCGTGTCTGACCCTCAGTGACTCCATGGACTGCAGCCTTCCAGGCTCCTCCATCCATGGGATTTTCCAGGCAAGAATACTGGAGTGGGGTATGTAATGTATAAATGATTCTTTAATCCCAATTATTTTTTCCTTTTGTTCGTAATTGCTCCCAAGATTGAAGGCTGGTCTGATTTGCATGAGTGTGTGTGTGTGTATTCAGTTGTGTCCAACTCCTTGTGACCCCATGGTCTGTAGCCCACCAGGCTCCTTTGTCTATGGAATTTTCTAGGCAAGCATACTGGAGTGGTTGGTATTCCCTTCTCCAGGGAATCTTTCCCACTGCAGATTGAACCTGCATCTCCTGCGTTGGCAGGTGGATTCTTTACCACCTGTGCCATCATGATCTCAGTTCAGTTCAGCCACTCTGTCATGTCTGACTCTTTGTGACCCCATGGGCTTCCTTGTCCATCGCCAACTCCCGGACCTGGATCAGACTCACATGAGTCCATCGAGTTGATGATGCCAGCCAACCGTCTCATCCTCTGTTGTCCCCTTCTCCTCCTGCCCTCAATCTTTCCCAGCATCAGGGTCTTTTCTAATGATCAGTTCTTTGCATCAGGTAGCCAAAGTATTCGGAGAAGGCGATGGCACCCCACTCCAGCCTGGAAAATCTCATGGACGGAGGAGCCTGGTGGGCTGCAGTCCATGGGGTCGCTAAGAGTTGGACACGACTGAGCGACTTCACTTTTACTTTTCACTTTCATGCACTGGAGAAGGAAATGGCAACCCACTCCAGTGTTCTTGCCTGGGGAATCCCAGGGACAGGGAGGGCCTGGTGGGCTGTCGTCTATGGGGTCACACAGAGTTGGACACGACTGAAGCGACTTACCAGCACCAGCACCAGCCAAAGTATTGGAGTTTCGGCATAAGTCCTTCCAAAGAATATTCAGGGCTGATTTTCTTAGGATTGACTGGTTGGATCTCCTTGCAGTTCAAGGAATTCTTTGGCACTCAGCCTTCTTTATGGTGCAACTCTCAAATCTGTATATGACTGCTGGAAAAACCATAGCTTTGACTAGACAGACCTTTGTCAGCAAAATAATATCTGCTTTTTAATATGCTGTCTAGGTTGGTCATAGCTTTACTTCCAAGGAGCAACAGTCTTTGAATTTCATGGCTGCAGTCACCATCTATAGTGATTTGGGAGAAGAAAATAAAGTCTGTCACTGTTTCCATTGTTTCCCATCTATTTGTCATGAATTGATGGGGCTGGATATCATGATCTTAGTTTTTTTCAACGTTGAGCTTTTTCACTCTGCTCTTTCACCTTCATCAAGGCCTCTTTCATCCCTCTTCACTTTCTGCCATAAGGGTGGTGTCACCTGCATATCTGAGGTTATTGGTATTTCTCTCGACAATCTTGATTCCAGTTTGTGCTTCATCCAGCCCAGCATTTCACATGATGTACTCTGCATGAAAGTTAAATAAGCAGGGTGACAGTGTACAGCTTTGATGTACTCATTTCCCAATTTGGGGCCAGTCTGTTTCATGTCTGATTCTAACTGTTGCTTCTTGACCAGATACAGATTTCTCAGAAGGCAGGTAGGGTGGTCTGGTATTCCCATCTCTTTAAGAATTTTCCACAGTTTTTTGTGGTCCACAACACCTAAACAACTATGCCACCTAAAAAATTTCATGGAAAAGGAGCCTGGTAGTCTACAGTCCATGGATCCCCAAGGGTTGGACACGCCTGAGCACACACACACATCCTATCCTAAGTTAATCTTGTTCCCCTTGTTTTAGTCTTTTCATCATCATCATTATCATAATTTTCACACATTTAATGGCTACTACATGCCAGGCAATATGTTAAGAACCTTAATATATTGCTTCATTTTCATTTTTATCCCCACTTTAAAAATAAAGAAACTGAGATTCAGGTTAGATCAGATCAGATCAGTCACTCAGTCGTGTCCAACTCTTTGCGACCCCATGAACCGCAGCACGCCAGGCCTCCCTGTCCATCACCAGCTCCCGGAGGTCACCCAGACTCATACCCATCGAGTCAGTGATGCCATCCAGCCATCTCATCCTCTGTCGTCCCCTTCTCCTCCTGCCCTCAATCCCTCCCAGCATCAGAGTCTTCTCCAATGAGTCAACTCTTCGCATGAGGTGGCCAAAATACTGGAGTTTCAGCTTTAGCATCATTCCTTCTAAAGAAATTCCAGGATTGATCTCCTTCAGAATGGACTGGTTGGATCTTCTTGCAGTCCAAGGGACTCTCAAGAGTCTTCTCCAACATCACACTTCAAAAGCATCAATTCTTCGGCGCTCAGCCTTCTTCACAGTCCAGCTCTCACATCCATACATGACCACAGGAAAGACCATAGCCTTGACTAGGCGAACCTTTGTTGGTAAAGTAATGTCTCTGCTTTTGAATATGCTATCTAGGTTGGTCATAACTTTCCTTCCAAGGAGTAAGCGTCTTTTAATTTCATGGCTGCAGTCACCATCTGCAGTGATTTTGGAGCCCAGAAAAACAAAGTCTGACACTGTTTCCACTGTTTCCCCATCTATTTCCCATGAAGTGATGGGACCAGATGCCATGATCTTCGTTTTCTGAATGTTGAGCTTTAAGCCAACCTTTTCACTCTCCACTTTCACTTTCAAGAGGCTTTTTAGCCCCTCTTCACTTTCTGCCATAAGAGTCGTGTCATCTGCATATCTGAGGTTATTGATATTTCTCCCAGCAATCTTGATTCCAACTTGTGTTTCTTCCAGTCCAGCATTTCTCATGATGTACTCTGCATATAAGTTAAATAAACATGGTGACAATATACAGCCTTGACGTACTCCTTTTCCTATTTGGAACCAGTCTGTTGTTCCATGACCAGTTCTAACTGTTGCTTCCTGACCTGCATACAGTTTTCTTAAGAGGCAGATCAGGTGGTCTGGTATTCCCATCTCTTTCAGAATTTTCCATAGTTTATTGTGATCTACACAGTCAAAGGCTTTGGCATAGTCAATAAAGCAGAAATAGATGTTTTTCTGGAACTCTCTTGCTTTTTCGATGATCCAGCGAATGTTGGCAATTTGATCTCTGGTTCCTCTGCCTTTTCTAAAACCAGCTTGAACATCAGGAAGTTCACGGTTCACACATTGCTGAAGCCTGGCTTGGAGAATTTTGAGCATTACTTTACTAGCGTGTGAGATGAGTGCAATTGTTCGGTAGTTTGAGCATTCTTTGGTATTGCCTTTCTTTGGGATTGGGATGAAAACTGACCTTTTCCAATCTTGTGGCCACTGCTGAGTTTTCCAAATTTGCTGGCATATTGAGTGCAGCACTTTCACAGCATCATCTTTCAGGACTTGGAATAGCTCCACTGGAATTCCATCACCTCCACTAGCTTTGTTCGTAGTGATGCTTTCTAAGGCCCATTTGACTTCACATTCCAAGATGTCTGGCTCTAGGTCAGTGATCACATCATCATGATTATGTGGGTCTTGAAACTCTTTTTTGTACAGTTCTTCTGTGTATTCCTGCCACCTCTTCTTAATATCTTCTGCTTCTGTTAGGTCCACACCATCTCTGTCCTTTATCGTGCCCATCTTTGCATGAAATGTTCCTTTGGTATCTCTGATTTTCTTGAAGAGATCCCTAGTCTTTCCCATTCTGTTGTTTTCCTCTATTTCTTTGCATTGATACTGAAGAAGGCTTTCTTATCTCTTCTTGCTATTCTTTGGAACTTTCAGGTTAACAACCTGTCAAAAGCCACACGGGTAGCACCCATAGTGAAGATCTGTATCTTATACTTCTTCATTGCCCCCTGGCAGGGATACCCAAGATCCCACAGAAAGAGATGGGGAACAAAACTGGTAGGAGAAGCATAGCTCTGCCTCCAGGGCCTTGCCTGATCCAGCAAGAGTGGAGTTGACACCTCCCTGCCGCTAGGAGCGCTCCAGCCTTGGTGCTCTCACATACTTGCTCTGCACTGCAGCCTCAGGAGCCACCATCTCCTTACCCAGACTATCGCACTAGCCTTTTAAAAGCTCTTTCTGCTTCCCTCCTTTCTTCTCTTCGGTTGATCCTCAACACGGAAGCAGTGATGACCTTGTCACTCCAATGGCTTCCTGTCTACCTCCAAGTGAGATCGGAAGTCCTA
This sequence comes from Tragelaphus eurycerus, assembly GCA_935064755.1. NCBI lineage: Eukaryota > Metazoa > Chordata > Mammalia > Artiodactyla > Bovidae > Tragelaphus > Tragelaphus eurycerus. Next base: position 551,937 of record CAKXYN010000134.1, on the reverse strand, counting down.
GGTCCTTTGGCTTTCCCTCCCTCACTCTCCTGTCTCTCATCGCTAATACTGCTCTTCCCCCTTTTCCTGGCATGCCTTGCGCCCTTCCTGTTTCTCAACCACTCCAGAACCCTCCTTGGGCCTCAGGGGTTTTGTACTTGCTATTTTCTCTTTCTGTTTATCCTCCCTGCAAATACCTGTGTGACTCCTTCCCTCCCTGACTTCAAGCCTTTATCACATTTTACCTTCTCAGTGGCTATTTCTGGCTGCTGCTGCTAAGTCACTTCAGTCGTGTCCAACTCTGTGTGACCCCATAGACGGCAGCCCATCAGGCTCCCCCGTCCCTGGGATTCTCCAGGCAAGAACACTGGAGTGGGTTGCCATTTCCTACTCCAATGCATGAACGAGAAAAGTGAAAGTGAAGTCACTCAGTTGTGTCCGACTCCTAGCGACCGCATGGACTGCAGCCTACCAGACTCCTCTGTCCATGGGATTTTCCAGGCAAGAGGACTGGAGTGGGGTGCCATTGCCTTCTCCGATCTCTGGCTACCCTATCTGAAATCAAAAAGCCTGCATAAAACTTAAGTCCTCTTTCTGCCTTCTTTTTCTCCTTAAAAAATTTTCAAATTTATCTTTATCATATGTCTGCCAATTAGAATATGAATTCCATGAGTTTGATGGTTTTTTTTGTTTTTATCAATCAAGCAAGATACATCTTGTATCCCTAAAACTAAGTCTGATCTACAGGCATCCAGTAAATAATTACTCAATCCTTGGTTTGTGTTGATTTACATGTGTATGACCTACTTGGGTCATTTGAGCATTTTAATTCAGTTGAGAAGGATGGAGCTTATTGCAGCCTTATTCGCATCTTAGAGGCAGTGTGCAAATCCAAGTCTGCAAATTGGCAGCCTTAGACAAGTCCAGCCCAATAAAGGTGTTTTGTTTAGTCCGCTAGACATTTTAAACTAAATCAAATTAGCTACCAATATTAGAAAACGGGGAATTTCATATTTTAAAAATACAGCTTTCCAGCTTCTCTGGAAAAACCCAAAGACCCTGTAATGCTGAATCCAGGCTGCATTCCCACCTGGCAGTGATCAGAACGTGGGCAGAGGCTGCTCCCCAGTGTCGCCTGCTCACACACACGTTTGAGACCTGCCTGGTCTCCTGGTTTAGATCTGTGTTGTGCAACAGTGAAGTCCATAACAAGACCCCCTAAACTGGAGATCGGAGCTCTGAGTTCCAGTTCCTCATCTGAAATGAAGAGTACCTAACTGAGAGGGTAGTTATGAGACCTAGAGAGGCAACATTTACATGGAAGTTACAAAGCCCGGAACACCGTCACGGGATCACATTTATGCTACAGCTGGTGAAGCTCCATCCAGGTCACGTCTGTCTGAGAATCCCACCCGAATCTCCTGTGTGCCATCATCAGTCTCCTCTCAGGTAGCATCTGGCTCCTGTGCATAGCAAGCTCCTCAGCCCGCTCTCCATCAGCAGCTTGTTTAACGTACTGAGCCCATCTCCTTCTGACCCAGCTCCTGTACCCCGCCAGCTCAGCGCAGAGACCTGTGGTCCAGGCCTCCTGCTCTGATAGCCCCGCTGCACTGGGCCCGGGGAGCTGCATCAGCCAAGACCGACTGGTCGGCTCTAGGAGATGATCTTACGGTCCTGAGTAAACTGGGTCACGGGAGCCAGATGAGGGTGTGGCCCCTGCCCACCCACAGTGCCCACCAGCACTGTCAACTGGGCTCTGAGTGGTCCATGTGTGGCTCTCTGCCCAAGCCAGAAATGTACGCGTGTGGCAAGGGGGACACCATCCCCTCAGCCTCTGGTATATTTAGAGTGGGAAAGCAACCGCTATTGGGAGGCTTCCAGAATGTGTGGGGAGGCCACAGGAATGCCAGGGGAGGGGGAGATGGAGGTATGGTAAGGATGCCGGGTTTCAGGGGTTTTTTATGCCACATCTGTGGAGCTCAGAGTCCTGGCTGTGAGTAGCCACGTGCTCATGTATTAGCTGTGTGGTCTGAGGCCGGTCACAAAATGTCTCTGATCCTGCTTTCCTCTTCTATGAAGAGGAGATATTTTACCCACTTTCTAGTGTTGTGAGAATCACAACAATTTAATTAATGAGAGGATCATATCATGAACTCCTGCTCATGTGGCAGACACTGTCCAAAATGTATACTAACTCTTCAACACTCCTCACATGGCTATTATTATACCCATTTTATGGATGAGGAAACTGAGGTACAGCAAGGTTAAGGAGCTTGCCCATGAATTTACAGTTAGCAAGTGGCAGAGCTGGAATTTATATCCAAGAGATCTCAGTCTAGAGTTTAGGATTCTTTTAACCTCTTGCTATGTTTGTGTCTCTGGAAAACTGTCCTGGCATAACCCTAAAATCTACGTTGAAATGTAAGGGCAAATCCTTCACTCAGATAGCTGGATGTTATTTTAGCTGGGAGGGTTTTAATTTTTTAATTTTTGTTGGTAAGACTGTTGGTAAGAACAGTCAGACTGTTTCCTCCTGAGCTCCAGGTGCTCCTATGGGAGGTTTGCATGTCTGAGGGGCTCACAGCCCCCTGGGGAAGCTGGGACCGGCAGCCTGGGGAGAGGGAAAGATCCCCATGAGGGAAGGTCCTGGGTTGAACTGGGTGTAGATGCCGGAGAGAGGAGATTGTGTGCAGTTTCTGGGAAGGCTTCTGGAGAAGGTGGTCCTTGAAGTGCAGGACCCTGGAAAATGGAACGAGAACAAGGATGGGTCACCCTGGTGCCGTGGTTGTCTGAGTGCAGTCTTGCCCGCCGCCTTTCTGCACTGTTTTCTGAATCCTACATGTCCTTTCAAACAAACTGCTGGCTGGGAGTGGTCCCCCGATTACTTCTGTTGTCAGGAGCAGAATTCTGTGATCACAAAGGCATTGTTCAGCTTGAGGGTGGCTTTGAATGGGCCCAGTGGCCTGTGTAGGCAAGGGCTTTATAACAATTTCAGGATGTAAACTATGTTCCTGATCACTTTGCCCCCTAGAGGGCAAATGGCAGCTAGAGGCTGGGCCTTGTGCTTTCGGGCCATGAGGAGGAGGCAGGAGACAGGACCGCGGCCCTTTCTCCGCCGGTGGCCTCTGAGCCTGCCTGTGCCAACACCTCCAGTCTGGAAGAAGCGGGCTCAGCCTGGGCTGTGCTGAGTCCTCTTGGGTGAATTTCTGGCAACCCTGGTCTGGTTCTGCCACCGCCCGAGTAGGTCTCTTTTCCAGAAAATCATCACATCTATTCCTGGATTCTCTTCTTCTCGTCTCCCTGGGCATGATCAGAATGGAGTGAGCTATTTCTTGCCCTTGTAGAAGTCATGTTTATGAAATAAATCACGTTCAGATATCTTTAAACCAATCAGCTTTCTATAAAGAATGATTCACTTGTTCATTCATTCACAAATATTTCCTCATCTCTAAATGGGATCAATGAATGGGATCATGGGGAAATTGTAGGTGCTAAATGGCCGTATACAGAAATCCCCAGAATGGTATTGGGCTCCCAGCGGGCCAGTGTCAGGCTTAGTTCATTCTACCGTGCTTTGGCACTGTTCCAAGTGCTACAAGGATCAGGGAAGTGACTGAAACAAGATCCCTGTTCTCAAGGACTTCATAGTCTGGTGCATCCAACTAATATGAACCTGTAAAAGGCCCTACAACTGTGGTTTAGCATGCAGAGTGCGCATTAGGGTCCTCTGGGAGCCTCTCTCTGTCATAATTTTGATTTACTGAAGAAGGAAGCCAGGCTGGAGCATCTGCATTTCATTGAACAATGCACAGGGAATCTGAGGCACACCCAGGGTGCAAGAGGCTGCCCTACAGTATGATGGATGCCATATGGAGGTGGGGCACTAGGGAAAGGCTGATCAGCTCTGCCTGGGTCAGGCAGAGGAGACTTCCCAGAGGAGGTGCTGCTTGAAGGTTGCAGGCAAAGAAGGTGGGTAACACCCTTCAGTAGAAAGGCAAGCATACACGAGATTGATGACATTTCCCAGGAACTCCAAGAGCCAGTCACTTCCTGAGAGCACAGATTCAGGTGTGTGGCTGGGAGTCAGGGTGGACTGCCAAGAAATGCAGCCAGAGAAACAGACTGGAGCTTGACTCTCTTGCTCAGGGCTCACTTTGCTCTTCAGTCAGGATCTGAAAAATCTACCATCTCTATTTGCAGGCAGGAAACAAATGTTCACAGAAAGTCTTGCGAAGGATTTTAGGAGGTTCATAAACACGCCCACCACCCCCAGTCCATCCACAGACATGCATGGACCGAAAATCCTGTGGATTATAACACAGTAGAATATGGAATGCAAAGGACCCTCAGGTTTACGGAAGAAATAAAGGAGTCCACTCTTGAACAACTTGAATTTGAGATGTTTCAAATTTGACCTCTAAGTGGAAGTCTAGCAGGCACATGGATGCAAAAGTGTGGGGTTTAGTGAGAAATGTAGGCTGGACTCAGAGACTGGGTCATCTGCACATCAGGGCTAGCTGAAATCCTGAGGGTAGCTGGAATGACCCTGGGGTGGTTCAGGGTAGGCAGGGGAGAGAAAGCAGATGGGGCTTGGATATGACTCATACCCACGACACTTACCTTTATTAAGAACACCACACTAGGTAAAACAAACCCTGCTGCTGCTGCTGCTGCTGCGTCTCTTCAGTCGTGTCCGACTCTATGCGACCCCATAGATGGAAGGTCATCAGGCTCCCCCGTCCCTGGGATTCTCCAGGCAAGAACACTGGAGTGGGTTGCCATTTCCTTCTCCAATGCATGAAAGTGAAAAGTGAAAGTGAAGTTGCTCAGTCGTGTCCGACTCTTAGCGACCCCATGGACTGGAGCCTACCTGGATCCTCCGTCCTAATTATAAGTTATTTACATACTAGGAAATGCTATATGCAGGATGCTATCCTTGGAGGAAGGGACAAGAAGAGAATGAAATGAGAGGGGTGTGAGTGAATACTCCAAGTTCAGGCATGATCTGCTTGAGAGATCATTTTGGAAAGAGCCCTCGAAGCAGACAGGATTCCACGGTTCTCTCGATGAGGGGCAAGCTGCCCTGTCAGGTTTAGGGAACCAGGGAGCACATGCACTGTCCTTGGGGAGCTGGAAGTGCTCAGGGACACTCCCCTATTCTCGGGGACAGTTTTTGAGCATTGTTTGATTCCAACCCAGGTGAGCCAAGGGACCTCTGGACACCACCACTTTGGATGATGCAACACATCTGCAGAGGAAAGCAAGGCACAGGTCAGGGGCCTCCCACTCTCTCCCATTTTTAATGGGATGAGGATGCAATTTAAAACAAATTTAGCTACAGATTTAATAAAGACTCTCCTTTTAAATAATAAAATAACTCTAAGTGAGGGCTCTCATACAAAATACGGACATATGGTCAACATGTAAAAGGGCTGTGAGTCTTCAGGCTGGGAAGGAAAGCTCTCAGAACTGTTGACTTATGCATCCCGCCTTTGCTGTCTTCTTCTCTTTGCCCTTTCTCACCAAAGCTGGGGATCTCTTGACTCACTGCCTCGGGCACTGTGGTATCAATGGAGCAAAAATCACCCTCTGCCCAGTGTTGTCCCCTCGATAAGAATACAGACTAGATACAAGGGTTGGGAGAGAAATGTGAGACTCCATTACCCTGGCCAGAGGGACACCTCCTAAAATTCAGACAGAGTTGAGGGTGGGCGACAAAAGGGCACAAATACTGAGGAGCTTTTGAAAATCTGGCCCTGCACCTGTTTCTTCCCTCAGTGACCAGGCTGAGACTCAGAGAGGGGAGAACCCCAGGGAGATAAGAGGGGTCCCAAAACAGGCAGTCTGCTTCTCACCGACGGGACAGCTCCAGGCAACAAGTGTGTGGAGAAACATTGCTGGACTGCCTAACTCAGCGGAAGGCCTTATGGAGGCTCCCGTTTGTTCTGGCACATGGTTGGAGCTCCAGAACCTTCCAACAGTGGCAGAGAATAACGGAGAGAGCCATCAACCTGCAGGGACTGCAGGCAGAACACAGGGCATCTACTCACCCTGAGTCCCACCCACCCAGACCAAGGAGGGTGGTTGAGGTCTTGGAGGAGGCTTTCTCTGCAAAGAGGCCCACTGAGAATCAGATCTAGGCATTAGACACCACCTTGAGGAAGTAGGTTGTTTCTCAAAGATTCTGCCAGCCCAACTGAATAAAAAGTCAAAATAGAAATGAAAGAAAATGAATCACACTTCTCGTATATATTAGTTTGTGAAGAGTGCCTCGTAGAATTTAAATCATATTTATGTATAGATTTTACAAATTCCTTTTAAAAAACTGGAGCTTTCTGAGAAAATATAAGACAAGTGGTCACTGTACTATAAATCTAAGTCTTTAGGTACCTTTTAGAAGAAGAAAAAAAAGTTATTCCAACCCCAGTCTCTTAAAAAAAAAAAAAAAAAAAAACAGGAGAAAGAGGATCACTGTAGTGTTAGCAGTAATTTTCCAACCATTTCACTGAAAAAAACAAAAACCGCCCCCCCCCCAAAAAAAAAACCCTTCTGAATGTAGTCATTCATTCATCTGAGGTAAATATGGAAAAACTAGAAGTATTAGCAATGAAGAGTGAAGTTACCAGAGCAGGGGCTGAGGATGGAAAATGTTTTGCAATCTCGTAGCTGTCGCCACCTCGGTTGGTGTAATGGGTCATGAACACAGTGTTTTGGTCCCTGCTGCTAAGGGGAGCCCAGAGGAGGCTCCAGACACTGGCCGTGTTGACCCTTAGGTATTCAACGCCCCGGGCAGCCTTGATGTCTGGAACAGCTGCCTCACTCGCTCCTCTGCAGTGAGTTCTGTCCCCACCTCCAACCAAAAACTTTGTGAGGTGGAGCCATCGAACCGCCTGCCTTCAGCGACTTCCCCTGGGATAGGAGGTAACCATGGAGTTGGAAAATGCGCTTGCTGAGGAAGAGGGCCCTCTGCCTGCCTGCGCACTGTCGCGAAGGGAAAACAGGGCTTAGGCTGGCTTCAGGGGAGGGATTTACATTAAACACCGGGGATCATTTACATTTCAACTGGCCCCAAGACCATTGGCTGATGTCCCCCTGGAAAACTGGGGGTTTACCTGTGTGTCACAGTCAGGTCAGAGTGGCGACAAGCAGGGGGTGACTCCATTAATGCCATCACTCAGTTCTGCATTTTTTCAAATACACCCACTTTCAAATACACCCACAGACGTGGACTTGGGCATATATTTTTATTCTCCCAGTTCTCTGAATGGTGCTCTGTCCTCCAAAACCAGCTCTCATGAAGCCTTAGCTTGATCAATTTTCTCTGTGGAATATGAGACTGAGGCTAGAAGGTCTGTCACTAGAGCAGAGAAATGAACAGAACAGAGAGGATGATACACCTCCGCAAGCCCTAGGGTCTCTCATCAAATCTAGGTATATTTCTGAACTCAGGAGCCCGCCTCCTCTGACCTTACCCACAGTGGGAATTGAGAACAGAAACTCCTTGTGTCAAGGTCCTTTGTGCGTATCTCCCCAGATTCTTTTTTTTTTAATGTCTGGCATGGAGGCACACGGGCTTTCTCTTGTTGCTGCACATGGGCTCTAGAGTTCGAGGGCTCAGTTGTCGTGCTTGGGGCTCTCTAGTTGCAGCATACAGGCTTGGTTGCCCCGAGCCATGTGGAATCTTAGTTCCCCAACCAGGGATTGAACCTTCATCCCCTGCATTGGAAGGTGGGTTCTCAACCACTGGGCCACCAGAGAAGTCCCTCCCAGATTCTTGTTTTCTAGATAAAGAACCAGGGGAGAAGTCAGTTATGTACTGACTTATTCAGAGCAATGAGACTCTAAATAACAATTGCTACAGCACTTGTAAGCCAGGCTGTTGATGTGGTCTGTCTTACTGAATTCCTCAAATAGCCCTATAATTCACTCCATTCTTCAGAAAAGAAAGCCAAGGCTTACAGAGCCTTAGTAACTCACTTGTATGACTATTAAGAGGCAAGCTGGGATTTAAACCCAGGTCTATCTGACTCCAGAATCCACACTCTTAACTCCTAGACCCTACCATTTCCTTGAGAGGATGCAGAGAGACGCATAACATATATAAGGCTGAAAACAGCTAGGCTAGTGCTTGAAAAGAGGGGAGGTGGAAAATCTATGTTTAAATTATAGATAGCATCTTTCGTGAAAGGTTGAAAATTTCATTGTTGAAAATGGTGATGCTGTTCCTACATTTGACAAACAGATCTGGCGGTCATAACTGCAAAAGGGAAGTGGAAAAGGGAAGTTGGAGTAAATAAATTAGAAGCTTTGGAATGAACCAACACTTCCTCTAATTAAAGGCAGGAGCTTGTTCCCTGGAATGCGCCAACACTTCCTCTAATTAGAGGCAGGAGCTTGTTCCCTTCTTCTTTGTCCCAGTCCAGCTCCGATTCTAGGCTCTGATTCCCAGATCTTCCGATGAACACTCCCCACCTGTTCAATCCCAGCACACTCTAGCCTAACCCACCAGCTTCCGGGGACATGGCAGGCATGGGCAGAGCCTGGGATGAATGCTCCAAGGAGAGCTGTCAGTGCCTCCCTGCCTCCAGAAGCAGCGGAAGGAACGGCACACGGAGGGGAGCCAAGCAGTAAATCTGGAAAAAAACGGGCCTCTGTGCAGTTGCTCAGTGGGTACCTCTCCAAAGATTTCATTCTAGAATCCCCTAAAGAGTCTGAAGGGACTGGAGGGGAGGTGTCAGTAGACATTTTGGTAAAAATTGAGCAAGGATAACCAGCTGCCTGGCTTGGAACAAGTGCCGGAGGGCTGGGCTACTAAGCAGTGTTTTATGACACCTGGGAGGAAGAAAGTTTTCTTGTTACAAGCCTTAAAAGTTCCAGAACATCACTTTTGCATATTCTATTGGTCAAGCAAACCACTAAAGCCAACCCAGATCTCAAAAAGAGGGGTAGTCAAAGTCTGTGGCCACCTTTAATCTACCACACACCCCCACTTTCCAGAAGAGGACATGAGGCTCAAAGTGTGACACCTAACTGTTTCCAGGGAATGTGGTTGTTAGACACTATGTTGGTTTCCTACTGCTGCTGGAACAAATTGCCATAAACATAAGTGACTTAAAACAATCAATTTACTCTCTCACACTTCTGTAGGCTGGAAATCTGAAATGTGTCTTACAGGTGAAAATCAAGGTTTCAACAGAACTGAGTTACTTCTGGAGGCTCTAGGAGAGAATTTATTTCCTGACCTTTTGCAGCTTCTAGAGGTTGCCTGCAGTCCTTGGCTATGGCCCTGCCCTCAACAGCCGGAACACACACTCAAAAATCTGCTATCGTCACACCTCCTCTCTGACTTTGACCCTCTTCCTCCCTCTCATAAGCACCTTTGTGATTAAATTGGGCCCACCCTGAAAATGCAAGATGATTTTTCTACCTCAAGATCCTTAACTTAATCCCATCTGCAAGGTCTTGCTTGCCATGTAAGGTAACACATTCAGAGGCTCTGAGGATTAGAATATGGACATTGCAGGGTCAACAATCTGTCTACTACAGACACTGAGCCTGACCTAGAATAGGTCTGTGATAGTCAGAGAGTGCTGTGTCAGTTACTCATTGCCTCGATTATACAGCGTAACTGACCAACCTCCAAACTCAGGCCTTCAACCTAGAAGTCGGTTTAGCTCACAGGCTTGTGAGGTGTTGATTGGGTCTCACCTTCCCTGGTGCTGCTCAGATATTTGTAGGTCAGCTTCGGAGAAGGCAATGGCACCCTACTCCAGTACTCTTGCCTGGAAAATCCCATGGATGGAGGAGCCTGTTAGGCTGCAATCCATGAGGTCACTAAGAGTCAGACACATCTGAGTGACTTCATTTTCACTTTTCACTTTCATGCATTGGAGAAGGAAATGGCAACCCACTCCAGTGTTCTTGCCTGGAGAATCCCAGGGACGGGGGAGCCTGGTGGGCTGCGGTCTATGGGGTCACACAGAGTCGGACATGACTGAAGCGACTTAGCATAGCATTTCCTTGCTGGGACAGCTGAGACAAATCGATTTCTTTCTACATGTCTTAGATCCTCCATGGGCTAGCTCAGGTTTATTTTCATAGCAAGGGCAGAAGTGCAGGAGCCCCAGGAGAAACACGCAAGGACCTTATGAAGCTTCTGCTAAACTCATGTCTATTGACAGCCTGTTGGTCAAGGCAAGCCATGTGGTTAGGGCGAGGGTCAGGGTAGGGAGGACACCTAAGATTTCACGCACAGGATGTGTGTACAGAGAGTGGTGAATAATTAGGACTCTGAGTTAATTTCCCTCCTCTTGTGACATGGCTGTTTCAGTTCCAGGTGCCAGTGAATACAAAGTCCACCCATGAGCATTTGTTATGGGTTTGCAAGAGCCAGAGATACGAGGGCTCTCTATTCTCCCAAGGTGGCTATATCTGTATATTTATCCAATCCCGTGAGCTCTCCCTGGGCTTCCCAGGAGACACAGGAAATGCAAGTTTGATTTCTGGGTTGGGAAGATCCCTTAGAGTAGGAAATGGCAACCTACTCCAGTGTTCTTGCCTGGAAAATTCCACGGACACAGGAGCTTAGAGGGCTATAGAGTCCATAGAGTCACAAAAAGTCAGATGTGGCTGAACACGCACAAGCTTTCCTTAACAGATGACTGGAACTCCTCCCAGTGAGAGGCAGGTTTTATGTTCCCTTTCCTCTTCAATCAGCAGGGTCCTGGGATTGCCTTGAACAATAGAGCACAGCAGAAATGACGCTATGTGACTTCCAAAGTTTCAGTTCAGTTCAGTTCAGTTCAGTTGCTCAGTCGTGTCCGACTCTTTGCGACCCCATGAATCACAGCACACCAGGCCTCCCTGTCCATCACCAACTCCCGGAGGTCACTCAGACTCACGTCTATCGACTCAGTGATGCCATCCAGCCATCTCATCCTCTGTCGTCCCCTTCTCCTCCTGCCCCCAATCCCTCCCAGCATCAGAGTCTTTTCCAATGAGTCAACTCTTTGCATGAGGTGGCCAAAGTACTGGAGTTTCAGCTTCAGCATCATTCCTTCCAAAGAAATCCCAGGGCTGATCTCCTTCAGAATGGACTGGTGGATCTCCTTGCAGTCCAAGTGATTCTTAAGAGTCTTCTCCAACACCACAGTTCAAAAGCATCAGTTCTTTGGTGCTGAGCCTTCTTCACAGTCCAACTCTCACATCCATACATGACCACAGGAAAAACAATAGCCTTGACTAGACGGACATTTGTTGGCAAAATAATGTCTCTGCTTTTGAATATGCTGTCTAAGTTGGACATAACTTTCCTTCCGAGGAGTAAGTGTCTTTTAATTTAATGGCTGCAGTCACCCTCTGTAGTGATTTTGGAGCCCAAAAAAATAAAGTCTGACACTGTTTCCACTGTTTCCCCATCTATTTCCCATGAAGTGATGGGACTGGATGCCATGACCTTCGTTTTCTGAATGTTGAGCTTTAAGCCAACTTTTTCACTCTCCACTTTCACTTTCATCAAGAGGCTTTTTAGTTCCTCTTCACTTTCTGCCATAAAGGTCGTGTCATCTGCATATCTGAGGTTATTGATATTTCTCCCGGCAAGCTTGATTCTAGCTTGTGCTTCTTCCAGTCCAGCGTTTCTCATGATGTACTCTGCATATAAGTTAAATAAACATGGTGACAATATACAGCCTTGACATACTCCTTTACCTATTTGGAACCAGTCTGTTGTTCTATGTCCAGTTCTAACTGTTGCTTCCTGACCTGCATAGTCACAAAAAACTTCAGCTTCTGCCTGGCTCCCTCTATCCCAAAATGTTCAACTTTAGAACCTAGTAGCCATGTTCATGAAGCTCAGGTCACATGAAAATTTCCCCCTTAAGAGGAATCAAGGCTTTCCCCCAACAGTGAGCAACAACCAGTCAGCCATGTGAGTAGGCAACCTTGGAGGAAGGTTCTCCAGACCTAATCACACCTTTCAAAACTGTAGCCTTGGCTGACATTTTGACCACAACCTCATGAGAGCTGAATCAGAACTACCCAGCCAAGCCATTCTCAGATTCCTGATCCACAGAAACAATAAATGGTAATAAATGATTATCATTTTAAGTCACTGATATTTGAGATAATTTGTTACGCAGCATTAGCTAACTGCTACAGACCTATTCATGAGGCTTAGGATAGAGAGAGAATAGACATGGTCTGAGACTTTAAGGACCCTGTGGTCTCCAGGTGACCAAACAGACACTAGTGGAGTCAACAATAATGGATGTCTTAGGCCATTGGGCTGCTACAACACAATACTACGGACTGGGTAGCTCATCTTTCTGGAGGCTGGGAATCCCAAAGCAGCTTACCTGCAGATTAGGTACCTGATGGAAGCTCACTTCCTGACTCACAAAGTGCTGTCTTCTCACTGCGTCCTCACATGGCAGAAGGGGCTGGGGAGCCCTCTGGGGTCTCCTTTACAGAAGCACTAATCTGTTCATGAGGGCTCTATCCCTGTGACCCGATCATTGTCCAAATGCCCACCTCCAAATACCATCACACTGGCAGTTAGGATTTCAACACATGAATTCCAAAGAGGGTCACAGGCTTTCAGACTATAGCAATACAGAAAGTATGTAATACAGTCAGAATATATTTAGGTCGCTAAAAGGAAGGGTGGATCAGAGATACGGTGACCATATTTTCCTCAACTCAAAATTGGGACAATTTTCTAATAGTAGCCCATTGTAGCTTTGAATTGGAACAGAATATTTAGATCAAGACTGACCAGAGTTGTCAGGTTGCTATGGTCACTTTGTCCAGAAATTGTCCTGTCTAGTTGGGGCTTAGCGTGATCTCTAAGGGCTGTCTGTGGTGACAGATATAGTGATGGCAAAAAAGTGATGATTGCATGAATATTTCCAGGCTTCACCCTCTCCCTTGTCTGGAAGAGAGAGCTTGGCTCAGTCATCTTCCCATCACCTCTCCAGTGGGGGGGTCTGTGTGTTTGGGGCTTTGAGTTGCAGAATCAGGAGAGAAGTGAAGAGAAGAAGGGATGTGCCTTGAGCTGGAAGAGGAGTTTGGGAGGCAAGAATTTTGGAAAGGGGCACTACAGGATCAGATTTTGTATACAGAGAAATAAACGGGAGAGGAAAACAGAATTTTGAGAAGTACTATTTTGATCCTTCTCATAGGATTCTTAAGAACTTGAGTTATTTTGAAACATTATTATTTTTTTTTTTGGTTGCCAGATTGAGTTTATTTGATTGCAAATGCTTTGAGAATGGACCGCGTGGGTAATGGCTCTCCGGGGGCCATGCTGTGATTTCCCAGCAGACGGAGAGTGGGGTGTTTTGAGTGCTTCTATGTGTAAGGAGATGGTTGGCTCAGTAACTGTGAGGGGAAGAAATTGAAAGCCAAAGGAATGTTTATCTGTTCCAGGCTTGGGAGTCTGTGTGACTTGGGGCTTGAGGATTTAGGCTGCCCTAGGCCCAGCCATGTCCAGATATGTGAAAGGGGCCCAGATATGTGAAAGACTCAAGGCTTTTCGAAAACTGTCTGTCTGTGGCATCACAGACTACTCTGGCTATAGCCCCTGGAGCAGCTCCGGGAGAGGATGGGGAAGGAGGGCTTGGCCAGAGCTTGACCAAACAGAAGATGCTGGGTTGTGGGGAGAAGCAGGAGCTTTGCAGGGCCCTCAACGAGGAACTCAGAAGTAAAGATGGGGAAAAAGTGTCCCTGAGAATAAGGGTGTGTATGTGAAGATCTCCCTCAATTTTCTGAAATTTCTCAAGGGATTGTGAGTTCCCCAAAGGCAAGAGCTGGTTCTATTCTGCATTTGTTTCTCAGACTTAACACCATGCTCAACAGTTTGTAATTGCTCCATAAATCATATTAGAGGGAGGAAGGGAAGAAAGATTGGTTGATTCTGGGACCTCCCTTCAAAATTAGTTGGCTACCTAATTAAGACATGACATTGTTCTCATTGGGCTTCCCTGATAGCTCAGTTGTTAAAGAATCCAGTTTTTCTCCTTGAAATCTAATTTCTCCTGGAGGCAGAGCTGGAGTAGAACACCCTGATTTCAGTCCTAAGTGTTCAGAGTTCTAGAGTTCCTTTTATCTGCTCTTGATCCAGTCATGCCTCTTCTCACAGTGAAGACAGGATGATAGGGAAGCCATTCGCAGTCTGCCATGGCACCGTGGAGCTGCAAACTATTGCTAAAATTCCTTACAGAAGTTTCTGTCTCTTGTAAGAGACTGGCTGAAATGAGAGTTAAATGACATATGCCTGAAAGGCCCTGATACAACCTCTAGCAAATAAATGGGTCTCAGGACACTCAGCTCTCTATTTCTTTGGTGGGTAAACTCAGTCCTGTTCACTGACTGACCTGACCGCTGCTTACACTTTATCTCTTCAAGCTGCCCTCTTGCAGTTTCTCCCTCGTCTCTGGCCTTGCTTCCTCCTGATGTCCTCCAGTCTTGGTCAGTCTTGGGCCCTGACCCTATTTTCCTGCCGCATTTCTCTGTCTAGCTCTGCTCAGGCTTTTTGGTAGGACTGCGGTTGTATGGCTCCTAGGAGGCTCATGCCCGGGAGATGAGGGACCCGCACAAAGCCACAGAGATAGGACTGTCCGCTCCACGGCTTCAGGAAGGGTAACGCCCATCTTTCTGGTGGCTGCACACGGCATAATGGGGAGTGGGAATTAAAACTTAAAACGAGGTGCACCAACCTTTCACAGGACTCCAGGGCTCTGTCTCAGCCCTGGGAGCCCCCTCCTCCCCTAGCCTTCGGCCTCACCTCAGTTGCCATCCTCTCTGACTGCCCTCCAGCCTCTGCCCAGATGGGGATGGCAAGCTGCAGGTTAGCCTGGCTTCCCTGTCTCATCCTCCCCACCCTTGAAGGTGGGGGTCTCACACAGGGTGCCCCGGCCCTGCTGTGGGCATTTAGAATGACCTCTGAAGAGCCTGTTTTTCAGATTGCACTGGGGAGTGCCCAGAAGCAGGTGCTGGGTCTGTGCCTGATTTGGAGGAAGACAGTCCCGGGTACGGTCAGCCTCTCCCGACAATGAATTTGCACGCTGTCAGGAATGTTCCCAGAGAGCCCAGGTGAGTGGTCAGATCAGAGTGGAGGAAACTAAGCCGCAGCCACAGCTCGCCCCGTCCAGGTGAGCCTTCTGTGCTGGTGATACACGAGCCCTCAGGAAGCAGGAGAGCCGGCCTGCCTTCTGGCCACCGCGGGGCACCCGTGCGCTGCGAGCAGGCCTGGAGGAGCTGCCAGCGTGGCTGGACCAGGCCGAGGAGGCCGTGGCTGGGGCGGAGCTGCTCCAAGCTGCCCTGGCAGGCCCGTGTCACATTCCAGAGAGCACAGGGCCGAGAACCCCGCTCGGCCCGAGGCATCTGGACTGGCATCCAGCCCGGGCGTTGCCTCTTTCCTCCATCCTTCTCTCTGGGTCCTGGGGCCAAAGGTTCAGCTGGAGCTTCCGTCTTTCTTTTCTGCAGAGGGGCTGCATTGGAACTGAGGAGGACAGGGAAACGGGTAGGTGTCAGCCAGGGGAACTTTCCACTTTCGGGCTGTTGGAAAGCAGTATCTCTAAAATGTGGGCTGAGCACTCCAAGTGCCCAGCACAGTGCCAGCCACCCCCAGAGTACGGAGATGAGGAGGCCTGGTCTCTGCCGTAAGCTGCTGTCTGTCTAGGAGGGAGCGGACTGCTCACAGAACCGTTCTTTACAGCCTCACCGGCTGATACTGGGTACTGTGTCTGACTCTTTGTGACCCAGTGGACTGTAGCCAGACAGGATCCTCTGTCTATGGAATTTTTCAGGAAAGAATACTGGAGTGGGTTGCCATTTCCTCCTCCAGGAGATCTTCCCAGCCCAGGAGTTGATTCCATGTCTCTTGAGGCCATGTACCTGGAGGAGATCAAAAGAGGAGATATCACCAAAGTTTCCAAACCACTGAACTCCATAGACTGCACAACGATATGAAACATATCTGCTTGCTCATGGCCAGTGCTTAGCACAGTGTCTGGCCCACTGGAGTAGCTTAATGTACACTTGTTGAATGAATGAATAAATGAAAAGAAGGCTTCCTGGACTAAAGGGAATCTGAACAGGCCCTTGGAGGATGGGCAGGATTTGACCAGGCCAAGCTTAAAGGAAGTGTATCCTAGGTACCTGGGAGCCTTGTAAAGAGAGGCAGGAAAGGAAAATGGCCACAAAAGAGCTGATCTAGACAAAGGAGGAGGGACAGCTTCCCTGTTACTCTTGGGATAAAGCGCAGGCCTGCAGCGTCTCTTCTGAGCCCCTCTGAAGCTGGCTTTGCCTTCCACTGCAGTGCTCTCTCTGCCCTCCAGGCCACTCAAGCATTTATTTGCAATCCTTGGAACAAGACTCTTATTCTCTCTCCTCCAGGCCTGTAAACATTCTCACCCCCTCTGGCAGGAAGACCCTGCACCTCTACCTCTACATCAGCCGTGTCTTCCTCCCAGGGTCTTCCCTTCTTCAGTCAGGTTGGTCGGCCTGTTACTGACCAAGGTTCTTGGCTTTCTTAATCAATAGAAATTGATCAGAGTCCTGATAAGAAATTCAAGCTAGGCTTTATTGGGCCCCCTGGTGCAGCAGTGGGGAACAAGAACAGACAGTAGTTTCCTTTGCTTGCTCATCTGCTGGAGGCAGGAGGGGAGGCGGACTATAGCCCCTAACGTCTCTTTGTATTTTGTTGTTCAAGAAGACATTCGTTTAGGCACAAGCATGGAGGCATTTCAGCCAGGGCTTCCAGGTCCAGCCTGTCTAAGTTCCTCTGTCTCTATGCCTGGCCAAGAGTAAGTTGTCCCAGATTCCCCCAAAGACTGCCAGTCATAGTCCAACCATCGACTACAACTTCAGCAAACTGGGTGCCAATGTCAGAGGGGGCTGGCATCCAAGAGGCTGACAAAATGAGAAGGTGTGTGACCTTGGCTCACATACGTCTGTAGGTGGAAGGGGCTGGACTGAAACAAGCATGACTTAACAAGCTTTTCCATAAAGCCAAGTGTGATTTCTGATCACACTGGTGGATGCAGATTTCCCATTATCCCTTGTAGCTCCTTGGACCTTGAGATCAAGTCTCATTCTCCTTTGTATCACCAACTAGGCACTACACCAGGCACACGGTAGGTTTAATTCTTAATTGTTTACTTATTTGGTTAATTAATAGGTCACACTCACTTAGAGAAGGTGTCATCATAATTTCCTGTCTCTGCCCTCAATCTTGAATTCTTCAATCTTAATTCCCCCTTCTGCAGGAAGGGGTACTCACCCCTAAAGAATATGCCCAGAGTAGAACATAATACCAGAAGTAGAAATAAGAAGGCTACCACAGTAGGTGAAAGCAGATTACCAACTAAATACTATATGCTTAGAGGTAGTAACGGAGAAGGCAATGGCACCCCACTCCAGTACTCTTGCCTGGAAAATCCCATGGACGCAGGAGCCTGGTAGGCTGCAGTCCATGGGGTCGCTGCCAGTCAGACACGACTGAGCGACGTCACTTTCACTTTTCACTTTCATGCATTGGAGAAGGAAATGGCAACCCACTCCAATGTTCTTGCCTGGAGAATCCCAGGGACTGGGGAGCCTGGTGGGCTTCCGTCTATGGGGTCACACAGAGTCAGACACGACTGAAGCGACTAACAGCAGAGGTAGTAAAGGTCCTCTGAAGAGACACTTAGCCCAAGCTTTCACTTTTTAAGATGAGAAGTCAAGACTAGGATATGGAAATGATCTAGATATTTGGCCTTGGACTTTGCGGCTCGGTGTCCTTCCACTGTAGCAGACCACCACTAAGCCCCTTCCTACTGCCTTTTCCCAAGAAGGAGCCTGGTGGAAAGATCATGGGCATGTGTGCCAGTCATGAGTTCGGATCCTGATTCTGCTACTTAACTGTCATTTGACCTCGCACAATATACAGATTATTCCCTTGTAGGAGAGAGGTCTAGCCCCTGTATGAGGGCCAGCCTCTGAGCTTAGTGACAGTGTCCGAAGGGCGCTGATGCTGTGGCTCTCAATTTACTTCAGCCCTGCTCTCCTTCCTCCCAGCTCTTGCTTCTCTGTCCTTTCCCAGGCTCTGAGGAACTTGTAAAGTCACTTAGAAGTGCTTCTGAAGGTCCCTAAGCCCATCTGCCTCCATGGATTCAGGGTCCATCCCTCCTTCCAGCTTCTAAGGAAGGCACGGCAGTGGATGAAGGTGGGCTGGTTGCATCCTGAGAGCTGGGATCTATCGGAGTCCTTGCTGAAGTTTAGCATGAAGCTATCTTGCCCTCCAGGAGGATGGGGATGGTTCTTTTTTGTTTGTTTTTTTAAAGCTTCCCTTTCCTTTTTCTACTCTGTATGTTTATTTTTCCTTCACTGTCCTAATCTACCCTCCTTTCCTCCCTCTCCAAGGCTCCAGGAGCCACCTCCACCCCTTCTCTCCTCCTCCCCGTCCTGTGGTTTGTCTGCAGATGGCAGCTAAGCAATGTCCCCTGGACATAGCCCGGCCAGACCCAGACGTCTTCCCAGCCACACTCAGTGCTTCCCACCACACCACAGCTTCTGAGGCGGACTGTCTGGGGCAGACGGAAGCAGAGCAGCCGAACGGAGCCTGCAGGCTGGGCCCGGCAGCTGTCTCCGGCAGCCGTCTCCTTGAGGAGGAACAGGGCTCGAGTTGCCTTCCCGGCTGCTCTGACAAACTGCCCGAGGTCCCCAGGGCCTCTGGCTTCTCCACAAGATGGGTGCTACTAGCTCCCCTTGCCCCAGGCCCTCTTCCTGGGCTGCACTGAACCCTTGCCGGAAAATTTCCGGGCAGGCTAAAGAAATCTGCTGGGAAAACAAAGCCTGTGCCCAGCAAGGCAGGATGGGCCAAAGGGTTTCAGTTTGATCCAAAAGCTCAGAGCATAGACCAGACCTCTAAGTTTGGAGGGACTTTTGGTTGTTGTTTTAAGGACAGCCTGTCTTTCCTTGTGTTGACTGCCTCCTTGCTTCTTTTTGCCTCACTCTCTCCTCTCCCCCTCCTGGCACTGGGGAAGGTCAGGAATGGCAGGCAGGGCCAGAAGGGAAGCAATTTCACTGTCTGGTAGTGTTCTTGACCTTCAGTCTCACTAGAAGACCTCATTGATATTCCACTGCTGGCCAACCTGGGGAACGGCATGACCTTGTGTTCAGGGAGCATGGTCCAACTTTATCAAAGCATCTTCATTTCCATTCATCCGTTTTAGTCCCCTAGCAGTCCTGGATAGGGTGTAAGGTGAGAGACAGGCCTCACAGGTCACAGAGGTCAGCTCTGTCCACACTTAACTCCCTCCTAGCCATTGGCATCTTTAACCATTTAGAGAACGTCTTTTGTGGATCCAAACTTCCTGAAGCTTGCATACACTGGCCTCACACTGAGGTTCCTGAGAACATGAACTCTGATTCAGAATCTGACTCTGCTCTGAGTGACTGGGAAGCCTTGGACAAGTTACTTAGCCCCCCTGTACCTCGGTTTCTTGTCTGTAACACAGTGGTAATGTTGTACCTAATTCACAGGGCTCTTTTGGGGACTTTTTATT
Source organism: Tragelaphus eurycerus (assembly GCA_935064755.1). Taxonomy (NCBI): domain Eukaryota; kingdom Metazoa; phylum Chordata; class Mammalia; order Artiodactyla; family Bovidae; genus Tragelaphus; species Tragelaphus eurycerus. Next base: position 532,405 of record CAKXYN010000134.1, on the reverse strand, counting down.
GTTCAGTCGCTCAGTCGTCTCCGACTCTTTGTGACCCCACAGACTGCAGCATGCCAGGCTTCCCTGTCCTTCACCATCTCCCGGAGCTTGCTCTAACTCACGTCCGTTGAGTCGGTGATGCCATCCAAGCATCTCATCCTTTGTCGTCCCCTTTTCCCCCTGCCTTCAATCTTTTCTAGCATCAGGGTTTTTTCTAATAAGTTGGCTCTTCACATCAGGTGGCCAAAGTATTGGAGTTTCAGCTTCAGCATCAGTCCTTCCAGTGAATATTCAGGACTGATTTCCTTTAGAATTATCTGGTTTGATCTCCTTGCAGTCCAAGGGACTCTCAAGAGTCTTCTGCAACAACACAGTTCAAAAGCATCAGTTCTTTGGCACTCAGCCTTCTTTATGGTCCAACTCTCACATCCATCCATACACAGCTACTGGAAAAACCATAGCCTTGACTAGACGGGCCTTTGTTGGCAAAGTAATATCTCTGCTTTTTAATATGCTGTCTAGGATTGTCAAGGAGCAAGTGTCTTTTAATTTCATGGCTGCAGTCAGGATCTGCAGTGATTTTGGAGCCCAAGAGAATAAAGTCTCTCACTGTTTCCATTGTTTCCCCATCTATTTGCTATGAAGTGATAGAACCAGATGCCATAATCTTAGTTTTTTGAATGTTGAGTTTTAAGACAGCTTTCCCCACTCTCCTCTTTCACCTTCATCAAGAAGCTCTTCGGTTCCTCTTTGCTTTCTGCCATAAGGGTGGTGTTATCTGCATATCTGAGGTTGTTGATATTTCTCCCATCAGTCTTGATTCTGGCTTGTACTTTGTCCAGCCTGGCATTTTACACGATGTACTCTGCATAGAAGTTAAATAAGCAGGGTGACAATATACAGCCTTGACATACTCATTTCCCAATTTGGAACCAGTCCGTTTTCCATGTTGCATTCTAACTGGTGCCTCTTGACCTGCATACAGGTTTCTCAGGAGGCAGGTCATGTGGTCTAGTATTCCCATCTCTTTAAGAATTTTCCACAGTTTGTTGTGGTCCACACAGTCAAAGGCTTCAGCATAGTCAATGAAGCAGAAGAGGATGTTTTTATGGAATTCTCTTGCTTTTTCTATGATCCAACTAATGTTGGAAATTTGATCTCTGGCTCCTGTGCCTTTTCTAAGTCCAGCTTGTACATCTGGAAGTTTTTGGTTCATGAACTGTTGAAGCTTAGCTTGGAGAATTTTGAGCGTTATTTTGCTAGCATGTGAAATGAGTGCAATTGTGCGGTAGTTTGAGCATTCTTTGGCATTGCCTTTCTTTGGGATTGGAATGAAAACTGACCTTTTCCAGTCCAGTGGCCACTGATGAGTTTTCCAAATTTGCTGGCATATTGAGTGCAGCACTTTAACAGCATCATCTTTTAGAATTTGAAATGGCTCAGCTGGAATTCTACCACCTCCATTAGTTTTGTTCATAGTGATGCTTCCTAAGGCCCACTTGACTTCATACTCCAGGAGAGCTCTAGGTGGGTGATCACAACATCGTGATTATCTGGGTCACAAAGGCCTTTTTTTGTACAGTTCTTCTGTGTTTTCTTGCCACCTCTTCTTAATATCTTCTGCTTCTGTTAGGTCCACACTGTTTTTGTCATTTATCGAGCCCATCTTTGCATGAAATGTTCCCTTGGTATCTCTAATTTTCTTGAAGAGATCTCTAGTCTTTCCCATTCTATTGTTTTCCTCTATTTCTTGGCATTGTTCACTTAGGAGGCTCTTTTCTCTCCTTGCTATTCTTCGGAACTTTGCATTCAGATGGGTGTATCTTTCCTTTTCTCTTACAAGGACTAACTGATCACTGTTTAGAAAGTGTTTAATATAGTAAGTGCCTTATTAATGTTTGCTCAGTGAATTCGTCCCAATTCTGAAACATGGTGTCACAGGGATCCTAGCCTTCCCTCAGTTACAGACAGCACTCACGGCTCCCTGAATCTCTTCTTAGCCGGGCTCTTCATTTGCTCAAGAAATATCTACCGAACACTTACAGTGTGCCTTGGCCTACAGTGTGCTGTGTGCATGGAACAAAATGGTCCCTGTGCTCATGGAATTTACAGTAAATGCAAAAATATATACATAATTTCAAACTGTGGTGTACCATGAAGGAAAGAAAAAGTAGAAAGCTGCACAAGAGAGGGGAGGGTGGTGGTAAGAAGGTCTGAGCCTCTAAACCAGGAAATGACCCTGAGCCCAGGCTGGAAGGGTGAGGAAGAGCAGCTACAGAAGTTGGGGGGTGAATAAGAGCTTTCTGGGCAGAGAGTCTTACTCAAGGCAAGAACCAGGACATGTAACAAACCAAAGAAAAGCAACATGGTGAGAAGCCATGGAGTGGGGACTGTGGGAGAGGACCCTGGAGAGTTAGGTAGAAGCAGAGCTAGGATTCCGGCTTGCAGCTAATGTAGAGTGTGAATTATGGAAGGGTTTATGTGGTGAAGTGCTCTGGACCCATTTTGGTTTTCAGAGTTCTATCTGGCTGTGGAGTGGAGAGCTGCTTGCTGGCAAAGTGGTGAAGAAGGGAATGAATAGGAGGGTGAGCAGTGATCTGGGGGGAGATGATAGTGACTTAGGGTGGAGAAATGGCTGTGGCAGGAGAGAAGTAGGCTAAGCTGAGATGTGTTTTGGAAGTAGAAGGAAGGGCTTAAAAGTGGCACATGTGAGAAAGCTTTTAGGGTTTGAAGGGTGTTAAGCTGGGTGTGGGGCTTCCCAGAAGGTACTGATGATAAAGAACCTGCCTGCCAATGCAGGAGACATAAGGGACTGATGTGGAAAAAGTGGGAAAAGCTGTCAATTCCTGGGTTGGAAAGATCCCCTGGAGGAGGGCCTGGCAACCCACTCTAGTATTCTTACCTGGAGAATCCCATGGACAGGGGAGCTTGGTGGGCTACAGTCCACGGGGTCACGAAGAGTTGGACATGTGTGAAGCGACTCAGCATACATGGACAAAAGCTGGGTGTGACTCAAGAGGCTGGTGATGGGTGGATTTGGGGAATGGGTTTGAGGGTGGTATCGAGGCTGCCTCCCCACATTGTAGCTGGAGCACCTGGGTAGGTGAAGATGAAGAATGTAACACTTGCAAACATTCCTTTCCTCAACACTCTTAAACCTCATCTTTTGAATGTGCTCCGTTTTGCCGCTAATGAAGACTTGGAGTGCTGATCTTAGACAAACTAGAAGACTTCTGAAAATGGGCTATTTTTGGCACAGAACAGAGAATGACTGTTGTCTCTCTGTTCTAAATTCCATGCTTTCATGCCAAAGCGTTGAGTCTGGGTCCAGGTTAACCCTGGCTCTACCACTTACTAGCTATGAGATCTTGGGTAAATTGTTCGAATCATGCCTCCATTTCCTCTTCTGCAAAATGCAAATAACCGGGAGGTACCTACCCCATAAGTTATTCTGAGGAGAGCCTGAGACTGTGCTGAGCACATGGTGAAAATTACCATCCATAGGGTGAATGGTTATTCTTACCAGCTCTTAAAGCTACACAAAGTTTATCATCCTCAAAAACCTGGAAAGCTTTCCTATACACGCCACTACTCAGCCCTGCCTCCAGCATTCTGGGCTTGTGTACATGGATTTTAAAGTCAAGTTCAGGTGCTGACATTGATCCCTGTTCAATCTCATCTTGTTAGATGCAGTCTGTCAGTTTCCTTTATATTTTAATGAAAAAGAGGTCAAACAAGGCATGATAAGTTCATTTTGGCAGCTACAGAGGCATAATGGGTGGTGCTTTTGTGACCCTCCTGCCTCCAGCTTAGTGGCCCTGGCCTTGGGAGGGGAGGTGCGGGCAGCTCAGGGCTGGGGTGGAGCTGGATACAGCCGTGCTGTCTTGCCCTGAGGCTGATACAGCTCGACCATCCTGGAGCCCTTTCTCCCAAGTCCAGTACTGGCTTTGAGTTTTGAAATGTAGAGCCAGAGGGACCTGTTAATGGTCATTTAGTGGGCTGGCTGTGACACAGATCTAGGACTCAGGCCCCAGCTCTCTCCAAAGGCCCCTCCACTTTACGTTCTCGCCTCCTTCCAAACCACTCCATCACATCGTCTGACCCCAGACCAGAGAAGAATATAGTCCAGAGAGATACACAGCTCCTTGGTATCCTCTTTCCTCTCATGTACTTCCGTAGAGTGAGTGGATATGTACTTGGGTGCCTTTGAGTTTAGGCACCATACCCCGACCCTGCGCACCACCCCCACCATATACCTACCATTTCTGCACCAATCAGAAGACCTCTTCCATCCTGACTGAGGAAATCTGTTTTCTGTTCCATTTATACCTCTCTTCTGAACCTTTCCAACATCCCTCCGCATCTTGGAGTTTATCTCCTCATGGTTATGGAGGGCGGCTTTGATGTTCATGCTTAACTGCACACATTAACGAGCCTTCTTTCTTCTTCTGTTTCCTCATCTTCTTCTTCTCCTTCCCCTTCTGCTCCTCTTCCTTCTTCCTCTCTAACTTCCTGAGGTCGCGGGTCTCCCATTAGGCTGAGAGCTCCCACCGGAGGGCTGTGTATCCCAGGAGTTCCTCTCCTTCTCCACCTGCCCTCCTAGTACCTACCGGACTCTGTTCGTTGGGGGAGCTGAACTTCAGGGTGACACTGGTGCTTAGCAAAGGCTTGTGAAGAGAGTCAAACCTAGAAACTCAGTGCAGCAATGATGCATTGATTCCGCAGTCCTTTCAGATTCTGGGAGAGTGTGGAGTGTTGGGGACACATTCTAACACCAGGCCCATGTGTCTGCCCTGCAGGCTGGGCACAGCAACATGTCTTTGGTACAACTGGAAAACTTAACCAGATGCCGGAAATGACGAATCACTTCATCCAGTGCCTGCCGCTGGTCTCCTTCTCTTGTTAATGCGCTCCTTGTTCACTATGTATGCTGAAAGGTATTTTTTCCATGTGGTAGATTCTATTGAGAATTGAATTTTGCTAACAATCAGGCTTGGCAAATAACTAGGAGGGCTAGGAGAGAGGGGAAGACAGATCTTGTTAGATTCTATGCTGGCACCACAGTCTTCACTGGAGCAGTCCACTGAAACTAGGGAATGAGACAAAAATTCCGTAAGGCACCTGCCTCAATTTCCCATTCCTCCAATAAACCTTGATTAGCTTTCTCTGCCAATCTGCTGGTCTGGCCTGGAGAAGACCAAGGAAGAGAGGGGCTGAGGTAAGAGAGAGAAAAGAGAAGATACAAATGTGTATAGTGCTTTATCTCTCTTCAAAGCACTTTCACCTCAAAGCTCAACATTCATTCTGTGCTGTTACTGTACACACATTCATGCATCACACTTCGTGAGAGCCTCCTACATGCCCGGCCACCTGTTAGGTGCTTAGAGGGATGTAATGGCAGATTACAACTAAGGGAGATAAAAAACCTGAGTGGGTGTGGGGACTGGGGAGACAGAACAGACAAGACGATGAGGACTTATGGTGGAAAAAGAGTAATGGGGACCACAGGAGAGAAAACCCGCCCCATGAGAGAGATACCAAGGGCTGCACAAAGGAAGCGACGGCTGGCCAGGGTTGCCCCTGATGAGGAGTGAAGGGGAAGACGGAAGGAAGAAAGTTCTTCCTTTTGTGTAGTCTAACTCTCTTCGCAACTGATACTCATCAGCAGAGAGCAGCCAGTGCGGTGAAGGGCCTAGAAACCAGAGTGTGTCAGGAAAAGATGAAAGAACTCTGGAGTCTGATCTGGAGAACAGATGTGGAGACAAGAACCAGCCTGACCATTATCTGAAGGACTACAGATGACAGAAAGACAAAGCAGATGCTTCTTGTGGTGACTCCTGGGGGCAGAAACCGGGGCCAGTAAATGGGAGTGAAATAAGTGGGCTCGGTAGGGCTTCCCTGGTGGCTGAGACAGTACAGAATCTGGCTGCAATGCAGGAGACCCAGGTTTGTTCCCTGGGTCGGGAAGGTCCTCTGGAGAGGAGAATGGCTACCCACGCCAGCATACTTGCCTGGAGAACTCCATGGACAGAGGAGCCTGGTGGGCTACAGTCCACGGGGTCGCAAAGAGTCAAACATGACTGAACGACTATCACTTCCACTTTTTCACTTTCAGAGAAAGAAAACATGTAGGTAATGCAGACAAATCAACCAAGAGTGATGCCTCCTTCCCCCAAGAGAGCATTTGGTAAACTCTGGAGACAGTTTTAGTTGTCACAACTGCAGGTGGCTGGCACTGGCATGTAGCGGCTGGTAGAGACCAGGGATCCTGCTGCGTAGCCTACAGCGCACGGGAAGCTTCTCAACAAAGGATTCTCCAAGCCCAAATGCCATGGTGCCACAGTCAGTGCAGTGGATGTAGTGCAAGGAGTGGGGTTCTCATCTCAAATACCAGCAGTGCCCTTTTCCAGCCTTGAGGCAACAGGCAAGTTATTCAACCTCTCTGGTTGTCAGGGTCCTCATCTGTGAAATGGGAATAATACCAGTTTTCAGAGTCAGAGTGCCATTTAACGGGGTCTTTCTGCATAGTGTCAGTAAAGCGCCTGCTATAGAGAATGTGCCCCAGTAGTGCCTGTTGTTATAGCATGAAGATTTTTTTCCCCTTTTCGTCAACAGGACTGCCCACGAATGTATCAGAGGGCCAGAGAGGTCATGAGTTGTAGTAAGTCTTCTTTCCTTGACAATATTCAGCCTCCTGTAGGAATGTTACGGAGGTTTTTTTGGAATAAATGGGAAATTAGGCTGTGTGATGTACTAGTCACTTGGTCTTCCTATTGTGGCATTTCTCTTCAAGTGAGTCCTGATGTCTGCACTGTAGCCTAGCACCCCTGTGGATCAGAGGGATAGCACTCTCTGAAAACCAAAGAACTGAGGAATGAGTCCTGATAAAAATGGTGCCAGAACCTCAGTTCCTGCACCTTAAATAATGGTTCTACCCCACCCTATCCGCCACCTGTGCTATATCCTTTACTAACAGGCAGAAACTGAAGCAGGCCCCTCCAAAGTAATGCAGAGTATGTAAAGGTCAGAAGAAGGCCAGGAAGAAAGGGAAGTTAGGCACTCTGCTTGGGCGGGGAGGCTGAGGGGAACGCGGGGAGACCTGGGACAGTGAGGTGTCGCATAGGATGGCTGGCCCACTCTCTGCCTCCAGAGGCCAGCAGGAGGGAGGGGCATTGCTGAAGATGGGGGGACCTGAAACTCTGCAGTGCCTCCCAGTTAAGAAAGCCAGGAGACTATGAGCTGGGTGCTGCAGAGGATGACCACACCCCTCCGCACTCTAGATGCCAAGTCAGGAATCTCTGGAGAGAGTCCAAGGAAGGGTTGCAGAACACTGTAGACCTGGAATCCCCATCTCCACACTAATCCTTCTGCGCTGCCTGATCCCCCAGCTTCCACTGCAATCGGAACAGCTGAGGCTAGAAGAGATGGGAGAGGAGGAATGACAATGATAAACAGACCTCAGGCTAGACGCCAATACATGGATCTAATTCGAAGGCTTATTCAGGGAGCAATGAGGGGCGCTAGGGTATCCTGCACAGTCTGACTTGACTGGAGAGCGTGCACGTGTCCAGCCCAGCAGCCCTCTGCCCGAGGCTGTCATTGCAAGGCTGTCAAGAGATTTCCTATCATTTACCTTTCTCTGAACTTCCATCCCTGCTTCCTGTTGCAGTTAAACTTGACTTTTCCAGATGTTGCTTGTTGCCTGCTGTTGCTCCCCGCAGGCCTGACTTCATGGCAGTGTGTCGGGTAGGAAAGTAATACAAACTACTCCTGTCCACTCTTCCCACTGGTCACACCCTCAGCTGCAGCTGAGCTGGACTATCTGTGATTCCCCACACATTCCTGACACGTGCCTGCTCTGAGCCTTTACCTGAAAGTTTTTCCACACTTCATTCGAGGATGTTCTGATCCTTTCGGGTTCTGACCCTTTTGGGTTCTGACAGACACTGCTCATTGTCCAGCCTGTAACTGTTCTGCCCTTCTGCCTCATTTTACAGCACACTGATTTCTTTTCTGAACTTTTTATTTACTTACTTTTGACTGTGTTAGGTCTTCGTTGCTGTGCATGGGCTTTCTCTAGCTGCGGCCAGCAGTTCCTAATCTCTAACTGTGGTGCCCTCTCCCTGTGGAGCACGGGCTCTAGGGACGTGGCTTCACTAGTTGAGGCATAAGGCTTGGTAGTTGTGACACACAGGTTCTAGAGGGTGTGGACCTCAGAAGTTGTGGCTCATGGGCTTAGATGCCCCTCAGCATATGGAATCTTCCCGGACCAGAGATTGAACCTGTATCCCAAGCACTAGCAGGTGGATTCCTAACCACTGGACCAGGGAAGTCCTCCCAAGCTTCTTGTTGCTAGAGGTGTTACTGTGACAGTCTGGCCAATGAAATGTACTCTTTCTTTTAAGAAGAAAGAGCTGTTGTATATCTGGCAGGAGTCTTTTGCTTTTCCCCTTGCTCCCTGGAAAGTCTGTGATGTGACGCCTGGGAGTGGAGAAACCAACTCCAACCCAGGAGGACTGCATGTTAAGGATGCTGGCCTGGAAGACAGAGCAGGTCTGGGTCCTTGATGACAACCTTGAGACCTGTGCTCTCCTCCCTCTGTAATTTTTGTCACAAGAGCAAAGCAAACCCGAATCTGTGAAACCTCAATAGTTAGGTTTCTGTTACATGCCGCCAAACTCTACCCTTACTGATGAGAAAGTGAAAGTGAAGTCGCTCAGTCGTGTCCGACTCTTTGTGAGCCCATGGACTGAGAAGACTCATCTCAATAGCTGCTTCCTCCATTTTTAACCATTCTGACTGGATAGGCCCTTCCCTGCCTCTGTTCCCCGGGTTCTTTATATCTCTCCTCGGAAAGTTTTCTTACTCTCACATTCCCACCGTGTATTTGTCTCAGCAGCTTCAGTGTGCGTGCTTTGAGGGGAAAAGAATACGCCCTCTCCCCAGGAAACTCCGCAGTAGCACTGGCCTTTTGGAGACCCTTGGTGAAGACTTGAACAGGCCTGACTGGCACTGGGCCCTCTCCTCCAGGATTCACTAGGATCAGAGCATCACTCGATAATGACCCTACCACAGACTCTCCACTTGCTTCCTGCACCGCCTGAGTGCAGCCCTCATCCTTTGTCTGGGCCGGGACTCCTCCAGAGCAGTGAGGTGTTGGGTCAGGGAGGCCAAGGAGGAACTATCCTATCAGCCTCTTCTAAGGAACAGGATTAGAGCGGATGTATCCTGGCCTCCAGAGGGTCTGCTCCCTCTGCCCTTCCTAAGACTGCGGCATGAGGGACAGTTTCAGAGGAGCCCTTCTCCCCACTCCAGACTCTCATAGGGCAGAAGAAGTCATTTGATCAGTCTCCAGCCTCCAGGCAGGGAAATTCTACAGCTTCCAGAGCAGACGAAGAAAGTTCAGGGTATCTCTTCAACCAAGACTGGGCAAATGTCAAACTGTAGGAAGGGCCTGGGACTAAGACCTGTTGAGGTTTTCCTGCGGTGTGGTGGCCTGCTGTCTGGTGTCACAAAGGGGACAAGTCAGCAGCCAGTCTGGGGTCTAGGGTACATCTCTTCAAAAGTATTTCCTCTATTGCAGGATCAGGGGTTGGAAGGAGTTGATTTGTCTCTCCACTAATCCTTTGAGCTGCTTCAAGACATGTCTTATTCACATTTGTTTTTACCACCTAACAGTATACTTGTCATAAAAGATGCTCAATAAATACTTGCAGGAGGAAGGAAGCGAGGAAGGGAGGGAGGCCTTAAATAAGGTCGTCAGGCAGGCAAGCCCTGCCCTTGCCTGGCCCAGCCCTCTCTTCCCTGTGGCTCTGGTCATCAAACGCTGCCCTAGCCCTCCCCTATGCTGCAGGCCCTGCTCAGCGCCTCCTCTCCCTCATTCTCTGGGGTTCCCATGTCCCTGCAGAGTCAATCATTCTGTCTTCAGCAGCACACTGGATTCTCCATCACAGCATTTACTCAACTGGACTGAGAATCTGTGCCCCTGTCTCTTCAGCAGCAGATGGAGCTACTTGAGGGAAAAGATCAGGGCTTGCTCCTCAGGCTGACAGAAAGGATCTCTAGGTCTCTCAGGTGAGAAGGCTGCCCAGCAGGGTAACCGAGAAGAAGGTTTAGGTGAAACAGCTCCTTCCTGGCATGAAGAGGGCATCAGGGTGGAGCGGAAGATTGCTTCTGAGGAGGACTGGCAGATACACGGGGCAAGTGAGGTGCACTCAGGTCATCAGGAATGTGCCATTTCAGAAAGGAAGGGAGAGAGAACCCGGCGCTGGAGATAAGGCCTGGGCCTAGAGTCTTCCCTGTGGGGCGGGGGTTGGGACTTCATCTTCCTGTGCAGGGGATGCAGGTTCAGATCCTGGTCAGGGTACTAAGATCCCACATGCTGCAGGGGCCAAAGAGCCAAAACACTGAACAGAAACACTATTGTTACAAATTCATAAAGACTTGAAAAAGGACAAAAGAACTGGGCCTACAAGCAGGATGGAGAATGTTCCTCCACCGTCTGCTAAGGGGCACAGGGCTCTGGTGTCAGGGGAGATGGGATTGGACCTTGCTGACTTCCTAGACAAATCCTTAAATTATGACAAGTCTGAAAGATAATCATGTGGATTTGAGAGGTATTTCCAACTTTCCAAAGAACTAATGAAAATTTTATCCTACTATAAGACTAAATTTAAAAGTTGCTTTTCTTTGCTATTGCCTGGAATTATATCTCAGTTGGTGATGAATCTGCCTGCAGTGCAGGAGACCCTGGTTCAATTCCAGGTCAGGAAGATCTGCTGGAGAAGGGATAGGCTACCCACTCCAGTATTCTTGGGCTTTCCTTGTGGCTCAGCTGGTAAAGAATCCTCCTGCAATGCTGGAGACTTGGGTTCGATCCCTGGGTTGGGAAGATCCCCTGGAGAAGGGTAAGGCTACCCACTCCAGTATTCTGGCCTGGAGAATTCCATGGACTGTATAGTCTATGGGGTCACAAAGAGTCAGACACGACTGAGAGACTTTCACTTTCATATCAATAGAATATTTTCATGGGAATATGAATAGTTTGATAAATGCAGTTAGGTAGACCTAAAATCTTTTTTAAAAATATGGGATTCTTCTTTTGGATGGTTATAGAGTTGAGAACACTGAAGCAGCTCAGACCCTTCATTGTACAGGCTGCGGTGGAGAGGCCAGGTTGCCGGTTCATGGCAGGCGGCGTGCTAGCACCAGCAGCCACTCCCAGACGGCTGCTCTGCTGCTGCACGTGGATTGCTCTTGTCTTCCCTGTGAGTGTGTGTGCATAGTTGTGTCAGACCTTTCGCGACCCTGTGGACTGTAGCCTGCCAAAGCTCCTCTGTCCATGAAATCTTCCAGGCAAGCATACTGGAGTGGGCTGCCCCTTGTCTTCCCTATTCCTTCCCAAAGGGAGGCTCCTCTGAGTCTGGTAACCCAAGTCCTTTGGCTCTCTTGTTGTGTTTATTTATTTTTGTTTCTTTTTAAAAATTAATTTATTTTAATTGGAGGCTAGTTGCTTTACAATATTGCAGTGGTTTTTGCCATACATTGTGGTTTTTGGCATATGTTGACATGAATCAGCCATGGGTGTACATATGTTCCCCTGTCCCAAACCCCCCTCCCACCTCCCTCCCCATCCCACCCCTCTGGGTTGTCCCAGTGCACCGGCTTTGAGTGGCCTGTTTCATGAATTGAACTTGTACTGGTCTGTTGAGGTCCTTTAATGGACTGGAACCTGGTCCATTCCTGATAATAAGGGACAGAGGACTCATGACAGATCCAAAAAAGCACACAGGAAGCCTCCTGTTAAATGCTTCCTGACACTGGTCATCTATTTCACAGATGGTAATATACATGTTTCAATGATACTCTCTCAAATCATCCCACCCTTGGTTTCTCCCACAGAGTCCAAAAGGCTGTTCTTTATATCTGTGTCTCTTTTGCTATCTTGCACATGAAGTGAAGTGAAGTGAAGTCGCTCAGTCATGTCCGACTCTTTGTGACCCTATGGACTGTAGCCTGCCAGGCTCCTTGGTCCATGGGATTTTCCAGGCAGGAGTACTGGAGTGGGTTGCCATTGCGTTCTCCAGGGGATCTTCCCGACCCAGGGATCGAACCCAGATCTCCCGCATGGTAGGCAGATGCTTTACCGTCTGAGCTATCAGGGAAGCCCAATCTTGCACATAGGATTGTCATTATCATCTTTCTAAATTCCATATATATGCATTAATATACTGTACTGATGTCTCTCTTTCTCACTTACTTCACTCTGTATAAAGTGAGTCGCTCAATTGTGTCTAACTCTTTGGACCCCATGGACTGTAGACTACCAGGCTCCTCAGTCCATGGAATTTTCCAGGCAAAAACACTGGAGAGGGTTGCCATTTCCTTCTCCAGGGAATCTTCCCAACACAGGGGTCTAACCTGGGTCTCCTGCATTGCAGGCAGATGTTTTACCATCACTCTGTTTAATAGACTCCAATTTCATTCACCTCAATAAAACTGACTCAGATGCATTCTCTTTAATGTCTGAGTAATATTCCATCGTGCATCTGAACCATAACTTTCTTACCCACTCGTCTGCCGATGGACATCTAGGTTGGGCCCATGTCCTGGCTATTGTAAACAGTGCTGCAGTGAACACTGGGGTACACGTGTCTCTTTCAGTTCTGGTTTCCTCGGTGTGTGTGCCCAGCAGTGGGATTGCTGGGTCGGATGACAAGTCTTGATCCTCACATGTTCTCTGGCACTGCGCACTGAGCCCCAGCATCCACCGCCATCAGTATCGCATCCGCAGCTGTCAGGAGTGTCTATCAGTAAAAGGCTGCCCCAGGCGATGCATAAACCAGGTTCCATCTACCAGTAACAGAAACCCTGACTAATAGTGGCTTAACTAAGAAAGTCTCTTTCATTCTTTCTTCCTTTCTTTTTTTCTTCCTTCCTTCCATCCTTCTTCCCTTCCTTTCTTCTTCCCTCCCAACCTTCCTGCCTTCCTCTTCCCTCGCTTCCTCCCCTCCTTCTTCAAGACAACAGGAAGTATGGAGATAGACAGGATAGGGCGAGCACAGCTGTTTAAGGAGATCGTTAAGGTATCAGGCTCTTTTTATCTTCCTGTTTCATCTTCCTTAGTGTGTGGTCTTTCTCTTCATGGTTGCAAGATAACTGCTGGCTCTCCAGGCATCAAAGCCAATGTCCAGACAAGAAAAGAGAGGGGGGAAATAAAAAGGGAAAAGTCCACTGCTAGAGATGTTTTAGTCTTCCCCAGTAGCTCAATGGTAAAGAATTGTGCAATGCAGGAGACAAGAGTTTGATCCCTGGGTCAGAAAGACCCCCTGGAGCAGGGCATGGCAGCCCAATCCAGTATTCTTGCCTAGAGAATCCCATGGACAGAGGAGCCTGGAGGGCTACAGTCCATGGGGTCACAAAGAGTAGAACATGACTGAAACGACTGTGCAAGGACCCAGAGATGCTTTGCCATTTTATTCAGGAAGGGAAGCCCTCCTCTGGGATTTCAATTACTAGAACTCATCCCATGGACACTCCTAGCTGCAAGGAATACCAGAAAGTTTAGCATTGCCCTTTCCAGCCTCTATAACGGAAGAAGGTAGTACAGACAAGGATCGAAGGAGTAGAGCAAGCCGACATAGATATACACAATACTGCTGGCACTCTTTCCCTCTCTCTTCCAGCCTTCCTGCTACAATGGAAGGTGACTTGTGGGGCCAGTCTTTCCACTGCTGCTATAGATCCTACGCTCTACCACCGTCACACTATCTTCTGTATCTTCAATCTTTTCTGCTCTCCTGGATATTATTCATTTTTTTAATATATGCTCAAATCATTCCCTTGGAGAAAAGTCAAACAGCCCCAGGGGTGGTGATTTAGGGGCCTTGATGGAAAAATGTTTGGGATGCTGACCTGTGTTGGTCAGCTCTTGCTGACCTTCAGTGCGGTGCTGCAAGAGAGAGACGATAGTCACGCATCTTTTCTATATGACGATGAGAAAAATTTACAGCTTCATTGAATGGCCCTTTGCACTCATAGCTGCAGGTCCAGGAGCTCTGAGAGTCAGATTCATGTCCTTTGCTCACTGCAAATCTAAATTCCATTCCTTTCTTGAGTGGAGTCAGGCCACTTAATCTTTCGACCTTGACTTTCCGTATTTAGAGTGGGGACAATCACAGACCTGCTTGAAAGACTACCCATGAGGATTATACGTGAGGATAGTTTGTTATAAAAGATAAAAGAAAGTGGGAGCTGGGGGGAGGAGAAAAAAGCAACCCCGGAATTTGAGTACCGATGCTCTTGGACCAAAATTTAGCCTCATTCTATGTATTTGATAACATTTGAATCCATTGGCTGCCCAAGCTGATAACCTGGAAATCAACCTTTTCCTCTTCCCCTCCTCTATTTTCCACATCTCATCACCAAGTTCTGTAACTTCCACCTCTTAGATGTCTCTGTCTCCAATGTCACCATCTTATCCGGGGCTACTCAACAGTCATTTTTCTTTTTATCTGGCTATCAGAACCCAAATTTTGCTCCAGGCAACAATGTATCTAGCTTCAGGCACTGAATTATAATGTACAATCCACATATTCAATGTTGTATTCTTGTTTGCATTTGGAGGGGTATTGTGATCCAGTTCTGACCTATGAACTATAAAACCAAATCTGTGATGAGCTTCTGGGAAAGTTTTGCTTTTCTGGGAAAACGAACAGATGATGGCTGGCAATGTTCCCTCCTTCTTTTCTCTGCCTTCAATAGAATTATTGTGTCCGGAGGTAAGACAATCATCTTGCAACCACAAGGGAACAAGCAAAAGAATAAAAAGCCACCACCAAGAGAGTGATAGACTAGAACAAGTCTGCATCTTTAATGATATTGAGGTGCCCAACCATTTCTTGTGGGTGCCTCATTTCTTGGCTTCTTGTTGGTAAACCAAGTTTTAAACTATGTTGTACATTCTCTTGCTTGAAGCATTTCTAACTAATAAAATCTCCTAATTAGTCTCTCTGGCTTTATAATCTTTCTCTCCTTTCATGCATTCCTCGCATAGTATTCAAAGTAATCTTTTACAAACAAAATTCTGATCTTCACAGTTTACAGTCTAAATGCTTTTGATGATGTCCCATCAAAAACATTTAATGTAACTTGTATAACTAACGCTACCAGTTTGGAATACAAATAAGAACTTGCCTCTTTTTACTATTCACACTAACCACTTGAGCTCCAATCTGTTTCCATTTGGGGCCCAGGGACCACAGTGCTTGCTCAGTTCAAAAGAGTTAATCTGCATTCAAATGCCAAAATTGACAATACGCCAGCCCACCATGAAATCTTTCCTTTTGGCCACCAGTGAGTGTTGAAGAATATCTTGTATTACGTTTGACCCATGCTTCCCTATCTGATGCTGCATGACATCCTTGTTGATCCACTTCCTTGTACCAGCCACGATGGTGAGTCTTTACAGGAGGAGAATCCCATACCGTCACGTGACACGTGGCTACAGTGTACCCGAGGTTTCAGCTCTGTTGGCTTCTGTACTCTTCCTAGACCATGTGTCCCATCCCAGGCTGCCTGGATGCAGAGGGTTTCCCGGCCCAAAGCTCTTTAATCTCATAGAGTTGAACTCAGCTCAGAGAGTTAACGTCCAGGCTCTGTCTTCTTAGAGTTCCCCCAGACTCTGCACTCAAAAGTATCAGAAGGGTTATGTGTGTTGAGGGGATCCTCTAATATGTCTCCCTGGATGAGGGCACGGCAACCCACTCCAGTATTCTTGCCTGGAGAATCCCATGGATAGAAGAGCCTGGTGGACTACAGTCCATAGCATCGCAAGGAGTTGGACACGATTGAAGTGACTCAGCACGTATGCACTTAATATGTCTGGGCACTGCCTATTTCCTCAGCCTCATCTCATGCCATTCTCCTCCATGTCTCTTAGCATCAGTGATGCCAAATGTCTTGCTACTTCTCATAATCATGAAACTTTCTTGCATTTGGATTCAAGCATACTCCTTCTGCCGGAACATGTTCTCACTCTCTTTCACCTAGTTAATGCTTATTCTTTCTATAGGCCTAAGTGTCACCTCCTTAGGGAGGTTCATATGACTCAGTTTCCCCTTCTAGAATACTCAGATATCTGGTAAAGTCTATAGTTTCCATTACAAGTAAAGTCTGTCTGTCTTGTTTATTGTCTAGCACAGTCTTAAAAATCAGTGAGTGAAGGAATGAACAGATGAGTGAATGAATGGTGGCTGGATTTGGTCCTCAGTAATATCCCCTCTTTTTTAGGTTATGAAGTTTTATTCAGCCTGCCCACCTTCTCCGCACTTGCCCTGCCAAACTGATGAAGTCGCCCTTCGTCTGTATTTCAGCAGCACGTTGTGCTTCCCCACCGCAGGTTTAGCCTCACTAGAACACGATGCGCTCTGTGCTTATTCGTCCCCATCTACAATCTGAGCACCTTGTGCTTCAGGGCTTCATTCTATTTATCATTGTATCCCAAGACTGGTTGGCGTAAATAGGCTCTCAGGGATGTTAACTTTACAATTTAGTAAGTCCATGGTGAGCAGACCATGAATAAGTCCATAGAACCCTTGAAGTGCAAATGAGGAGGGGTAGGGGAGGAGGCAAAAGGATAGATTTAGCTTACTGGCCCAGCTACGTATGGTACAGATGAGTCCATTTCCTGCCTAATCCATCTGGGGACACGGACAGAGTTCTGTGTTTCTGTGTCTCAGTGTATATTTGCAGATTTATGTTCAACTTCCATGGGGTTGCTGGGAGTCGGACATGACTGAGCAACTTCACTTTCACTTTTCACTTTCATGCACTGGAGAAGGAAATGGCAACCCACCCCAGTATTCTTGCCTGGAAAATCCCAGGGATGGGGAAGCCTGGTGGGCTGCCGTCTCTGGGGTCGCACAGAGTCGGACACGACTGAAGCAACTTAGCAGCAGCATCAGCAGCAGCAGAAAAATATAAACCACCCTTGATAGATGAAGGTGGGAAAGGCAGATGGCCTTAATCAGCAAGCCACAGGGTCTATTTCCAGAGTTTCCGGTGAGTTTTTGGCTATACTATGGGGGTTCAGAAGCCAAATTTGGGGACAGAGGTTGGAGGCAGCTGAATTGCTCCATGTAAGAGAAGGAGAAGAATTTGGATTTTGCCCCTGAGAAGAAGACAGCAGACAAGAGGAGAAAGAAGACTTGCTGAATAAGGTGGAGAGATTCTGAATCTGGAGTTGTGAGAATGACCAATAGATTTTAAAAAATAAGTACCCAAATGTCTGCCGTGGAAGTTGTTTGCATTGTTCTAATGTAAATCTCTTAATTTCTTCAACTCTTCTTAAATTTGCCACATCACTGAAGCCTTCCATGTTCTCTGTCTGCATGGAGGTGGTGTTGGAACAGAGGTGGTAGTGAGGAATGGCCGAGGGACCCTGGTTTGAATGATTCATCAAAAGCAGACATGCCCTCTGGAAGTATGCAGAAAACTTGGTGTAGGCATGAGACTTTGCAACATCCAAAGGGTGATGATGGCTTAGTGCACACTGCTCTTGATCTTTAGGGTCAGTGTGACTCACTCTGGTCTTGATGAACCTGTCTGCCTGTGTTTCAGTGGCAGTATGTGTGTAAGTGAGATGTGAGAGCTTTCACCGTACGTATCGGTGATGGTTGTGTTTGCAGCTATACTTGAAGATGTGTATGTTTATGCACACCTTTTGAGTTTATGTATGAATATGGCTGCATGCTATATCTTTGTTGGAAATGCTGCTAAATGTTCATGTGATCATACTTTTGTTCCTCATTGAATCTTCACACAAGGAAACTGAGTCCCTTCCTACTCCATATGGTATAGACGCCTTCCCAGGATCAAATCAACTCTCCCCCTCTGAGCCCAGCCAAATAACATGCACCCCCTGCCCCTATCTTCCTTACTAGGGCCTCATCCCCTTTCCCTGACTTCTTCCTCCAGCCCTGAGCACAGCCAAAGCCCTTAACCAAGAGTAGGAAAACAAAAAAATCAGGTCACCAGATGTGTTCCATTCCACTCTCTCCCTCCCACCCCTCCTCACCACAGGCCAACAAGTTCTGAGTGTATATACAGCAAGCACTGGCATTTCCCCAAACCCAGCTGTGCTCCTGCCACGTGACAGACCCAGCGGAGGTAGAGACTGAGGCTACGTGCCCAAGCCCACCGCCCAGCCCACCCATGTCTCTAGCACCAGTTCATCTGCTTTGTCTAGACGGCCCAAACAGATCCCAGAAGCTTTTACCCCTCTGAACGAAAGGTGGTGTATTTGCACCCTCTGTTTCTGGCAGTTCCCCTTCTCCCTGTAGCTGTTCAGGGGCAGAAGGAGACTGAGGTCTCCTGGGCAATGGCCCTGTCTGGATGCAGGAGGGGAGAAGCCCACGGCTCTGCCTCAGCTTGTGCATGGCTCCCTCAAGCTGGTCCTCAGATGGAGCCCGGGATGAGTGTCTGGGTCTCTGCAGCAAACTAAGCATCTGGGATTCTCATTGGAGACTGTTTACTCGTCGATTTGCATGGCAGATTAACAGCCCGCAGCAGCCCTCCCCCTGCCAGGGACTTTCAGGAACAGTCTCTCCAAGCCAGCGTGGCCCATCCTGGGCAGGAGCCCTCCCTGCCCCTCCCTTCCCACATCGGCCACGTGGACCTGACTCACACAAGCTCTCCAAAGCCCTGCCAAGAGCAGTCAGAGCGCTGCCTGTATGAAGTTGGATAGGTCACTTCAGGAGCAGGGAACAGTCCGGAGTCCCTTTGGAATCCGTGTGCCTCTGTGGCCTCCTCCCACTATCATTCCCAAGTAGCCAAACACCAGACCAGCGGAGGCCACATGTCACCTCACTGCTCTGGAGAGAGCTCAGCACCTAGTTCATCCTTCTTCCAGTACCACGCACTAAGCCTGCGCACTGCAATCAGGCTTTTAATGGGCATGCTGCTGCTGCTGCTGCTAAGTCGCTTCAGTCGTGTCCAACTCTGTGCGACCCCATGGACTGCAGCCTACCAGGCTCCTCCATCCATGGGATTTTCCAGGCAACAGTCCTCGAGTGAGGTGCCATTAATGGGCATATGATACTAATAACACACACCTAAAACAAGGCCAGTAGTCATGTATGGATGTGAGAGTTGGACTGTGAAGAAAGCTGAGTACTGAAGAATTGATGCTTTTGAACTGTGGTATTGGAGAAGACTCTTGAGAGTCCCTTGGACTGCAAGGAGATCCAACCAGTCCATTCTAAAGGAGATCAGTCCTGGGTGTTCTTTGGAAAGAATGATGCTAAAGCTGAAACTCCAGTACTTTGGCCACCTCACGTGAAGCGTTGACTCATTGGAGAAGACTCTGATGCTGGGAGGGATTGGGGGCAGGAGGAGAAGGGGAAGACAGAGGATGGATGGCATCACTAACTCTATGGACATGAGTCTGAGTGAACTCTGGGAGTTGGTGTTGGACAGGGAGGCCTGGCGTGCTGCGATTCATGGAGTCACAAAGAGTCGGACAGGACTGAGCAACTGAAATGAACTGAACTGAAAGCAAGGCACTCATGTGTATTATTGCATTTTATCCCCTTGATGACCCAAAGAAGAGGAAATTGAGGATAAAAGACAGCGTGAAGGCGGAGAGCAGAGAGGTTTTGGGGGTAGTGATACTACTTAGGTATGACCCTGTAATGGTGGATGCATGTTATTACACACTTCTTACAACCCATCGAATGTGCAAGCCAAGAGTGGACCTGAAGGTAGACTATGACAATGCTATGTCTGTGACGTCGCCTCGACTGGAACAGACGTCCTGCCTGGTGCAGGGTGCTGGCCTTGGGGGAGGCAAGAGTGCCTGGGGAGCTCTGTGCTTTCTGCTCAGTTTTGCTGTGAACCTAAAATGGCCTCAAAAGAAAACCTGTTGTAAATAAATAAATAAATTTAAGTGACTTGTTATCAGCACAGAAAGTGGTAGACCCAGGATTTGAATGGAGGGTATTCTGCTCACGTAGTCCGCATTCTTTCCCGCTGAGATTTCTCTGCCTGGGATGGGAAAGGAGGAATTAATGAGCTAGGTTGTATGAATATCCACTCAAGGTGCTCTGAGTCTTGTCTCCTTGATCCCAGTTTCCCTTGCTTTAGATGTACTGTCTAAGCCTCTGAATAGACTCGGAGACTTAGCAGTTAACTCCCTTTGCCAAGGTTACTGGTTACTCCTCACCCAGCCTGTCGTCTGGTGCCCCACCCCCCACAGGCCTTGGAGCCTCGGTCTTTGACTTTTTGACTCTGTCTTCTCAGCTTACAGCAGTGTCTGACATACAGCAGCCGCTTCTCAGCTACAGCACAGTATCTGACATACAGCAGCTGCTAAAGAAATGCCCACTGAGAGAATGTATGGACTAAGGAATGCAGAAACAAAGAGGAAGGAGAAAGAGAGGGAAAAAAACAAGAAGAAAGCAAGAAAAAGAAGACAGAAGAAAGGAAATGGGACAGAGGAACAGTGGAGGAGAGTGGGGAAGAGGAGGAGGAAAGTCTTGGCCCCCTAACCTGACCTCATCCCCTCGTCTTCCTTGGGGGCTCAACAGTCCCCTCCATTGCTCGGTCCCACCTTCCCTTCCAACAGGACAACTTTGGCTGAGCCCTGCCCATCTCCCAGGTATTCCTCATACAGTCTTCAACCCATGGAAGAACGGCCCCATCCTTTCCTACAAAATGAACGTGTTATTTGGGCAAAAGAGAAAGGGAGAAAAATTGAAGTGGAAAAAATCTGGGATTTGGAAATTCAGCTGACTGCCCTCTTTTGGAATAAAAGCTCCTCCAGTCACTGGCCGCGCTGCAGGCAGGCAGCAGAGCCAACAGCAACACTGGAGCTGGAGGCGGGGATATGGGCAGGAAACCTGGGGACTCGTAAGGGGAGCTGCCAGAGTGGCACACACCTGCAGCCCAGGGGTGCTGGAGCTCATCCCTGGAGTGGAACCCCTGCGTCCCCCTCGCCTTGGCGGGGCAGTGGTCAGCCGGCCTGATGGATCGGGTGGAGCCCCACCTGGGGAGGAGGAAGAGGACAGGAGGAGGCAGGCCGTGGACTCTGTCTGCCTTCTGTCTGCGGCACCTACCTCAGTGCCTGACACGTGGGAGGTGCCCAAAGTCCGCATGCTGGGGAGAAAGAGAGCAAAGCCCCGTTCTGAGGGGTTGATGCAGACCCAGGCCCTTCCCTTACCCTCAGGCGGCTCCAAGCCTGGTGGTGGAGAGAGAGCAGCTCTGAAGAAAACAGGCTTCTGATCCAAAAGCTGAATAACAAGTCAGATAAAAATAAGATTGGAGTGGCCAGAAAGTTTGTTCGACCTTTTCCATAACGTCTCACAAAAAAAACTCAAATGAGGTTTTTGGCCAATTCAATATAAGCCAAGGGCTTCCTTTCAGAACAGCACAGTGGACTGACTGACTTGGAGGCAGGAGGTTAACTGAGAGAACACCCTCAGAGTCGATCTGAAGCGAGCCTTTGAAGGGATAGATAAAAATTACTGGGCTAAAACCAACAGGATAGATACGAATGGGGAGAGGGAAAGTTTAGACTAAAACTGAGAGTAAAGGAGAACAGGAGGCCAAGGGCAGGGCTGGGGGAGGGTCTCCGTTGCACAGAGAGGGGCTCACTGGCCCCTGACAGGTGTCTACCGGGGTGTGGTGTGTCTGTAAGCAGCCTGGAGTTTATACTGGCTCACTCATTACCTGGGTAGCAGAGAAAATAGAAAAGGGTGTGTTTACAGGCTTCAATGTAATCTCCCAGATTCTTTGTTTTCAGCTGTGATTGTATTGAGCAGAAAGTGAAAAAGCGAAAGTGAAGTCGCTCAGTTGTGTCCAACTCTTTGTGACCCCATGGACTGTAGCTTACATCCATGGAATTTTCCAAGTAAGAGTTCTCGAGTGGGTTTTGTTTTCTTCTCCAGGGGATCTTCCCGACCCAGGGACTGAACCGGGTCTCCAGCATTGCAAGCAGATGATTTTATTGTCTGAGCCACCAGGGAAGCTCCCCTAGACCTGTGAAAGCCCAGAGATCAAATAGATTTCCACCAGAAAGGGCACACAGACCAATGAGGGGAAACACAGAAGGGGAGGTCGGAGGCATGAGTGAGGAGAGGCCGTTTGACATTGTTTAGGAAGAGAGAGGGATTGGAACAGTACTGGAAGGAGGCAGACGAAGTATAAGGAGACTTGTAAAGAAGGTTGGCTGGGTGTCTGTGTGATCACATGTGCATGGAGGTTTCAGTAAAGACCATATAAACTTTCAGGTTTCTGGAGCTGGTGTAAGACTTCCTTCAAATGGGACCTGGTGAAGCAGACTTTAGAGATAAAGAGAAAGAAAGGCTCAATTGTATTCCAGCTATGCCTTCCTGGAAGACAACGTTTCTCACCCACTATCCATTCTTGTCTTACTAATAAATCACAGTTTGTTGCACAGACACAACATGGCCACTCCTGGCCTCTCTTGCATCTGGGAGCTGTGACCCAGCTCTGAGCAATGAGGCATCTGCAGAAGCTGCTGGAGCTTTTGTGAGAAAGTTCAGATTTTCTGACACTGGCCCACCCCTTCCTTTTCACCATTGTCTCTTTTCTTGTTGCTGCTTGGAACGTGAGATCAGGAGGTGATCACGGGGATGAAAGTCATAAGCAAAGGATGATGGAGCAGAGAGGCTGAAGGAGCCTGCCTCAGGTAGCCTGACTTCTTGAAATCGAAAAGCAGCCTCGCTGACATGGGTCTGTTATCAACACTGATACAAGCCTGCCTGACCCAGCGGCCCTCACCAAGGCCTAGGAAACAGGGAATAGCTTCCAGATCACAAGAGCCAAAGCAAAGCAGAGTGTCGGGGCATCTCCCTGTGACTGGTGACGGGAGAGCGGACCCTCCTGCAGCGGAAGAGGGCCCCAGCAGAGCTGTGAGTGCTGGGACCTGAGGGGCTCAGTGAGAGGCCTGAGGCAGGACCGGGGGCAGGAGAAGGGGGCACGGGGAGGCGCGCTGCTCCTCACCTGCTCTTGCCTCGCAGGGGACTCTGCCACCCCACGCCGGGCTGGAACCCAGTCCTGCTTTTCTCTGGGGCTGGAGGAAAGAGAAAGGAAGGCCACAGCAGCCAGACTTCCTCCTAGTGGCTCTCGATTGACCTCATTGCACCAAACTAAAGCACCAGCTCCCTGCCCATCCCTCCAGACACTATCTAAATGCCCAGTGAGTCCATCCATTTGCCAAATTCAGTTTTTTTTCTAGGAAACTTCAGAGATACATCAGAGTTGGTCAATAGACTTGAGTTCTACTCAAGTTACCCAGTATGTTCAGTAACTGGCCATGGGCCTTAGCTGGACAAGTCAGGTCTACTCTGGGTCAGTTTTCCCTTATCTGGAAGAGGAAAGATTTGGTCTCTCAGCTATTTCCAGAGGCCAGTTTATACTAGCTCGTTTAATCCTAATAATGACCCCAGAAAAGTGTGTAATCACCTTTTCTTAATAGATGATGAAACCAAGGCTTAGAGTAGTTAAATAATTCATCTGAGGTTCTTCAGACCATGAGTAGTGGAGCCTGTGTCTGAGCTCAGGTGTTCTGCCCCCAGATCCATGTATTCAGTTAGCACACTACAGCTGTCTGTGTGATACACCACCCTTGTGGCAGAGAGTGAAGAAGAGCTAAAAAGCCTCTTGATGAAAGTGAAAGTGGAGAGTGAAAAAGTTGGCTTAAAGCTCAACATTCAGAAAACGAAGATCATGGCATCTGGTCCCATCATTTCATGGGAAATATATGGGGAAACAGTGGAAACAGTGTCAGACTTTATTTTTTGGGGCTCCAAAATCACTGCAGATGATGATTGCAGTCATGAAATTAAAAGACGCTTACTCATTGGAAGGAAAGTTATGACCAACCTAGATAGCATATTCAAAAGCAGAGACATCACTTTGCCAACAAAGGTCCACCTAGTCAAGGCTATGGTCTTTCCTGTGGTCATGTATGGATGTGAGAGTTGGACTGTGAAGAAGGCTGAGCGCCAAAGAATTGATGCTTTTGAACCGTGGTGTTGGAGAAGACTCTTGAGAGTCCCTTGGACTACAAGGAGATCCAACCAGTCCATTCTGAAGGAGATCAGCCCTGGGATTTCTTTGGAAGGAATGATGCTGAAGCTGAAACTCCAGTATTTTGGCCACCTCATGGGAAGAGTTGACTCATTGGAAAAGACTCTGATGCTGGGAGGGATTGGGGGCAGGAGGAGAAGGGGACGCCAGAGGATGAGATGTTTGGATGGCATCACTGACTCGATGGATGTGAGTCTGAGTGACCTCCGGGAGCTGGTGATGGACAGAGAGGCCTGGCGTGCTGCGATTCATGGGGTCGCAAAGAGTCAAACACGACTGAGCGACTGAACTGAACTGAAGATGGATGATGATAAGTATGTATGCACTTGGATTCATGTGCATCCACACACATACACATATGTGTCCTAATATATTGATGTAACGTTGCAAACTTGACACTGACTTTCTGGGAAAGAGGTGGGATATATTCTTTATGTTAAGAGTAAGAGAATGAGTCTTTCATATTTTTATGTTAAAGTGTCTTTCTCTGAAATGATGACAGAAGATGAGTATTTTATTTGCTCAACGGGCAAAATCGAGATTGACAGCCTGTTATTTTCAGCCTTATTCCTCCCACCCTCAAGTCCTAACAGACCATGAAATTAAAAGTCTGGCGCTCCTGGGCTACAGGACTTCAAAGTCCTTTCTGGCTTGAAAAGTTTGAGATCTTCAGCCTCCAGATAAGGTGATTTAGGCCACATATTCCAGGAGACATCCCCCCCAAACTGAGCCATGCCACCCTCGTGCCCTGGTGAGCTTAGCAAAGGACGGCAGTCAACAGAGGGGCCTGTTTGTACCAAGCCTGCTTGAAATTCTGCAAAAACTTTGATCTCTAAGGAAATTTCCCTTTCATGTCCTGTCCTGGCCCCAGCTTTAGCTCCAGCCCACTCTGCACTTGTCTGCCTTTTGGGATAAGCACCATAGAAAAAGTGTTAAATTATTCATTAACTGGGTGGAGATATTTCATCTGAGATCAGGTCCCAGACATATCCGCAACCAGTCTTGAATTCCAGGTGTCAAACATGACCAATCTCCAACTAGAGTGTTTAGAAAGAGGAAGCAAAAGACAGAGTTATGGGTTATCTTAACGATATCTGTTCAAAGCAATTGCTCTCCACTTATGGATTCTGCTGACACCTGGAGCTGATCAGAAACAAAATACGCAGTGCTGTGGACAGTCCACTGACGCCTTCTTCAACACAAAGCTGGTAAACTCTTGTTTTGAAGGTAATATAGAACAGGAAATTTGGGGAAAAAAAGGAACTTGTATGTTGTAATTTTTTTTTTTCTTATTAAAAGTCTCAGAGACCCTTGTGAAGAAGGGGCATTGCTAACATCCCAACAGCAGCCAGGGACATTCTTAGGAAAAGCAATGGAAACCACAGTGCTGCTTCTGCTGTGGGGTCCTCATGCCTAAAACCCATGAAGAATCGGCCTTGGTGGGCTCGGCTAAGACCAGATAGACTTAGGGCTCAGATTGGAGGACAGGGGGATGGTTTTTCTCTGTCACATAAGCACAGAAGCAAGAGTCATGAAGGCTACCAATCTGGCAGAAATCTCAGGATTTAGAGGAAGATGAATAAAAATAAACAAAAAGACATCAGTTTTCCAAACCAGATGTGACCCTGGAGTCAGGTATAAAGAAGAAAACCAGCTGTTGAGTATATCATATGATGACTCCAATGATATCATTATTTCATCATCAAGACTTTGACGAAGTCACCATTCTCAGTTGGATTAAACATAGAGAAAGAGGAATGAGGAGCTGGGTTACGGTACTGATCTGATCCATTTGCTTCAAAAACCCAGGCTTGTGCCCTGAAATGGAAACGGAAGCTAGTCATTAAAAATGATTTGCTCTGGTGATGGGATTTTGAGAAATGAAGTTGACAAAAGGGATTAATATTTTAGAAAGATGTTTGCTGCTGTGGTGGTCCATTAAAACACCAAGAAAAAGAGAGAACAACAACAAAAAAATGACTAGCAAGATCCCATATGAAGCCCACAGTCCTACAGTTTCAGAATAGCAGGAAGCCACTTACAAATTCAAGTTGGAAAATTGTTTTGTGGGTTGGGGGGTTGGGGAGGGACTGTCTGCTTCTTACAGTGAGAGGCGATGTCTTGTTCCAGAGGCCCGTGATTCACATAATCAGTTATTCCCTCTGCCCCGCCGACTGTGTCTTTCAGCCTCTCCCACCACAAGCTTTTCCCCTTCAGTCTGCAACAGACCACAGGCAGTGCTGCTGTCTGCTCTGCGTGTCAGACAGTCCCACCTAGACACAACTTTCCACTGACCTGGGTCCCCTCCAGCTACGGCCCTGGCAGTTTTCTTTTTCCCAGCCACACTGCTTGAGCTGGAAGCCCACATGCCATTCTGTCAGAATTGCCTCATAGAATACAAGACATCCAGTTAAATTTGAATTTCAGATAAACTGTAAACAATTGGTTTATTCTAGTAACACTAAACATACTATTTATTGTTCATCTGAAATTCAAATTTCAGATGAATTAAATTTAACTGGGCATTTTCTATTTTTATTCATTAAACCAGACACCCCACTGACCTTGTACCCCTGCCTCACTTTTCATTTGCTGCTCAGCCCATTGAAATCTGCTTTCTGCCTCTTCCTATCTACTGATATTGCTCTCCCTAACTTCCTCAGGGATCTTCTAATGATCAAATCCAAAGGAGGTGTTTCTAGATCTTACAGCAAGCACCTCTCTAGAGCTTTCAGCAGTCCCTGTTGGTGTCCGCTCTCTCGGGGTGAAATTGTCTCACACTTCTTGTTTTCTCCATTCTCTCCCTTCTTCTTGCACTCCCCGTGTTAACTCTGGTGCTCCCTAAGGTTTGGCCTTTGGGCCTTCATCATTTTCTACACACAAAGCTGTGTCACAGCCATATTTGCCCCACTGGTCTCAGCGGCCCCGAGCAGCTCTTACCTCCTCATCCATCGTCCTGGCTGCAGGGCACCGGAGTACACCTCCCAGGGAAACCTGCCTGCCCTAGGCCTCTGAGGAGAGAGCCTCCACTGTCAGAGAAGAGTGTGGTTTCCAAAGGGGTCAGAGCCCTGGGCCCTGCAGGACTGATGGGCTATGAATTCCGGACGTCCTGCCCTAGTCGGTCCCGGGATGGCAGAGCCCGTGGGGTGTCCCTGCCTGCCTTCCAGAGTCAGCCTCTTCTCCCAGGCGTCCCTTCAGCACGTGTTCGTTGCCTTTAGGTGCAGTCTGGATTTTCTTTTTCACATGTGTTGTTTTTTAATGATTATTATTTCTGCACACACACACCATCTTATTGGGAGCTCCTTGGACCCTCCTCCACCAGACGGTGCCCTGCTGGAGAGTGGAGACCGACGATGCCCCATGGGGATGCTCCACACACACCTATGGCCGTGTGACTCTTAGGACTGAGAGCTGTGAAGGCTGACGTAGAGTTTTCTGAGGACAGAACCAGCAGGCTATGAAGGAAAGGATGTCACCAATCCACTGCAGTCTGGGGGCTCCAGCCAACAACAACCCACACAAACTGTTCTCAGTGTTGGGAGTCCTTCCAGCCGCCCAATCCAATAGTTACTTTCCAGTCCGTACCAGTTTGGACTTCTCTAATGCATTGGATCCTGTTAATCACTCTCCTCAGCTACTCTTTTGTTTTTGACATAATTTATTATACAGCCAATGATAGTGATTCTCAGTCACGCGGTCACGGTCCATTCTAGTGGGGCTGGGGGGAAATGCATAACCACTTAATCAACAATTTGGCAAATGGTCATAAATGTTTAAAGATGAGTAAGGCAAAGGAGATCCAACCAGTCCATTCTGAAGGAGATCAGCCCTGGGATTTCTTTGGAAGGAATGATGCTAAAGCTGAAACTCCAGTACTTCGGCCACCTCATGCGAAGAGTTGACTCATTGGAAAATCCCTCCCCTCTGATGCTGGGAGGGATTGGGGGCAGGAGGAGAAGGGGACGCCAGAGGATGAGATGGCTGGATGACATCACTGATTCGATGGACGTGAGTCTGGGTGAACTCTGGGAGTCGGTGATGGACAGGGAGGCCTGGCGTGCTGCGATTCATGGGGTCGCAAAGAGTCGGACACGACTGAGCGACCGAACTGAACTGAAGGCAAACGAGATAATTCAGTCTCTTTGAAAAGGTCATATTTGAATAGAGACCTGAATGCAGTGAGGAGCAAGCCATGGGGATGGCTGAGGGAAAAGAGCTCTGCAAAGAGGAACTAGCAGGTTCAAGTGAGCAAGAGGAGAGTGTGAGGGAGGTCAGAGGGGCGGAATCAGAGTGAGAGGCGGAGCTGCTGCTGCTAAGTCATTTCCGTCGTGTCCGACTCTGTGTGATCCCACAGATGCAGCCACCAGGCTCCCCCGTCCCTGGGATTCTCCAGGCAAGAACACTGGAGTGGGTTGCCATTGCCTTCTCCAGGGAAGCAGAGAGCAAGAGACAAAGTCAGAGAACTAGCAGCTGTGACTAATCAGGAATGGCCTTGTGAGCCATGGCAGACACTTGTGTCTACTCCATGTGAAGTAAGAAGCTGTTGGAGAATTTGGTGGCAGTTTCAATTACAGTGTACTGGTGGAGCTGGTAACAAATTATTGGACTTGAAGGTAGAGCCGACACAAGTTGCTGATGGACTACATATGAATATGACAGAAGCAAAGACTAGACCCCAATTTTTTCTCCCTGAATGGTAGCATGGTGATGCCATTTATTGAGGACTAACAAGAAGGCAATGGCACCCCACTCCAGTACTCTTGCCTGGAAAATCCCATGGATGGAGGAGCCTGGTAGGCTGCAGTCCATGGGGTCTCTAAGAGTCAGACACAACTAAGCAATTTCATTTTCACTTTTCACTTTCACGCATCAGAGAAGGAAATGGCAACCCACTCCAGTGTTCTTGCCTGGAGAATCCCAGGGACGGGGTAGTCTGGTGGGCTGCCCTCTATGGGGTCACACAGAGTTGGATACAATTGAAGCGACTTAGCAGCAGCAGCAGCAACAAGATACATAGATTTTTGGGGAAAGATCAAGTTTAGTTTGAGACTTGTCTAATGATACCTATTAAATATCCAGTCAGTCAGTCAGTTCAGTCGCTCAGTTGTGTCTGACTCTTTGCAACCAGGCCTCCCTGTCCATCACCAACTTCTGGAGTTCACTTAAACTCATGCCCGTTGAGTCGGTGATGCCTCCAACCATCTCATCCTCTGTAATCCCCTTCTCCTCTTGCCTTCAATCTTTCCCAGCATCAGGGTCTTTTCAAAAGAGTCAGCTCTTCACATCAGGTCACCAAAGTATTGGAATTTTCAGCTTCAGCATCAGTCATTTCCAATGATCACCACGGACTGATCTCCTTTAGGATGGACTGGTTGGATCTCCTTGGAGTCCAAGGGACTCTCAAGAGTCTTCTCCAACACCACAGCTCAAAAGCATCAGTTCTTTGGTGCTCAGCTTTCTTAGAGACGTATAACACGTAGACAGTTGAAGAGAATAGTCAAATGCGGGAAGGGGGTAGAAATCAGGGTGTAAAGTTGGAAATCATCAATATATGAATGGACACGATGGATCATTTAGGTAGCAAGTATGGGTTTTAAAAGAGATCAGAAGATGAGGAGAAACAAGCAAAAGAGACTGAGTTGCCGGTGAGGTAGGAAGCCTGGGGTGCGGCAGTCTATGGGGTCGCAAAGAGTCAGACATGACTGAACGACTGAACTGAACTGAGGAAGAGCGATGAGAGTGATTTCCCAAAGGTCAAAGGAAAGGAAGGTTTCAAGAAAGAGGGTATGATAAATTATGCCCAAATGAGAAGCTACAGAAGATAAGAAATGTAGAACAATTACTGGGTCTGCAGCGTGGAGGACAAGAACCCTGACGAGAACCGTTTCAGTGAAATGGTTAAGCCAGAATCTGACAGAATGTAAGAGAGAGAAGATGGCAGAGCAAGTGTAGAGAGCTCTTTCAAAAATTTATTTGTAAAGAACAGAGAAGTTGGACAATAGCTGAAGTAGGAATGGAGGGAGAGGTTTTTGTTTTGTTTTTCAAATGGGAGATATTATTGCATTTTAAGCAATTTTAGGATTTCCTCAGTGATAACATTACACTCATTTACTATATATTGTAAATGTAATAGTAATAGTAAACTATTATTACTACAGTCTGTTAGGATCTGAGTGGGAAAACGGGCAGAAATTTCTCACTAACCATAGATTGTCTCCTCTGCTGCACACTTTACTTGACCCTCCCCATTGGAGGAGTCATCCTCAGGAACATCGTCTACTGGGGGGTCACGGTGGTGGTGAAGTTAGATCTCTGTACTAATGTCTTAGAATTTTGTCAATCTACTTCTGCAATATGTATTGTTACCTTAAATTTTTTTTCTAAGTACTTGGGACTGTGAACAACCCAGCAAATAAAGATCATGAAGGCTTCCATTTCTGTCTGTCATGGAGTAACAAGGACTGGACTTGGTGTCCCTCTCCACACCTTAAACAACTTTTAAACAATTGACAAAATATATCAAATAATGGTTTTCAGAGTTTGGACAACAGACAACATAGGATAACGACTTCTGAGAGAAGAGAAACAAATGACGTGGTCCCTGAATTAAGGATTAGTGTTCAGTTTTGGAATCTCAAGTTGGCCAGACTTTGCAAAGCAGCTGGAGAGGAAAGAGCTACACAGAGAGTTTCAGAGAACTGCAGAGGATTCCCTTAAGTTTTAACCTGAGTGCTGACCAGTATATGCTTATGAGGAAACTGCCCAAGGCTAGGGAAATAACTACTTGAAGGAGAAGGCAGAACAATCCCCTTTGCTAACACAATTCAGGAAAACAGGTTCTTGCTCCCATTCTCCAGAAGGAAAGGATCTCCTAACTCATGGGACATAGAGTTGAGTCCTCAGACTGGTATTGCTTCAGTTCAGTCCAGTTCAGTTGCTCCATTGTGTCTGACTCTTTGCAACCCCATGAACTGCAGTGAGTCAGGCCTCCCTGCCCATCCAGTCATCTCATCCTCTGTTTTCCCCTTCTCCTTCCGCCTTCAATCTTTCCCTGCAACAAGATCTGCGCCTGTGGTGATATATTGGAATATGAAGCATTGGTAAACACACATGTGTATCCTAGCTCTGGGCCTGGGGAGAGTGACATCCCAGGAGCAATGAGCAGATCTGGCACCCAGAGCTCAGCCTCTGAGTTTCATTCTCAGCTGAAAGACACTAGGGCTCTGTGAATCTACGGCTACTTTCAAGGCTGGTGCAAAAGGGGATCTTGTGCCAAAGGCAAGGAAGTGCTCAAAGAATGATAGGGGTATGGCAAAAGAACACAGAGGCCAGCTCAAAGGGGCTTGTAGCAGTCAACTAAGAGAAAATTTCAACTTCAAAATACATGTTAGCAACAGATTATAACCCATTGAGTAAAAGGCAGATCCATGAATCTGAAGACTATGGTCTGAGGACAAAATCCAGCTCACTGACTGATTTTGTACAGACCCCAGGCTCAGAATGATTTTTCAGAGGAACATTTGCAATCAGTTTGATAATTGGGAACACTGACCTTGAACCCTGAGTAAGTCTAACTTCCCCCTACCCTCCAAAGAATTCTATTCTCATTAGGAGATCTACACTACAAAAAAATTGTATTCAATTTTATTTTTAATTTCATCAGTGAAAATGTTGTTGAAAATTTTTTCCCTCTCATTATGAAAGTACCTACATAATATCCTCAACTTGTCTTCCTGGCCCACTAAAAATATTTACTAGATAGGCAGAGGAACTAGAGATCAAATTGCCAACATCTGCTGGATCATGGAAAAAGCAAGAGAGTTCCAGAAAAACATCTATTTCTGCTTTATTGACTATGCCAAAGCCTTTGACTGTGTAGATCACAATAAACTGTGGAAAATTCTGAAAGAGATGGGAATACCAGACCACCTGATCTGCCTCTTGAGAAATCTGTATGCAGGTCAGGAAGCAACAGTTAGAACTGGTCATGGAACAACAGACTGGTTCCAAATAGGAAAAGGAGTATGTCAAGGCTGTATATTGTCACCATGTTTATTTAACTTATATGCAGAGTACATCATGAGAAACACTGGGCTGGGAGAAACACTGGGCTGGAAAAACACAAGCTGGAATCAAGATTGCCGGGAGAAATATCAATAACCTCAGATATGCAGATGACACCACCCTTATGGCAGAAAGTGAAGAAGAACTAAAAAGCCTCTTGATGAAAGTGAAAGTGGAGAGTGAAAAGGTTGGCTTAAAGCTCAACATTCAGAAAACGAAGATCATGGCATCTGGTCCCATCACTACATGGGAAATATATGGGGAAACAGTGGAAACAGTGTCAGACTATTTTTCTGGGCTCCAAAATCACTGCAGATGGTGACTGCAGCCATGAAATTAAAAGATGCTTACTCCTTGGAAGGAAAGTTATGACCAACCTAGATAGCATATTCAAAAGCAGAGACATCACTTTGCCAACTAAGGTTTGCCTAGTCAAGGCTATGGTCTTTCCTGTGGTCATGTATGGATGTGAGAGCTGGACTGTGAAGAAGGCTGAGCGCC
The DNA here is from genome assembly GCA_935064755.1 of Tragelaphus eurycerus. Classification (NCBI taxonomy): domain Eukaryota; kingdom Metazoa; phylum Chordata; class Mammalia; order Artiodactyla; family Bovidae; genus Tragelaphus; species Tragelaphus eurycerus. The sequence goes on along the minus strand of CAKXYN010000134.1, from coordinate 499,750 downwards.
GAAGAATTGATGCTTTTGAACTGTGGTGTTGGAGAAGACTCTTGAGAGTCCTTTGGACTGCAAGGAGATCCAACCAGTCCATTCTGAAGGAGATCAGCCCTGGGATTTCTTTGGAAGGAATGATGCTAAAGCTGAAACTCCAGTATTTTGGCCACCTCATGCGAAGAGTTGACTCATTGGAGAAGACTCTGATGCTGGGAGGGATTGGGGGCAGGAGTAGAAGGGGACGACAGAGGATGAGATGGCTGGATGGCATCACTGACTCGATGAATATGAGTCTGAGTGACCTCCGAGGGCTGGTGATGGACAGGGAGGCCTGGTGTGCTGCAGTTCATGGGGTCGCAAAGAGTCGGACACGACTGAGTGACTGATCTGATCTGATCTGAATCTGAATATCTCTAGCCCTTTACACAAAGGGTTTGTTGAATTCTGGTCTAAATTAATTAAATGTCTGACGAACAATGGGATATCTGAGTGTTTCAAAGCACTGCCCATAAAATATCAATCATAAAATAATTTTTTAGGTACAAAGGAAAAAAGAAAAATGCCATAGTTGGAGAAGCCCAGCGGACACCAATATAAGTAATGAAAGCCCCTTCAGTAATGGGACAAACTGAAATCAAGCCTCACGTGTCAGGGTGCAAAGAAAGAAACACAGATCACTCCTGTGACATTCCTGTTGAAGACGCAAAACTTGAAAATAATCAGGAGGAAACAAGATAACTAACGTATAATCTTTAAAGGAGACCAAGCTATAGGCTAGGCTAGGCTAGGCTAAGTCACTTCAGTCGTGTCCGACTCTGTGTGACCCCATAGACGGCAGCCCATCAGGCTCCCCTGTCCCTGGGATTCTCCAGGCAAGAACACTGGAGTGGGTTGCCATTTCCTTCTCCAATGCATGAAAGTGAAAAGTGAAAGTGAAGTCGCTCAGTCATGTCCGACCCTCAGCGACCCCATGGACTGCAGCCTACCAGGCTCCTCCATCCATGGGATTTTCCAGGCAAGAGTACTGGAGTGGGGTGCCATTGCCTTCTCCAGACCAAGCTATAAGAGTCAAAGAAAAACCAAGGAAATGGTTCAGAAGGAAGAGACTAAAGAGAAGCAGCAACTAAAGGCAGCATGTGATGCCAAACTGGACAATTTTGCTATAAAGCTTTTGGGGACAAATAGCAAAACATTAACGGTACCTAGGGATGAGGGGAGCCTGGTGGGCTGTCGTCTATGGGGTCGCACAGAGTTGGACACGACTGACGCGACTTAGCAGCAGCAGCAGAAGGGATTAAAAGATGGTACTATACCAATGTTAATTTTCTGATTTCTATGATTGTATTGTAGTTACACAATATGGAGGAGAATATCCACACACACACCCACTTTTTTGTAGGAAACACATTAAATTTTTCAGGGGTTCTGGGGCATTAGTCAGCAACTTACTCTCAGCAGTTCAGGGAAAAGAGGTTTTTGTACCATGCTTGCAACTTTTCCCTAAGTTTGACATTATTTCAAGACACACAAAAAAAGGAAACACTTTGATAGAGTTATAGGCTTCTATATTATTCTCACTACCCAAGACTCCCTTAGAACTAGGGATGCAAGTTCTAGCCAGTGAGACACAAGTAGAAGAGTGTAGGGGATTCTTGGGGAAGCCTGTGCTTCTTTCACAGACTCGAGCCCTCCTCCCTTCCTCCTGCTTGGAACACGGATGCAGTACCCCAGTGCAGAGCATCCTGGGTTTTACAGCATTGTGGTGACAAGTGTCAAGCAGAAAGCCGATACCCTAAAGATACCAGGAAGAGGCTCAAAAGACACTGGGATGCCCCAAAGCAAGACAAACGTCAGTTACAGAACAATGGGGAGTGATTTCAGCCAGTCCTGGGGATGACTGCAGAGTAGCCCAGAAGGATGGGAGAATGGTTGCCCATTGTCCCCTCGCGTGTGCGGCCTCTTCCTACTGCTACCATTCCTGCAAGCCCGCCCCCACCCACCCCCCGCCCCCGCCTCTTGCTGGCTATGACAGAAACAAATCATCAAACTAAATATAAATTTTAAAAACAGGAAGAGAAGAAAATTAAAATAAAAATTTAAAGCCAGGAACAGAAGTTGGAAAAATATAAAACAGAAAAAAAAAAAGATCCTTAAAAATAAAACCTTTAAAACCTTAAATATTTTACAAGGAAACAAAGTACTATTATGTACAAAAAGTAAACGGCATGAAAAATAAAGGCAAATAGAAGCTAAGACCATCAAAGGAACAAAACACAGTAGCAAGAAGAGAATAAAAGGATAAATGTCCATAGTAAACAAATAAGAACAAAAAAGATAGATATAGACAGGAAGAAAAGTACCTTCCTATCAAGAAAGAGACTGCAAAAGACAAAAACTGCTAAAGATCATGGAGTAGAGTTAGGGATTAATGCAACCAAAAAGAGAAAGAAAAAGAAGGAAATATAAACAGTAGGAAAGGGTCTGAGGAACAAGCAGCATCCTCTCGGCCTGCAAAGAGGAACTAACACTTGTCCCAAGAAAGAGCTTAGTATCTGCTCTAGCCCAGGAAATGAAGTGCCTTTTAGAAATGCCTCTGGGAAGATGGTCTGTGGGAAGCCATGCTCCTCTCATTTCCCCAGCCTCCAGAAGGTTCCGGCCCCTGCCCTTCCGTGTCATTTAGACATCATGACTTCCTATCAAGTAATGGTGGCTCAGTGGTAAAGAACCCGCCTGCCAATGCAGGAGATACAGGAGATGCCTGTTCGATTCCTGGCTGGGGAAGAAGGAGGAGGAAAATGGAAACCCACTCCAGTATTCTTGCCTGGAAAATCCCATGGACAGAGGAGCCTGGCAGGCTACATCCATGGGGTCACAAAGAGTTGGACATGACTGAGTGAGCATGCACGATCAGGAAATACTAGGCAGAGAGGTTCCAGCTAGTCTGTTGGAGTCCTGAAATTTCCTGTTTTGCTGGTTTCAGGTTTTAGTTCCTGTGTGTGATGCCTCCCTTGGTTGTTCCCTGGCCCAGCTTTGCAGGGCAGGACTGAATGAGATGAAATCAAGTGTTGCTGGAGGGAGCAGTGCTACAGAGAAGCATTCTATGAGAGGAAAATATAGTTTGGGAAAGTTCCCTAGGTGAACTTTTGGAGGCAAGGAAAAGAGGCTTATTCAAGTTGCCTCAAGAAACATACACAGGAACCCAGGAAGATTGGCCAGATCTCAGGAGAAACAGAAATTGGAGGGTGTCCATGCCCCTTTGGTGGCAGAGGATGAGATGGTTAGATAGCACCACCGACCCAATGGACATGAGTTTGAGCAAACTCCAGGAGGTAGTGAAGGACAGGGGAGCCTGGTGTGCTGCAGTCCACAGGGTTATGAAAAGTTGGACACGACTTTGTGCCTGAACTACAACAGCATGCCCCTCACTCTGATGGTTCACTGGTAGGACCAAAACAGTGGAACAGGCCTAGGGAAGGTGGCCTGTGACTGTATATAGACAGCCTGCCTGGGATGACTGCCTGAGGGAACCTTGAAACCCCAACGAGAGTATGTGTGGTGTGGACCCAAGGATGAGTCATGAGCTAAGGGAGGTGTGGTAAATGGGCAGCTGGAGGAAAGGCACCATCTGTATCAGGGAAGCTGCCATCACAGGGTCCCAACAGACCATCACCAAAAAATGTACGTTAGACCCAAGAGAAGAAAGTCAGCTAAAGACAGGAAATATCAGCACTATACTATACTAAAGAATTGGGCCTACCCCTGGTGTCTCAGATGGTAGAGTCTGCTTGCAATGTGGGTGACCCAGGTTCGATTGCTGGGTGGGGAAGACCCCCTGGAGAAGGAAATAGCAACCCATTCCCGTATTCTTGCCTGGAAAATCCCATGGACAGAGAAGCCTCTGCCTACAGTCGCAAAGAGTTGGACATGACTGAGAGACTAAAGTGAGAATTTTCTTGCTTCTTACATCTCCTCCTTTTCCTTGAGCAACAGTCTTGGAGATCGAGGCAACCTAGTAAGAGAGAGAGAGATGAGATGCAGAAGGCATGAGCATGGAGGATAAACTGATCACCAGGCCTTTGTCCCTGGGAGCTTCTGGCCTGAAGCAGGGAGAAGAAGGGCAGAGAGGGAACAGAGAGAGGGAGGGAGAGAAGTCTTATAAGGAATTTAGTTTTGATCGAGTGGAGAGGAAATAATTGATGCTACAGGAGAGAGAGGGGATAACGGCAGGACAGAGGCTAGGGTAGATGTGTAGCTTCCCTTGACCCCAGCTGCCAAGTAAAATGCAGTCTCTCTTATGCATGAAGGTTTCCCACAGGAGAGCTCTGGGAGAAAAGTTGTATCCCAGCTCCTGTAGGCAGGGTCCGGGGAGTTACCAGGAAAAGCACATAGCCACAGAAACTCCAGGATCCTCCAGCTAAAACGGCAAAGGTCCGAGACCTAAATAGTACTGGGAAACCCCAGCCAGAGAACGATACTTACAGCACATGGATCTGAAGGGAATAAAGCTAGAAGTTGTCAATCTCAACTATGCAAAGTGGAGCACATACAGTTAGGTGCTGCCTGGGTAAGGTGGAACCCCTGACTCCTGTGCCAAGCACTCACAGTGGGTAGAACAACAAGAAAAAAGCCCACATGGTGTTTTTCAACCTCTGTTCTCCCGCAAGCAGCCGTCTGTTCTGTCTTCTGAAGACTGAGTCTCCTTAAGGAAAGAGAACCCACTCTAAACCTTTCCCCTGGTGATGTGGCCTTGGCTTCTGGTGGGAGTGGTTTTTAACACCAGTGCATTTATTCCCTGCCTCTAAGTTACAGAGGGATCCCATCAGTGTTGCCCGCACTAGCCTGCGAGGACTGACTGTTTAATTTTCCAGAACTTTGTGAGCAGGTTTTTAAAGGCATGCTACATCATTTGAAGTTAAATTATAAAAACTGACAATTACGTCACATTAAAAAACAAAGGTGGGGATTTCCTGGCAGTCCAGTGGTTAGGACTTGGCTCTTTTACTGCCGGGCCCCAGGTTTAATCCCTGGTTGGGGAGAGCCATGCAGCACAGCCAAAAAAACAAAAAACAAAACAAGACAGAAACAAAGGCAATAAATACTGAAGACTCATCACTTACTAATTATCTTATCGCATTTCATGATTACTTACATTCTGGAGGTTGCGTACATCTATCATATCTGATGGTAGAAATACTATGAAACGGAGTGTGAGTGCATCCCTTCCCAACTCCATGTTCAGGGCCTTCATTCTGGTAGTTCCAAATGAGCCATGGGAATCAACAGACACTACGAATCAGCCCCAACCCCTAGCCCAAGAAGTAGCTGGTGAACATTCACCAGCTCACCACTGGACTCCACGGACCTGAGGGAGTCAGTTAGAACAAGCCCAGCATGAGCCCGTCTTGGGAGCCTGCCACTGTCTCCACCTTTTCCATGCACCCCACCTCTGCTCAGGGAGTGGGGGTTCGGTATTTCCTTACTTGGGGGCATCTGGGTCAGATGTTGTCCTCAGACAACAGCACTGAGGAACTGGCTGAGGAAATATTTTCCCAGCTCTGCCTGGTTTCCTTTTGAACAAAACTTGTTCTAAGGTATGTGGCCCGTAGGTAAGTAAATAGAGCAGCTGTGATGTGAGTTCTAGCTGAAATAAAGAAAACTTATGAGCCTGGTGTATATAAAAAGAAAGGTTATGGATTCAGATTTTCCTCCCTTCCTGCCTCCGGTCTCTCTTACAGCAGGACAGTGTGTGTTTGCATCGCCCACCGCTTCCCTCTGGGCTGCACTCGGCACTGGCTTTCCTTGGCTCTGGTACAGGATAAACTTGCTGTTTTCTGGACACTTGTTTCCAGTGGTGGACTTATTTATTACTCTTTTCATAGTGGACATTGCTCAGACTTCATAGGACTCTCTCAAGGGCCCATGTTCAAGGATCTGCTATTCTGAGTTGGAATAATCCTCCAGTCCCAATTGTGTTCAAAGCTCAGTCATTTCCCTTGAGAACCAGGAGCAAAAGGAGGAGATGGGGGAATCCAGCACATTTAGAAATTCAACCAGATTTCTGATCCTCCCTACAAAGATGCAATTTTCTTTCCTATCCCCACACCTGATGGTGAATTAGTCACACCACAAATGCATTAGTATATGCGCTCCATGTCAGCACAAGCAGATCTTGGAGATATCGTGAGCTTGGTTCCAGACCACTACAATAAAATGGCTATTACAATAAAGTGAGTCACAATTTTTTTGGTTTTCCAGTACGTATAAAAGTTATGCTTACACTATACTACAGTCTATTAAGTGTGCAATAGCATCAGGTCTAAAAAAAAAGTACATAAGTAAGTGTTAGTAAGCGTTAGTCGCTCAGTTGTGCCCGACTCTTTGCAACCCCATGGACTGCCACCCACCAGGCTCCTGTGTCCATGAGATTTTCCAAGCAAGAATACTGGAGTGGGTTGCCATTACTTTCTCCAGGGGATCTTCCCGGACCTAGGGATCCAACCCAGGTCTCCTGCAATGCAGGCAGATTCTTAACAAACTGAGCTACAGGGAAGCTCAATTTAAAAATATTTTATTAATAAAAAAATGCTAAGTATCATTGGAGCTTAAGTATCATAGTGAGTCTAGTAGTCACATCAAAGATCACTGATCAGAGATCACGATAACAATGAAAAAGTCTGAAATACTGAATGATCAGAATGTGACACAGAGACATGAAATGAGAAAATACTGTTGGAAAAATGGCTCCAATAAAGTGCAGTAAAGTTAAGCACAGTAAAATGAAGTATGCTTACATGCCAACAACACTGCAGAAATGGCTGTATTTACTACTTGCTATTTGTTCATGTGTATGTCTTAGGTTGGAGTATAGCCATCTATTATGAACCAGAATGCTTGCAGGTGTGTGTAGGAATTCAAGAGATACCTGGAGTAAAAGGCAAGTTTGGCCTTGAAGTACAAAATGAAGCAGGGCAAAGGCTAACAGAGTTTTGCTAAGAGAACTCACTGGTCATAGCAAAGACCCTCTTCCAACAACACAAGGGATGACTCTACACATGGACATTACCATGTGGTCAATACCAAAATCAGATTGATTATATTCTTTGCAGCCAAAGATGGAGAAACTCTATACAGTCAGCAAAAACAAGACCAAGAGCTACTGTGGCTCAGATCATGAACTCCTTATTGCAAAATTCAGACTTAAATTGAAGAAAGTAGGGAAAAACTGCTAGACCATTCAGGTATGACCTAAATTAAGTCACTTATGATTATATAGTGGGAGTGACAAATAGATTCAAGGGATTAGATCTGATAGAGTACCAAAGAACTATGGACAGAGGTTCATGACATTGTACAGGAGACAGTGATTAAGACCGTCCCCAAGAAAAGGAAATTAAAAAAGGCAAAATGGTTGTCTGAGGAGGCCTTACAAATAGCAAAGAGAAGAAGAGAAGCTAAAGGCAAAGGAGAAAAGGAAAGATATACCCATCTGAATGTAGAGTTCCAAAGAATAGCAAGGAGAGATAAGAAAGCCCTCCTCAATGATCAATGTAAAGAAATAGAGGAAAACAACAGAATGGGAAAGACTAGAGATCTCTTCAAGAAAATTAGAGATACCAAGGGAACATTTCATGCAAAGATGGGCAAAATAAAGGACAGAAATGGTATGGACTTAACAGAAGCAGAAGATATTAAGAAGAGGTGGCAAGAATACACAGAAGAATTATACGAAAAAGTTCTTCATGACCCAGATAACTATGATGGTGTGATCACTGACCTAGAGCCACACATTCTGTAATGAGAAGTCAAGTGGGCCTTAGGAAGCATCACTACAAACAAAGCTAGTGGAGGTGATGGAATTCCAGTTGAGCTATTCAAATTCTGAAAGATGATGCTGTGAAAGTCCTGCACTCAATATGCCAGCAAATTTGGAATTCTCAGCAGTGGCCACAGGACTGGAAAAGGTTAGTTTTCACTCCAATCCCAAAGAAAGGCAATGCCAAATAATGTTCAAACTACCATACAATTGTACTCACCTCACACACTAGCAAAGTAATGATCATAATTCTCCAAGTGAGGTTTCAGCAGGACGTGAATCGAAAACTTCCAGATGTTCAAGCTGGATTTAGAAAAGGCAAAGGAACCAGAGATCAAATTGCCAACATCCATAAGATCATCGAAAAAGCAAGAGAGCTCCAGAAAACATCTACTTCTGCATTATTGACTACGCCAAAGCGTTTGACTGTGTGGATCACAATAAACTGTGGAAAATTCTTAAAGAGATGGGAATGCCAGACCACCTGACCTGCCTCTTGAGAAACCTGTATGCAGGTCAAGAAGCAACAATTAGAACCGGACATGGAATGTACTGGTTCCAAATTGGGAAAGGAGCACATCAAGGCTGTATATTCTCACCCTGTTTATTTAACTCATATGCAGAGTACATCATGAGAAGTGCCAGGCTAGAGGAAGCACAGCTGGAATCAAGATTGCCTGGAGAAATATCAATAACCTCAGATACGCAGATGACAACACCCTTATGGCAGAAAGTGAAGAAGTACTAAAGAGCCTCTTAACGAAAGTGAGAGGAGAGTGAAAAAGTTGGTTTAAAACTCAACATCCAAAAGACTAAGATTATGGCATCCAGTCCCATTATGGATGCAGTCCCATCACATCTATGGCAAATAGATGAGGAAACAAAGGAAACAGTGACAGACTTTATTTTCTTGGGCTCCAAAATCCCTGCAGATGGTGACTGAAGCCATGAAATTAAAAGATGCTTGCTCCTTGGAAGAAAAGCTATTACCAAACTAGACAGCATATTAAAAAGCACAGACATTCCTTTTCCATAAAGATCGGTCTAATCAAAGCTACAGTTTTTCCAGTGGTCATGTATGGATGTGAGAGTTGGACTATAAAGAAAGCTGAACACTGAACAATTGATGCTTCTGAACCATTGTGTTGGAGAAGACTCTTGAGAGTTCCTGGGACTGCAAAGAGATCAAACCAGTCAATCAGAAAGGAAATTAGCCCTGAATATTCTCTGGAGGAACTTATGCTGAAACTCTAAACTTTGGGCACCTGATGCAAAGAGTTGACTTATTGGAAAAGATCCTGATGCTGAGAAAGATTGAAGGCAGGAGGAGAAGGGGACGACAGAGGATGAGTTGGTTGGATGGCATCACCGACTTGATGGACATGAGTTTGAGCAAGATCTGGGAGTTGGTGATGGACAGGAAAGCCTGGTGTGCTGCAGTCCATGGAGTCACAAAGAGTTGGACACAACTGAGTGACTGAACTGAGCTGAACTGATGTGTGTGTGTGTGTAGACAGGCATACATGAGTGCCATTTTGTAGATGCCTGTGTATTTGAACATGTGTGTGTGTGTGTTTCTCTGTGTTTTTGCAGATGCAGATGTGATTTGTGTGAGCAGGAATGAGACTTTCAAAAAACTGGTTGAAATGCTTGGAGAATGTCATTATCTTCTAAAAACAGAGGAATGAAACATTTTGAAGAAAGGATTTAAAAAAAACACCCAAATATATTTCAAGACTCTCTAAGTTCTATGTGCAATGGAAAAAATTCCAGATATTTACATTTTTCTGTCATTATAAGGATTGTCAATTTCACTCAGGGACAGGACTTCAATATTCAGTTTAAGCTAAAAGTTCTTTAGAAGGAACTTTGTAAAGGGAAAGATGAGACGCCATAGCCCCTGAAGGGGCAAGTTTGGTTCCTTTCCCTTCTCTCCAACTACTACCGTCTGCTTCTAAAACATCATGACCCTCTTCCCACTTTTGGAAGAGAGAGAGAGCTGGTCTCTAGCTGTGGATCCCTTGAACACATGGGCAAGGGGCCAGGGGCCATGCCCTTCTTTTCTTCTTATTTACTTCTTTGTGTCTCATTTTGAGGACAAGGAGACACAAAGAAGACATGAGATTGTGTTGTAGCAGAATGAGGTCAAAACCAAGGGAAAATGTCTCTACTTCTTAATGGACCATGGGATGTAATGAGAACTTTCTGAAGCATTTGTAATCCTCCTTCAGATGATTCTAAGAGGAGGGAACCCATAGCTCCTGAAGTGAATTAATAGGGTCATATGAACAGCAGGATAATCTTTGGAAGTTTTAAGAGTATAATAACTTATGTTTATAAGTATTTGTTACGGTGTCATGAAGACTTTGTGTGGGTCAACTAATTTAATCTCTGCCACAACTGTTTAAAGATAATTATTACCTTTACTCAACATATGAGGAAAATGAGACACAAAGAAGTAGACACTTGGCCAAGGTCACATGGTAAACGACGGATTCAGGATTCACACCAGGTGTGGATCCAGAGTCCACATTGTTAGCCCTCAGACTGTCTTAGTCCTGCCGACCCTATCCTAGGCCTCTGTGTCACTTCAGAGGAGCTGATGCCTCTTCCCATTGCTGACACATAGAGGGTCAGACACTTGGCCAAGGTCACATGGTAAACGACGGATTCAGGATTCACACCAGGTGTGGATCCAGAGTCCACATTGTTAGCCCTCAGACTGTCTTAGTCCTGCCGACCCTATCCTAGGCCTCTGTGTCACTTCAGAGGAGCTGATGCCTCTTCCCATTGCTGACACATAGAGGGTCAGGATGAAAGGGGTGGCTATTAAAGGCCCAACTACCAGGAATACTTTCATACGCATGTACTCATCCCATGAAAATCCAAAACTGGAAGAGCACCTGCCCTCCATGTTTGGGGACTGAAAGTTTCAGGCAGCAAGGAAACTCATATATTGAGCGTGGGGGTGTAATAGCCGCTGGGCTCCTTGCTTGTTACAATCACCTTGTCCTGAAACACTGCTGTTAACAGACCCTTTGTCTTGTTGGTTCCCCTAGAGCTGTAAAGTGTTTCTTCATTGAAAGCTTACTGTAGGAAGGAGCACATAGGCAAGATGGCATGTTCAGGCTCTTTCGCCCCAGATTTGTAAATAACAACTCTGTAACAGCTGAGATCATTTGTCACACTGCGTATGCGCACCACGAGGTACTTGCTTGGTTGTGGGCTGCTTTGTGCGGTGTGCATGTATGAGCTTCACCGTGAAAGCCCTGATTACTGCTGCTTCATGGCTGTGTCCACTGGGTCAGCCGTGAGAGGAGCGAATATAGTGTATTTGCTGCCACAGTTGCTGCGTCAGCCAGGAGAGAGGCTGTGTTATGGCTGCTATGCCAGCCAGGACAGAATAAATGTGTCGGCAGTTCCTGCGGCTCCTGGGGTCTCCACCCAGCCTCTCGGCTCAGGTCTTGCCTACCCTGGTTCAGCGACCCGTGTGAACAGAGTAAACATCAAGATAATTGGCATCACAGACAGGAAGAGCAAGACAATTGGCATCATGAACAGAAGGAAGAGCAATCCACTTATCATGCTCACAGACTTCTAAGGAAAATCGCCTGCCCACAGCCTCAACTTTGTGATTCTGTCTTAGATTCAGCTGGCTGGGCAAAGGTGACCCAATGGCAGCCATTCGTAGACTGACCAGGCCTGGCTAGATTAACCAAATCACTCAGCTTTCAGAAACCAACGTTGAAACTCTTGGAAGGAGATGGTAGTTAGCAGTGGTAGTTGAGGTGGAAGGAGGGAGAGAAGGGAAAGGCCATGAAGACTGTGTGCAAGATGAGGTTGTAAGGAGGGAAAAACTTAGAGTGAATGGAGACATAAGGAAAAAAAGACATGTACAGGGAGAGAGAGAGAAGTGACTGAATCCCAATAGCCTTCTGGTTTCAGAATAACCACTAGCTTGTCTTTGCCCTAAAGTGACTTGAGTGAACTCTGCTATTGAAAGACCTCTTAGAATATCAAAATTTTCAAATTATTTACATTTTTAATACTATGGTAGAATTAAAACACAGAATCAAAATTTTCCTATAATAAGTCTTTTATTGATTTCTATTCCAAAATGCCATTTTGGGTGGGGGAAACATTAGTAAAAGTAGGCAAATTTCATGTAACATGAGTTTTATCTTATCTGTGCTTATAGTAACTATATCTCATACACATTAATAGTTGTGACAAATACAGTTTATTGTAAGGCTTTACTTCTCTGAAAACTTGTTTTAGGTATTATAAAAATTTGATTTGTCATTCATGAGAACATCATCCATTACAGTTTGTAGAGTGCGGCAGTGGGAAATGGATGGGAACCACTGAGGGGTACTCTTACATGCCTTTTCACAGAGAGTCAAATTGGGACTCAAAAGGTTAAGTTTCCTACCCAAGATTAGGCAGCTAGAACATGTCAGAGGCAGGACACAAATTTAAATCTTGACTTCATAAAGCAGCAGTTTGATGGACTAAAAATTCTGAAGGTTTCTGCTACAAAACAGCTAGATCCTATATAAAACACAGTTGTTATTTTATTGCAGATTCATGATGAATAACTCTACAAGGACCAAAGCAGGCCTTAAAAATCATGAACTAAATCCAATACTGTGAATGGTAAGCATAAGTAAAAAGTTGTCCAGAGGACAAATGCTGGTATGATGGCTGCCTTTAGGAGACTAAGTCTTTAGCCATCAGCAGAGTGCGGGAGCTGAACCTAAGACCCTGCGGTTAAGCCAAGGATCCACTAGGGTATAAAGCTTTCCATGGTCAGGAGCTTCTAGTAAAAGCCCAAATGCAAATTCTAATTGAGAAAAGAATCATTTTAGTTCTCCAGGTTTTTCAGAAATAAAAATCAAATATGACCTCACTACCAAAGATCTAGAGATCTCTTCAAGAATATTGGAGATATCAGGAACATTTCATGCAAGGATGGACACGATAAAGGACAGAAGGAAGACAAGGACATAACAGAAGCAGAAGAGATTAAGAAGAGGTGGCAAGAATACAAAAGAACTATACAAAAAAGGTCTTAATGACCCAGATAACCACAATGGTGTGGTCACTCACCTAAACATCCTGGAGTTTGAAGTTAAGTGGGTCTTAGGAAGCACTACTTATGAATAAAGCTAGTGGAGGTGATGGAATTCCACCCGAGCTATTGAAAATCCTAAAGATGACGCTGTTAAAATGCTGCACTCAATACATCAGCAAATTTGGAAAACTCAGCAGTGGCCACAAGACTGGAAAAAAGTCAGTTTTCATTCCAATCCAAAAGAAGGGCAATGTCAAAGAATGTTCAAACTGTCATACAATTGTGCTCATTTCACATGCTAGCAAGGTTATACTCAAAATCTTTCAAGCTAGGCTTTAGCTGTACAAGAACTGAGAACTTCCAGATGTACAAACTGGGTTTTGAAGAGGCTGAGGAACCAGAGATCAAACTGCCAGCATTCACTGGATCATGGAGAAAGCAAGGAAATTTCAGAAAAAAACATCTGCTTCACTGCTGATGCTAAAGCCTTCAACTGTGTGGATCACACCAATACTGTGGAAAATTCTTAAACAGATGGAAGTATCAGACCATCCTACCCATTCCCTAAGAAACCTGTATGTGTGTCAAGAATTAACAAAACCAGACATAGAACAATGGACTGGTTCCAAATTGGGAAAGTAGTTCATAAAGGCTATATATTGTCACCCTACTTATTTAACGCATATGAGAGTACATCATGAGAAATGCCAGGCTAGATAAATCACAGGCTGGAATCAAGATTGCTGGGAGAAATATCAACAAACTCAGATATGCAGATGATACCACTCTAATGGCAGAAAGCAAAGAGGAATTGAAGAGTCTCTTGATGAGGGTGAAAGAGAAGAGTGAAAAAGCTGGCTTGAAACTCAACATGCAAAAACTAAGATTATAGCATCTGGACCCATCACTTCATGGCCAATAGAAGGGAAAAATTGGAAACGGCGACAGATTTTTTTTTTCTCGGGCTCCAAAATCACTGCATATACTGACTGCAGCCATGAAATTAAAAGATGCTTGTTCCTTGGAAGGAAAGCTGACAAACCTAGACACCATAGTTAAAGGCCAAGACATCATTTTGTCAAAAAGGGTCTACACAGTCAAATCTATGTTTTTTCCAGTAATCACGTATGGGTGTGACAGTTGGACGTAAAGAATGCTGAACACCGAAGAATTGATGTTTTCAAACTTGGTGCTGGAGAAGACTCTTGAGAGTTCCTTGGACTGCAAGGAAATCAAACCAGTCAACCCTAAAGGAAATTGATCCTAAATATTCATTAGAAGGACACTGAGACTGAAGCTCCAAAATTTTGGGCACCCATGTGAAGAGACAACTCATTGGAAAAGAGCCTGATGCTGGGAAAGATTGAAGGCAAAAGGAGAAGAGGGAGACAGAGGATGAGATGTTGGATAGTATCACTGACTCGATGGACATGAATTTAAGCAAAATCCAGGGTATAGTGGAGGGCAAGGGAGCCTGGTGTGCTGCAGTCCATGGGGTTGCAAAGAATGAGACACAACTTAGTGACTGAACAACAATGAACAACAACAAATCAAAAATCACCAAACACACAAGAAATAAACAACTACAACATATGTAGTCCTCTGCTTCCCAACCAAGGCTTCAGGTATTGAAATGATCAGATACAGAATATGAAGTCATGATATATGAAATGATTAAAAGTTTTTGAAATAGAATGAAAAATATGAACTAGACTTTACCAGAAAGGACAGGCATATATATTTGAGGGTGTTCCAGGGCCTAAAACCTTAGCAGTTGTCCTTCACGGAAATAAAGAAGTAAGTGTACCTATCTCCTAGAGACAGCCTATTCAGGCACAGGCTGGGAGCTGAAACTAAGCAGAAGGGAAGCAGTCACGGAGCTCATGGTGAAGGCCCTCCGATCCGTTCTAGACCTTTCATGCTCCCTCTGAAGCCACAGCTTGGTAAAGACTATACTCTTAAAATATTGGAGTGAACAGAACCTGCGGGCACAGCAACAATCAACTCAGTGTTCCCGCTAGGCCTGGGGGCAGAGGGGAGCCGTATTTTGCCTTCCGTTTTCCCAAGGTCAGAAATTACTTTGTAGTTCACTTGGCTCAATTTCCCTTTGGATCAGCAATAAGACAGTTTTTAAGTAAAAGTTTTCTCCCCACTGAAATGTACCAAACTCAGCTAAGACTCTTGGCCTTAGATCCCAAATCCCTTTCTTTTCGTTCCCTGAGAACCAGCCTTGAGCGGTGATTTATTTGCTTAACTTTTCTTGATGCAAATATGAAAGGCAGCTGCCTCTCCTTAGCTAACATTTGTATCAATATATGCTGTTTTTTTCTGCTGCTTCTGCTGCGACCCCATAGACGGCAGCCCACCAGGCTCCCGTCCCTGGGATTCTCCAGGCAAGAACACTGGAGTGGGTTGCCATTTCCTTCTCCAATACATGAAAGTGAAAAGTGAAAATGAAGTCGCGTCTGACCCTCAGCGACCCCATGGACTGCAGCCTACCAGGCTCCTCCATCCATGGGATTCTCCAGGCAAGAGTACTGGAGGGGGTGCCATTTCCTTCTCCAGGGGATCTTCCCGATCCAGGGATCGAACCTGGGTCTCCCGCATTCCAGGCAGACGCTTTACCCTCTGAGCCACCAGGGAAGACTAAGATAGCAAAGTATCCAGTTAATCCAGCCTTGAGGGGCAGGAGGAATAGGATGGGAATGCCCAGTGCCTACACCTGAGAGAGGAAACAATCAGCCTGGCAAATTTCAGAGTCCTTGCTATTTACCAGAAGCACCCAGAGGGACTGATAAAATTACAATTCCTGGACCAGTTAGAATATCCTGAAACAGAGTCTCTGTGATGGCACCAATAGCTCTTTGGGTAATCCAGATACACACAAAAGTTTGGGGGTTACTGGTTTAGGAGTATTAGTTCTATGGAATCCGGAATGAGAGATACTCCAAAGAGCCTCTGAGATACGTAACAGAATCCCGTAGTCATAGTATTAGAGGTGGGAGTAGTAATGATTGCTAGCATTTACAACTGTTCTTCACGGGCCAGCTGCTATTTCTAAGTGCTTTATATGTTATTTCCTTCCCACAGAAACCCTCTGAAAGTTAGCACTGCTATTATCTCCATTTTATAGATTAGGAAACTGATGCATAGAGAGGGTTTTCCTAAGGTTACACAGCTAGTAAGTAGCAAAGCCTAAATTTGATCTCAGGAAGCCTCACTCCAAAATTCTCCTCTGAGCATTTATGCCATACAATCGCCCCATCCTAACTGGCCCTCTCTCCTTTTTTTAGTAGGTGTGGGGTTGATAGGGGAGAAGGAGTCTAGAGACTAACTGAGAGGAAAGTGGCGAGCCCACTGGGCCCCCTCCCCACCTGTCCGCAGCCCCGCTACATTGACAGGAAGAGGACGATGAGGGGTTCGAGCAGGGTGAGCAGGAAGAAAGGCCTCCTCGTCCAGCCTGAGCGCTCTGCTAGTGGCTTCCTGCTGCCGTCCGTGTGTCTGAGGGGCCAAGTCTTTTTCTGCATATCTTTCTCTGTATCAGCATTTGACAAGATTCTCCTGATCCTTCAAGGCTCTCTGGAAAAGCCTTCAGGAACCCTCCACCCTGACCAGGCTTATCACGACAGCCGTTTTTGCGATGATAAACGTTCAGCTCTTTCTCTAGCTACGTATTCCTTAAAAGCAGGGACTCCACAGTCCTCTTTATCACTGTAGTCCCCATCCTTGGCGCTTATGGACACAATAATGTTAAGCAGAAATGAATGAGGTACCTATGATGTGCTGCTGCTGCTGCTGCTAAGTCGCTTCAGTCGTGTCCGACTCTGTGTGACCCCATAGGGGTCACAACAACCCACCAGGCTCCCCTGTCCCTGGGATTCTCCAGGCAAGAACACTGGAGTGGGTTGCCATTTCCTTCTCCAATGCATGAAAGTGTGCAGACATCACTAAATCCCGTGTATCTAGGAGGACTTGACATCATCCATGGTTGCAGGGAATGTGTGACCCCGGTAAGAGGAGCAGCTGGGCTCCTAAACGCCGCTGGCCAGCTGCGTCACTGGGAGTCAGCCACTGCCCACGAGAAATTCTTTCTTGGGAGAAAAAGATAAAACCTCTGGAGGTGTTTTCTGCAGTTCTGTTAGCTCTTGTTTCCATGAAGAAGAGACATCTCGAATAGAAAGACCTGTGTGCTGTGGTTTGCAGGCGGGAGGGAGCCCAAGAAGGGGAGCGGGGACGGCCCCCTCCAGGTGGTGCCAGGAGGGCGGCAAGGTGGCCCCGTAAGAAGGACAGGGGAGCTGACACCCCGGGAAGAGAGGGGGGCACCTCAGGGGCAGCCTGGGCAGAGGCCATGCCCCTGGTACAGCCGGTCGGGGTGCCAGTCAGAGGCGGCTCTGCACAGTCTGGCTCCTGCAGCGGGGTGGAAGGAGCTAGCTTCCTACTGCCCCCTCTCCTCAGCCAGATCGACTCAGAGTGCGGGAGCCCTCAGGCCGCACTGGCTCCTGCAGGCCCCACACAACATTAGCTTGGGCCTTGCATTCTAACTGACTCCACGCTGGGTTCCAGGACTTAATTGTGAGCCCATCACGACCCCTTCTGTCCTCAGATAGGAATGTGCACAGACTCTCAGCAGAAACTGGAGCTGCACAAGTATGGGAGGCTGGAGCAGGGGCCGGGGGGGATCTTGAGTGTTAAGCTTTGCCCGAATGGATGCGTGGCCATCCTCTAAAGGGTGAGAGGAAACAAGACCAGGAGGCTCAGCCAGCGCCACAGAGGTCAGGAAGGAGGCAGTGGCCTCCCATGAATTTCGCAAGTGGAAAACCCAGGGTCAGAACCCAGGGTGGAGAGTTAATGCATCTCCCAGATATGGACTACTTTCTCTTTCTTCTGATCGTAGACGTTTCCCAGATGACTTATCCAGGCCTGGCCAGCAAAGCCTGGCCTCAGCAGAACCTGGATGGATGAAGTTAGGGCAGAGAGGTCAGCACTGCCAACAGTATTCAGGAGCCCCAAATCTTTTTTCCAGTGAGTCAGCCCAGGCTGCCCTAGCAGACAGCCTCACCCGGTGCCCACTGCAGGGGCCCAGCAACATCTGGGGTTCCAGGCCTGGACCTGGGCAAGAAGGCCTAAAGGTGTCGAAGCCCTGGATTTCTGCATCAAGCCCCTGCTGGTTCATCCACCTCTAACTTCAGACCTTAGTTCTGACAACAAGCTTTCTCCCTCATTTTTGAGGCCCAGTTCCTCACACCCTGAAGACACTGGCCTCTCCACCAGTCTTTTAGTAAAAAGTCAGTCAGGTAAACCCCTGCCTCTGGGGGCTGCCAGCTACCCAATCCTCCTGTTCTTGTCCAGGCACAGCAAATCTTCTCTAGCCACCCGTGGTAGCCACTGTTAATCAATCACATCACTCTTTCCTACTTTCTCTGCTGAGGTCAGACTTAAATCCCCCTTTGACTCAGAACGCAAGATGGGTACTACCAATTCATCAGATATGGCATGGAAATTCCCATTCCCTTCTAATCTCAGAGAGATACTGACATTATTGTACCTAGTTTAGGAAGAGGAGAATTTGGGAAAGAAAGAAGATACAAGAATCTTCTCTGGTCCTTAATCCAAAGTGGGAAATATGCTCTAATGAGACTGAGCGAAGTTCCAGAATGTCACAGGGACCACAAGCTTTACCCAATGTTTTCCTCATTAAAAAAGCAAAGTGCATGATCTCCACTTACCTCAGGGGAAGTCCTACCTTTCATTCAGCAAGAAACTCTCATCTCACACCTCTTATAAAAGAGGTTTATAAGGCCCTTCTGAAAGAGCTGTTTGCTGTCAAGTACATACAGAGATGTCTATGTATACGACACTGTCCTTGCCCAACTGGACTCAAAGTCCACTTCCTCAGTATTCCCTGAGTGTGTCTTTGGGAATTTTAAGCTCTGACTTACAATGTAGATGTAAGGCATTGGTTTCCTAAACCTTGTGCTTCAGAATCACTTGCAAGTTTGTTAAAAATACAGATGCCTGAGCTCTACCTTATTCACACTAAGAATCTCCTGGAATAGGGCCTGAGATTCTGGCCCTATACCAGTATGTTAAAGGGTAGCCCACAGACCACTGGCATTATGAATACATGAGAACTTCTGATAAATAAAAATTCTCCCTCTCTGCCACAGACGCTGGAGATGGGGCCCAGCAACCTGTGTTTAACAGCCCTTCAGATGATTCTGGTGAATACAAAAGTCTAAGAACCACTGCATTAGGTGGTTCTGAGATAGATTCAAGTTTGAGCACCATTGATCCAAGGGGACGTCCAGAATTCTGATTCTAGCTGTTATTCCGTTGGGCACATCCAGTGCAGCCCAGTAGATAGGGAGAAAACACTGGAGCATCTTTCGTCTTGGCAATGGCACCCCACTCCAGTACTCTTGCCTGGAACACCCCATGGACGGAGGAGCCTGGTAGGCTGCAGTCCATGGGGTCGCTAAGAGTCGGACACGACTGAGCGACTTCGCTTTCACTTTTCACTTTCATGCATTGGAGAAGGAAATGGCAACCCACTCCAGTGTTCTTGCCTGGAGAATCCCAGGGACAGGGCAGCCTGGTGGGCTTCCGCCTATGGGGTCGCACAGAGTCGCACACGACTGAAGTGACTTAGCAGCAGCAGGGGACCGGCATGTTGCAAGGGAGAGGCTGGAGGAGACAACTTCTCCAGGCTATTGCTGTACCTGGCATTGGTTTCTACTGGCTGTCAGACCACTAGCCAGCCAAAGGCCCTTCTGAAAGGTTCTATTCAGAGTTGTTAAATGAGCAAACACCATCACTTTTTTCCTTTTCCCTGCACCTGGAGCTGTGACCAGAAGTGTTGGCAACTGCACTTGTGGCCCCAGAAAAGGGTCAGAGCAAAAGAAGATGAATCCTTTCCTGTGGGGAAGCTGGGTCCCTGGGAAGGAGCTAGCCAGTGGGTTAGGAAGAGAGCATGTCTACTGGAAAATTGGGGCAATTCCTTGGAGCGGGAAAACCAACCCTTAACTATATAGAATTTATAGGAATATTCCCAGCACAGTGCTTACATTTGAAAGGGGTCTGAATTCTGGGCTGTGCTACATGCTTAACAGATGGTCTCTGGGGTCTTTCAACCTGAGGGGGACACATGGACAGGCCAACCCCCCACAGACAATCCAACAGCAGCATTAAAACCAAGGTTGGAAACTGCTGTAGTGCAGTCAGGGGTCAGGGCACTGGGGTGGAAGCTGCGGACCCTTCAGACTGCAGACAGAGTAGAGGTTTAAATCCGTCTTGTCCTCCACGGCCTGCATCACAGGACCGACATGGTCTGCGAGGGGCTGGCCACCAAGTGGAGGGAATTATGCAGCCACGCATCCTCTCTCAGGGGTCCACACTCATAATCATTTCCACAGTGCAGTGTAAGTCCTTGGTTTTGAGGTCAACTACAGATGACCTCGAATGGGAAGTTTATTTTTTAACTTCCCATCCATTGAATCACTCAGGGACTAGGAACAAATCCTCTGGTATTCTATAAAATCATACAGCTTTGACTTGTTGAATCTGAGCCCCAGAAGGGGTCAAATGCCTTTCCTCTCCACTCCAGAAATCTCTTCTTACTAGCAGTAGCATCAGGTAACTTCCATGCCCTTTCCCAGCCTCAGTCTTTTTATCAGCAAAATAGGGACGACATTGTCAATCTCACAGTGCCCTTATATCATGTTACAGGCAATTAACAAATTCTAATTTCCTACTCACTTTCTTCTTTGGGCTGAAGAAGCCAATAGCCAAGGGACAAAGTGGTACAAGTGGGGCCTGAGTCCGGTTTCTCCATCTCTCCACCCAGAATTCCACTGCGATGAGTTGAACATACCCTCAAAAGGAGTCCTAATCCCTGGTACGTGAGTGCATGCTTGCTCAGGCACTCAGTTGTGTCTGACTCTTCGTGATCCTATGAACTGTAGCCCACCAGGCTCCTCTGTCCAAGGAACATTGGACAACAATCCTGGAGTGGGTTGCCATTTCCTCCTCCAGGGATCTTCCCCACCAAAGGGATGGAAACCACGTCTCCCGCATCTCCTGCATTGGCAGGTGGGTTCTTTACCACTGAGCCTCAAGGAAGCTGAGAATACGACCTTATTTGGAAATAGGGTCTTTGCAGATGTAATCAAGTTAAGATGAAGTCATATTGGACTAGAGTTGGCCCTAAGTCCAATGATTCATATCTTTATAAGAGAAAGGAGACTGAAACTTGGATTCAGAGACACACGAAGAAAAAGATAGTGTAAAAATGAAGGCAGAGATGGGAATGATGTAGCTGTGAGCTAAGAAATGCCAAGAACGACTGGGAGCCACGGGAAGGTAGGATGAGGAGAGGAGACTCTTCCCTGGGGCCTTCACAGGGACTGCGGCCCTGCCAGTACCTTGTTCTCAGACTTCTAGACCAGAAAACTGTGGAAGAAGAAATTTCTACTGTTTTAAGCCACCTAGATTGTGGCAATTTGTTCTGGCAACTTTAGGAAACTAATACCTGCATCCTTCCCTCAAACCCGAAGCATGGCTGCTGATCTTCCCATGGCTGGCCCAGTGCCCATCAGCAGTCTCTGCTCTCCTGCTGATCTCCACCCTTATCTGACTTTCCATAAAACAAGATAATATTTTATATGGGAATCTTGATTTATAGTTTACAGGACACCAACAATATACAACTTTTCACTCAACTCTCACAGTCACCCTGAGAGATTTAAGGTTGTTGGCTTAAGATACAGTTGAACCTAACAGTTGAGAGTTATATCTTATTCAGTAGGAAATTTTAGAACCTCAGAACTTGAAAGGAGATAGCCTTTCAAGTAACCCTGAGAGAAGCGCTCTGAGGCAGTAGGGGTGGGGGAGGAGTCAGGGTTACGTAGAAGTTTGCAACACAGCCCAGGAACGTCAGAAGATTATTGTTAACTATGGAAAACCAGATATCTCAAGTTAAGGAATTTAGCTCTTTTCTATCCTGGGATGATGCAAGAGTCCAGCTCACTGAAATCATTCCTTTCATATACATCTCAGCTGTCTGGGGCCAGTATCCTCCTATTATTTCTCACATCCTTAGTTCCTTACTCACTGTAGGGAGTGGTGGCAGCCTCGTGGCTGCCGGATAACAGGCATTGATCTTCCTGGGTGCCCTTGGGGCTCAGAAATTCACATTTGGATGGCTAGAACTGCTGATGACTATGATATCCTTGTTTATGGCAAGAAATACTACATTTCTCAAGGTTTGGTGAATCCATTTTATAGATGTGGAAACTGAAGACTAGAGAGATTAAAATGATTATATTATGATCTCATGACAAATAAGTGGAAAAGCCAAGGATGAACCTCTATATTCTGATCCTTAAGCCAGGATTCTTTATTTGTTGTGAAATTTAAACACACAGAAAGATGCATAAAACACAAACGTATAGCTCAAGGTCAGCAATACCAGCATAACCACTAAGTAGGTCAAGGAATTGCCAGGTCCCAGACATCCTCTGCCAATCACTCCTCCTTCCTTCCACCCAAGGTAGTCACTGCCCCTCTCCAGGCCAGTGCTCTCTGTTCCATTCTGACTTTTGCATCATTAAGAATCAACAGAAAGCACAGGAAAAGACAGAAGCCTTTGTAAGCCCTCTCAACTTCTCCCCCAAGGCCCAGGAGTTCCTTGGCACTAGGACACTCTAAGGCTCCTCCCCATCCTAGTCTTTAGGAGAAAAGCAAAAACAAAACTCCCACTGGCCTTGACATTTCAGAACCACAAAATCTGGGAGCGGTTGCCACTTTTTTGAAGCAGTCAAACCGCAGACTTAACAGAGAGACAGAGGAGGGAAGGCCGAGGACAGGCTCAAGAGCTGCGATCATAGACAAGTTAAAGAAACAAAACATAATTAGCCTCCAATTAAAATAAATAATTTGTTTAAAAAAGAAACAAAACAAAAATTACAAAGGCCCCCAGAACCCTCTGGCTGGCCCTGCTCTCTCCCCATCCCATCAGAGGTGCCTCTGCTATACTTGCAGAGGTTAGCTAGATCCACTGGGTTTCAACCTAATCTTACTCCGAGTCAGGGGTGAACCACGTGGATTCTTGAATCTTCCCTGCCTGAGTTCATGACACCTCTCTTCTCCAGAAGTCTGTGCTCTGGTCCTTGGTATCATTGGGCAGGGCAGGATATGGGGCGAGTAGGAGAATGGGGGCTGATCAGAAAGCCCCAGCCAAGAATTTGTGCTGTCCTTCCCTTGTCTGACTTCTGGAAATTCACTTAACGTTTCTGGGCTGCAGATCCAGTCTTCTGAAGTGAGAGACCTGTCAAGTCCCTCTGGGGAGTTAACGCTGATGCAGACCTAAAATGCTCAAGTAGGTTCCCAAATGAGAAGGGACAAGCAGAGGGATTCTCTGCGTGGGATGAGCCTCTGGGTCACCCCCTCCCCACCCCACCCCCACCCTCGGAGCTGTGGAGGTTCATTGTAACTATTTCTGTAGAGGAACTGAAGGCAGGAAAACCAGGGGCTCTGGAGGGACACAGGGGCTCAGGGGAAGCAACAGCTCAGCCTGCCGTCAGCGACACTCGGTGCCACCCGCTCCCTGCTGTCAGGCTGCTGCTGAGGAGCTGAGGCCTTGGCGAAGGCAGGACAGCATAAAGGTCTGGGAGTGCAGGGTGGTCGGCCTCCCTGCTTAGGGCTCCTGTCTCTTTCCTTGGTCAGGGACAGGTCCCTGAGCCCAAGTGGAAATTCACACTATTAAAAAAATTTTTTTTTCCTCTAGGGAAAAGCCATGGCCTATGTTCACGAAATCTGTTTGAAAAAGACAGGCTCTGTGTTCTAAAATTGGAAACCCTGGGTTTAATGAAGACCCTGTGATTTATAGGGAGCTTGAGCAAGTCACTTGAACTCTCTGAGCCTCAGTTTCTGCATCTGATAATAATAATAATTTAAATTTATTGAACACTTAGTATGTGCTAGGTAATTACCTAAATGCTTAATATGCATTCTCTCTAATATATGCTCTGTCTACCTCACAGGGGAGGATCAAATAAAAAAATATACTTCCTCAAAAATTTAGACATAGAATTATGTTTACCATATTGTTGCACGAAGGCGGACCCCTTCCAGGGCCCGAAACGGGGCTCTTGTCTAACTCTCAGAAATGAATTGTCCGAGGAGACACATGCACTCACAAAGCAAGAGATTTTATTGGGAAACGGCACCCGAGTGGAGAGCAGCAGGGCAAGGGAACCCAGGAGAGCTGCTCTGCCACGTGGCTCGCAGTCTCGGGTTTAACGGTGATAGGATTAGTTTCTGGGTTGTCCTTAGCCAATCATTCTGACTCAGAGTCCTTCCTGGTGGTGCACGTCTTGTTCAGCCAAGATGGATGCTTAGCGAGAGGGATTCTGGGAGGTGGTCGGACAGGTGGTATCTCCTTTTGACCTTTCCGGAACTCTGCAAGTTGGTGGAGGCTTATTAGTTCCATGTTCCTTACCAGGACCTCCTGTCGTAAAACAACTCATGCAAATGGCTACTATGGTACCTGGCCAGTGTGGGCGGTTTCAATCAGTGTGCTTCCCCTAACAACTCACCCCTGAGACAGCATACTCAAGATATTTCTTGGGAATTGGGGTGGAGATCTCTTTCTTCTGTAACTTCTTCCTGTTGTGCATGGGCACAGACCTGCCTAGCAGAGCAGAAGTCTCTCTCTACCTGGTCTAAGTCAAGGTATTTTTTGCATGAAACCAGCATTCACCCTTGTAATAATAGTAATTTAGTTAGAAACTGTTGGCTCCTCTCAGAGATGAAATAGAAAGGGGCCAAACAGGAGACCTAACAGGATGGTCATCACTGGTCCCCAGAAACAGGAGGCAACATTTGGGGGAAGGCTGCAGGATTTGTGATTTTTTTTTTGATTGATTGCTGGTGAGGCAAAAGAGATGTGCTCCAGGAATCTTGTGTTTAGTCTGAAGTTACCATCCTCCACCTAGGTTGGGGCTCCAGTTCTGTAGAAGAACTCAAAGACATTGTTACGCATGTTTCTTTGAGTAGGAACCAGGACCCTGTCTGGACGCTGTACCATCATTTGATTGTTTCTCCTCTGTTTCTGTATCCCCTCCCTTCCCTGATTAGCAATCATTGAATCCACACTTTGGAGCTCAGGGAAGGTCAAGGAGGCTGAATGAAGCCTATATCCTACAGACAAGAAATGGAGAACACAGAACAGATCTGTACTCCAGAGCCCCACAGAGTTCTGCTCAGTTTTAATTTAGGGAACGAGGCAACTATGACTGTGATAACTTCCTGTGAAAATGGGGCATAGGACTGCCTCAGCCTGGAGAATAGACACTGACTTGGAAGTATTCCTGAGTTCCAAGTTCTAGATCTGAGTCTTGTATGATTAAAATCTCAATCCCTTGGTCTGCTATTTTGGTGTAACAGACCCAGTTAGAAGTAGCTGGAGGAGGGATAACTGGAATTTTAATAGACAAAATAAATCTCATTTCTTTTTAGAAGAATAGGCCTGAAACCCAGTCTGGACCTGGCATTTGGGGGACACTTGTAGCCAGGTAGCCAGTTGCCTAATTTTATAAAAAGTAAGATTGCAGTTACTAGCTTCCAGCAGACATTGTTTTGGGAATGGTGGCATCTAAGCCTGACACAACTCAGAAAACTCAAGTATTTAGCAATACAAGGTCTAATCTGAAAGTACACCCATAGCATCACCTACTTATTTCCCAGGATATCTGAACCATAGCTACTCTATTTTGACTTTTAATTGTAAAATTTTCCTTAATAGCCAAAGCAGATGTCACCATTAATGACGTCAGTGTTTCTCTAGGTATGAGAAGATGCAAGAATTGAAACTCATAAAATCTTCTCCTGAAAAGATCTAACTATCTGAAGGCCTGTTCTGCAGTTTTTCCCAGAGCACAGAGTGCCTCATTCTTGATTTTCACCCTGAACCCCTTTCAGGGGTGTTGAAGGTCATTAGTTGCAGCGGTCATGATTTAATCTTTGTAGATGTAGATGGCAAGTGTCAGTCTTCAGTTGGCAGAGCCCCTTTTTCCTCATAAACTTGACCATGATTTTGAGGGGGGCCTTTCATGACCATTTTATCCCATGGTGCTGAGAATGTCCATCCTCAGGTTTGGCAAAGATTTTGTTGACAGGCCACTCAATGTGCTGTTACTGGACTAGGCCATAAAACAGTATCCAAAATTCTCTGGACCACCTGTCTTACTAGCCTCTTGGTCCAGGAAAACATTCCCTCTTGTGGCTTCTTCCCATATCTAGAGGTACACTGTCACCATCATCGATCTCATATGGAACTATATATTATTCTATCAGAGGCCTCAGACACACATTTGGCAGTGTAAGAAACAGCAATTTTGGAAAACAGGTGAAATACAAACATCATAGCCAGCAGTATTAGTAAAGTCACAAGTAAGACTTAAGCTAAGAGCTTCCATTAGATGTAGCCCAGCATATCCCAGGTCATCTGACTTAGTCTGCTCTGTGCGAATCTTTATCTTCCAGGGAAATTATATATTGGTACTGTCTATCGAAAAAGCAAGAGAGTTCCAGAAAAACATCTATTTCTGCTTTATTGACTATGTCAAAGCCTTTGACTGTGTGGATCACAGTAAACTGGGAAATTCTGAAAGAGATGGGAATACCAGACCACCTGACCTGCCTCTTGAGAAACCTATATGCAGATCAGGAACCAACAGTTAGAACTGGACATGGAACAACAGGCTGGTTCCAAATAGGAAAAGGAGTACGTCAAGGCTGTATATTGTCACCCTGCTTATTTAACTTATATGCAGAGTACATCATGAGAAACACTGGGCTGGATGAAGCACAAGCTGGAATCAAGATTGCTGGGAGAAATATCAATAACCTCAGATATGCAGTTGACACCACCCTTATGGCAGAAAGTGAAGAGGAACTAAAAAGCCTCTTGATGAAAGTGAAAGTGGAGAGTGAAAAAGTTGGCTTAAAGCTCAACATTCAGAAAACGAACATCATGGCATCTGGTCCCATCACTTCATGGGAAATAGATGGGCAAAGAGTGGAAACAGTGTCAGACTTTATTTCTCTGGGCTCCAAAATCACTGCCGATGCTGACTGCAGTCACGAAATTAAAAGATGCTTACTCCCTGGAAGGAAAGTTATGACCAACCTAGATAGCATATTCAAAAGCAGAGACGTTACTTTGCCAACAAAGGTCTGTTTAGTCAAGGCTATGGTTTTTCCAGTGGTCATGTATGGATGTGAGAGTTGGACTGTGAAGAAAGCTGAATGCCAAAGAATTGATGCTTTTGAACTGTGTTGTTGCAGAAGACTCTTGAGAGTCCCTTGGACTGCAAGGAGAACCAACCAGTCCATTCTAAAGGGATCATTCCTGGGATTTCTTTGGAAGGAATGATGCTAAAGCTGAAACTCCAGTATTTTGGCCACCTCATGCGAAGAGCTGACTCATTGGAAAAGACTCTGATGCTGGGAGGGATTGGGGGCAGGAGGAGAAGGGGATGACAGAGGATGAGATGGCTGGATGGCATCAGTGACTCGATGGACGTGAGTCTGAGTGAACTCCGGGAGTTGGTGATGGACAGGGAGGCCTGGCGTGCTGCAATTCATGGGGTTGCAAAGAGTCAGACATGACTGGGTGAGTGAACGGAACTGAACTGATAAGGCACGTAGCCCAGTTTTCTAGTATTACTAGACTGATTATCCTTAGTATGATTTAATTGTTTCCAACATAGAGGAGACTTTAAACCTAAATTACCATAGCCTGGTGTTATCTATATAAATAGATCCCATAATTGTGGGAGATTTTTTTCCTCCTTTGCTGAAACTTTGCCTGTTGCTGTGATTGAGCTTGAGTAATAGAAGAAAGCTCAAATTTATGGCCAGAGTCAGAGCAGACATTATTAATTGGCCCGGTGAGGGGATCCCATCTAGTAATCGCAGTGACCTGAATATGACTATAATCTTTTTTTTTTTTTAAGTAAAATTTTTCAGGGCCAACCAGTTAAAGTCTTGTAGTATAGACATTTACCAAGATAACCCCAATGGCACCCCACCCCAGTACTTTTGCCTGGAAAATCCCATGGATGGAGGATCCTGGTAGGCTCCAGTCCATGGGATCGCTAAGAGTCGGACACGACTGAGCGACTTCACTTTCACTTTTTTCACTTTCATGCATTGGAGGAGGAAATGGCAACCCACTCCAGTATTCTTGCCTGGAGAATCCCAGGGACGGGGGAGCCTGATGACCTTCCATCTATGGGGTCGCACAGAGTCGGACACGACTGAAGCGATGCAGCAGCAGCAGCAGCAGCAGACACAAGTAATTGGCCACAAACCCAACAATTGGATTGATTTCTAAAACTAGCATAGGATCAGGTCTATGATAGGAAAGCATTTGATTTGTATGCAAAGGTCTAAAAAGTCAAGAAAACATTATAAATGATCATACGAATCAGGTCCAGCATCTTGGGCAAACTGTCTACCTCTGATGTTGTTGTCTTCTCATCCTGGTGTAGTGTAGTTTTTCCTCTGTTTGAGCATCATTTTAAGGTGAGATCAGGTCAGCTGTCTTCTCTATAGATCAATCCAGTGTAGGGGCTTTGGAAGTGGGAATTAATCTAAGAGTTAATTTCCCTTCAGTTTCATTGTGCATGAGCTAGTTAAGAATACCTGATAAAAAAGTCCTTTCATCCAGGTTGAAGACAGTCCCTTAAATATGTCTTTTTCCAGTCCTGGTTGCAAGTCATGAGGCATCTGATCTTCATCCAAAGATAGATTACTGAGATAAGCTTCAGAAACAAACTTAAGGTGTTCTGTAAGAATTCAATTAAATTTTACATTAATATCACATATCAGCAAAGAACTATCCAAGAAATGAGTCTTACTAGATGCAGACCTCCATTAACAAACTGGGATTTAACATTTATTGAAACAACTTTTTCCTCTCTAAAATTATCCTCATTTTTATCAAATATAACCAAATTAAGGTTAGCTTGTTTGCAAAATAGGTCTGTTTTCACTAATTTTGGTCTGATGATTTATATAACCATAATTGATTATAGACTTTTTATTTTGCATTTATAGAGTCTCAGACTGAAATTTTAAAATAAAACAGGGCTGGGAAACTCACACCAAAGGCTTATCACAGATTTTGCCTAACAAATCTAGGTGAATTCTTCCCTTTTTAAGGTCTCAAAAATTCCTTGAGATTTTTGTACCTGTTAGTGAGATAATCTTCCTAACTCACTTGATAAACTTACTGGAAACCTAAGAGTTTCCAATTTCTGGGGGAGTCAGATACAGAGAAAATATAATTGTTTTGTTTATAACATATAATTTTACCAAATTATTGTCATAATTAGTTTGAGAGGAAGGTTTTCCCTACTCCTGGAAAACACAAGATTCAAACCTGTAATTTTGCAGATGGAAACCATAAAAGTTATAAGCATATTCGCTGGTTCATTCAGTCCTTTGTTAACTTTTGTGACGTCATCAAGTTTTTCATTAGACTACCAGGACATATCAGAATGTTAGGAGTTCCATATAATTTCTAGGATATCTATATTAGTAATATTTACAATACATTATAACTTGAGAGGATTTGTTACTCATTTGATAATATTTTTCATGTAATTTAACCAACAGATAAACACAGTTTAATAGCTCTCTTTGGGATGTTTTGGGGGCCCTCTGAAGCACCCCGAAGTTAGCTAGAGGTCAAAGGAACTTCAAAAGAATTCGATTTAGGAAGTTTTGTCAAAAAATCAATTAAAAGGGTTTAGAACATTTGGTCAGATTGTATCATTTAGCTTGTTGATATGTCAACATATTTGGAGGTCAAGGTCTAGTGAAAGTCAACTCTGCCATCTTGGACCTAACCAGTTTTGACTCTAACCAGTTTTCCTATGGCTGTGTCCATTTATCTAACTAATTGTAATCCAATTTAAAAAAAATCCTGATCATGCATAACTCTTTTTAGTATTTTTTCATACTCTTTTTTTTTTTTTTTAACCAAAAACACACTTCCTACTTTCCTTTAGCAACCAAGAACTAACTTTTATATTAGCATTTTATAGATTGGTGAGCATAAATACCAGTGATAATTTCTAAAACCCTTGCTTTCTTAAAACATTTTAGGATGGCACCAAACATTATTCATTTATAGTCCCAAATCTCTTAAGTTTTTCTGTAAAAGGAATTCAGTGTTTAGTAGTAAATGTTTCAAAATCTTATTTTATTTGGAAATGACCTCATTATTCAATAGACTTCCAATACTTAGTTTAGCACAACCCTTAGAAAGTCAAGTTACCCCAATCTGGAGAGACTATTTTAGACAGGTATTCCTAAAGCATAATTATTCATAATAGAGCTTATCTAAAAGCTCATATCTCATTTATATATTTTTTAGAAGTTTCTTTACTCGAGGTAATGTCCTTATTGATAAACTTGTAA
Source organism: Tragelaphus eurycerus (assembly GCA_935064755.1). Lineage (NCBI taxonomy): Eukaryota > Metazoa > Chordata > Mammalia > Artiodactyla > Bovidae > Tragelaphus > Tragelaphus eurycerus. The sequence goes on along the minus strand of CAKXYN010000134.1, from coordinate 469,388 downwards.
CAGATATGATAATATTTAACATATATTAAACCTAAGTATAATGAAAATATTCTACTTAATGTTAATTACCCTAAGATATGTTTATATTAGATAGGTCAACAAACAAACATTAATATCAAGTATTTAATACTGAATATTTACCAGTTCACATGAATGTGGAATTTATTGTTTAATTTAGAATTATTTGATTTGTAAGCACAAACTCCAGTACTTTGGCCACCTCATGTGAAGAGGTGACTCATTGGAAAAGTCTCTGATGCTGGGAGGGATTGGGGGCAGGAGGAGAAGGGGATGACAGAGGATGAGATGGCTGGATGGCATCACCGACTCGATGGACATGAGTGTGAGTGAACTCCGGGAGATGGTGATGGACAGGGAGGCCTGGCATGCTGCAATTCATGGGGTTGCAAAGAGTCAGACATGATTGACCAACTGAACTGAACTGAACTGAACTGAACCTTTATTCAAGCCAATTAAATAGAGCTCATTTACAAATTAACCTCAAAAAAAATGGTGGCATGTCTAAACCAAATGGTGGCCAGATGAAACAAAATGGCCTTCAAAAATCACAACACAGAACACAGAGTTAACACACACACACATAAACCTGGCAGTCCTCATCAGACACTCCCTTAAATACAAGAATACAGTCTCTCAGCAAACCTCCTATAGAGACACTGCACTTCAGACCCAAGTACTAACAGAGTAAAGGAAAATATCTCAGATCTTCAAAGATTTCAAAGGGAGGAAAGGAATCCAGGTAGAAAGAAGAAGGGAGAGGAGATGAGAGAGGTTGGCAAAAGGGGTGGCCTTACAGACGTCTCCTGCCACTTGCAGATACCCAGGCTTTATGAGACTTTACCCTGGGCCTCCAGAGAAGGAAGGACTGGAACTCAGCTCTACCAGAAATCAGACCAGACCAGAACCAGAATTTGAGTTCTCTGCCAAAAGAAAGTGATCAGTCTCCAATCCTCAGGTCAGGCTGAGGCCCTTCAACCAGATTCCTGTGTCCAGGACAGGGGGACTGGAAAAACGGGGAAGGATAGGAAGGGTTAAGGAGAGGAAAGAGAGAGGGAAGGGGAGAGAGGTCAATAAAGTCTCTTGTTCCTTACCAGTTGGGGCACTCTGGCCAGTTGTCCACGTCAGGAGGAGACCAGGGACAAAAGGGTCCTAGTTGTGGCCACTGGGTCTGGTCCATTGGCAGGAAAGCTGGCCCCTGAGTACCCTGAGTGGTCAGGATGTCAGTCTCCGCGAAGAAGAGTCCCACCAGAGTCCCCATTTGTTGCAGGAATGGGGATCCCTTCCAGGGCCCCAAACTGGGCTCTTGTCTAACACTCGGAAATGAATTGTCCAAGGAGACACACGTGCTGACAAAGCAAGAGATTTTATTAGGAAAGGGCACCCAGGTGGAGGGCAGTAGGGCAAGGGAACCCAGGAGAACAGCTCTGCAGCGTGGCTCACAGTCTTGGGTTTTATGGTGATGGGGTTAGTTTCTGGGTTGTCCTTAGCCAATCATTCTAATTCAGAGTCCTTCCTGGTGTTGCACGTCTTGTTCAGCCAAGATGGATGCCAGAGAGAAGGATTCTGGGAAGTGGTTGGACAGGTGGTGTCTCCTTTTGACCTTTCCTGAACTCTTCTGGTTGGTAGAGGCTTATTAGTTCCACGTTCCTAACCAGGACCTCCTGTCATAGAACAACTCATGCAAATGGTTACTATGGTGCCTGGCCAGGGTGGGCGGTTTCAATCAGTGTGCTTCCCCTAACAATGTGACCCAGCTACCCACTGCTAGGTATATTCCCCAAAGAACTGAAAACAGGTACTCAAACAAATAATTGTTCACAAACATTCATAGCAACACTATCCACAATAGCCAAAAGGTGGTTACAACCCAAATGTTTATCAGTGGATGAATGGATAAACAAATTGTAGTGTATACATACAAGGGATTATTATTCAGACATAAAAAGCAATGGAGTCCTGATAGATGCTATAACTTTGGATGAAAGTTGAAGACATTATACTAAGTGAAAGAGGGCAAAGAATCACACATTGTATGATTTTTTTAATATGAAAAATTCAGAATAGGCAAATCCATAGAGACAGAAACCAGATTTTTGGTTACCAGGGACTGAGGGGGAAGAAAGAATGGGGAGTGATTGCTTAATGGGTGAAGGGTATTCCTCAGGGGTGACAAAAATCTTTTGAAATCAGAAAAATCTTTTGAAATTAGCTTTATAACATTGCAAATGCACTAAATGACACTGCATTGCACATGTAAATGGCTAATTGTATTTTTATGTCAATAAAATATGCACATATTTATGGAAGTCTGGCAGTGTGTGAAGTCTTTGGTGTTTATGACCACTGACTTGCTTACTCCTCTAAAATGAGAAGAGATGAGGGCAGCTTTCCTTAACTCTCCTCTAAAACATATTGCAACCACGCTTCATTACATATGGTTCAATTCAGCCTCTCGGGTCAGTGTTGCTTCCAGACTGTGTGGGCATATGTTATCATGTATGTACTGATGTGCCCACAGGTGGTGGGGCTCTGCATAAAACACAGTTCCTGTATGGAGCACCCATCCCTCTGCAGTAAGCAAATAGGTCCTAATTTACGATCTCAGGTAGTGGAGAATTGTCAGAGAATCCAATGAGTTCCTATTTCCACTGAGCCTTTTCACACATAGCAGTGCCCAAAAAAGGCAGGAGAGACTTCAAAGGCAATGCCAGAGGGAGACTGTGGGCAGCTGAAGGCAATGTGCAGGCGGGGTTTGCTTTTCGCTGACGAATAACACACCACACTCCGCTGACACCATCTCCAAGCAGGTAAAGGGCACTGCTTTCCTTTGGGAGGGTCCCTGTAGAGGCAGGGGCCAGAAGGGACCCTGAGCTGTAGGAGTGGATGTGCACCATGTTGAAGGAGTATGGCCAGATTGTTGCTGCTCCAGGAACTCTGGGTTGGTACCCAAGCTTCTTGTGCTGTTAGGGCTGGCCATTAGCCTTGGGTTTATTACTTTGCTGAAGATCCCAGGAGGGCTGGGTGGGTAGGACCGTGTGTGTGGTGGCGAGAGAACACTCTTGGATGCTGTGCACTCAGCAGGAAGGCTGCTTTCTTAGCCTCCCAAACAAGAGGGCCTCCAGCTCTTCTCATCCATCTATGCCCGGGGATGCAGAGGTCTAGCAGGAGCGTGATCACCAACTTTAGAGGAGCCGCCTGGCTGCCCTTGAGGCCATACCCCACAGATTACCTTCCTGAATCCTAGAGCTTAAAGTGGAAGTGAGTTCATGCTTCTGGGCTCCTTTGCATTGGTTGGCGAGTTGGAGGGGCAGTTACTACATGAGCTGCCAGAGGTCCTGCCAGGAGCACTCAAGGCTCTCTCTACCTGGTGGCCTGTCTCACCCAACCACCAGAAGCCGGAAGTCTTAGGTAACAGCTCCTTGCTATTTCCTTGCATTCCCCCAGTCCTGGGACATACTGGGCTTTAGGAGAAGCTGCTGGCAGCCCAGGACACAGACAGCAGTCTGCAGGAGGTTTTGCAGGAAGTCAGAGGGAGCCTGGACAGCCAGGCAAGCCCTGTGCAGCGATCGCTTTCCCAGGGCCTGTGTATGGACCTGCTCATACTAAGCAAGAACACGTCTCAGCTACTAACCTTTCAAATCTTCCTTCCCTTTCAGATAGCAGCACTTGTTCGTGTCGAATCCCACCAGCTGCTGACACTAGCCCTTCTCCTCCAGCGAATCCACAGCAGCCAACTGCAGACAGAGGCCTGACTGACTCTGGGTCCCCTCCTGCTCCCTCCCCAGCCTCTCCCTCCTCTCCCCTCTTCCTTGTCCTGTCCAGCTCTCTTCCCTCCTGCTGAGGCAAGATGGTAGGGCTGGCAGCTGTCAACTCAGTGCACTTTCTCAAACCCTGACTGAACGAATACGCACGATGCCCTAGGCCCAAGTGCAGAGTCAGAGGAGCTGTTCCTTCAGCAACGTCAGTACAAACAAGGCCCTGAGTCAAAGAAAACTAGGCCAGAACACAGAAAAAGAAAGCAAAAGGGTCAAAGGGCACCTTGGCTTCTGCCTCCTTCAGGCATAGTTCTCGTGGAAGCCAGAAGAAGAAAGAGATGGGGAAGGAAGAGAAAGAGACACAGCAGCTGGGTGTCCTGCAGTAGGTCAGGGGGCTTCCCACAGCTCCGGACCCTGTGGTAGAGACCTTAGGAGCTGATCTTCTAGAGTTGGGGCTTTCTAGGAGAAGTTCCTTCTTCTAGGAGAAGCCCTATATACCATCTGCTTGGGTTTGAATCTTAGTTCACCTCTTTGAGGCTGAGATAATTGCAGCCGTGTTCCACAGTGCTGGGCTTCCCTGGTGACTCCGATGGTAAAGAATCTGCTACAATGCAGGAGATTGGGTTCAATCCCTGGGTTGAAAAGAATCCCTGGAGAAGAGAATGGCTGGCTACCCACTCCAGTATTCTTGTCTGGGAAATCCCATGACCGAGGAGCCTGGTGGACTACAGTCCATGGAGTCACAGAATTAGACTCAACTGAGTGAGTAACACTTTCACTTTCTTTCCAGAGTTTTATAAAGTTTAAATGAAATGATGTGTGAAAACTTAGCCTTCAAAATATTAATTCTCTCTGTTTCCTTTTTCTAGGTTTCTAGAAAGGAGGCAGATCCTTCTAATCCTGCACCCTACATCCCAGTTATACCCTCAAACCAGAACACGTTTGCTCCTGGAAGATGTTGTTTTATTGATATTTATGAAATGAGATGTTGGAGTGGAGGGGCAGGCCCAAAGGAGTGTAGCAGGCCAGAAAGAAATGTCTCAAGGTGGGTGAAGTTTATGAACTTTTTGTGAGGCTGGCTGCTGGCAGGGAGGTGAAGGAGAGAGCAAATTCTCTCACAAGGATGTGTTTCCTAAACCGGCTGGAGACCGGAGAAGTGGAAGAGGGAAGAGAGTGAGTTCTTTCTGCATCTTGATTGAAGATGAAAACGATTTCTATTCTTGTAAATTGCTTTAGAAATGTGGCCTCATGAGGACTGGGAAAGGAATTCACTTCTTCACAAACTTTTACCAAGCTGCCTGGCCAGGAGCCATTTGGCAGTTTCTCTAGTAAGAAAGCTGTGGAGGAAGCAGCAGTGTCCCTCCTCAGGCTACAGCAGCAGACTGCAGGGAGCTGGGCCGGTCAGTTCATGCTTTGGGTGACCCCAGGGCCAGCACACATCTCCCAGATGCACAGGGGCACCCCTGCACCCCCACCCCTACAAGCACCAGCTGTTCCTCCAGTGACTGAGGCGCTCACCAGCCGAGGTGAATGACCTAAAACTCTGCTATTCAATTTGGGATTCCTGGGATTCACGAGGCCCTGGAAAAGAAGGCGTATCTGAAGCATCATTTTTACTAAAGGAGATTTTTGGGGGCTGTGATGTGCTCCGTCGTGTCTGACTCTTTGCGACTCCATGGACTGTAACCCACCAACCTCCTCTGTCCATGAAATTTTCCAGGCAAGAATACCAGAGCAGATTGCCATTTCCTACTCCAGGGGATCTTCCCAGCCCAGGGATCAAACCCATGTCTCCTGAGTCTCCTGTATTGGCAGATGGATTCTTTACCACTGCACCACCTGGGAAGGCAATTTTTTTTGTTGTTGTTGAGAGGTAATTTCTATTGAAATAAATAAGAATGTTTTATGGAACAAAATTCAGGTGATTTTTTAACATCAGATGTGAGATTTCAGTTCGAATGAGCAGCTTTGAATTATGTTCCTTGATCACTGCAGAGTACACATTCATTCTCTCCTTTCCTGGGTACTTCATTTAAAAAACGTTTGAAAAGCCCTTCTTTTTGGAGCTAGATGTTAGGATGATCTAAGTCATCATGATCATCCGCCTGCCTCTAGACAGCACTCTCAAACCTGGTTACACACTAAAACTGTCAATCAATTCACAAAAAGACGTCAGATCCATCTGCAGAAATTCTGCCTCATTTGCCTAGAATGGGGCCTGGGGCTGGGTTTGTTCCAATGCCACCCCAGTGTCTCCCACTGAGGCAGCAGGGGCTGAGAACCACTTCTCTGAAACTGAGGGCTGTATTGTCAGAATCCTAGATCCTCTGGGCCTTTGTTTTATTTTTTTCTTGTGTGTCAAGTGTTTACTCTGTTTTCTTTCCAGGCTGTCATCAACTACAATCCTACTAAAATGATCTTCCCTCTGTTCTTCCCATAGATTAAGACATAGGTCCTCCTTTTTAACCAGTTCCTGGACAAGGGAGGGGAAAGAATGACATTTTCTAAGTATCTCCTCTGTGCCAGGTGCTATGCTAGACATTTAAAATTTTTAAAAACTACCCCAAGAGCTAGGTGTTAACATTTCATGCTATAGATAAGGAATCTGAAGACCAAGGAAATTAAGCAGCATGTTCTAGATTCTGGGATTCAAAGTCATTCTGTCTGACTCAAAATCCCTGCCCTTTCCAAGACAATGACAATATATTGCCCTTCCTCTTTTTAAGGGATTTTTCTTAATTATTTTTATTTAATTGTTAAACTATTGCTTTATTACAGGGAATAGAGTCCTAGATACCTCACATGGTACTAGGGATCATTATTTCTGGTATTTGCAGACCTAATAGAACTAGATCCAAGTCCAGAGACCTTTGGATGGACTCACGGGACCTGTTTCTAGTTCTTGCTTTGAGAATTCAGCCTTGTCCATCTCCAGGTAGGAGTTGTCCACTCTCCTCAGCCCAGGGGTATTCAGAATGGTGCTACCAGTTTAGTGGTGTTCTCTCCCCAACCCAAACCTGACTCTTACACTCCTGTCTGGGAAGGAGCTGAGGCATCTCCCTTTCTGGACTGCTCTGTACAAGGCTCTTGAATCCTGACTTTTCCATGAAACCCTGGATAAGATATTTCCCCTATCTATCCCCCAAAGATATTTGTACATGTCTGTGGAGGTTTCTACACTGACGTTATAGTCACCTCTCTTGTCCTTCCTGGGGCAGTTCAATAATTCCAGCCCTAAAATTCCTACCTCTGTCCTTGGCTAACTTCTCTTTGAATGGTTTAAGTTACCAAAGTATGTTTTACTTAGTTAGTTAGTTAGTTAGGTCATTCAGTTGTGTCCGACTCTTTGTGACCCTGTGGACTGTAGCCCACCAGGCTCCTCTGTCCATGGGATTCTCCAGGCAAGAGTACTGGAGTGGGGTGCCATTTCCTTCTCCAGGGGATCTTCCTGACCCAGGGACTGAACCCTGGTCTCCCGCATTAAAGGCAGACGCTTTAACCTCTGAGCCACCAGGGAAGTCACAAAAGTATGTTTACTATCCTTTAGTAAAATACAGCTTCCTCATCACTCATTTATTCATAAGGTTTAGAAAAGGCCTAAGACACGCCAGGCACTTGGCCAAGCATTGTGCTAAAGGAGGCACAACAAAGTTGCCTCCTTCCTCAGGGAGCTTGCGATCTACAAAAACATTGAAGGGTGCCACCATCTACTGAAGGGCCACGTGTGGCAGGCTCCCTTCTAGGAGCCTATGTCCTGTACCTTTAGTCCTCCCAACGTCTCATGAGTTCAGGGTTACTGCCCCCACTTTACAAACGAGAACTCCAAATCTCACTGATGCTTAAGCAATGCTCAAAGTAATGGAGACGTCACTTTAATAAGTGGTGGAGCTGGAATTTGAACATGTATCTGTGTTCTCAACCCATGCTTTTTCCTTTACTCTGGAGATTCTATATAGCACAGTGGTTAGAAACTCAGACTCTAGAGGTGGACAGGCTTAAGTTTAAAACCCCAGCTTTGCCACTTTTAATTGCTATATAATCTTGAAAAAAATAATTAGCCTTCTTGAACTTTGGTTTCCCCATCTGTAAAAATAAGATATAAAAATTCCTATCTCCATAGGTTGTGATGAGAATTCAGAAATGGTAAGTGGTATTTTAGAGCCAATATCCAGATCTGGTCTCACCTACAGCCAGGTCACAGCGCGGCAGATACCAGCATCCTGGGAACTGGTCTGTCCTACACCTGTTCTCTCCAACAGCCCCAGGCACAGTCTGAGAATCACCATTAGCTCATTTGCAGAACAAAGATGGATGTCACATACTTTGTTACTGAGAGACCAAACCCTCTAGGCTTCAAATTTCACTCTGTCTCTTTCCTCAATTAGGTTTCACTCTCTGAACCATCCTCCCTTTCCTGACTTAAATACACTTATACTTTTCAGAAGGTGATTTTCTGGAATCCACCATGTATGTCATCATCATGTGAATAAAGACAAGTGTGCAATAAATACATAGTAAAAACAAGAGATGCTATCCATTCAATAATAAAGGTTGTTCTCTGTCTTATTTTTAAAGACCTTATTAGAAGGAAATTCCAAAGCCCTCAATGCATTTCCCAGAACTTGAAACTTGAGATCTTTTTCTTCTTGCATTTGAAAGAAAACAAGCCTCCCCACCCACTCTAACATCTTTGTCTCCTCTTTCCCAAAGAGGAGACTATCCATGGGGAGAACTTAGAACAAGCACTTAATGCCAAGGGAGTAAGGCAAAACATCTCCTTTAGAAACTCTGGGACACCATTTTTGGGTACCCATATAACCAGGACTTTCCATCAAAACCTCGGACTAGTAAACAATCCCTCTCTGGCATCAAGAGTTTTCAGAATGGGCGAGCAGCAGGCCCTGGCTGGTAATGCAGGACCATGATCATCTTTCTACTGACCTCTTTATATCCAACTCAATAATTTTGTTTGGGTGGATTTCCAGTCTTACCCTTCATTCCTTGGTTGTTTGGGATCAGAAGTGGTGTTATAAAAACAACGACTTTTGGGTCCTATGAAGGTTAAAGAGGAAGGGTTTGGCAGCCAGAGGCACGTATCTCTCTTTGCTGAGAGGAATTTGAATCAGAAGGCACTTCAGCCCTTCTAGATGGAGTGGGCCCGAACATCAAAGGCAATTAGTTTCGCCCAGTGGTTGTGGCTTAACCTGCACTTTTTCTGGGTGGGGAGGAAATAGCAACGACATGAGCCCCTGGAAAATAGAACTGACCTGAAGGCCTAAGGGTTTTCCTGGCCTGGTTGGTGGTTATTCCACCAAACACTGGGTTCTGAGGATAGGCAAACTCCGTAGAGAGCCAAAAATACAGTTCATTTTATAACCCTTTGCTGATTACCTACTAAGTGCCAAGCATTATATGCCCAGCTGGGGATAGGGTTTACAGAAATGAGTAATAATTTCTTTAGCTTGTTTGCCATCCAGTAACTGGGTAGTGCTGCTGGCTTGACAGCTCTCAGAAAGCACCAGTGTCCCAGATGGGGACAGATGTCCCTTCACATGCTGATTCCTTTGGCAATCTGCAGATATCAGGATCCCTTATTTGGTGCCCCATACTGAAACCAAGTTCTGAGGGCCTAGATGCAGAACCAGGCAGATTGAGAGGCAGTAGTCAAAATGGAGGCTAGAATTCATTGACAGAGGAATTTTTGAACAGTGAATGGTTCCCTGAAACTCTCCTCTTGACCTGCTCTTGCTCATCCTCTCCCTCCTTCCCCAGCCTACCTTGCAACAGAACAGATGACTAAAGACCTAGTGCAAATCCCACCTGGGGATACTGTGCTTTTTGGTAGATCTTAGTTGGAAAGAATCCCAGTGAATGTTTGGCCCCTAGACTCTACTGACTTCCATTGTCAAGTATTATTAAGTGTGGGAATATAACATTTGCTACTTTCTCAAGGCTCTGTGTTCTGGAGACTGTCCTGTCTCACCCTTTCATTACGTACTCTTTCTCATGCTCTTAAGACAGATACTGTGGCTGACGCGTCAGTCTCAGCAGATGTTGTTCTGCATGCGGAACAAACTTCCTTATCTTCAAAGCCTTGCTATTGCTTTGCTGAGCTCTGTTACTAAATTCCAGATAAGTTCTCATTGAATATGCACTCAGTGTTTTCTCGGGGAGTTGCTCTTTCGAGAGCTCTCCCTGCGCTGTCTCTCATAATCCTGTGTGGTTGTGAGAATTAATTCAGTGCAACACCATCACATTTAAGTATGCTAGAATTTTTAAAAGTTAACATCTGTACCTAACGGGTAGATTTGTCCAGGCTATCTATTTCTAGCTACGAAGTGTCTCTTATGTCCAGTTGCTAAAACTAGTGTTTTCCATTGTAAAGCGATTGCTTTCTGGATTCAAAAATGATGAGAAAGTTATCTGCATTATTTATAACCACCTTCACATTAAGGCCACTCTGCCTCACTCATGAAACCAGATTTTGCTCCTTATGTGTGCTCAGTTGCTCAGTCGGGTCTAACTCTTTGCCACCCCACAGACCATCCATGGGATTTTCCCAGCAAGAATACTGGAGTAGGTTGCCTTCTCCATGGTATCTTCCCAACCCAGGGAACAAACTCAAGTCTTTTGCAGCTTCTGCACTGGCAGGCAGATTCTTTACCACTGAGCTGGGAATCCCTTGCTGCTTATAAAGTGAAAGTGAATTGGCTCAGTCGTGTCCGACTCTTAGCGACCCCATGGACTGCAGCCCACCAGGCTCCTCCATCCATGGGATTTTCCAGGCAAAATGGAGTGGGGTGCCATTGCTGCTTATACACCTGCTTTATTTTGAGCAGGCAGTCTATCAAAACTTCTTTGGGTTTCCAGCTCTTAAAAGCATGCCAGGCATAGAGTAGATGCTTACTTGTATTAAATTGAAATGAAACATGTCTGGAGTCAGGAAACGAAATCCAGTATCCCAGACCCTTCTCATCCTTACAGTCCCCTGCCACAGGTTCAAGCAGATTGGGCCACTGTAATTAGTTGGATTCCATATTAACTGAGTTCAACCCTGACAATAAGGTGGTCACCACCCCCTGCACTGGTCCTCTGGCCTTGTGTTGTGAGAAAGTGTTCCGTCTTTGGAGTCATGTAGGTCGAGGTTCAAATCCTTGTTTTACAATCTAATCACTGTATACCTGCGATCCTCTATTTTCAACACAAAGTATCTACTGTGATTACTAATGAGATAACATCCGTAAACCATCTAGTTTATAGTAGGTAGTAAGCAAAGGCCCATTCATTATATTTAAATTAAATATAAATTAAATTAAAAATATAAATTAAATTAAATTAAAAAAAAAAAAAACTTTGAAATTTCTGAGGAGATTGGGTCCCTAACAAGGGCTTTTCATATTATGTCAACAGTTCAAAACCTACTGAAGCAACCGAAAGTTCTGTTGTTTAAAATTCAAATTCTAAATTCTTCAAATTCAAATCTGAGGCTTTCTCAATTAGTATTTTTTTAAAAAAAACAGGAGTGAGTGTTTCAAATTCAAACCCTTGTTTATTGTTGATGGAAATGTAAAATGGTATGACTACACTTCGGAAAACAGTATGGAAGTTCCTTAAAAAAGATACAGATTACCATACGATCCAACAACTCCATTTCTGAACACATAAGAAAAAAGTAATTAGAAGTAGGATCTCAAAGAGATATTTGTACACCAATGTCCATAACAGCATTATTCACCATAGCTAAGTGTAAGCAACTCAAATGTACATTGAAAGATAAATGGATAAGCAAAATATAGTATATACACATGATAGAGTATCATTCAGTCTTTAAAAGGAAGGAAATTCTGACACCCGCTACAACGTGGATGAACTTTGAGGGCATTATGCTAAGTGAAATAAGCCAGTCTCAGAAAGATAAATATTGTATGATTCCATTTGTATGAGTCATGTAGAGTAGTGAAATTAATAGGGAGAGAAAGTAATTCTTTCTACTCTGGTGGTTGCCAGGGGCTGGGGGAGGGTGAAATGGGGCATTTTTGTTTAGTGAATATAAAGTTTAAGTTTTGAAAGATGAAAAAGTTCTGGAGACTGGTTGTATAGTGATACTTAAAACTTCTGAACTGTGAAAATTGTTAAGATAGTAAATTTTATGTTATGTGTAATTTACCACAGTTAAAACAAAAAAACTTTAAGGGGTGTTCCTTGGATGTTAGCAGGAGGCAATTAGTTGAAGAACGAACATTTCAGATGCTTGGGTTCATCTAAGCTACTGAGATTCTAGGTAATCCAGATTCTTCTAGTACCTGACCTTCCAATTTATCCTGATATATCTAACTGCCTGCATGCATCTGCACTGGAATGCCTAACAGGCATCTCTAACTTAGGCTCTGTCCCTCCCCATCTTTCTAATGTCAGGAAATGGTGCTACCACCCGCCCAGTTGCTCAAACTGAAAATCAAGGACTCATCCATCACTTTCCCTAACTCCTTCTCTGGTCCATCTTCAAGACTTCTCAACTTGTCTAAACATACACAATTCCTTCTTTCACGGCAGTGGCCCAATCTGCTGTTATCTCTCAACAGAGGAGAGCTAGAGCTCCTGCTTCCACACTTTCCTATTTTTCACCGCACAGCAGTCTCTCCCATGGACTTTTTAAAATGTAGGTCAGATCTTTTCACTTTCTCTCCTTAAAACAAGTTTTTTAAATGCATTCAGAATTAAAGTTAAATCCATTCTATGGCCTTAAAGTCCTTCCGTGGTCTAGATCCTGCCTGCTTCTACGACCTCATCCTCCCCTTGCTCAGAGTCTCGACATCTGTAAAATGGGTAATAACAGCAATTATCTCTACCACAGACTGAGTGAGCGTCAGCTGTGTCCTGGGCCAGGGACCTCACACAAAAAACCTCATAGAGACCTTACTACAACTCAACAAGGTAGTGTTGACCTGAGGGTCATCATGAGATTAGGTGGGTGTGCACGATGCTAGTGCACAGTAAAGTGAAAGTGAAAGGCACTCAGTCGTGTCCGACTCTTTGCAACCCCATGGACTATACAGTCCATGGAGTTGTCCAGGCCAGAATACTGGAATGGGTAGCCTTTCCTTTCTCCAGGGGATCTTCCCGACCCAAGGATCGAACCCAGGCCTCCCCCATTGCAGGTGGATTCTTTACCAGATGAGCCACAAGGGAAGCCCAAGAATAATGGAGTGGGTAGCCTATCCCTTCTCCAGGGGATCTCCCCAACCCAGGAATCAAATTGGGGTCTCTCGAATTGCAGGCGGATTCTTTATCAACTGAGGTGTGAAGGAAGCCCTAGTGCACAGTAAGTGACTGGCAAATATGAGAGGCCCTCTCTACCCTTTTATCCTAGTGGGGAGAGAGAAATCCTACAGCCCAGACATGTCTACAGTGGTCAGGGATGAAACTGGAGCCAGAGCCAGCTGCCCTGTGTCCTCCTCCTTGTCCATCAGCCTAACCACTTGCCCACAGAGGGCGCTGGAGCCCAGAAAGGTGAGCACTCGCTCTCCAGTGGGACCCTGGGTTGCTGAAAGAGTTAAGATGCCTCTTGGCAAATCCTGGCCCTCCCTATCCCTGCATCTGCCCTATGGGTTTAATGAGAAATCCAGGCCTTTGTAAGAGATTGTACAAATAACCTCCAGAGCGCCACTAACTCATTCAGCAGAAAGGGACCCCAAGCTGCCAATGCTTCAGGGAAGATAAGTGAGTGGAAAGAAGGTGGTTTTTATAGCAATTTTAAGCGGTTGAGTGTGAGCTCCGCCTCTGCAGCAGCGCTGAGAAAGCCAGGATCTGGGCTCCTCAACCTCTCTCTTCACGACGTCTGATTAGGAATTTGGGGGCGGGCCCTGGCCTGGCACAGGCGCGCACACTCTCAGTAGACACACTCACTCCTCTCCTGCTCACACGCTCTCCAACCAAGGAGGCCAGACAGAGGGACGTGGTCACTCTCTGAAAGATCCAACTTCAAGGTAAGTCTGTCATTTTCCTTCAGATTTTGTCCCTGGTAGTTCCATTAAAGGAGCAAAGGAAAGAGGCTGGGGAGAGGGGACAGGGCCCAGTGCAGAAGGAACAATTCTTCCTTCTCCATCTGGACCACGTCCCAGGATGCTAGAGCAGGGAAAGGGAGCTGGAGGAGGGAGTTCCCACATGCTACCTTTGTCTGACGGTTCCTTTCTGACTGTTGGGGAACCTTCAGCTTTCGGGTGTGAAAAAGTGAAGGGCCAGGTATCTGGGGAAGCCAGCTCTGCCCCACTACTACTCAGAAACTCCACCATCGCAGACATGTGCCCTGCAGTCTCTTCAGAGGGGCTGAAGCACCTAAACGCTCTTATATGAGGGGAAAGGGAATTTTGTGTAGTGTGTATGTTTGTGTGTGTGTGTGTATGTGTGTGCTTGTGTGTTGCTGGGGTGAAAGGGAAAAAACACACAGAAGTGTTGAGAGTTGACCAGATCCAAGGAACTGTGAAATGGGGACCTAATTCAGGTTACAAAGCAGCTTTTGGTTTGACCTCCTGGACTCTGATAGGAAGGACACCTGCTTCTCTAGAATGGAGAAATGAAAGAAGAACAGTAACTCCTGAGTAAGTTCCCCCCAACTCAGAAAGTACCCATCCCAGAAGCTTTCCACCTCACAAAACTTGGAGCACAGGAATGTCTCTAGCACTGGGGGTAAGGTGGAGAGGATGTAAGAGTATAAAGCCTGGAGCAACATTGCTAAGAGATAGGGAAGGGGTAAAGAGAGGCATAAGGCCCCCAACAACCCCTTTCAGCAGTCATGACACAGAAAGAGAGTCAAGTGCGCAAGATGCACAGCCCTGGAAGGCTTGAAGAGGAGGGCTGCTCTTGCCTGCCAAGGTGCCTAGTTTGGAAGGAGAAATGGAGACAGAGGCTCACTGTGCCAACCTCCAGACAGCCACCCTGGGCCTGCAGCAGCCCAGAGCTGAGCATGGAAAAATGTGCTACTGGCAGTGGGCCACTCTATCCGTTTTCTCCTGGGCAGTGCCAGGGCCCAGCCAGCGTGCCCAGGCAGTGGGCAGCTGGGGAGGCTCCCCAGGAGCACTGTGGGCTCTTTGTCTGAGGCTGCTGAAGATGAGTGAGGCACCTCGTTCCTGGAGCCCGTGGGCGACTGTATGAATCAGGCCCGAGGGACTTGCTCGCAGGGGACAGAGAGGTCTGAGGGAGACGGTGGCCAGAAAGGGACCAGACTGACTGTCACCCCCAGGGGCCTTCTCATCAGCTCATGGGCTTCGATGTTGGCTTTTAGAGTCCTTTCTTTCTCTTGTCCCCAGCAAGGGCCAACAG
Source organism: Tragelaphus eurycerus (assembly GCA_935064755.1). Lineage (NCBI taxonomy): Eukaryota > Metazoa > Chordata > Mammalia > Artiodactyla > Bovidae > Tragelaphus > Tragelaphus eurycerus. The sequence continues at coordinate 454,293 of CAKXYN010000134.1, read as the reverse complement.
CAACATGAACGGCATATGTGACTATGCCCAGACCAAGAAAGGTTTCTAAAGTTTCTCTACCCAGGGGTGACACTCACCCCTCTGGAAGGTGCTCATTGCTCGTAAGGGTTGTGCGATGCTCTGGCTATCAGTATCCACAGTAAGACATCCAGCCGGACAGGCCGCCCTCCTCTTCCACGCCTTCAGCTTCCCTCTCAGGGAACATCAGACTCACACTTCTCTCCAAGCCTCACCTGCTTTCGTCTCACTAGCACACAAGCTCAAAAGCAGTGAGCTGCCAGGCAATGTGGGGCCCGGCTACAGAGACTGGTAACCCAGAGGTCATCACCGAGGGCTTCAGATGGGAGAGCAGGATGCCAGAATCCCATTCCAAAGTCATGTTCCCCTGGGAACACTCAAGCGTCTTCAATTCCTGTTCCATTGTTTGATGTTCCTTGTTATCTCTCTTGGCCCCAGCTGGCTCTGGCATAATGTCCATGGCGGAGTGTGAGAAGTACTAACACTTTACTAGATGCCATGGAAGACAGCCCAGGGCACTAAGACTTCATGCTCTCATTACCCCTCTAGAACACAAAGGCCACACTGGGGGGGCCACAGCCCCTCTGAAGAGAATCTGTAACTGCTGTATGACGGTCCTGGCCAGCCAAGTTGCAAGTATAGCCACAAACTGCCAACCAGAGAGTTTCCCCACCAGTAGACCGTTACAGGTTCTGGCACTGTTACAGAGGCTGGTACCACAAGCCCAAGCCCTGTGATGGCTGCAGGGGACCACACCCTTCCCCCAAGACTCAAAACCAGAACCTCCCAAGAAGTTCAGATCGTCCCCTTTGAGACCTCAAGCCACTCCTGGGTGTTTCCCAGAGATATGAAAAGAGCCAGAGGGTTTTTTCCTTGGACTCTTGGCAAATATTATTCCCTGGGGAGTTCAAACTGGGTGTAAATTCAGGCCCCAATAGAACCCACCACCACCCCCACTCCCATGGAAGTTGCTGTGGGCTTTCTCGCTTCCCTAACAGTACCTTCAGGTTGCTAGAGGCACCTATGGGCCTGCTTTCTGAAGAAAAAAAAAAGCAATCCCTCCATTCACGCTCCTTCTGATCTCAAAGGCTCTGTTTCTGTGACTCTGTGAGCAGAAGAAAGTGCACCTAGCTCCCCCAGGGAGCCAAGGCTCATCCGGGCCAGCACGTAGAGGCAGTGCTGGGAGAGGTCCAGAGGAGGTGGAGCAAGGACTCTGCTCGGAGCTGCTTTCTGCTGAAGGTCAGGTCTGCAGAGCTCAAAGCCCAAGGCTCACCTCTTCTGCCTCTCTGACTCCTTGGAGTCTCCTTCACACCTGATTCCTCTACTTTTTCTCCCTTCTTGCAGAAACACAAAATGCAGTGGGCGTCCATCCTGCTGCTGGCAGGGCTCTGCTCCCTCTCCTGGGCCCAATATGAGGAAGACTCTCACTGGTGGTTTCAGTTCCTCCGCAACCAGCAGTCCACCTACGACGATCCCTATGACCCTTACCCCTATGAGCCTTATGAGCCTTACCCCTACGGGGGAGAAGAAGGTCCAGCTTATGCCTACGGCTCTCCACCCCAACCAGAGCCCCGAGACTGCCCCCAGGAGTGCGACTGTCCCCCCAACTTCCCCACAGCCATGTACTGTGACAACCGCAATCTCAAGTACCTGCCCTTCGTCCCCTCCCGCATGAAGTATGTCTACTTCCAGAACAACCAGATCTCTTCCATCCAGGAGGGCGTCTTCGACAATGCCACTGGGCTGCTCTGGATTGCTCTCCATGGCAACCAGATCACCAGTGATAAGGTGGGCAAGAGGGTTTTCTCCAAGCTGAAGCACCTGGAGAGGCTGTATCTGGACCACAACAACCTGACCCGGATACCCAGCCCACTGCCTCGGTCCCTGAGAGAGCTCCATCTTGACCACAACCAGATCTCAAGGGTCCCCAACAATGCGCTGGAGGGGCTAGAGAACCTCACAGCCTTGTACCTTCATCACAATGAGATCCAGGAAGTGGGCAGTTCGATGAAAGGCCTCCGATCACTGATCTTGCTGGACCTGAGCTACAACCACCTTAGGAAGGTACCTGATGGACTGCCCTCAGCCCTTGAGCAGCTGTACCTGGAGCACAACAATGTCTTCTCAGTCCCCGACAGCTACTTCCGGGGGTCACCCAAGCTGCTGTATGTGCGGCTATCCCACAACAGCCTCACCAACAACGGCCTGGCCTCAAATACCTTCAATTCCAGCAGCCTCCTTGAGCTCGACCTCTCCTACAACCAGCTGCAGAAGATCCCCCCAGTCAGCACCAACCTGGAGAACCTCTACCTCCAAGGCAATAGGATCAATGGTGAGACGCTGGCAAAGGGGAGTGGGGAGTGCTGTCTGTTGCATTGGAAAGATCTGATCCTGAGTGCTGGGGGCAACACAAAAGAATTAGAAGTAGGAGAACCAAAGAATATTGATGAAGCAAGTTGAGAACCCTGCCACATCCCCGTACAAAGTGGTACATTGTGGCATACTCTTAGACTACATGGCAGTGCTAGGAAAAGTCACTGGGGAGTGGGTTGGTATGGAAGAAGAATTCTCAAAAGAGGTAAGTCTAAATTTAGGTCCTGAGAGATAAATGGGTATGGGCTGGAGGAACATAGGACTGAGCCATCCTTAGAGGCGCCATCGCCACAAAGGGACCGGTCATTTACCAAGTCACTTTGAAGGGACGGCTAGGAGATTCCCATGTCTCACAGGAAGGGGTCATGTGTCAAGCTGTGAGAAATGAGTTTGGAGAGGTTTGGGAGCAGGTGGTTCATAAACAGGGGCATTTAAGGTGAGGAGGAAAGTGGGCTGCTAAGAAACCATGGTATCTCTACTTTCTCACTGACTCCAGAGAGGACGAGCTCTCTGCTTCCCCCCGATCAGCCTGGTCTTATGCTTGGATGCTTGTGTTTTAAACATGCAGCTGGTGGACGGGAATTTGCAGCCTCTCAGAGCTGCGTGTGGCACTTGCTCTGGCTGGCTCTCCGGGAGCACAAGGAGCCCCTGGTGGCAGAGCAGAGGGCTCCCTGGGTGACACAAGCTTGACCCCTGCCAAACCCTGCAGTGGCGAGCAAGCACAAGGCCTCCCCAACACTCCCCAGAAGGCCCACGGATGGCCTGTCTGTCTGCGAGAACCAAAGTCTCCATTTTCGACTGGACTGTCCAGGTGCCTTTTGGTCCCTCTCTGGGTCTTGTGTTCAGAATGTGCTTACACTGCACCAGAGCCTCTGACGTCTCAGGCCAGCTGGAAGGTGCTGAGCCAGCATTAACTTCTCCTCCTCTGCAACGAAGTACCTCTCTCCCTGAGGGAGGAAGGACTCATTAATGGCCATTGGCAGAGGGCTTTGAAGTAGAGCCTGCTGAGAGCAAACAGCACCGTCGCAGCATCAAAGCACAGATAGGACTGAGGCCACAACCTCTCCATGGATCCTTCTCTCTCCTTGTGCTCACAGAACAGATCACTTACTTGGCAAGATGTTAACAAGCCAGACAGCCCCCCGAGTGAGAGAGGCACCGGTCCCAGAGGTGGACCATGGGGTGGGCAAGCTGAAAAGGTTTCTGGTTCTCTACTTTGAAGTGCAAGACACCATCATGTACACTGCAAAGTGTTCTGCATTTAAAGTCTCTCTTTCTTTGGGGAAGGTCTTCCTATTCCCAAGGCAGTGTTCTCTAATCTCTCATATGTTGCATGATGTAAAAGCTTTGACATTTACTTGTAGCTGTCTATCATCCCACGCAGAAGTCACCACTACTTACCTGCTACCCACTCTGAATCCAGGAGGAGTGTCATAACAGAAATGCCATATAGTATGCTGTGCTTTACCAGAGTTTGACCTTGAAAATGTGACAGAAGAGCAGCTGTCACGGGAGAGAAGCCAATAGTTACTGCCTAACTGTATAACCAGTGAAACTTGGGGTGGAAAAGACTCCATCACAGCATCTTGTTACTCTGCCTTCTTGCAGAACCACATATGTCCTTTAAATATAAGGTGGTTCACTTCTTCCAAAAGCTCTGCCAAAGATAAAATCACATTAGTCAAGTGTCCTAAGGTTTTGCAAGAAAGTTTTCCCTAAGTAAAACCTAAAAACGTTCAGTGTCTACCCCAAATCCCTTCTAGTACAGTTTCAGCCAAAGCTCCTCTATCTGGTTGTCTCCCTCTTAGTCCTTTTTTTGGGGGTAAATAACACCAACACCTTATTTTTCTTAATTAGTGGATTAGTACCTTAAAGGCTTTGGTTTGGGACCTGGCACACAACTGAAAAAGCACTTGTTTTTCAACACACAGTAACTATATCATAAACTTTCCCCCTCATTGCCACTTTGACATTGCCAGATACAGTTTTATTTTATCTTCTGCATTGCAAAGATGGGGAAACTGAGACACAGAGAAGGAAAAGCCATCTCTTCAGGTCACCCAGATCATGTAGTATAGCCTCTGCCTTTAACATCAGAGGACTGAGAGCCAGGCTTCTCTGGCTGAGAAAAGAAGGAGCACATCTCTGATTCAGACCACCAGCAGGAAAGTGAGTTCCCCAAGCTCAGCCACTCATCTGGGCAAATGTGAAGGAGGTCTCTCTGCAGGGGACCCAGAGCAGGGGTGGGTAATGAAGGTAGGACTGAAGCAACCCTTTGAGAAGAGAGCTAAAAAGACAGGAGCTGAGTGCAGGGGAATTAAGCCTGGCTCTCTCCCTCCCTGCTTCTTTCTTCCACTAACGTCTCCCTCAGTTTTTCCAGCCTGGCAACAGCAAGAAACACAGCTCAGAATGTTATTCAGTAGCTCTGGGATCCAGTGGAGCAGGGCCAGGACACCGGGAGGAATTTGGAAAAACTTATGTCAAAATTTAATCTGGGATGGAAAGTGTCCTCCAGCATCTCCAAGCAGAAGCCACTGTCCTATTCATGAACTTAGGACTAACACGGGGCTCACAGTGCTCAACGTGTGGATAGAATCTACACATGCTGAGTGTTGAGCAACTCCTAAATGTGCCCCATATTTATACTTGCACAGTTGGGAGCCAGGACTTCAGTGGACAGTTTGAAGGCCCCAGGCTGGTGTAGAGAATCCATTGTGGAACCTTTAAGTGCAGTCGCCCAATATAGCTGGAAGTGATATTCAAGCCAGGCCACTTTGTTTTTCTCTCCAGCCCAACTCACTCTGCCCCTTCCATGCAGACACCATAGACCCAGACTTGACTCAGCCTCGACTCTGCCCCAACCTGTCCACTCGGACGTCACTTGATCTATTGCCTGGGATCAGAAAGGGGACGTCCCAAAGCATTCCGGGTCTCCACCCGACCCTCCCCGAGTGCTCTCTAAAGAAGGATATTTCCCATTCTTTTCAGTATTCTTTGGTTTTTCTGTCTTACATTTGTAGCACATGTTAATTGGCTGCAGACTTACCCCATCTCCTCTTGGTCAGTTCTTAACAGAGACTGAAAACAATCGCTAGAGCTAATTTCAAAAACAATTTCTTCATCTATCTGAGCTCTCCATAGAGAACTTACTTTCCATACCCATAACCGCAATGCCTTTGACAGTCACCCCAGAAAGAGAATCAGGAAAGCCTTCCTCCCACTCCTCCTGCCCAGCTACAGGCTGACACATAGGTCCTGACCACTGTGGCAAGCAGAGGAATGCCTCTGGTGGAAGCAAAAGCAAGCCAAGCTCTGAGTCTGCCTAAGTGTTACAGCCCTCCAGATGTAGCCTACCAAGTCCTGACAAATAATCTCACCCGAAGTCCCTCTGGACCCGAGCCATCTTTCTGATGCTCTCACATACCATATTGAAGGCAGCCTCTATGGGCGCCAGCAGCTTTTCAGTGGTAACTTTTGCTGTCCCTGCTGGAGTTTTGGGGGCTTCCCTGGTGGTGCTAGTGGTAAAGAATCTGCCTGCTAATGCAGGAAACATAAGAGATGTGGGTTCAATCCCTGGGGTGGGAAGATCCCCTGGAGGAGGGTATGGCAACCGACTCCAATATTCTTGCCTGGAGAATCCCACAGACAGAGGAGCCTGGTGGGCTACAGACCATGGAGTTGCAAAGAGTCAGACATGACTGAAGCAACTTAGCACACACGCAGGCTGGAGTTCTAGCTGAGCTCTTGTTTTTATCCTTCAAGTTCCTGACCCAGTAGGATAGAGACAGAGGTAGTTGATTTGTCCAAGAGAACAAGCAGAGGGAGAACCAGGTGAGTGGTAGCTGAAGGACTTGTGTTTAAACCAAACAGAACGATTGTATCTATTAGGATTACAGGACTTGGAGGGTTGGGGGGAGAATCTTCAAACTTCTTTTGAGATTACAAAAATGGAGAGTAAACTAGTCGTATTAAATGCAGAAGACAAGGAAATTATTTGACTTTTGAGCTCCATGGCAGCTCTGTCCATGTATCTCCTAAATCTCAGGGTCGAGATCACTCCTTTGTCTGTACCCAGAATGTACATGGGACAACCCCCTCAAAGCCCTGCACTCAGAGGCATTTGTTTTTCAGTCCAAGTTTTCTCTCTTTAATTTCTTTCCACTTTCTCTATCTGCAAACTGTTAGGAAATGTTCAAGATTTAAGTCCTTCCCCCTACCCAGTCTTCCTTCTCAAAGCAATTGGGAAACGCCCTCCTCTTCAAACACAATCAAGGGAGAACCTCAAAGGTGCTAGGGTTCCTCTTTGACTGCCTTCTGCTGCCACCTGCTGCCCACAGAGGGGAAAAGACCAAGGCCTGCCAGGAAGGGTTTTCCAGGGTTTTGGGGGGTGGGGGGCGTGGGTAAGGAGGTGGAGCTATGCAGGCGGAGACCTCACTCTATCCCTGGCTCTGCTCCCCAACAGGTGCAAGTTTGACTCCGATCCTGGGAAGCGCCTGCCCCACCCAGCCTAGCTCTCCCCTCCCCTTAGAAGCTTCACAGACACCGTGGGGCTCTCCTGCGGTCCCAGGCCCCTGACCTGGGCTTCTCCCCATCCCCGCCCCTCTTGTCCCCACAGAGTTCTCCATCAGCAGCTTCTGCACCGTGGTGGATGTCATGAACTTCTCCAAGCTGCAGGTGCTGCGCCTGGACGGCAACGAGATCAAGCGCAGCGCCATGCCCGCTGACGCGCCCCTCTGCCTGCGCCTGGCCAGCCTCATCGAGATCTGAGCGCCACCGGGCGCAGGGCCGTGCCCCCACGCCTCTTTGCATTTGGCTTGATGGTTTGGTTTGGCTTTTGCTGGAAGGTCTGGGACAGACCGTGTGACAGAGGTCCATGGGCTCTCTCTCTAGTCTTCTTCCCTGTAGGCAGTTTTAGGTGGAGTCAGGGGACAGGCAGCCTTCTGCTGAGGGACATGACACGTCCGTTTCCAAGACAAGTGGTTGGCAGAAGGTGTAAACCCTGAAGTCCCAGTCCCCAAAATCTCATTACCCTCAAGGTCTTCACAGTGATCCAGTGTCCTGAACAATTGCCTAAGCAATAGCATAAATGTGCTTTTGAAGTACTATCTGATTCTGAAGGCAGTACCTGACCGTTCCCCCGCATGCTGGGCTGGTCGTGCTGATACTCTGGGCTTCCACTTGCTGCTTCTCAGATATACCTCTTGCCCAACTGCCGCCTCCTCAGTCCACCTCATCCACTCAACCATGCCCCACAGACATCTTAGGTAGAGGCAGGAGAAGCCAAGACGTGTGCACAACTTCCCTGTGACTGCGCAGAGAACTCACACTGGTGGCTGAGGTGGGAAGGACACCAAGAATGAATCGCCTTTACACCAGAGGTCACCAGGGTGATGACAATATTCCCGGCTTGATGTGGGAGGAGACAGCCAACCTCATACTTGGCTAAATGTGTGGGGCTATATTTTAACAACTGGGCAGTTCTTTGAAGGTGGGTCAGACTTCAGAAAAGAAAAGCGACCTGATGTTGCTTATTATCAGCATCCATAACGGAGGCAAATACACCTTGAATTGGCTGAACTGAGGAGGCAGCCCCAGTAGGTGTCATTCTTTCCCAGCACTCTCTGCATTCCCAGCAGACTTGAGTTTTTATCTTCAAAGGCAGAGGACATGTGGTTCTCAAAGTATGAGAGAGGTAATTTGTCCTCTTATGCAAGCAGAAAGGTCAATAACCTGATTGGAGAGACAGACTCCAACCAGCCCTGGACTTGCCACCCTCATTACTGAAGCTGGCTGTTGCTTTATAGCTTGGCTGGAGAGCAATGGATCTTTTCCATTTCTGAAAGTAGTGCTGCCTGGGGACCTAACCCCTGCTTTGTGGGGTACCAGTGGGATGGGGCCATCTGGGCAGCCATGGGCAGAGACTGCTTGAGGAGAGCTCCCTGCACAGATGCTGTTGCTTCCCTGATACTGTGTATGCTTTGAGGCAGTTCCCTGAAGAAAGAAGAGGGGATCCTTGAACTATGTTCTTGGCTCCAGAACCTCAAATCCACAAAAGCCAAACCAGCTCATTTCAACAAAGAAGCTCTGATGTGAGGGGCAAGGCTGCCCCTTGCCCCAGGGCTCTTAAGAAAGCATCTGCATGTGGACGCCATCATGCCTCTATAAAGGATCCTTATTACGGGAAAGCATGAGTGGTGGCTAACCCAACCAATAAAGTTATTTTACAATTGCACGTGCAAGAATGGAGTCATTTAAGGCAAAACACAGAGAAAGCTTACTTTAAGGGGACTTACTGGCATCACATAGGCCTCAGACTGGAGGAGCTCACATTCCCATCTCTTCTGCTTGGGCAGATGTAGCTAAGAGTTTTTTGTTTTTGTAAGTCACCTGTGTCTCTACAGAAAACTTTGTGCTCTGGAAGTTCTTTAAATCTAACTTCAATTCCACTAGCTTCACATTTCCTCCCGTTTGGTCCCCAAGAGATAAAGAAAAACTGTTTTGCTTTCCAGCCCCCCTACCCGCCTCCCCATTGCCCGCCCCCTCCCCCCCCACACCTCCATCACCGCCCCGACCCCCACCCTGCCAAGTCATTCTAACATTTTTCTCCTTCAACCATTCTCCCTTGTCTACCCAGTAATTCCGGCACTGGTGGGTCTAGGGTATTGTCTTAGGTGCCCCTTCCCTCTAGTGGCAACTCTGCAGAACTGAGGGCTGTCAAGTACTGCAAACCGCCTGAAAGAGGAAACTAAGCAGTCAGCAGCGTGGTTCCATTCCTGAGTCAGGAAGATCATGGCAACCCGCTCCAGTATGCATACCTGGAGAGTCCCATGGACAGAGGACCCTGGAGGGCTACAGTCCAAAGGGTCACAAAGAATCGGACACGATTCGCAAAGAACTTAGCACAGCACAGCACAACCCATCTGCTCTTTGGTTCAACCTCTCAGTGCACATTACTTGAAAGCCTTTAAAGACATGATGCTTAACAACTGTTATATAAGTCAGGAGGGTGGGCTAGCCTTGTGCTTTTAGGACAAATCATCATTTTCTAATAGAGAAATAACCACAACTGATATTTATTGAGCTGAATATATTATTTACTGAATATATCTACTAATGAATTCTGTGAAATTCTGTGCCAAGCGTGTTACAAAATGATACAACTTCATCTGAAGCCAGAGTGAGCTAATTTGATTACAATCCTCGGGAGCAAGAGTTAAGCAGGGATTTGAGAATGCAAAAAGATCAGTCACAACTTTAGCCATCCACCTCTCTTCAAGCACAGCAAGGTCAGCGCATCTGCCTTGGTGCTCCAGTTCGGGGAGATGTCACATGAAGGAGGTGGAGTCACAGAAGCTCAGAAGGGGGTCCAGCCATGCTGATTCCAAGGAGGAATCTCTTGGCTCTCAGTTTTGCTTTTTAGCAGCTCTCATGAATATCCCAACCAAGACAGCAGGGGAAGAATCCAGAGCCAGGCTCAGCCATGATGCAAGGCTTCCCTGATTTCTAAATCCAGGGCTTCTCAAGTTGGCAGCAGGACTGGGTTATCCACCAGGCTCAGTCAGCTCTCTTCCTTTAAGCTACCACTTATTATGGGTTAGGTGTTTTACTTATGTTGCCTCGTTAGCGTTCCTAAACATTCTATGCCAGAGGTGCTATTATTTTCAATATTTTATAGGTGGAAAGACAGGCACAAAGAGGCTGAAGTCACCCAGGAAGGAAGCATCAAGGCCAGGATCTGTGCCCAGGCCATCCCCAGCCTGCCAGTCTTGCTATCCTGACTCTACCACGCTAGCCTGAAGACCTCACAGTTACTGGTATATGCAGAACTACTGGAGTATGGAGAAGACTTGGGGGTAGATGGGGTGTCACAAGTTGGGGGAGGCCATCTGACTTTATTTTTTGTGGACCTAAATTCATTCTGCTAGTATTCACAGTCCTTTAATAAATTTTCCAATTAAAATTCACTCTTCATCAATAAATACTTACAATGAGCCTTTGTTCAGGCAATGGAGATACTGTAGACAACAAAAGCAAGCCTTCCCTGCCATTGGGGATTTATAATCCAGTGTGGTGACAAGCACTGAACTAAAGAATCACCTGAAGACCACATAGTTACAAACGAGCAAGGGCTATAAAGGAGATGAGGACGGGTTTACATGAGGAGTATCTAGAGGCCTGGCCTAGACTGGAGGACCGGAACAGATACTCAGATACGAAGGGAGATGAAGAGATGAGAGGAGAGTCCAGCACAGCTAACGGAATACACAGGCTTCCTAATGCAGGGAGCCCCCTAGACGCCGAAAGACAACAAAAATGGCTGAGGGCACAATGACAAGGAATAACGAGACTAGAGCTGTAGGCAGGACTAAAACCATCTACTGCCTTTATTCTATTTCAGACACAAGTACCAAGAAACTTTACTAACATTCCAAAGCCCCAGCTCAATCTCACATTTCTGTCTTCCAGCAACTAGTAGGCAGCATCTCATTTCACACCATCAGACCCTTTCCTGAAATCTTTAAAGGCAGCAATGTATTCCCACTTTCTCCTATCTGGCTCAGATCAGTACACTGGACACATAACAAATAATCAAAACATCAGAAGGTATGGTGTAACCAGGGAGTCCTGACCTTTGTAGCCGTCTGCCAAAGCCTATGGACCTCTTTTCAAAATGTTTTTAAAGGTATAAAATGAAATGCACTGGATTCCAAAGAAAATCAATTACACTGAAATACAGCTATCAAAATTGCATATTCATGTAATGAATGACGAGATCCAGCAACAAATCTAACCACAGTCATTTCAAAGTGTGGACGAGCACAAGAGGCATTCCTAAGTATCTTCAGTGACTGTAACGTGATATGAAAATACACCCAATTTCAGTGGGTTACAAAGCTTCAGGTTGCTAATATTGATATAACTTGGTACCTTCATTTTTTTAAAATTAAATTTTATTTTGCTTAACTTTACAATATTGTATTAATTTTGCCATACATCAAGATGGATCCACCACAAGTATACATGTGTTCCCCATCCTGAACCCTCCTCCCTCCTCCCTCCCCATACCATCCCCCTGGTCGTCCCAGTGCACCAGCCCCAGGCATCCATTATCAGGCATCGTACCTGGACTGGCGACTCGTTTCAGATATGATATTATACATATTTCAATGCTATTCTCCCAAATCATCCCGCCCTCTCCCGGTCCCAGAGTCCAAAAGTCTGTTCTATACATCAGTGTCTCTTTTGCTGTCTCGTAAACAGGGTTATTGTTACCATCTTTCTAAATTCCATATATATGCGTTAGTATACTGTATTTGTGTTTTTCTTTCTGGCTTACTTCACTCTGTATAATAGGCTCCAGTTCCATCCACCTCATTAGAACTGATTCAAATGCATTCTTTTTAATGGCTGAGTAATACTCCATTGTGTATATGTACCACTGCTTTCTTATCCATTCATCTGTGGATGGACATCTAGGTTGCTTCCAAGTCCTGGCTATTATAAACAGTGCTGTGATGAACATTGGGGTACACGTGTCTCTTTCAATTCTGGTTTTCTCCGTGTGTATGCCCAGCAGTGGGATTGCTGGATCATAAGGCAGTTCTATTCCCAGTTTTTTGAGGAATCTCCATACTGTTCTCCAAAGTGGCTGTACTAGTTTGCATTCCCAGCAACAGTGTAAGAGGGTTCCCTTCTCTCTGCACCCTCTCCAGCATTTATTGCTTGTGGACTTTTGGATCGCAGCCATTCTGACTGGTGTGAAATGGTACCTCATAGTGGTTTTGATTTGCATTCTCTGATAATGAGTGATGTTGAGCATCTTTTCATGTGTTTGTTAGCCATCTGTATGTCTTCTTTGGAGAAATGTCTATTTAGTTCTTTGGCCCATTTTTTAATTGGGTCATTTATTTTTCTGGAATTGAGCTGTAGGAGTTGCTTGTATATTTTTGAGATTAGATGTTTGTCTGTTGCTTCATTTGCTATTATTTTCTCCCATTCTGAAGGCTGTCTTTTCACCTTGCTTATAGTTTCCTTTGTTGTGCAGAAGCTTTTAAGTTTAATTAGGTCCCATTTATTTATTTTTTATTTTATTTCCGATATTCTGGGAGGTGGGTCATAGAGGATCCTGCTGTGATGTATGTCAGAGAGTGTTTTGCCTATGTTTTCCTCTAGGAGTTTTATGGTTTCTGGTCTTACATTTAGCTCTTTAATCCATTTTCAGTTTATTTTTGTGTATGATGTTAGAAAGTGTTCTAGTTTCATTCTTTTACAAGTGTTTGACCAGTTTTCCCAGCACCACTTGTTAAAGAGATTGTCTTTAATCCATTGTATATTCTTGCCTCCTTTGTCAAAGATAAGGTGTCCATATGTGCATGGATTTATCTCTGGGCTTTCTGTTTTGTTCCATTGATCTATACTTCTGTCTTTGTGCCAGTACCATACTGTCTTGATGACTGTGGCTTTGTAGTAGAGCCTGAAGTCAGGCAGGTTGATTCCTCCAGTTCCGTTCTTCTTTCTCAAGATAGCTTTGGCTATTCGAGGTTTTTTGTATTTCCATACAAATTGAGAAATTATTTGTTCTAGCTCTGTGAAGAATACCGTTAGTAGCTTGATGGGGATTGCATTGAATCTATAAATTGCTTTGGGTAGTATACTCATTTTCACTATATTGATTCTACCGATCCATGAACATGGTATATTTCTCCATCTATTAGTGTCCTCTTTGATTTCTTTCACCAGTGTTTTATAGTTTTCTATATATAGGTCTTTAGTTTCTTTAGGAAGATATATTCCTAAGTATTTTATTCTTTTCATTGCAATGGTGAATGGAATTGTTTCCTTAATTTCTCTTTCTATTTTCTCGTTATTAGTGTACAGGAATGCAAGGGATTTCTGTGTGTTGATTTTACATCCTGCAACTTTACTATATTCATTGATTAGTTCTAGTAACTTTCTGGTGGAATCTTTAGGGTTTTCTACATAGAGGATCATGTCATCTGCAAACAGTGAGAGTTTTACTTCTTCTTTTCCAATTTGGATTCCTTTTATTTCTTTTTCTGCTCTGATTGCTGTGGCCAAAACTTCCAAAACTATGTTGAATAGTAATGGTGAAAGTGGGCATCCTTGTCTTGTTCCTGACTTTAGAGGAAATGCTTTCAATTTTTCACCATTGAGGATAATGTTTGCTGTGGGCTTGTCATATATAGCTTTTATTATGTTAAGGTATGTTCCTTCTATTCCTGCTTTCTGGAGAGTTTTTATCATAAATGGATGTTGAACTCTGTCAAAGGCTTTCTCTGCATCTATTGAGATAATCATATGGTTTTTATTCTTCAGTTTGTTAATGTGGTGTATTACGTTGATTGATTTGCGGATATTGAAGAATCCTTGCATTCCTGGGATAAAGCCCACTTGGTCATGGTGTATGATCTTTTTAATGTGTTGTTGGATTCTGACTCCTAGAATTTTGTTAAGGATTTTTGCATCTATGTTCATCAGTGATATTGGCCTGTAGTTTTCTTTTTTTGTGGCATCTTTGTCTGGTTTTGGTATTAGGGTGATGGTGGCCTCATAGAATGAGTTTGGAAGTTTGCCTTCTTCTGCAATTTTCTGGAACAGTTTGAGTAGGATAGGTGTTAGCTCTTCTCTAAATTTTTAGTAGAATTCAGCTGTGAAGCTGTCTGGACCTGGGCTTTTGTTTGCTGGAAGATTTCTGATTACAGTTTAAATTTCCGTGCTTGTGATAGGTCTGTTAAGATTTTCTATTTCTTCCTGATCCAGTTTTGGAAAGTTGTACTTTTCTAAGAATTTGTCCATTTCTTCCACGTTGTCCATTTTATTGCCATATAATTGCTGATAGTAGTCTCTTATGATCCCTTGTATTTCTGTGTTGTCTGTTGTGATCTCTCCATTAACTTGGTACCTTCATAATTGGAATGCTAAATTTCAGTTAGCAGCATGAAAAATGAAGATTCAGTGTTTTATCATCTAAGTTCCAGGACCCTCTCTAAACTGAGCCATGGAAAGACAGGCAGAAAGGCAGATCATAGAGGGAAGGCAAGAAAAAAGAAGGCAAATCATTGTCTTATCTTTCTATGAGCACAGCTCAATCATTCAACACATTTTTTCTTTATGCAAAACCCTGAGACAGATAATATTAATTGCTGGTGCATTTAGTATGCACCTTTACATTCATGAAAGAATGAGGTAAAGGTCTCCAGGTTCTTGCTGTGGAATTTGGTAGAGACAACAATAACTAACCTCTAGTACATCCACAGGTGAAGTGGAGAATTGTCTGTCTTTAAACTTCACACAGTAGCACTTTCTGTATTACTCTGCTTCTGTCAGTGAACATTGTGTTCAAGATTTATCCATACTGATGCTTGTAAATTCCAGTTCATTCATTCCAACCATGTTATGGAAATCCTTTATTTCTCTATTCTCCTTTTGAGGGACATTTATTTTCAATACTGTAATGTTAGAAACAAATAATGCAGTAAACCTCCTTTTACCTGTCTCTTTGAGACTGCTTTTGAGAGTCTCTCTAGAGTTTACATCAGGATTCCTTAACAGTACACTACTGGCATTTGAGTCTGAATAATTTTTTGTTGAAAAGGGGTGGGAGGGCAGGGTGGACTGCCTGTAGAATGTTTAGTAGCATCCCTGGCCACTATCCACTAGATACCAGTGGCATCTGTCTCCTCCCCAGTCCAAATCAAAAATATTTCCAGAGCTGCCAAATGTTCCTGGCGGTGGGGGGCGGGGGGAGGAGTACCACCTGTTAACAACCACTGGTATATATGCCCAGGGGGGAACTGCCAAGTTGCAAAGTACGAACAAATTTTCCTCTACTTGATGTTGTCAAACCGCTCTCCAAAGTGTTAATCACTCAGTCTTGTCCTACTCTTTACAACCCTAAGGACTGTAGCCCGTCAGGCTCCTCTATCCATGGAATTCTTCAGGCAGGAATACTGGAGTGGTTAGCCAGTCCCTTCTCCAAGGAATCTTCCCGACCGACCTAGAGATCGAGCCTGGGTGTCCCATATTATGGGCAGATTTTTACCATCTGGGCCACCATGTGTACTCATACCAGTTGTACCCAAGTTCCCATTTTTCCACATCCCCATGATGCCAGTAGCTTCACACTTTAGTAATTTGGACAGTCTGATGGATGAGACTTGGTATTGATATTTATTTTAATTTGCATGCCCATCTTTTATTGTCAAAGATGATCTATTCCTTACACTGAGCTATTCCTTCTTAGAGGCTATGATGAGGCTTTGTTGACAGTCCCCGAAAAGAAAAGGTGCTAACCTGCTGGTCCAGCACTGAGAATCTGGAGCTGGAGTCTGCCTGCTGAGCATGCAGCAACAGAACTGGTCCTCCCCTCAATCGAAGATTAGGCCTCTCCACCGAGAAGGCTGAGGGAGTCCACAAAGAGGATTCTGTGCTGTGGGGAAAGGTAAGCAACTTGCATCTTTTCTGGTCTACCTGGCCTGGGGAGCAAATAGAGATTAGAAGGTGTATACTAGCACCATTCTTTTTGCAAAAAGAGAAAGGAAATGGCTTCTTTTGCCGGGTACAGAGGAAGAACACCCCCAGTGCCCCACCCAAAGCCCACTCCAGAGCAGCTGTTGTAGCTACAATGACTGTGATGGCACCCCACATCAGTTTTGTAAACAGTGTAAGCAGTGTCAGTGGGCAGGTTCAGGTGGGAAAGTATCAGGAACACGACGTGTAAGTGAAGGGGGGCATCAACTGTGAGCAGGAGAGGAGACCCCTGTGAATACACTGGCATCTCCCCATACTCAGTCGCAAAGCATCAGGCCATGGCTGGTGAACAGTGGTGAAGGCAGCAGAGAGGCTGGTTTGTAAGACCCCATACTCCACCAAGGATGGAAAGGGAGAGGCAAGAGGCCAGCAGATGTGCTAGTTGGAGCAAGGCATATCCACGTATCGGCTCCATTGTCACACCACCAGGTCATCCCTTATTGTAAAATAGAAGAGGTGGGGATCCCACAGTCAGTACCCACATCATTTCATGTGTTAGTTGAACAACCTGGTTAGATTGTAAATTCTTTAAAGGTAGAGATTACGTCATATAGACCATAACAGTTAGCACAAAGCTGGGTTCAAAAGGCTTAATAACAACTGTTAGAACATATTTTAGGGGACCAAATGGAAATAGTGGCATAAAATGGATTTAATAGCCTGTTACACACACACACACACACACACACACACACACACACCCCGTTTTTTCCCCAAAAAATATAAAGTACCTTCAACAGTATATTCTAGTTTTCCCAAAATATCTATAAAGAGACAGGTCTGATTCACCCATTTTACAGATAGGGTAGTTGAGACCAAACACTTTATTGACTTGCCCCTAATGGCACAGACTCAACACTGAAACCCAGGTCTACTGGCTTCCCAGTGAATTACACCCCAATGCTCTGTGCTGCATCCTTGTGTACCTTGCATCCTCCCTGTCGCCAGCATTTGGGATTACTGAGATGTCCCAGACATGATTGCTTTTGTTCTTAACAACACAACACATCAACAAAGGTCACTTCTGACATCAACAGGGCACAGCAGGTGATGGAACACAGCAGGATGACCACCAGGGGTCTGTGAGCACTGAATTTCCAGCCTTTGTGTTCACTGAAGAAAATCTATGGATCAGTGTGTAGCATGTGGAGGAGAAGCAAAGACTGCAGAAGAGGTGAGTTTCTGAGAAGACAAGAAAGGACTTCAGTAGAAGAGGTTTAGGAAAAACAATCAAATCTTGGGGTTAATGTAAGTATATGGAGAGATCAGGTAGGGCACTTCAGAAGTCCATGAAGAAAGGTGAATGTTAAATCCTATAAAATGGGATTATTGCAAATTTTCAGATGCTGCTGTTCTAAAATTTTTGAAAGGGACGAATTTGAATAAAAGTTCTTGAGGAAAAAAAAATCCTATCTTGCCAATAGGTCTCTCCCTTTATAAAATTCATGAGCTAAAAGCAGGATCCATGTGAAGCCTGGGGGCTATGAGAATGTGCTAAGTATTAACCTGAATCTTAAATTGCTTTAATGATAGAAATTTTACATGTTCCTAGAATCTAGTTGTTACCTCTATCACCTAAACCAAGAATGGAGGACTGACAGTAAACGTGGGAAAGAAACACTCCTTCCTTCGTTATTAGTACCTAAAATAATATAATTTATTAGGCATTATGTCAGACGTTTGTCATAATAATGCTAGGAAGTAGGTGCTACCACCAGTAGCATTTTTCATTGGTAGAAACTGAGGTTCAGAGAGGTTAAGAATCTGCTCAAGGTCACACAGCCAGTAAAAGGCAGATCTGGAATCGTACGCTGTCGCCGTCTCTAGAGTCCTAATCTTGTTGCTACTGTACTAAATTCTTTGAATCTGTACGTGTGTGTATGCTTGTGTGCATTGAGGTGGGGAACAAGGTCATTCGAAATCTTACCGAGTTCACAATGTATATCCTCAGAAATGCATACTCTACTAAGTCTAGAAGGCTGCTGCCAATAAGGTACTGTGTAATAAAACGGATGGTTAATTTGGTTTTATAAGGTGGGTGAGACACAGAAGGGCGTGCGCACATACAGATAAGAAGACAGGACGGCCCTAGTGACAATCGTGGGAAAACAAAGGCTCAGATCCAGAGGGGCTTTGGAAAGACGGCCGAGGAGGTTCCATAAACCCAGAACCTCCAGAATGACTCAGAAAAGCCTGCACCAGCCTTGCCGTCCGTCAGGCTGTGTGTGAGGTCTGAGAAATGAGGAAGACCTTCAGACTGAAGAACCCGAGACACTCCGGCAGCAGCGGCAGAAGCGAGGTGGCGGGCACAGCGGCCGCTCGCCGGCCCCGCCCCACCCCGCCCCGCCCCGCCCCGCCGCCCCCGCCCCACCCCGCCGCCCCCGCCTCTCCCGCCCCACCCCGCCGCCCCCGCCCCACCCCGCAGCCCCCGCCGCCCCTGCCGCCCTCGCTGGCCCTTCCCTCTCTCTCCTGCTCTATTAACGCCTCTTCCAGACCGCGGGCGTCGGGGAGGGCTTTGATTGGTTCGCTCTGCCCCCCAGCCAGCCAATCAGCAGCTTGTTGCCGAGCTTCCCAGAGTGGGCGGGAGCTGTGCAGACCTTTTGCAAACTAGGAAAACCGAGCAGCAATTGCGTTTCGCAGCGTGTCTAGGTCTTAGCCAACTCCTCGTAGGGACTGAGGGACGTGGTGAGTGGCCGCGGGCTCCTCCCTCGCCCCACATCCGGGAGGGAGGTAGGCAGACACCTGCCGGCCCTCACGCCCGCGCCCTCACGCCGGTACCCGGTAGCAGCTCGCCCTCGCTGGGGATGTGTGAGTCCATGCAGCCGTCGCGGGTCGTCTGCGGCTGTCCCTGGCTGACAGGCGTCACCGTTGTCCCCGGCGTGTTGAGAGTGGAAAACTGTGTCGCTGGAAGGTGCAGAAAACAGCCCACCCCCGACGTTTGAGGCTGACCACACCGAGAAGTGAGGACAGGCCGAGGTACATTAGACGGTGACCAAGGGACCCCCTCATTCCTCGTGCCTTTGTGGCCTTGGCGGGGCTAATGAGAGTGAGAAGAGCCTCAGGAAGCAGAATTATATCTCAGGTCCCCTAGCCATTTGAATTTGTCATCCCGTCAATAAATTACTGCTAACAATAATGCCCAAACTGCCACAAAGTAAGGGTCTGGACCAGAGGGTATCCGAGCCCTAGACCTGGAGTTGTGTACTCGTCCTGGTGAAGGTGGAAGGGGATGCAAGTGAGAAAGGGGGGCTACCCAAACAAAACTACTATTTTAGCAATAGCAAAAACCACACTTCCACCCATAGCTCATTACAAATGCGAGAACGGGCAGAGGCAAATAACACCTTCATCAAATTCCCCGTTTTATTCAGTTCCCATTGTGTAGCCTGTATGAATGCCTCCTGATCTGGTAATGGTAATGACAATAATATTTAATAACATTTATTGTGTGCTTACAAAGAGCCAGACATTCTTCTAAATGCTTTACCTATATTAATGCCCTCAACCATACTGATTGAACAATTTTTTATCCTCATTGTAAAGATGAGAAAACAGGCATTGAGAAGTAACTTACTTATAGTCTCAGAGCTAGTACATGGCGAAGCTGAATTCAAATTGCATCTAACTAGTATGTTTCTTCGGCGGAGAAGGCAATGGTACCCCACTCCAGTACTCTTGCCTGGAAAACCCCATGGACAGAGGAGCCTGGTGGGCTGCAGTCCATGGGGTCGCTAAGAGTTGGACACGACTGAGCAACTTCACTTTCACTTTTCTGGAGAAGGAAATGGCAACCCACTCCAGTGTTCTTGCCTGGAGAATCCCAGGGACGGGGGAGCCTGGTGGGCCGCCGTCTTGGGGTCGCACGGAGTCGGACACGACTGAAGTGACTTAGCAGCAGCAGTAGTATATTTCTTCTTAGGGACCTAGGGCCCCTATGTTCTCAGGGACATATGCTGCATTTTGAAGTAGTGTGTGCTCCCAAAAGCAGGACCTCCAATTATTTGCTTTCCCAGTATTTTGACAGATTCACTGTATGGTCTCACTTTATAAAATGAAACTAGATAAAATGGTGAATTTTGTAGAAGTTTTACCACAGAAAGAAAGGAAAAATCCTCCTGTCCATCTGCCTAGTCCCGTTCACCACTGAACCAATCTGGAGCATCCCTAAGTGCTATTAGGTTGGTGCAAACATAATCGCAGTTTTGGACTGTGAATTTTAAATCATTATAACTGGGCTCAAACATATCTTTATTAATCAAAATAGGGACCATTATAATCAACACATTTTTGCTAATGAGAAATAAGTTTGTTTATCCCTGTAGCATAAAAATCTGTGCTTTAGGATTTCATGATCTTTTGGAAAGCATTTTCTGCATCCTGCTGGTTGTAGAAGCATTTTCTTTGCAAAAAGTTTTCAAGATGCTTGAAGAAGTGGTAGTTGATTGGCAGGAGGTCAGGTGAATGTGGCAGATAAGGCAAACTATGTAGCCCAATTCATTCAACTTTTGAAGCATTTGTTGTGCAACATGTGGTTGGATGTTCTGGAGAAAAATCGGGCCCTTCTGTTGACCAACGCTAGCTGCAGGCATTGCAGGTTTTGGTGCATCTCATTAATTTGCTTAGCATACTTCTCAGATGTAATGGTTTTGCTGGAATTCAGGCAGCGCTAGTGGATCAGACTGGCAGCAGACCACCAAATAGTGACCATGACCTTTTTCTGGTGCAAGTTTGGCTTTAGGAAATGCTTTGGAGCCTCTTCTTGGCCCAGCAACTGAGTCAGTTGGTGCTGGTTGTCATATAAAATCCACTTTTTGTTGCACATCACAATCTGATCAAGAAATGTTTTTGTTGTCTCATAGAATAACAGATGACACTTTAAAAAAAAAGATTTTTTTGGTTTGTGGTCAGCTCATGAGGCACCCACTTATCAAGCTTTTTCACCTTTCCAATTTGCTTCAAATGCTGAATGACAATAGACTGGTCAACACTGAGTTCTTCGGCAACTTCTTATGTAGTTATGAAAGGATCAGTTCTGATGATTCTGGGGACTGTTTGCTGTCAACTGCTGATGGCCTGTCACTATGCTCCTCATCTTCAAGGTTCTTGTCTCCTTTGCAAAACTTCTTGAACCACCACTACACTGTATTTTTATTAGCAGTTCCTGGGCCAAATGTGTTGTTGATGTTGCAAGTTGTCTCCACTGCTTTATGACCCATTTTGAGCTCAAAATAATTGCTCGTATTTGTTTTTTGTCTAACTTCATTTCCCTAGTCTAAAATAAATATAAAATAAACAGCAAATAATGTCATTAGCAAAAAAGCATAAAGTGAGAAATGTGCATTAAAATGGTTATACATAACCACATTTATTTAAGAATGTATTCCAGATGAGGAGGACAAGATGGCAGAGGAGTAGGTGGACATGGAGTACATCTTTCTCCATGGATACATCAGGAATACACTTTCAGACACAGAAGTACTTGCAGAACAACAGCTGAGAGCAGGAGTACATGACCACTGGAAAAGAATATATAGACCCACACAAAACTCAGGAGGATGAAGGAACCAGGGGGAGAAACAGGAGTGTTAGTAGGACTGGACCTGCCTTTGGCAGGTGGGAGAACTGAAGCAGAAGTCCCATCCCCACAGCGGGGCAATTGTCAGAATCAGAGTAGAAACATTTAAGGCTGGGAGTGAAACAGCTGACCTGTGGTAGCCTAAATGGAATGAGAATCAGACAGTCCTTGCCACAGCCATAGAGACCCTGGACAGGGATACAGGTCCCCTGAAAGGCTCAGCAGCTGGGAGCTGGAGTTTAGGGATTGTTGAGCAGTCCCACAGCGAGGGCTGCTGTTGGCTGTGGAGAGATGGATGAAGGGGATGTGAGGGAGGAGACTGTGGTGGGAAATGCCTGTGGAGGAAAGCTGGGAAGCCATGGAAGCAAGGCAATACTGCCAAGTCACACGTAGGGGGTGGAACCATCACCATGGCCTCTCTCTCCCTAGACGCCAGCATCAGCAGCTGAGCAATAGAGAGGCTGGCTGGCCCATCAAATGTCTGACACACTGAACTACAGAGCAGGACCCTACCCAGGGTGCTCCTTTAACTGACTGATGCACCAAACTACAGAGTAGGACCCCAGCCAGGGGGCCCCCTCTATGTGCCTGATGTGCTGAACAACAGAGAAGGACCTCAGGCAAGGGAGCCCTCTAAGTGCCTGAATAGGTGGAGCTATGGAGAAAGACTGGCCAAAGAGGCCTTCTGATTTCCAGCTACTAGAGGCTCGAAAAAAGACTCCGATAGAGCCATAACTCCTGCAGCAGAGGCAGTCCGTGTCCCTATATACTTGGTGCCACCAGGGTCCCCGCGACCCAAGCAGCTGCACCATCTACATGTTCACAGGGGCAGAGCTGCCACAAGCAAAAAAAAAGTCTTCTGTCTATGCACACTGGGTCATGTCGGTCATGTCCAACTCTTTATGACCCTCTGGACTGTGGCCTGCCAGGCTTCTGTGTTAGTGGGCTTCTCCAGGCAAGAATACTGGAGCGTATTGGCCACTACTGGTTGCCATACCCTCCTAGAGCACTATATTTCCTGCTGTCCTAGCTGCCAACTTCCCTGAGTACCTGGTGTTGCCAGAACCCTTGTGACCCAAGCAGCTGCACCACCTCCACACCTGGCCCTCACGGGGCAAACCCAAGCCATCTAGGAGAGCCTCAGGTGCTAAACCCCAGTGGACGACCCACATGCAGAGCTGGAAATAAAACCACGATTGAAACCCAGGGGCGGTGCGACTAAGGAAGAAGACCCAAAACCTTCCCACCAGCTGTACAAGTAGCAGATCAACTAGGCAGACTCTGTGTCTATGGAATATATAAAAGAATATTGAGAGTTCTCACAAAAGAAAACGCACTAGCCCTGATAGCTGTGGACACTGGAGGCAAGAACACAGGAGTAGGACCAGATTAGAATCTGAGCTGTCCCCACAGAAGGTCCAGAGACCAAGACAGTGTTGGAAGGCACCTTAAGGGAGCGAGGTGGACTGTGACTCCCAGGGAGGGAAAGGACCCTGACAGCAGTGACTCAAGAAAAATATTTACTATTCTTATATTTTGACTTGTTCTGCAGTTTCTTTAGGATTTTTTTTTTCTTTTTCTGGTTTTTTCCTCTGTTGTAGTTGTTGATTTTATTAGCACTATGAAATCTCATTAAGATTTTGAGGTTTTTTTTTTTTTCAATTACACTTTTTCTTGTTGTTATAAACTTCTGTCTCTACGTTGGCCTTTTGCAGTTCTATGGAGTTTCCTTTTATTTATTTTTTTTCCTACTTTTTTTTTCTCTTTCTACATTTTAATTTTAAAACCTATTATTTTTTCTACATTTATTCCTTTGTTTGCTTTTCCTACTGTTCTTTTCCCCTTGCAGTTAATCTTTAATGTATATAAATCTTTATCTACCTCTATTTAACTTTGCATATCTATTCTTTCTTTCCTTTCCTCTCAACATATTTGTTAGTTTTTTTTTTTTTTTTTCCATTGCTTTATTCCCCACTTGGCACCTTGCTTTAGTTTTGTCTTCCAGTTTGTGCTTTAGTTAGTTTTGTTCTTAACTGGTAGATATCATTTTTGGTTTCCTTTGTTTGCTGGGTCAATCTGTTGTACTTTATTTTTGTTGGACTCTTTTGATTTTGTTTATGGGTGTATATTCCATTATTTTAATTACTACTTGCCTGATTTTATAACTGCCATTTGTCTGGGGTTCACCTTTGGTTTCTCATTTTGGGGTATTTGCTTTAATCTCACTTAATGTCATAACAAATCACTTGTGGAATCTTCATTCCTGACCAGAGACCAAGCCCTGAGCCTTTGGAGTGGGAGCACTGACTCCAAGACCCTAGACTACCAGAGAACTAACTGGAGGGAGTATCAAATAGTGAGAACTCCCACAAAGGAAACCACTTGAATACAAGACCTGGCATCACCCAACCAAAAGTAGCACTGTGTGCAGGATGCCTCATCCAAACAACAAACACAACAAAAATACAAACCCAGTCATCAGCAGACAGAATTATCACCTCACTCAGCCCTGCCCATCAGAGGAAAACAAAACAAAACTCAGCACAAACCTCTCCCTTTATGAAGCTTACACAAACCACTGAACCAACTTTAGGAGGGCAGAAACCAAAAGGAAGAAAGAATTCAACCTTGAAGCCTGGGAAAAGGAGACCTCAAACACAGTAAGTTTTTTTTTTTTTTTTTTTTAATGAAAAGGCAGAGAAATACAGCACAAATGAAGGAACAAACTAGAAGCACAGAAGCCCAGATAAATGAAGAGGAAATGTGCAAACTACTTGAAAAACAATTCAGATTAATGATAGTAAAGATGATCAAAAACCTTGAAAACAGAATGGAGAAAATCCAAGAATCAATTAACAAAGACCTAGAAGAATTAAAGAAGAAACATACACAGACAAACAATGCAATTACTGAAATTAAAAATACTCTAAAAAGAATCAATAGCAGAATATCTAAAGCAGAAGAATGGATCAGTGAGCTGAAACATAAAATGGTGGAAATCACTGCTGAGAAGCAGAATAAAGTAAAAAGAATGAAAGGAACTGAGGATAGTTTCAGAGACCTCTGCTGCTACTGCTGCTAAGTCGCTTCAGTCGTGTCCGACTCTGTGCGACCCCATAGACGGAAGCTCACCTGGGACAATATTAAACACACCAACATTCAAATTATAGGGATCCTAGAAGAAAAGAGAAAGGGTATGTGAAAATTTCTGGAGATTATAATTGAAAATTTCACCAACATGGAAAAAGAAATAGTCAATCAAGTCCAAGAGGTACAAAAAGTCCCATATAGGATAAACCCAAGGAGAAACACATCAAGACACATACTAATCAAACTAATAAGATTAAACACAAAGAATATTAAAAGCAGCAAGGGAAAAGCAACAAGTAACATATAAGGAAAACCCCATATATTTAACATACGATCTTTCAGCAGAAACTCTGCATGCCAGAAGGGAATGGCAGGATATATTTAAAGTACTGAAAGGGGAAAAATCTACAACCTGGTTTACTGAACCTGGCAAGGATCTCATTCAAAATTGATGGAGAAATCAAAAGCTTTTCAGACAAGCAAAAGTTAAGAGAATTCAGTACCACCAAACCAGCTTTACAACAATTGTTGAAGGGGCTTACATAGTCAGGAAATACAAGAGAAGAAAAAGATCTACAAAATCAAACCCCAAGCGGTTAAAAAAAAATAATGGCAATAGGAACATATATATCAATAATTACTTTAAATGTAAATGGATTAAATGCTCCAACCAAAAGACACAGACTGGCTGAGTGGATACAAAAACAAGAGCCATATATATGCTGTCTACAAGAAACCCACTTCAGACCTCACACACAGATGGACTGAAAGTGAGAGGATGGAAAAATATATTCCATGAAAATGGGAAGCAAAAGAAAGCTGGAGTAGCAATCCTCATATCAGACAAAATAGACCTTAAAATAAAGAAGATTACAAGAGATAAGGAAGGACACTACATAACAACCAAGGGATCAATCCAAAAGGAAGAAATAACAATTGTAAACAATTATGCACCCAACATAGGAGCACCTCAATACATAAGACAAACACTAACAGACATAAAAGGAGAAATTGACAGTAACACAGTAATAGTAGGAGACTCTAATACCACACTAACACCAGTGGACAGATCAACCCAGAAAATTAGCAAGGAAACACAAGTCTTAAATGATACATTAGATGAAATGGATCTCATTGATATCTTCAGACATTCCATACAAATGCAGAAGAATCCATCTTCTTCTCAAGTGCACATGGAACATTCTCCAGTATAGACCACCTCTTGGGTAACAAATCAAATCTCAGTAAATTTAATATAATTGAAATTATATCAAGCATCTTTTCCGACTTCAACCTTATGAGACTAGATATCAATTATAAGAAAAAAAACTGTAAAAAACACAAACCCATGGAGATTAAACAATACATTTCTAGATAATGAACAGCTTACTGAATAAATCAAAAGGGGAATCAAATAATTCCTAGAAACAAATGACAATGAAAATACAACTCAAAACCTGTGGGGTACAGCAAAAGCAGTTCTAAGAGGGAAGTTTATAGCAATACAATCCTACCTCAAGAAACAAGAAAAACATCAAATAGACAACCTAACTTTACACCTAAAACAACTGGAAAAAGAAGAACAACAACAAAAAACAAAATTAGCAGAAGGAAACAAATCATAAAGATCAGAACAGAAATAAGTGAAAAAGAAATGAAAGATACAATAGTAAAGATTAATAAAACTAAAATCTGGTTCTTTGAGAAGATAAACAAAATTGACAAACCTTTAGTCAGACTCATCAAGAAAAAAAGGGAGAATCAAATCAACAAAATTAGATTTGAGAAAGGAGAGGTTACAACAGACAATGCAGAAATACAAAAGATTATAGGAGACTATTATGAACAACTATATGACAATAAAATGGATAATTGGAAGAAATGGACAGATTCTTAGAAAAGTTAAATCTTCCAAGACTGAACCAAGAAGAAATAGAAATTATGAACAACCAAATTATAAGCACTGAAATTGAAGCTGTGATCAAAAAACAAAAGCCCAGGATCAGATGGGTTCACATGAGAATTCTATCAAAAATTTGGAGACAAGTTAATGCCTGTCCTTCTAAAAGTCTTTTAAAAATTGCAGAGGAAGAAACACTTCCAAACTCATTCTATGAGGCCACCATCAGTCTGATACCAAAACCAAAGACAACTCAAATAAAGAAAACTACAGGCCAGTGTCACTGATGACCATAGGTGCAAAAATCCTCAACAAAATTTTACCAAACAGAGTTCAACAACACATTGAAAAGCTCATACACCATTATCAAGTTAGGTTTATTCCAGGGATGCAAGGATTCTTCACTATATGTAAATCAATCAATGTGATACACCATATTAACAAATTGAAAGATAAAAATCATATGATAATCCCAATAGATGCAGAAAAAGCCTTTGACAAAATTCAGCACTCATTTATAATTAAAACTCTTCAAAAAATGGGCATAGAATGAATCTACCTCAACATAGTAAAGGCCATATATGATAAGCCCACAGCAAGCAAACATTATTCTCAATGGTGAAAAATTGAAAGCATTCCCTCTAAGATCAGGAACAAGACAAGGGTGTCCAATTTCACCACTACTATTCAACATAGTTTTGGAAGTCCTAGTTACACAGTAGTCAGAGAAGAAAAAGAAATAAAAGGGATCCAGATCAGAAAAGAAGTAAAGCTCTCACTGTTTGCAGATGACATGATACTGTATATAGAAAACCCTAAAGATAGTATCAGAAAATTGCTAGAGCTAATCAGTGAATTTAGCAAAGTTGCAGGATACAAAAATCAGTACACAGAAATCATTTGCATTCCTATATACTAACGATGACAAATCAAAAAGAGAAATTAAGGAATCAATCCCTTTCACCATTGCAACGAAAAATTAAATATCTAGGAATAAACTTACCTAAGGAGACAAAAGAACTGTACACAGAAACTTATAACACACTGATGAAAGAAATCAAAGATGATATAAACAGATGGAGAGAGATTCCATGTTCCTGGGTAGGAAGAATCAATGTTATGAAAACAACTATACTACCAAATGTAATCTACAGATTTAGTGTGATCCCTATCAAATTACCAATGGCATTTTTCACAGAACTAGAACAAAAAAGTTAACAATTCATATGGAAACACAAAAGACCTGAATAGCCAAAGCAGTACTGAGAAAGAAGGATGGAGCTGGAGGAATCAACCTTCTTGACTTCTGATTATACTACAAAGCTACAGTTGAGAAAGCATGGTAATGGCACGAAAACAGAAATATAGACCAATGGAACAAGATAGAAAACCCAGAAATAAACCCATGAACCTATGGGTACCTTATCTTTGACAAAGGAGGCAAGAATATATAATGGAGCAAAGACAGCCTCTTCAATAAGTGGTGCTGGGAAAACTGGATAGCTACATGTAAAAGAATGAAATTAGAACACTTCCTAACACCATACACAAAGATAAGCTCAAAATGGATTAAAGATGTAAATGTAAGACCAGAAACTATAAAACTCCCAGAGGAAAACATAGGCAGAACATTCGATGGAATAAATCCAAGCAAGATCCTCTATGACTCACCTTCTAGAGTAATGGAAATACAAACAAAAGTAAACAAGTGGGACCTAATTAGATGCTTTTGCACAGCAAAGGAAACTATAAGCAAGGTGAAAAGACAACCCTCAGAAAGGGAGAAAATAATAGCTAATGAAACAACTGACAAAGGATTAATTTCCAAAATATACAAGTAGTTCATAAAACTCAATACCAGAAAAACAAACAACCCAATCAAAAAGTGGGAAAATGACCTAAACAGACATTTATCCAAAGACATACAGATGGCCAACAAACACATGAAAAGATGCTCAACATCGCTCATTATTAGAAAAACGCAAATCAAAACTGCAGTGAGATATCACCTAACACTGGTCAGAATGGCCATTAACCACGTAAATCAAAACTGCAGTGAGATATCACCTAACACTGGTCAGAATGGCCATTAACCACGCAAATCAAAACTGCAGTGAGATATCACCTAACACTGGTCAGAATGGTCATTAACCAAAAGTCTACAAACAATAAATGCTGGAGAGGGTGTGGAAAATAAGGAAATGCTCTTGCACTGTTGGTGGCAATGTAAATTGATACAGCCACTAAGGAAGATGGTTTGGAGATTCCTTAAAAAACTAGGAATAAAACCACCATATGACCCAGCAATCCCACTCCTGGGAAACCAAAATTGAAAAAGACACATGTATCCCATTGTTCATTGCAGCACTATTTTCAATAGCTAGAACATGGAAACAACCTTGATGTCCATGGACAGATGAATGGATAAAGAAGTTGTGGTACGTATATGCAATGGAATATTACTCAGCCATAAAAAAGGAATGCATTTGCATTCTAATGAAGTGTATACAGATGGAGAAGTATAAACAGATGGAGAGATATTTCATGTTCCTGGGTAGGAAGAATCAATCTTATGAAAATGACTATACTACCAAATGTAATCCACAGATTCAATGTGATCCCTGTCAAATTACAAATGGCATTTTTCACAGAACTATAATAAAAAATTCACACACTAGAGCCTGTTATACAGAGTGAAGTAAGTCAGAAAGAGAAAGATAAATATCTTATAATAATGCATATATATATGGAATAATAATGCATATAATGCATATATATATAATAATGCATATATATATGGAATCTAGAAAGACAGTACCAAAGAATTTATTTGCAGGGCAGCAATGGAGAAACAGACACGGCGAACAGACTTATGGACGTGGGCAGAGGGGAGGAGAGGGTGAGCTGTATGGAGAGAGTAACATGGAAACTTATGTTACCATATTTTAAAATATTCCCATAGCCAATGGGAATTTGCTGTGTGTCTCAGGAAACTCAAACAGGGGCTCTGTACCAACCTAGAGGGGACGGGTGGGGAGGGAGATGGGAGGGAGGTTCAAAAGGGAGGGAATACCTATGGCTGATTCACGTTGAGGTTTGACAGAAGACAACAAAATTCTGTAAAGCAATTATCCTTCAATTAAAAAATAAGTTAATTAAAAAAATAAAATAGAAAAATAAGAATTTATTCCAGTATCAGATGGCAAATTTCAACTGTCAAAACTGCAATTACTTTTGCACTAACCTAATAGAGAAGGGGTAATCCCCTTCACTTCACAGTTCCATTGTGTGTTTCCAAAATATATAGCTCTTAGGGCTGATATGAATTTTGAGGTTGAGGAGTGGTGGGCAGGAGTGCAGAAAGGAGAGAGACCTGCCCCCAGTTGCTGTAGGGAAAGGCTATGTGCAGGGCCTGCTTGGGTCTGGAGGGCAATCTCTGTTTCACTTCCCCTCCCCTATTCTCTTAGTTCCTGAGCTCTGACCTCTGGTTCAGCCTTCCTAAACTCTCCTACCCCCACCCTCACCCATCCTGCACCTGGTTCCCAGGTTCCCAGCAGCTTGGGCACACCATCTGCCTATCCCCCCCTTCCCCAGGGTTTTGGTTCCTTTTATTGAAACCTTTAAATAATTAAATGCCCTAAAGCCTTCCACATACTGATCCCAGTCCCTGACCTGAGGTGTTATTCAAAGACCAGGAGCTGGGCTGAAAGACTGCCAACCCCAGCACCTCTATTCAATTCCCCCCTCTTTTTTTTTCTCCTGCTCAGCTGCTGGGTGGCTAATGGGCCTTTCCTCATGCTATGGCCACTCCAGCTGCCAGGCCTTGTACACAGAAACCAAACAGAAAGAAAAAGTCTGTAAGGGCGGTCCCACTTCAACCTGGGAAACGAATAGGAAGAGAGGGTAGACAGAGAGACAGAAAAGACCAGGGCAGCTTTTCCTGCTCCTCATCCCTGCAAAGGAGCCGGGGCCAACCCCCACCCCCCTCCCCGTAACCCCAGGGAGCTCCTTGGCCAAAACAGAGGTGAAGGGGTGTGTGAAGGGGGAAGAGGGCTGGGGTTGTCAGTCACTAGGGTGTCTGGGGGCTTGGGCAGCTTCCTCATGTCACTCACCCTGATGAATCACTGAAAGTTTGCTCCAGACACAAAGCAGCTGCTTCTCTTCCCCCTTGCCTCCCTCCGCTGCCCGAGGGACAGCAGCCCCACCCGCAGTCAACCAAACAAAAGGCCAGAGCCCAGTGGTGCGTGAAGGAGTGAATGGGCAAGGCCATCCGCGCAGCCGTCCCACCAGACAGATGGCAGCAGTGGCCCCACACGGACTGCAAGCCTCTTTTCATCCATCTGCCAGTCATAATGGGGAACGGCCTCTGTTCCTCCAGAGTGCATCAGCTCCTCAGAGCTAGCCCAAAGACAGGCAGGGGGTGGGGTGGGGTAGGGGGAGAGGCTGGCGGAAGCTGGAGGTGAGAGGGGAACGGACCCTGGATGTGTGGCTGGAAAAGAAAAGCGTTATTCAGAGTACTGACGCTGCGGCCAGCCAGCCCATCTGCTCTCCTTTGGGGTGCTCTACCCCACGCTCGGCTTCTGGCCAGCTCTGTGCAGGGCTAGGTCCTGGAAGCGAGGCCTTGCTTTGGAGCAGCAGTGCTACACTGTGGTAGCTTGGGGCTTTGTGCTTGGAAGGTTTTCGTTCAGTAAAAATGCCTTGACTGGGCATTGTTTTGCCTCTTAAAAAATAGGGCTGAATGAAAAAATCCAAGACTTTGGGAACAGGTGGAGAGTGGTGGGATCTGGGTACTCTGTCCTTAAGTAATTTAGTTTGGGTTGTTCTAAAGTGGGATCCTATCAAAATAACACATGGGTGCTTTCAAACATTAAGAGGCTAGGTGAAAAGGAGTGGACCAAGAATTAGGAGACCTGGCTTCTACACTCAACTTATCATCTGCCTTCAAACATTAAGAGGCTAGGTGAAAAGGAGTGGACCAAGAATTAGGAGACCTGGCTTCTACACTCAACTTATCATCTGCCTGCTGTATAATTCTGGGCAAGTCATCGAGCTTGTCTAAGCCTCAGTTTCTGCTCCATAAACGGTGAAAAAATTACCTGCCACCTGTATCAAAAGTAAGCTGATACGCAATCCAATGCTCTATAAACAGCAGAGGCTCCACAAATAGGAGGCTTTGTTTTCTTCCTTCCTTCCTTCCTTTCTTTCCTTCTTTTTCTTTTTTTCCTGGTGGGATCTTAGTTCGCCAACCAGGGATCTAACCTATGCCCCCTGCAGTGGAAAAGCAGAGTCTTAACTACTGGACCACCAGAGAACTCCCCCATGGAGGCTTTACTTTCAATTTCCTGACAGCTATAACTCCCAGGAGGTGGAGCAGGCAAGGCACTTTAAACATTTTTCAAAGTGCTTCACATCTATTATTTTGTGAGGTAATTGAGACCAGAAAGGTCCAGGCAATGCAAAGATTTTTTTTTTTTTTAAAGAGTAGGGGTGAAGGGTCCTTCTGTCCCCTAATCTCCTGAATTTCTGATTTTTGTCTCCTTTCTCCCTCCACCCTCCAATATCAATCCAGTCTGGTTTGGGAGGATTAATGGCAACTCTAGGTTAAGGTGCTAAGAGATCTTAATAAATCCAGAATAAAAGGCAATCATTACCTGTGTCTTAAAATAGTAAAAAGGTATAGCATATGCAAAGTTGTGATTCTGAGGCCACAGTCTGCACTCTTCTGGGCTGAATGCCCCGGGTTGCTCTTTCTGCTGAAGAACTCAGCTGTAGTGCTGGAGTGAGGGGCTGGGGGGTGGAGGGGTAGAGCGGCTCAGAGCGCTCAGAGAACAGAGCTCACTGCTCTCCTCTTACCTGGCTCCCTACCCATCCACCTCGTTAGTGCTAGCCAAGGTGCCTATGCTCAGAATTGTGTGGGGTTTCTCTCTGGCATAAGATAACAAAGGCATTTCTTAAAACCTCTCTCTCTCAATCCTTGCTCAATCTAATCTCACTCATTTCTAATCTTTTCCATTTGTCTAGCAACCATCTAAGCATTTATTTATGTATAGTGTATCATTCGATATAGTTCCATTAGTTTGTATTTAATCCCATATTAGCATTTTATGTATTCACATTTATAATTATCCCATCAATTGCTTTGGTCTGGCAACACCCTGTGGACAAAACCTCAGCTCTGCCCACTCCTACACTGTGTTTCTCACAAGGAACCATCTCTGGACATAAGAGAGCCCTTACTCCAGGACACATAATTGCCTGCCTGCCAAGCAGAAAACTGAAAACTCAACAGCATAAAAATGTCCTTCAAGCTGCATGTGCAACTGGCCCTGTGCTGGAGCCTGGATATAGACCCTGGATTCCTAGGCCTACATTGACCCATTTTAATCCCTCATATTCAAATAACACTATAATCAAGTGCTTTTATATCCTGTTCCACTCTCCTGGGTATCTTTGAATCTCATTTCAGGACACAGTGTTCCTTTTTTTTTTTTCTCCCCTGGAAGGTGCCATGGTAAAAGTATATTGGTGACTATGACAGGGTGATTATTTTCCTTTTGCAAAAACAAGAGAATCCACAGAGACCTAGGCTTCCACCCTGAGCAGGTCCTAGTAAGAAAGGAAGTGGGTCACAATGAACACAAGAAGTTCCTGTCTTTTGTACCAGAGCTGGGAAGTCAGCAGCTGAGGATGAAGCAGTCCATGTGGCCGGTTGGTTTCTACTGGATTGGGATTTCTCCAGTCGGATAGATGGCAAAGAGCAAAGAGGGGAGAGAGGGAGAGAGAGAGAGGCAGATCGAGAGATATCACTGTGCAGTCTGGGGAACTCCACTGAAGGGCATAGACTAGACTATTCGATCCTCCAGCCCTTATTGCACTCAGGCTCACACCCCGGTACTGCATCAGCCCCAGATGCTGTGGTGGCTACTGAGAAATATCAGAGGTGATCTCTAGGACCTTAAATTGAAATATGACACATAAAAAAGAAATTTGAGGAAGACATACACAAACAAAAGGCCAAATACGTGAATAAGGGAGGGAATGGCAACTTCTTCCTGTAAGAGTTCAGAGGGTTGTTATATAGTTAGTCAAGGCTAGGATAAATAGCAGAAGAAGGCAATGGCACCCCACTCTCTTGCCTGGAAAAATCCTATGGACGGAGGAGCCTGGTAGGCTGCAGTCCATGGGGTCGCGAAGAATCGGACATGACTGAGCGACTTCACTTTCACTTTTCACTTTCATGCATTGGAGAAGGAAATGGCAACCCACTCCAGTGTTCTTGCCTGGAGAATCCCAGGGACGGGGGAGCCTGGTGGGCTGCCATCGATGGGGTCCCACAGAGTTGGACACGACTGAATCGACTTAGCAGCAGGATAAACAGCAGGATTTCAGAGGACAGGCAGTCTGAGTTTGGTCATAAAATACATGTAAGGTTGAGATTCCAGACTTCTTACCTTTTTTGACTATTTGCAATATGAACTGTGGCTCAGTATAAAAGTTTCTGGAATCCAGAAGACCAGAGGACTAAAGGTGACAAGGAAAATTAGAAGACAAGACACCCTGTGTCCAGTTTTACCTTAGTTTTTCTTTCTTCTTCTTTTGGTCCCCTCTATTCAGCAAGTCCTGGATTTGACCCAATTCTACCACTTACTAGCAGTATGCCTGAAGGTTATTTGCTTCACCTTGCCTGAGTCTTAGTCTCTTCATCTGTAGTCTAAGAGTAATAACGTCATCCCATGTACTCTTGCCTGAAAAATCCCATGGACTGAGGAGCCTGGTGGGCTGCAGTCCATGGGGTCGTGAAGAGTCGGACACAACTGAGCGACTTGCCTTTCACTTTTCACTTTCATGCATTAGAGAAGGAAATGGCAACCCACTCCAGGGTTCTTGCCTGGAGAATCCCAGGGACAGGGGAGCCTGGTGGGCTGCCGTCTATGGGATCACACAGAGTCGGACACAACTGAAGTGACTTAGCAGCAGCAGCATGGAGTTACTCTGAGGATTTAATGAGATTATATTATCTCATTATATCTCATTGGCCTTTTGTATGTGTATGTCTTCCTCAGATTTCTTTTTTATGTGTCATATTTCAATTTAAGGTCCTAGAGATCACCTCTGATATTTCTTAGTAGCCACCACAGCATCTGGGTCTGATGCACTATATATGAGATTATATGCACTAGTGCCACTTATTATTGTGTTATTCTTTTAGCCCATTGCAAACACAAAGGCAGAAAAGAGGGAGGTAACATTCCCATTCATTCACTTAATATTTTTTGAGATTTTTTTTTCTTTCTGATGTGAACCATTTTTAAAGTCTATGTTGAATTTTGCAATACTGCTTCTGTTTCAAGTTTTAGTTTTTGGCCACAAGGCACGTGGGATCTTAGCTTCCCGACCAGGAATCAAACCCACTCCCTGTATTGGAAGGTGAAGACTTAACCACTGGACCACCAGGGAAGTCTCCAGAATATTGTTGAGAACCTACTAGATGCCAGGCCCTATGCAAGCACTGGAGATACAATGTAGCATCAAGATAGACAGCCTAAGCTCCCAAAGCCAACAGCCTTCCTGGGAGACACAGATGGAGTAATCATCCAGATGAGTGGATCACTTCAACTAAAATGGAAAAACTTGAACTGCAAATACTGCCCTACCTCCTGGGAAGAGTGGCTAGGGAGAAACCCAAGACAGCATTTGTCTCCATACCAACTGTCTGGGGTTGGAGAGGTTTGGTGAAAACGGACTGTATGGTCACTTCAGCTCTTTGATAACAGACGCTCTGTCAAGATGGCCCCTTCTACTCTCGCCTGTGCGTCCAGCAGCAATGCACTCCACTTAATGGCGGGTGACCCAGCACCACCTGCCCTTGTCATGTGAGCACAAGTGTTGAGGGCGACCAGGCCTTTGTCCTGTGGTCCCTATGGCCCCACACTTTAGACCCCGATCCTCTCCTCTGGGGAAAGGGGTATTGGGGTGGGAAACTTGTGAACATTTCACTTGTGAAATGACCACTCTGTTCGGACCCAGCTGAAGCCCCTGCCCTGCTCTGCTTCTCCCTCTCGGCCGAGCACTGCTCACGCACTCTCAGGAAGGCAGGTGTCAGGAGGCAGCTGCTGCCTGTGGCAGTTCCCCCAGATACAGGCGGCTGGGCCCACCCCCACACTGGCCTCCATTGGCTAACAGGAAGCCAAACCAGACTCCCTCTCGCAGCCCGCAGCCACCAAGCCAGCAAACAAAGAGCTACAGGAAACACCTGGAGGACCGGGCAGCTGGCAGGGAGACGCTCTGCCCAGGAGAAGAAAGGGTTTTCAGGATTACTGGGGTCAGCCAGGAGCTGGGGGAGGGGCGCAGCTGCTTAACCGTCCTTCTCTGGTACCCACCAGTTGCTGAGAACTAATGCCTGAGTCGCTCAAATGCTTGTCACTCCCCAACCTCCCAAACACACACACACACACACACACACACACACACACACACACATACACAGAGGGAAGGGGTCAACTCTCTCCAGCACCAGCTTTCCTGGAACTAGGGCAAAAACACTCATAAAGGAAAGACTCCTCTGAGGGCTTGTGCCTCTGGCCCTCCCCTTCCTTCAATAGCCTCCTCAGTCTCAGCCAGAATGTTTAATCCCTTTCAGACCATGTAAATTTAAACCCATGGTCTAAGCATGAAGATAAAATCCTTAAATGATGCATCAGCCTATGGAATGTGAAAGCATTTTCCCGAAGATGTCTCTATTTATTTCCAAACTTATTTATCTAGATGTGCGCAAGCATGCTCCTGTGCGCTCAGTCAGTTATGCTGACTTGTGCTCCCCTGTGTCTGACTCTCTGTGACCTCATTGACTGTAGCCTGCCAGGCTCCTCTAGTCCATGGATTTCCCAAGCAAGAATACTGGAGCGGGGTTGCCATTTCCCCCTCCAGGGGATCGTCCCGACCGAGGGATAGAACTCAAGTCACCTGCGTCTCCTGCACTGGCAGGCAGATTCTTTACCACTGAGCCACCTACTTATTGCTTATTATTTCAAGTTATGGTTCCAGTTGGATGTGGATCAGACCTAACCGAAAAGACCAAATGAAGTCCTACCATCAGAGCTTGCTGGTGTGGAGATCGTATGTTGGGAACTGTGATGTAGGCAGGGGGTCTCAGCTCACAGGGCTTCCTCACCCTCTCTTAGGAAACTCCCAAATTGGACAGTTTCCTTTGCAGGTCCCAAGGAGGATTAGAAGAGAGCAGTGAGGAGAGGTGGCTGTCCCACAGCTGGGCATACCACAGTTCACTCAGCCCAGATCCTTTCATTCAACTGCCAGTGTACTCAGGCAGTGTGCTTAGACTGTCTCATGCAAGTTGTGAACAGCACACGGACACATAAAAAGAAATAAAACACAGTGGTTCCTCCTGCAGTAACAATTGGAGACGGGATGCAAGCTTGCAAAGCCACCAGACATCAGTCAAAAGTGAAACACGAAGATGTGCTGACTCTTTGTTATGAAAGTATGAACAGTGATAAGTGACACATATATATCATTAAGAGATTCTGAAGTAAGAAATGTGTTATAAAAGTGTACAAATATTGAAAAGCCCTGCGATAAGAATGTTTTTAAAGAGGACTAGTAGGATTATCCGGAGAAGGCAATGGCACCCCACTCCAGTACTCTTGCCTGGTAAATCCCATGGACGGCGGAGCCTGGTAGGCTGCAGTCCATGGGGTCGCTAATAGTCAGACACGACTAAGCAACTTCCCTTTCACTTTTCATTTTCATGCATTGGAGAAGGAAATGGCAACCCACTCCAGTGTTCTTGCCTGGAGAATCCCAGGGATGGGAGAGCCTGATGGGCTTCCGTCTATGGGGTTGCACAGAGTCGGACACGACTGAAGCGACTTAGCAGCAGTAGGATTATCCAGGGAAAGTATTTTGAAGAGGCAGCAGAAGAAACCCTAGAGTGTCTCCTAGGCTTTAAACCTGTCTCCACTGCCTCCTCCTCTAGGTACGGTGCTTTGCTCCATCTGTGAGCCTGAGGTAACTATCTCACAGTGCGCTGTGGACATTTCAAGGGACATTCCATGTGTAAGGCACCAGGAAGAATGTCTGGTAATAGTTGATGCTCAGCACCTGGTCAGTGCTCATATTCTAGAAGAAAGTGTGTCAAAGTCTTATCTATGAGGAGTTTTTGGCCATAATTATCAGAGTAGAGAAACTTGCAAATGTGGACAGGACTGTAAGGAAAGGCGAGCAGGTGAGAACTGACAAGGTTAGGGGTCCTGGTGCAGATAGGCCACTGCACAGAGTGTTTGAGGTTGGAAAGACTGGACTAAGGGACTCAGAATGACCAAAGAAGGCAGCAGGAAGGGAATGGCATGATAAGAACAGTTTGCACAGCTGCTGACCAGGCCAGGTAGTAAAGCAGGTAGAAGGCTGTTGTGTTATTTCAGTTGTGACATGTCCAGAGCACAGACTTGGACTCTGTGCTGGCCTAATGGGTGGGGAGAATCAGATTTTCCTGTTATACGGAAATGGAATGGTGAGAGGGCAATTGAGCATAAATAACTTACTTCACAGATGAGAAAACCAAGATTCAGAAGGGGGAAGTGACTTGTAAGTTGTCAAAGGTGTCTATTACTAGATACTATCAGACCTGAAGCTAAGGCCCCGATTTCCCAGCTCCTAAACCTAGAGTTATTTCTGCCACCCCACAGCTAGACACTGGGAAGGATTTCTGCAGACAGGATCAGTGTTCAGAAATTGTGGAGTCTATTGTCTCTCCTGCCACCTCGGTCAGAATTCCTGTTTGACAGCAGCCCAGCCTTTGTTTTCTCCAGGTGATTACCCTCCAGGTAAACCCATTTAGGGAGTTAATTGTTAACTGAGGCTCTCCCAAATTATGATTTAAAGTGTGTCTACCCGTCTCTAAGTGATATTTACATTTCAATGACGGGTGCTTAAAGATCTCTGAGACTGCAAGAGTCTAAGAATTTTTTTTTTTTTTTAAGAAGGAGCAATCACAGGTTGGTATTTTGAGCTGGGACCTCTCACTGAAAGACCTTAAGGAGACCTGAGTTTTTTCTTCTACCCCTAATCTATTAATAAATCCCTTTCATCTATTAACCTCTGCTCTTGGGCTTCCCTAGAAAAGCATCTGCCTGCAATGCAGGAGATCCAGGTTCAATCCCTGGGTTGGAAAGATCCCCTGGAGCTAGTCCATGGGGTCACAAAGAGTCAGAGACAACTGAGTGACTAACACACACACTCCTTGGCTACTCTGACATTCATTCAATATTTAATATTCATTCAATATTCAAAAGCATCTACATCAGACAAACACTCCTCAGGTAAGGCCCTGGCCTATACTCGAGGTGTAAACTCAGGTTATAAGGACTAGGACAGTGGAAAAAACCGAGTATCCTGGGAACACACATCCCAGGTCTACATCATGAGAGACAAGAGTCAACCAGATCAAGTGAGGGGGTAGGAGGGGGTAGAGCAGGCTTGAGAAGAGGCCTGGAGACCACAGTCCCAGGCACAGGTTGAGGGAAGGGAGAGCTACTTCTAGTTGAGTCCTTGGAGGGGGGAAGAGGCCCCAGATATGCCCTTGTCTCTATCAGGGGTGTTCTTTCCTAAAGACCATGGCCATTGTGGCAGTCCACACTGGTGTCCTTAGTGCAGAGCCTCACTGTGGGGGCAGGGGTCAGAACCCCCACACCCTAGAGGTATCATAGGTCACAAACTGGCAGCTTAGGCAGATGTAGTCTTCGTGATTAGAATTTAGGGAGATGTCAAATAGAAATCTACATTTCAGGTTTCTCTAGAAAAATTACAGTAACTGGTATTACTAGTCTCCCAGGATAACTAGAGCTAATAAATGGGGTCCTATTCAGACAAGGCTTGTGCCAGCTCTGCAAGTTCACTGCATCCTCTGTTCAGCTAGCCTCATCCATTGACTGTCTGGTCTTTCCCTCACCTCCCTGCTACCCACCAAACTTTAAAGGGTCCCTCCCTGCTGGTAAATCAAGTAGCTCTTGCTCCAGCCTGCCCAGCCATCACCTCTTACCTGATGTGCTCTGGGCAACCCATCAGGTTTACTAGGCTAGGACTGAATTAAGACCCATTCTTGTTTATGGGAATGAGGGAGGGCAGTGGAATAGCCAGGGTTCTGGTGGGAACAAAATGACCTGGAGCTGATGGGAGATCAGACAACCTGGCTTCTCTCAATGCCAGGGGAAGGCCTGGCTGCATGTGTGGGGTACACTTGTTTGTATAAAATCATTGTTATCCAGCACCCTGGTAATTTTTTAGACTAAGCTCAAACATTTTTCTTGGTAGCTCTGGAAACAAATGGTGCAGAAAGAAAGGCAGAACTCTCCAGAACTCATCACCCTTGCCTTTCTCAACTTCCCCATTTCTCTGTCTTCTGGGGAGGGAGAGCAGGTAGGTGTGATTCCATAAGTAGGCAGGATGGAGGTAAGCAAAGTCGTTATTGGAAAATTTCTTTCTCCACCCCCTTGGTGTGTGAATGAACATGTAGCCACTTTGGTATAAATCCACAGCAGAGCCTGAAGCCAACAGGTTAAAGCTGTTTAGGGTCCAGTGAGATCAGCTGTCTGGAAAGAACAGTGTCCATTTCAGCAACAATGACAAAGATCAGATATCAGTTCATTCATTCACTCATCAGGTACTTAGAGAGACTGCTTGAATGGGGTTCTCTGTAGCTGCTCTTGGAGGCCCTCATAGGAACTATTACTTTTATAATGGTTTCCTTCCAGTTATCAGAATGTCAGAGTCCTTACTCATCTCAGG
Organism: Tragelaphus eurycerus; assembly: GCA_935064755.1. NCBI lineage: Eukaryota > Metazoa > Chordata > Mammalia > Artiodactyla > Bovidae > Tragelaphus > Tragelaphus eurycerus. Next base: position 413,986 of record CAKXYN010000134.1, on the reverse strand, counting down.
ACCAAGTCACAGCCCTTAAAGAGATGAGGTCAAGTTCTACTTAAAACTACAGTTCTCATTCGTTTAGTATAATAGTGCAAAGCACTATTCAAGAATATGGATAGAATATGGATCTCATTTAATCCTCACAACATTTTGAGATGGATTCTATTCCTAATCCTATTTTACAAATGGGGAAATGAAGGCCTGGTGAAGTAATTTGCCCCAGGTTTCATAGCCAGTAGGTAGGTGGTGGTATTGTTCAGTCACTAACTTGTGTCTGATTCTTTGTGATCCCCCGGACTGCAGCATGACAGTGCTGTCCTTCACCATCTTCTGGAGCTTGCCCAAACTCATGCTATTGAGTTGGTGATGCCATCCAACCATCTTATCCTTTGTCTCCCTCTTCTCCTCCTGCCTTCAGTCTTTCCCAGCATCAGGGTCTTTTCCAATGAGTTGGCTCTTCACATCAGGTGGCCAAAGTACTGGAGTGTCAGCTTCAGGATCATTTCTTCCAATGAATATTCAGGACTGATTTCCTTTAGGATGGATTGGTTGGATCTCCTTGCAGTCCAAGGGACTGCTTTACAGTTCATCTCTTACATCCATACAAGACTACTGGAAAAACAATAGCTTTGACTGTATCACTTTGTTGGCAAAGTGATGTCTCTGCATTCTAACACACTGTCTAGGTAGGTGGTGGAGCTGAGATTAGATTAGGTTTCTAGACAGTCTGACACTAGCATCTGAGCTCCTGACCTCTTGGCAGCACTGCCTCACTAGATCTGGGAGTTGAAACCTTATCAGGCAGGAATCTGATCCAAACAAGGGAAGATTATTACTGATCCCACTGCCTAGCCCAAATGAACTTTCGGTTCAACTAACTGAAAATAATGAATAAGAAATGTGCTAATTTGCCTTCCAGTGATCGCCAGAATAAAGAAGATGATTTAGAACCAAAAGCTGAAGAAAGGAACAGAGGTCACCTCCTAATGTCGGAGATAGGAAAACTTAGGGACTTATTCAAACTCACACAGTTATTTGGGAAGAAGAACCTGGACCACAACACATAGATTCTCCCTCCCAGCCCAGAACTCCCTACTGCACCACTCTTTCCAGCACTCTCCTGGAAGCTAGGATTTCCCACAATCTTTCCTGACCACAGGCTGGTAAAGGAGCAGACATCAGCCTCACTGAAGTGGGTTTCTTTCCACTGGGGCTCATTTGCTGCAGCATCAAGGACTCTCCCACCCAAACCTTATCAGGAGCCAGGATGGGCTGTTAATCTGCAGCTCCTAGAGCCCTGTCTACACTCTCTGGGGTGGTGCCTATCATCCAGAAACAGCTGACTGGGCACAGGTCTCCCAGGCTAGCACCGTTTACCAAGTAGAGAAGCTAGGAGCAGAATGGACCAACCAATGCTTGGGCCCTGAACACAAAAAATCCACCAACTGCAACTCCTCAAGCAATTCCTGTTCACAGCCCCTGTTTCCTCACCTGGCTAAGGGCAGCTCTCCACTCTTATTGACAGTCAGATCTAAAGTAAATAACACACTGCTCAATCACAGAACCCTCTTATGTAAATTGAGGGACCACTAGTCTGTCTAGAACCAAGAGCAACCCCAAGACCAATCTGCCATTCTGTGGTTTCCCTGGCTTGGAAACAGAAGTGGTTGATGGTATCCTCTTAACTTCCAGACAACCCTTACTGAATTTCAGGACTTTGACTAAACAATGAAATATACTTCATAAGAGGAGTCTATTGGGAAACAAGAAGATAGATGCTGACTTTGTACCTAATAAAAGAAGAGCAAAAATTCAACCCTAACCTCATTTGTAAGGACCTACCAAAAAAGTAGGTTCTTGACAAATGAGTACCTAGGACATTTGTGTTAGAAGGTAGCCATGGAAATGGGGCCATTTCTTCTAAACAACTCCTTGACACAAATGGGTCTCTAACTAATTCTGTTTGTGATACAGAAGAGCTAGCTTCCCTGACTGCCATCTCCTGGCTCACCTACCCTCCCAGTGTATCACACATAACTTCCCAGGCCTACTTCCCATCTAGGACACCTAGGTCAAACTGCGTGTTTGTTGATGAAGGTCATGGAGGTATGAAGTATGCGTATGGTGGGGGTATGCCACTGTTCATGAGTCGACATGTTTAAAATTAAGTTTAAGTACAGTTCACTTATGTAGTGGTCAAGAATCCACCTGCCAATGCAGGAGACACAAGAGACTCAGGGTCAGGAAGACCCACTGGAGTAGGAAATAGCAACCCACTCCAGTATCCTTGCCTGGAAAATTCCATGGACAGAAGAGCCTGGCAGGCTACAGTCCATGAGGGTCGAGAAGAGTCACATGACTGAGTGACTAAGTACGCATGCATAGCCCACTTATAGCCAACAAAAAGATAGCCCAGGTCAAAAATTCACTTGTGACCTCAGTGTGAACTGCAGAGCTAGCAAGTGAAGTGGGCATGGAGAAGTCTGTTTCAAAACAGAACCCAAAAGTCAGGGACAAGGAAGGCTGCTTGTATGTCCTTACACAGATCCCATCCATACAGTCAGAGAGTCATAAATGGGTAACAAACCTTTGCTTTTGGTGTTTGATGTCAGAAGTAGCCACATTTTAGTTAACTGGTAACATTAACCTTCTGTCACATGTTCAGCACCAGTGCCTGTATCCTGAGGCTCAATTGCTCTCACATAATAAGAACAGTCAGTGTCATGTGGGAGCCCCAAAAGATTACAAAGGAACAGGACAAGAATTTTAAAAATTCTGCCCCAATCTGGAAAGGGGTTCAGTGTCCTCTGTTCACTACCCCAGTCTGTGAACGGACCATGTCTTAATCATTTTTAATATTTTTAGTACCTAGCACATACAATAAATGCTTGCTGAATGAACTAATGAGTATGGCTGAGCAAGAACAGGATGAGTAAGATGAGCCCTGGGTAACCTAGGAAAGTTCAGACTAGATCATGGGCCCATCTAGCATTTTCACATGGAAGTTAGAATATGCATTAAAGGAAGGAAGTAAGAAGCTATTTTCCAAGAAAGAGGAAATGCTTGGAAATGTCCCTACCACCTATGACACAGGACTTCTGAATCCAGCTAAAGAGAAACACTATGAGACACAAAGGATTTGGATCTGAGGGAAATGCAAATTAGCGATGTGGGAATTTTATCTTCTTTACACCATAGGACTTCATCTGCTACATTTTTATTAAAGTAACCCAAAAAAGTGTACATGTGTCCATAAAGCTGTACATTCTTCCATATAACAACACTGTTATACAATTAGTAACCTTTGTCTTTTCTGTCAGAATAGCTTACAAATATATTTTTTACTTAAAAGGAGAGACAGGCCTGCTCAACAGTCCAGCTCTGGGTGTTTATTGTTTTTAAAGTGAATGTCAAAAAGAAGAGAGAAAGATTAAGTATGAAACCATGAGGCTGCTTATAAAAAGGCAGGAACTTGTTTGCAGACAAGATGTAACAACAATCTGCAGGGATTCACAGCTTTGTTTCAACCCATATGCCAGAAAAGGAGCACTTGGGTCTACGGGCCTGAAGTCAATGTTAAAGCAATAAGGACTGGAAACAGGGCCTAGGAAGGTAGCTTGAGATCTGGAAAGTTCAAGAGGCAGAACCAGCAGGAATGGGTAGGGAGAGTGTTTGGTAAATAGCACCTCTGAGTCAGAATTGAGTAGTTAAGCAATCCAGGAAAGGGGACCGGCAGTGGAGAGCAAAGTCCCTCACTACGGGCCACAGCCGGACAGCAGCCAGGTTCACCAGACGCCCAGCTGTGGCCTTCGCAAGGGGACTTGGGTCTGGGAAACTCAAGGCCTTGAAGACCCCTCACCAATGTCACTGAGAAACTGAAGCAATGGGATTTCTTCCCTGGGAAATTTCCATTTTCCTCAGACCCAGAACAGTAAATATTGCACAAGTCTGTAGACAAACTTGGATTGTATGAGAGAGACGGCAGCCTCTCCCACGGGTGCTCTGAGCACCAAGGAGGAAAAAAACAATGCCCAACGTCTGGCTGTTAGAGTCAGTTCTACAAGAGTACCAAGCAGTAACTTGGGGCATTCTCTCATTCAGCCAAGAAATACCTGCAAGGCTAAGCATAAAGCCATAGTCCTGAGGACAGGGGGAGAGAGTTTCCTATGCCCACCAGGGCAGCCAGGAGGTTGTGACAGCCAGTTCTCCTCCAGCTCCTCCTGGGACCCAGGAGGCCATATTGCACAGTGAGAACTCTTGTCCTAGAAAATAGGGTAGTTCCATGACACAACCAGAAGGGGAAGGGTGTGGGGTACGGTTGGTGGGTTGGCGGGGGAGGCAGTTGGAGAGGACTGTGTGCTTTTAAAAAGAAGGCAATAATCAAGGACCTGAAGTTCCCGTAGCTTTTGAGCTACTTCTCAAAGAGATAATGGTAGCATCATTAGGACTTGCATCTGGTTACAAAAAGAAGAGTTTTGGCCAACAAAACATTCCAGTGGATACTCTTTGGATTCTAAAATTCCATTACAAGTCACCCCCAAGTTAATCGCCACACAGAGCAGCATTACAGCAAGGCAAGGGTCGGTACATGATGCCCTTCTGTCCCGACTCCAGTAACCTCCAACCCCTGCCTCACTCCCCTGACCTCCAGAACAAAAAGCTTTATATTCTTGGTGGGAAGCAACATCTACAGGTCTCTGAGAACAGAATTAGAAACAAGTCACAATTTTAAGAAAAGCTACTCAGGACAGAAGGAATTAGGAAAGGCTTTTTCATTCTGTGCCTAGGATCTCATAAAAAATTAAAAGAGAAGATTAAACGTGGCAGTATAGTATGACTTGAGTCCAGGCTTGAATGCCCTTGAGTAAGAGAGGGACCAGGGGTGCAGGTGTCCTGGCTGGGAGAGTGAGAAGTTTGAACTCAGCCTCTTTTCTCTCCTGGGACAGATCCTGAGCTCTCTTGTTCACAGCTGCTAATCCTGTTTGCCCCCTCCCACACCTCCCTGGGGTGTTAGCCAAGCTTCTCTCACCTCAACCAGGACACCATTTCCCCCTCCCACAGGCAGACACTGGCTCTCAGATAAAGCACACAATTCTCTCCAAAGGCACCTACGGAGGCCACTTCCAAGCAGTGTCCTTTGAGGATTTTTTTTTCTCTAAAAAATCTTTTGGTTTTTTTCTCCCCTTTTCTTAAAAAAAAAAAAAAAAAAATATATATATATATATATATATATATAAATAGCTCTTCATTTAAAATACAGTTCCCCAGGTTGAGATATGCAGTGGCCTGCTGTCACAGCAGAGTTGAGTACAGTAGAGTGCCAGCTGGGGCAGGCGAGGGATCTAACTGGAGACTGCCATGATGTAGTTCTTTGAAGGACTGCTCCTGCCCAGTATCATTTGGTTCTTGCAGGTGAGAAGCCCATAGGATGTGGCCACTGGGGCCTCCTGGTACAGGACGCAGATGGAGCCATCCTCCCCAATGCGGTAGGACACCTCGTAGGGGTCCACCCACAAGGTTAGCTCACTGGGCAGCAATTGGTGCAGCTGAGGCTGGCTGAGTCCAATCTGGCTAGCCACTTTACTGATGATGGGGTCCATCTTGTGGTTGATGCGGATGCAGCGGTAGCCAGAGCCCTTGGATGGTTTTTCAGGAAACCAATGGTGTTTGTAGTGCTCTGTGGAGACAGGACAAGGGGGAGACGCACTGGTTAGTGCAGCTGGGCCATGGATGCGACCACAAGGGGTGGGGGGTGATGGGATGTGTGCTAAGTCGCTTCAGTTGTGTTCATGCGACCCCATGGACTGTAGCCCGCCAGGCTCCTCTGTCCATGGGATTCTCCAGGCAAGAATACTGGAATTGGTTGCCATTCCCTTCTCCCCAGGATCTTCCCAACCCAGAGACAGAACCCAAGTCTCTGTCCTCTGCACTGCCAGGGGTGCCACCCGAGTGAGGGTGATGACAGGAGAGGAAAGGGCCTAGTTATTTTAGGTAAGCAACATGGTTTCTCATGAGTTTTATGACCCTCCTGAAACCCTCCTGACATTGTAGCAAAAAAAAAAAAAATATACGGAATCTGGAAAGACCCTTCCAAGACATGGGTGTATGTGTAATGAGAGGGTGTCCCAGAGCTCTGGGGCAATCCTTTGTGGCCAGTATATTGCCTTTGGCACATTCCCGGTTTAAGGAGGATATGCCTGGGACTGACATGTCCAGGCAGGGCCTCTGGGAACCTCTGAGCCAAAATTTCAAGGCCAAGAAGGCTGTCCTCACTGTCGGACCCACAGCAAGTCATGTCTCCCACCCAGTGCCTCAGTGGTTTCCTCTGCCTTGAAAAGTCAAAGACCTGTCACAGTGGCTAAGGGAGGCAGAACTGTTTTTAACGAAACATATGTTGTCCCTCAGAAAGTGGGACTGTGCGGGCACGTTTAAATGTGGCTATTGCTGCCCAAGCCCGCCAGCCAACAGCTAGGAGACAGGTCCCTCCCCAGCCAGCAGCTGCTTATCTCTTGCCCACCTCCTCATCTCACGCCGCACCGCCCCCAAGCCCAACACAGGCCCGCGGAGCGCAGTTACGGCGTACAAGCCTCTCTCGGTACCAGAAAGGGTGGCAGATGGCTAAGAGAGACCAGAGAATAGAAAGGGGACCCGGATTCTAACTTGAGGTGCCACCCACTGCCCCAGGCACGGCGCGGCCCGCGCGGCCGGAAGAGCCTCGGCTGGGAGCCCGAGTTGTTTGGAAGGTTCCACTGCGCCTTCTCGTTCCATAAGGACCCTCGGCTGGTCGGGCTGTCGCCTGCAGGGTCTTGGGTCCAGTGAGGGAGAAGAGCCCGCACGCAGACCCACAGACACCCCGCTTCCGCGGCACCTAGTGGCGACCCCGGGTCGCAGTCAGGGCTCTGCGCCCGCGACAGCCCAGAGGGCAGCAGCCAGCCGGAACCACGGCGCACCCGGCCCCAAGCACAGAGCCGAGGACCACGACCCGAGGGAGCGAACGGGCCGGGGCCTCTCGGCGGGGAGCCCGCCCTCGGTGGGGACTGAGCCCGAGGGCGCCGGGCCCTCCGCGCCGTGCTCACCCGTCAGCGCCGCCTGGAGAGCCCCGCGGAACACCTGCAGTCGCTGCTCGTTCACGCAGCCCCGAGTCCTCAGAAGGCTGGAGAGGAAGCCCACGGCGGCAGCTATCTCCGGGAGCATGTCTGCTGTCCTCTCGGCCCTGCGTGTCTGGCTCCTGTCGCGGGCCTGAGCGGTCTCCGACTGGACGGCCTGCCCAGCTAGCCTTCTCTCACTTCGCCGCCCCTCGGCTCTGCCTAGACTCGCCCGCGGACGCGCTTTTAGGCCACGGCGAGAGGCGGGGTGGGGGGGGGTCGTCGACACGACGGGGCTGGGCCTGGCGTCCGCCCCGCCCCCGCCCCCCTTCGCCCTGAGGTCATCGCCCGCTGACGTCAATGCTAGTAACGCGAGCTGAGCTTTTCAGGCCCCGGCGAGAGACCATTGGCCGGCGGCACGAAGGGAGGGCCTATATCAGCCCCGCCCCCGTGCGCTCGCCCCCGCCACCCCCACCGCCCCCGCCGTCCTGAGGTCATCGCCCGTGACGTCAGTGCTGGGAACGCGAGCTCCGCTTGTCGGCGGGGGAAGCAGGGGACAGGGAGACCGGGAGCGACCGGGATCTCTGGGAAGGAAAGCAGAGCGTCAGGCTGGGCGTGGTCTGATCTCCCCTCTCCTCCCATCCTTCCACACGGCTTAAGGAACACCTTCGATGAGAAGCCTTCCTTGACGCCGCCTCCCCCAAGGCGGTCCCCTTTTCTGACTCCCACATCTTCAGCCACACCCTGTCAAAGCCCGTTTTACCACTTTCCCACCAGTCAGAGTGGCTTCTTGACTCTCCGGAAACGGGGACTAGCCTTCTGTTTACTTCTACGATAATGCCAAGTTCCCCAGGTTCTGCTCTTCCTCTCCAGAAATGCCTGTCCTCTTGCCTAGAACCGTGGCCTACTCTCACCTAATGCCGCTGGGCGAGGGTGGCGGCAGTGTTGGCGGCAGCAAGACTGGCGGGTCTTGCTCTTCCACACGGGGGCCATCCTCAGAACCTGGCGCCATCACAGGCTCTCCTTGAGGTCTGCTGAATGAGGATAACGCCTAATCAGCATCCCAGGGTTCAGACTATGTAGGTGCCCCGTACATATATATTAATATCGAGTCAAACCCGATGGCCTCTCTAAATCTTTATTTTCCTTCACTTTGGGGGCCTTTTCTTCTCTGACCCCAGATTCCTCTGCCTCCTTCCTCCCAGCTGTGTCTCCCATGGATCCCTTCCTGTTTCCCTTTCCTCATTATCCACTGATTCCTCTTCCTTTTCTCTCCACTTTTTTTCCTCAGAGAGATCTGGTTCATGTTGTCCACTCTGATATTTACTTTGTTTTTACCAGTGACCTTCCTATCCACAAGTCTGTTCACATGCCCATTCATCCCACTCCTCCTATCTGCTCTGTCTCTCCTCTTGGATGTCCAGCCACTATATCAATGTCAGTCTAAATTCCACTGATTTCTCCAAGGCCAGCCTCCTTGACCTCCATTTCTATCAAATACCACCGGTTCCCCAGTCAGTCTATTCCGAAAACTCAGACTCACTTTTGGCTTGTTACTTTTTCGTTAGATCCAGTCTCAAGACCCGTTGCTTCTTCATGTCTAGATGACTGCAGTAGACACTATCAAATCCAGTCCCCAAACCACACTTCTCACTGTTAGTAGATTTACTTTCCTAAAGTTCTGCACTCACGTGCTCTTCTTTTGTTCAGATCATTCTGAGATATCCTCCATTTGTCTACTGCATTAAGTATGGACCCCTTTGTGTAATAGTTAAGAATTTTCATCATTTGGCTGCATCTGCCTTTTTAGGTTTCCGCCACTTTGTGCTCCCAGGTGACTCTCCTCACCGTTCTCTAGGCATCAGAGCAGTTCTGCATCCCAGAGCCCTTAGCATTTGCCCGTGATCCCTATCCCTGCCCTGTAATATGGTCCCCATTCCATGTGCTATGAATGTGCATGGCCTTGCTGCACTGTAACTCATGCCATTACCTCTTGGATACCTTGCTGCCTCCTTGCCATCTTTCCCAATCCCTCACACTCCTGAAGGCACAGCTTAAGCTGGGTCCTCTACTCTGAAAACTTATGCTGATCATTCTCTCACTACAGAATTAACATTATCCATACCATTCATTTGGCATTTATAATCTGTTGTTTGATAAGATTAATGATCTTTTTAGAGGCTCACATCTTGTTTGCAGACTACTGGAAAACAGGTTACTATGCTCGTATGTTCTATATTTCTAGGACACTTCAGGTTTAAAATATTCTGCTCCATTGCTTCATATAACCCATTAAAATGCCCTGGAATTCTAGTGTTTTGGCATTGAACAAAGCTCTTAGATGAGCTCTTCACTGACTCCTCCCCAAAGCTGGATCAGGCTGTGAACCTCTGCTCACTGAGGGGGAAACAATGTGTGTTCAGAGACAGGGCTGGAACTGGAAACAACCTAGAGAACATCAAACAAAAAGATTAGCTTTTCAAACAAAAAGATCAGCTGTCAGCAAGACCAGGGAAACAGGCCAAGGTATAAACATTGTGTGCAGAGTGATTTAGCACCAAAATCTGAAAATAACATCTTCCTGGGTATGCTATTGACAGGGGTCTGCTGTTCTGGGCCTTGCTCTAGTCCATAATTGATGGGGGAAAAATTTTGTGACAGATCATCACCTGTTTTTTGCCTTAGGAAATAGAATTCTGTCCTTAGGTAGGTTTTTTATATCACTCGCGAGGTCACACAGCTAGTTCTCAGTAGTGCCAGGACTAGCAGATCTGTTGACTTCAAATATCATGCCCTTCTCATTAGACCATGGAGTCCCTGTTCTACTACAGTGGCCCCTAGTCCCACCTCATCCCACAGAGCCGTTATTCTAGAGGATGGTGCAATGAATTGGAGGGGAATATTCTTCATTTTGAAATAGGAGCAAGGTCTTATCCCACAGATTCCCCCATTACCTAGGGAGTGTCTTAGTCTCATCATTGGTGGTTAATTACCGAACTTTGTAGAGGGCATTGATAATAAGGATCAGAAAGCACTTCATGTACTTTCTCATCCTCTCTTCTTTCTACACACAAGCCTAGGGAGAGGAAGTTTAATGTATCCAACATGCAAAGTTTCCAAGTCACTTTACAGGATTTGGATTCTCAGTTTCTTTTAAAGGCAAATACATTATAATAATCCAAATTACTTTTGGAATTCTCTGAAACTTCCCTTAAACTGCTAGGACCAGGGTCCTGAGAAGCTCTGAAGTCCAGATTTCACTTCTTTTGCCTGCTGCCTCCCATTTCTTGGCATAGCCAAGATATAGTTCTAGCATCTGGATAAGAACCATGGGTCCCTCCCTCTCTCTTCTCTTCTTCCTGTTCCTCTTCCTCCTCACTCATCTCTTCCCCTCTCCCCAAATGCCTTGAGTTGAATTTTGAACACTAAATGTCCTAACACTCTACTGAACTATGATTCTACCTACTGCCATGTTGGGCAGGTAGTGTGGAGGTGAGGGTGATGCCAGGGTATGCCTCATCCGGACCTGAAATTTTTCTGTGCATGTAACCCCAACCCACTGTTCCCTGGATGCCCATTGCACCCACTTGCACAGCTTACCTGTGTGGCCTCTCTAGAGTAACCCACAGCTTCCCAAACAACCCTCCTCAGATCAAATCCCTACCCAGAACTGGGTTCCTCTCCTCAGTTCTCAGCCCTAGCTTTGTCTGTGGGGTCATCACACATGCTCCGCTTTCCACTCCCCAGTGTGGCACAATCAGATCATTATACGTGACCATTTCTCCCAGCAGCCTGCTGACCCTGCAGGGCCTTAGCTCGGTTGTCAAGACTCCCTCCCAGTTTCCTGACCACATGTTGAAACCTGAGGTTAAGTAAAGTTGATCTGCAGGCTGAGGCTGGGCTGTGATCTTCTAGGAAGATTATATCAGCTCATTCTAACACCGTGCAGTGCATAGTTTCAGGAAGTCAGTGTGTGAGTTGCATGTGTATGTGTGTATGTATGTGTGTATCCGTGTGGGTAGGTAGGCAGTATATATGACTGTACATACTTAAATGTGTATGATATTTGTGGATAGAAGGGACTGTGGATATATGTTTGCAGATATTAGCATGTACATAGTATATATTGGGAGAAGGCAACAGCACCCCACTGCAGTACTCTTGCCTGGAAAATCCCATGGACGGAGGAGCCTGGTAGGTTGCAGTCCATGGGGTCGCTAGGAGTTGGACATGACTGAGGGACTTCCTTTTCACTTTCCACTTTCATGCATTGGAGTGGGAAATGGCAACCCACTCCAGTGTTCTTGCCTGGAGAATCCTGGGGACGGCAGAGCCTGGTGGGCTGTCGTCTGTGGGGTCGCACAGAGTCGGACACGACTGACGTGACTTAGCAGTAGCAGCAGTAGTATATATTGAAGGACATCATTTTGTGAAGTGTTTGCGTTTTGGTGGAGTATATATTTTGGCAGGTGTGTCTGAGTGTGGCTGGTATAGATGTTAATTTGATCTTTCCTCTCTTCAGGCCTCATCGGTGAAAACCTTGCTCTGCTGCCCAGAGCTGATAAGAAACATCACCCAGGGAGGATGAATGCCTCTTCTTCTAATCAGGATGAAAATATTGCGAAATATATTCATAATTCTTTGCAGACATCATTGGATAATGTTCAGGACATGTTTTTGAGTTCCCTATCACCGTCTCACAAAGTTGTACCCTTCAAGATCAGCTCTAGACCATCAGCCTAAGAGTTACTCTTTAGAATCAGGAACAGGAATCAAAGACAAAAAGAAGATAACAATGTTCCTAGAACTTGTTAAAGAAGACTAAGAAATTGGGGATGTTAGTGATTTTTAAGTATCTGTCTTTAATTCCCTTTCCTCACCCCAAAGGGAACTGATAACAGGGACAGAAACATATAATGCAAAGATGATTAAGGTTAAGTGGAAAACTACCCATCTGGACTGAAGGAAGGCTTGGCAAAATGTAAATATGAAAAGGACTTTCTAATCCCCTGGTCACAACAATTTTCAAGTCTGTAAGGATCATTTCTGAGAAACTGTTGAGGGTTGGAGAAGAGTCAGAAAGCTAAAAAGTAACACCATTTCCCAATGGCTCTGAAGGCAGATGCAAAAAGAAGATGCCATTGCACAAAAAACACCTAAATTTGGCAAGAGAACTTCTTTATAGGAAAGTGAGCAAGTGGGATCTGCTAAACAAGATATCTGCTTCAGGACTCAGACGCTCTGAGGTATACAAAATTTTCAGAGTGAAGGCTGAAGATAGCCACAGAGGGTGCTATGGTGCAGCTGCTGGTGGCATGCAGCCTCTAACCTGCGATGGATCACCCTCAGCAGCTTCCCACACAGTTCCCAAGTGATGAATAGAAACAGCCATGGCAGATGCAGCCTGCCATCCAACCTGGGGGCCCATCGGACACCTGGTGGCCAAAATAACAGAGCTTCCTAAGCTCTACCGGGCTTACCTACAGGCAAACTTGGGAGCTGGGGAGGGTCATGGTTCTGCATAGTACACAGTCTCTGGATTTCCTCTCTCTACCAATTACCGTCCATATAGCTCAGAAGTCACAAGTTGGAAGCCTGTGAAGCAGTCTCAGTCACAATATACATTGTTTGGTCTGAATAGTGCTTAAGCATTTAAAATATTAGCTCTCAATTTTTAACTATTAGGTAGTATCGCATCCAGAGAAGGCAATGGTGCCCCATTCCAGTGTTCTTGCCTGGAAAATCCCGTGGACGGAGGAGACTGGTGGGCTGCAGTCCATGGGGTCGCGAAGAGTCAGACACGACTGAGCGACTTCACGTTCACTTTTCACTTTCATGCATTAGAGAAGGAAATGGCACCCCAGTCCAGTGTTTTTACCTGGAGAATCCCAGGGACAGGGGAGCCTGGTGGGCTGACGTCTTGGGGTCGCACAGAGTCGGACACAACTGAAGCAACTTAGCAGCAGCAGCAGCAACAGTGTCGTATCAGAATAAAACCCTAGAATTATAATTTCTCTTTAAAAATTAACATATCTGTTTACACTGATTCCACATTCTTATTTACCGATGACTGGTACCTAAGAGAGGGAATGTGTCCTTCAATTTGTCCAGTCCCCACCCACTCTTTATAGCATCCCTGCTAAAACCAAATCCTGATTATCACTTACCATGGCTGGATGCTGGGGTTTATTATTATTATTATTACTTGATAGGAAAGTAGGATTTATTGGTGGGCATGAGTAAGGAGGGGATAACACCAAGGATCTCGTGAGTACAGGGCTCACCATTTGTCCAGAGGCCACAACTGGGGATGTATTTGAGCCTATAGCCATCCAGGATAAGCTGCTTTTCTGCTACACTGTCTTAAAATTTATCCACATTAAACTTAATAAAGCCCCACTTCTTGGAGATGTGGATCTTCTGGCAGCCAGGGAACTTGAACTTGGCCCTGCAGAGTTCAATCACATGCTCCTTGTTCTGCAACTTGGTGCGGATGGACATTATTATGACTTGGCCAATATGGACCCTGGCCACTGACCTGGGGCTTTCCAAAGCCACCACATATACCTGTCTGGAGCCTATCAGCTCCAACACAGGACAACATCTTGTTGATGCAGGTGACAGGGAAGGGTTGGAGCCACATTTGGATGTGGAAGCCACCTTTGCCACAGCTTTTCACCATGTTCTTGTTGGCACAAACCCAGGCAGCCTCCAGGGCTTTGGAGGAGAGCTGCTCATACTCATCTGACACCATGTGGCCACAGAGTGGGAACTCATCCACTTTTGCCTTCTTCCACTCCAGGTCAAAGATGTGGATCTTACAATCAGGGATATCTCGGACGAAGGAAGATTTTGAGTACGGCTTGTTCGTACAATATCTATAACACCAGGTGGGGCAGAGGCCCATGGTGACACCAGGATTTCCAGTGGTGAGCCGAAGGGAAAAGGCTGGGATTTGTTATGATTTTTATATACTTAACTTCATTTGCATTATCTACCTTGATCCTGAAAGTGTTTGAATCGGCATCTCCCTATACAGAGCAAATGTCAAACGATCATTTCTAACCCTAACTTTCCTGCTGAGCTGCCAACTGCTTTTTATTTCAGTTTGGGAATTGGACATTTTGAAATATTTTTTCCGGTGTTTTAATCTCAGCCTGTAACAAGCCTGTAACAAGAACGGTAATGCTATTTTGAGAGAATGAAATCAGAAGTTGAGAATAAGGGAAAAAAATTATCTTGACTTGCTTCATTCAGTTCAGTTCAGTCACTCAGTCGTGTCAGACTGAACAAGTCAAGATACTTTTTTCCTTTATGCTCAACTTCTGATTTCATTCTCCTTCAAAATAGCATTAATGTTCATTGTCTAGACACCAGGCCGAGTTTGGCAGACATCTTTAACCCTACCCCTTCTGATCAGTTGCCAAGGCCTAGAGTTGGACCATAAAGAAGGCTGAACATCGAATAACTGCTTTCAAGGTGTAGTGCTGGAGAAGACTCTTGAGTCCTTTGGACAGCAAGAAGATCAAACCAGTCAATCCTAAAGAAAATCAACCCTGAATATTGACTGGAAGGACTGACGCTGAAGCTCCAATACTTTGGCCACCTGATGCAAAGATCTGACTCACTGGAAAATACCTTGATGCTGGGAAAGATTGAAGGTAAAAGAAGAGGGTGGCAGAGGATGGATGGTTAGATAGCATCACCAACTGAATGGACATGAATTTGAGCAAACCCTAGGAGACAGTGAAAGACAGGGAAGGACTGGTGTGCTGCAGTCCACGGGGTCACAAAGAGTTGGACATGACTTAGCGACTGACCAACACAACAACACAACTACATTTGCAACATTGTCCCTTCTTTTGCCTCTTACCATGGGCAGATTTCTCCCTCCCCAGTCCTTCTGTTCCATCTAGACTATTGCCATAGCCTACCGGTCACCTTATGGCAGAAAGTGGAAAAGAACTAAAGAGCCTCTTGATGAAAGTAAAAGAGGAAAGTGAAAAAGTTGGCTTAAAGTTCAACATTCAGACAACTAAAATCATGGCATCCGGTCTCATGGCAAATAGATGGGGAAACAGTAGAAACAGTCGCTGACTTTATTTTTAGGGGCTCCAAAATCACTGCAGATGGTGACTGCAGCCATGAAATTGAAAGACGCTTACTCCTTGGAAGGAAAGTTATGACCAACCCAGAGAGCATATTAAAAAGCAGACATTACTTTGTCAACAAAGGTCCATCTAGTCAAGGCTATGGTTTTCCCAGTAGTTATGTATGGATGTGAGAGTTGGACTATAAAGAAAGCTGAGTGCCGAAGAATTGATGCTTTTGAACTGTGGTGTTGGAGAAGACTCTTGAGCGTCCCTTGGACTGCAAGGAGATCCAACCAGTCCATCCTAAAGGAGATCAGTCCTGGGTGTTCATTGGAAGGACTGATGTTGAAGCTGAAACTCCAACATTTTGGCACCTGATGCAAAGAACTGACTCATTGGAAAAGACCCTGATACTGGGAAAGATTGAGGGCAGGAGGAGAAGGGAACGACAGAGGATGAGATGTCTGGATGGCATCACTGACTCGATGGACATGAATTTGGGTAAACTCCAGGAGTTGGCGAGGACAGGGAGGCCTGGTGTGCTGCAGTTCATGGGGTCGCAGAGTCTGACACGATTGACTGACTGGTTATTCTGCCCTCCAGTCTCTCTTCACTTCAATCCACACTGAAAACTTGCCAGAATAATTTTCTTTGAACAATATACTAAACATGTCACTTTTTCAGCTTTTAAAAGACTTCAAAGGCTTCCCATTGCCTACAGCATTAATCAAGTATCCCTTTTCTGGCATTCAAGTCCCTGCACCCTAGGACTTCTTAGTATAGTAACTCAGATCACTAGAGAGTTGGGTAAAAATTCAGATTAAGCAGCCTCTTTCTTCCTTGAGGCTCTGATTCTGTGGTTTGAGATGAGATGTAGGCCTATTTGTCATAAGAACCCAGGCCACTCTGATGCAATCGTCCATGAACCTCACGCAACACAGCCTGTCTTAGAGGCACTCTTAGGGCACCTAAACACCTGCCCCATCTGCCCAGACCCCATGATCTGTGTCAGCACCTCGCCTGCTGCAGCACCGGGCTCGTAACTGTTGGCTGAACTGGTGGGGATCAGGCTTATGCAAAAAGTAGTCTGTACCCCCGACAGCATTCTGAAGGCCACCTCAGAGACACCTTGTTTATCCTTTATTTGTATTATTTACTATTGCTGTTGTTTTGGCTGCATCACACAGCATACAGGATTTTAGCTTCCCTGATCAGCGATCAAACCTGTGCCCCCTTCAGTGGACTGCCAGGGAAAGCTCCCTCAGAAGCCTAGTTTAGAAGAGCAAATAGCAGTCTCTTTAAACAGGAGGCCTCTTTCATCTTGATACTTGAGACACATTCAGACACACTTGTTTTTGTTGACCACAACAAAAACAAGTTTTTGTTTGGATTCTAATCCTGAATCTGCCACCTGGTATCTATGACAAGGCAAATCTTTAATTTCTCTAATCCTCAATTGTTCTGATCTTTATAATGAGGACAATAAGTTCTTCCCAGAGTTATTGGGTAGATGAATAGTTATATATAGAAAGTACTTAGTGTAATGCTTAAATATCATAGATAAGTATGTATACTTATTTTTGACATAAATATCATAAATAAATAAACCACAGCCTGATATTGCTAACAGTCAGAAGTGAGGTTTTCAGAAATCATCTACACAAGATTTTTAATTTTTCAGATGAAAAAAAGGAGGCCATGAGATGGGAAAAGATGCCCAATGTCACACAGCTATTTAGGGCAGGATTAGGACTAGAACCTCTGTCTCTCACCTCTAGAGAGCCCTTCCCATTTTTCCACATCCCTTCTTGTGACACATGCTTCATTCATCCCCTCATTCATTTATTCTCTTACTTAGGGAGTATTTATTGAGTACCCTTGGTGCCAGGCTCTGGAGGAACAGTGGTGGGTTTTGGAGTGGCAGCTGTTGGAGGCTGAAGGCAGGATACGGTCAGGTGGGGTGGGAGGTGGAGAGCCCAAGGGGCAGAAAAATTCAGCTGTGCATACACATGGTGATGTTTCCTCAGGGGGAGGCAGAAATTTGGGACAGAGAGAAAGACTGGGAGCCTTTGAGAGAGAAAGAGTGAGGGTCAAAGACAATGGTACAGCAGGACGAAACGACCTTCAGAGAAAGTGATGAGGAGCGATGGTTGGAATAGGGAGGGCAGAGCAGGAAGATGTAGCCTCACCAAGTGGGCCTGAAGGGGTGTGGGCTGTGATGGAGCAATAAGCTCCCCTCGAGAGGCTCCTGTTTCAGGTAAGGTCAGGAGTTGCAGAAAGTGCTTGGATGAGGTTGAGGTTAGCAGGGACTTTGCTGGATGCGAGGGTTCGGGAGGGAGGTGGGGGGAGTCATGTTAGTGGAGGGCACTTCCATAGAGGTGTGGGAGTGAGTGTGTTTGCCCTTTGCACAGTGGCCAGTGTGGGAAGGAGTGAAGGTTCAGTCCAGCCTGTGCCTCGGGAGACAGCTGAGCCTAGGGTCTCAGTCACAAAGACACGAGGCCCGGAGGGTTGCTCCCAGGGGTCAGTCGGGACTGCAGGTGGCCTCTGTGGCTTGGAAGACTGAGGCCTCCAGGTTCCTGGAGCTGGGCTCTCAGGGTCTGCTTTGCGCTTCCCAAAGCCACCTTTCACGCCTTCACGTCATCCTTCACCGCACTGGCTCATACAGGCTCTCTCTCCTGCTGGGGAGAGTGATGGAAGGTTTTACTACTTCATCAGACTTGTGGCACAGGCTGATGGTATGAAGGGGATCTGCTCCCCCAAAGATGGCGGTGCCCCTGAGGGTTGCTTCTCAGCTGCTGTGCCCTGCTGACCCACAAGAGGAGTGCTCCAGCTCCGATCTCCTTCACCAGCATGGGCCTGCGGTAGGGGCTGAGTGTGCGTGAGAGAGAGTGAAAGAGTGATGGGGTGGGAGCTTGAGCAGGGGAGATGTGGACAGATGGTCAGACCAGGATTTGGTTGGAAAGGTCCCCAGAGATGTTTTTTCACTTCTGTAATTGCCTAGGTGCATCATAGGAGCAAAAGGATAGGAACTATCTGTTAAAAGTCTGATATCCTGGAGGCCCCTCCCCCTAAGAATGTGACCTCCACACCTTCACCCTCCGGGCCTTCTCCAACAGTGCTAGAAGGTGTGACTGCAAGTGCCGGAAACTCAACAGGGGAACACATGGACTTGGGGACAGCAGCAGATCTGAAGCTGTATTTATTGCCTCTTTCCCAAACTGAGAGGACAGACACGTTGTAAATACTCCTCATCCTCACTCCCTGAAGCCCAGGACAAACCCCCTTCATCTCCAGACAGAAAACAAGAGAAGAGTTGCCGCAAATGTTGTTTTGGCAAAACCTTAATGGGCTGGGCCTCCTGTGGCTAGGTGTCTGGGGTAGGCAGGAAGCTGGCATCACAGTTGTGATGGCCAGAAACCCCCTGGGGAGGGGGTTAATGTGTGGAGAAAGACAGACTCAAGAAATGGGGACACGAAGAGAATCTAAAGAAGAGGTACCGTAGTGGCCAGCTCTGGCTTCAGGGCCCAAGGTGTTTCTCAGCTGCGCATGGCTCCCAGCCCAGGGAGGCTGAGCATTTCATCCATGTGGTTCACAGAAGGGAGCCTGGTGGGCAGACAGGGAGTCACCTCCCTGAGCCACACCCTGTGTATCTATAATAAGAGAGTGTAGGCCAGGAGACCCATCTTGCTGCTTCCATAATATGTGTGAATCCCTAATGTGGGAACATGGGATCCGAGGAATCTGAAGTTATTCTCAGTAGCATTTAGTGTCATCCTCAACTGAGCTTTAGTGAGAGCCCATAATGACAAGAGTAATCAGGTCAGGATAATAGCTGGGAAAATAATGATCAACATCCTTTCCCATGTTTCCTTCTGTGCTCAGCTCAAGGCTTCCTTCATGGCTCAGGAAACTCCCCTGAGGTCAGGGGTTGAGTCCCACTGAGTCAGAGAGTCAGGTGGTCCTGGGTATTTTCAGCATTAGAGATGTGGTCCCACGGTGAAAGCTCCTGAGGAGAGTGGAGACAGGGATATTATGAGATATGTCTAATAGGGCTTTGAGAAGGTTGAGCCCCTAAAGCTGAGCAGAATGGATTATGTTCTTAGTGGGGATGGGTAACCTCCTAGAAAGAGAACAACTCCCTGACCCCCAGGTTTTGAATTCAAAGAAGAATTTAAGCTGTTCAGTCATGCCAGGCTTCCCTGTCCTTCACTATCTCCCTGAGTTTGCTCAAACTCACATCCACTGAGTCAGTGATGCATCCAACCATCTCATTCTCTGCTCTGCAACTTCTCCTTCTGCCCTCGATCTTTCCCAGCATCAGGGTCTTTTCCAAGCATCCTTATTTAAAAATGCATGTAAGTCCAGGAAGACACCAACCACCCTTTTCTAGCCAGATTCCAGGAGAAGGGAATCTGCCTAAGAACTTGAGCAGACAGAAGGTTTGGGCCCGTCTCACTGAATTTGTAGAGAGGCACAGAAGTGTGGGTAGGGATTAGAAAGAGCTGAATTACCATGCAAAAGAAAACAGGAAGAATCTGTAAGGAAAGGGCCTGAAATCCAGCTCACATAGCAAAAACACTGATGGATCAGCAACATAATTCCTAAACTAATTTGACTTAAGAAAAAGAGAAGCTCAAAACTAGAGCCAACCTTGCTCCCAGAGGAATCTGGAATATTTTGAGGAGGGGCACTGGATTTGCTATAGGCCTTAGAATGAAGTTCTGAACCAATCTTGGCTAGCACCTAAGGAGCAGTGGACCTCAGCTGACAAACACCCATTGGGAATATGGCCTTAGGTGCCACACTCAAGCACCTGACCTTTAATGAGGACAACCACCTCCAAAAGGAGGGTAACTGCCAGCCCACTGTGCAATTTACTTCTCAGCAACTCAGCACAGTTCTCCCTGGCAGGGAAGGGGTTCTGTGGGGATCACTGAGCCAGGAAGTGGAGAAAGAGGGTGAGGTAAGTATTGCAGAGATTCATCTTGTCTGAGCCTCCCATGCCTCGGTGCCATGTGTATATGAGTCATAAATCAATCACTAGACCCCAGGATCTGAACACCTTTTCTCCTCCTTGTTTTAAAGTGATCAAAAGGAAGGAGGCTTGGTCCCCATCCTCAAGGGTAGAAGGTGGAAGCTCTTCATCTACTTTGAAAGAAATGATTCCTGACCTCAAGAAACTCCAAGCTGGGGACAAGGAGGAGGCATGCATACAGAGGACATACATGCAAAGCTGCCAGCAAACATAGTCTGAAGTTAATGAAGGGGTTGGAATGGAGGCAGCAGTAGACAGTTGGTTTCCAGTATGAAATAGTTTGCTGGCCCTTGAAGTTCTGAGCTAGATTTGCAGGTCTTATTAGTAGGGGCAGAAGACAGTCCAGTACTGTACAAGCATTCACACGACTGCTCACCCACTGGCTTTTGGCAATTCTGGTTTCTTTCCCGGGTTTAACGGGAAAGGTCATCTCAAGCATGCTCACAACACTTGCTTACTAGTAGGGGCCCAAAACAGCCCATCACTGCCACGGCAGCACAAACGGCAGACACCAAGTGATTTTGTTTATAAAGCTTAAGCTTTTCCATAGGGTCAAAGGGCATCCCAGAGTGGCTGGGTGAGGCCCCAGAAAGGCAGGTTCTGGAAGCCAAGTCAGCATCTGGGCCTCTGTTGATCCCTTCCTGAGAAGGGGCACCTGAATAGGCTCTTCTAGGGTACATTGCTATCCTGCTTATTTAACTTATATGCAGAATACATCATGAGAAACGCTGGGCTGGATGAAGCACAAACTGGAATCAAGATTGCCGGGAAAAATATCAATAACCTCAGATGTGCAGATGACACCACTCTTACGGCAGAAAGTGAAGAACTAAACAGCCTCTTGATAAAAGTGAAGGAGGAGAGTGAAAAAGTTGGTTTGAGGCTCAACACTCAGAAAACTAAGATTATGGCATCCGGTCTCATCACTTCATGGCAAATAGATGGGTAGACAGTGGAAACAGTGACAGACTTTCTTTTCTTGGGCTCCAAAATCACTGTGGATGGTGACTGCAGCCATGAAATTAAAAGATGCTTGCTCCTTGAAAGAAAAGTCATGACCAACCTAGACAGCATATTAAAAAGCAGAGACATTAGTTTGCCAACAAAGGCCATCTAGTCAAGGCTATTGTTTTTCCTGTGGTCATGTATGGATGTGAGAGTTGGACTATAAAGAAAGCTGAACACCAAAGCATGGTTGCTTTTGAACTGTGGTGTTGGAGAAGACACTTGAGGATTCCTTGGACTGCAAGGAGATCCAACCAGTCCATCCTAAAGGAAATCAGCCCTGAATATTCATTGGAAGGACTGATGTTAAAGCTGAAACTCCAGTTCTTTGGCCACCTGATGCGAAGAGCTGACTCATTGGAAAAGACCCTGATGCTGGGAAAGATTGAAGGCAGGAGAAGGGGTCAACAGAGGATGAGATGTCTGGATGGCATCACTGACTCGATGGACATGAGTTTAAGCTCTGGGAGTTGGCGATGGACAGGGAGGCCTGGCGTGCTGCAGTCCATAGAGCTGCAAAGAGTTGGACACTACTGAGCGACTGAACTGAACTGAAGGTACAAAGTGACCACCATAATTTTGCACAGCACTTCTGTTTCCAAAGCTGTTTTACAAGAACAAGTTGAACGCCCATTTGATGCTCACAACCACTCCATAAGGCAAACCACTCCATAAGGCACTTCTATACTATGCTCACAAGCACTCCATAAGGCACTTCTATACTTCAGGGATAAGGAAAATGAGGCTGGCACCAACTATGAGGTTTGTTTAAGGTTATCCAGCAGAAGCTAGGCTGTCCTTCCCACCACGCTGCACTGGCCTCTCCTCACAGCCTCTGGGTCGGACTTGAGGGCCCCAGAGCGTGACAGGATCATGTGAGTGTGTCTATCAAAGGCAAGGTGTCATCTGCATTTCAGTCCTGCTCTGAACGTTTCAGGAGAAACACAAAGACGAGCGTTCTAGGAGACAGTGTCTGGGAAGGCTGCCTCCCTGGGCACTCCAGCTCTCTGGAGGAGATGGAAACCCACCTCTTCTCTCCGAACCTTTGCGGGACCTGGGAGACGTTGGGAAGATGTGAGCCTGGCCAGAGATCGCGGGCCGCTGTTGCCCGGCCTCCGGCTCCGCGGAGCCCTCAGGAGTCTGCGCCCTATAAGGGCTGCGCTTCCGGTGGTCGGGTAGTTACGCGCGGCGGCCACGTCAGCGACGGGGAGAGCGGGTGGCCGCGACTCGGCTGGGAGAGCGGTGACGCTGGCGGGGGAGAGGGAGGGGGAAGGAGGCGGGAGGGGAGGGGGAGGGGGAAAGGGGGCAGGGGGAGGGGGGCGGCCCCGACTCGGCTGGGAGAGCGGAGACGCTAGCGGGAGAGTGGGAGGAGGAAGGAGGCGGGAGGGGAGGCGAGGAGTGGAGGGAGGAGGACGGGAGGGGAAGAGGAAAAGGGGGCGGGGGTGGGGGGGGAGCTGGCGGACGCGACTCGGCTGGGAGAGTGGTGACGCTGGCGGGGGAGAGGGAGGGGTAAGGAGGGAGGAGGGGATGGGAGAGGAAGAGGAGAGGGGGGGAGGGGAGGGGGGGAGGGGGAGGGGCGGGGGCTGCCGCGACTCGACTGGGAAAGCAGTGACGCTGGCGGGGGCGGGGCAAGGGGGAGGGGTGGGGGAGGGCCGGCAAGGTTAACTCGTGCCAGGGCGGCCAATTCTGAACTTCCTCTTTACCCTGTGTGTGTAAATGTGGGTTCACCACGGGGGTCGCCTGCATGACCACTTTCCGTCCTTGTGAGGGCGCAGATGTTTGTATTCTGGGCACTCTGTTTTGTCTCTAGTTGTCAAGCATGTGCGTTTCACCTTACAGCCTTGGAGACAGATGAGCAAATTTGCTGGGTAAGACAGTCGCAGCTGTCTACTGTTTCCTTTGTTAAACCATCAAAGTGTCTTGGTACTTGTGCTTCCAGAGACTCTCAGACCTCGAAAGTCTCCCCGGAGGCACTGGTGTAAGGGACTGGCTTCCCTTTAACTAAGCTGCCTCCTCTCGCTGTTCTGTGCTGTGCTTAGTCACTCAGTCCTTCCTGTCTGACTCTGCGACCCCATGGACTGTAGCCCACCAGGCTCCCCTGTCCATGGGATTCTCCAGGCAAGAATACTGGAGTGGGTTGCCATGCCCTCTTCCCATGGCATCTTCCAAACCCAGGGATCGAACCCAGGTCTCCTGCATTGCAGGCGGATTCTTTACCCCCTGAGCCACCAGCGAAACCCACCACCACCCTAGCCAAATCAAATAAAAACAGGTCGGCCCTGGAGTTGAAGGAAGAAGCAGAAAAAAAGGAAGACGCCTAGTGCTGGGTGCTAAGTCACTTCAGTCATGTCTGACTCTTTGTGACCCTATGGACTCACCAGCTCACCAGGCTCCTCTGTCCATGGGATTTTCAAGGCAAGAATACTGGAGTGGGTTGCCATTTCCTTCTCCAGGTCAGTAAACAGAAAAGGAAGAGAAATCACAAGAGAAGCTCAAGGCTCACATTTCAACCAGGCTTCATGGAGCCTCCAGTGCGGGGGTGGTGTCAGGAGTGGGGGCACTGCTCATTTCTGAGTTCAGCTTGCCAGGGTGGAAGCTGTTGGAGCGCCTCTGTCTCCCAGGATGGAGGGAGGGAGGAATGGTGAGGGGAACAATGGGTGGTAAAGGGATTCTAAAATGAAGTGAGGAGGGTTACACAACAGAGGGTGTGACAGAAACAGGACATGGAAGAGTCAGAAACCCAGCCAGAGGCTGGGATGCAGGGGCACTTGGCTGCCCTACTGGAGGAGCTCAGGCATAGGGGAAGGTCCCCAGGGCTTCCCAGGCTGTCCCTTTGCACCCACCCACTCTCCCCCGCTAAAGACTCACTTCCTCTCCCTAGTTCCTCTTGATAACAGGTTCTACTTCCTCATGCAAGAGCTCTAATCCACCCCCACTCCTCTGACCTGCACCCTTGCCCTGGCAGCCCATTTCCTCTCCTGCTGGTTCCTGGAAACAAAGAACCGCCCTCTTTGGTAGTAAAAGAGGAGGCTAGTTCATCTTTCTTCTGCTCCTGGCCTCCAAAATCCCAGACTCAGTCAGGCACCCCTCAGGGGCTTGGGGCCACCACCGCCCCCCCATCTTTGTGGGGCATGGAGCTGCCCCACGCGGGGTGGGTAGCCTGGCCCCAGCTCGGCCCGAGGACCCCTGGCTGCTCCTGCTGCTGTCCAGCCACCAGCCCTTATCAGCATGGCCCCCTTACTTTTTACCACTGTGATTTTCCAAGGGCTGCAGTGGGCCTTGCCCAAAGTTGGGAGGAAGCTGCCTTTGTAGAAGACAAGGTTTCCTGCTCCATAAGCTTTTACAAGACTTCCCCAGGCAAACTGCCACATAGGAGAAAGAACTTGAGTCAGAAGCCACTAGAGTTCATGGCCACTCAGAAACGTCTCTAAGCCTCAGTTTCCTCGTCTGAGAAATGAGGGTGGAGGAATCTGCTTACAGAGTGGTCATCAGGGTCAAATGAAGTGTGGTTGTAAAGATGTAAGCGGTATAAGCAGCATGTTGTTACTTCTGCCTGCCACTCACATAGAGCCCAGGTCACCACCATCTCCAAAAGGGAAGACACCTTCCTCAAACATCAAATCAAGTCTCCCCTCCTTGGGCAGCTACTGTGTCCTCAGGACTTACCCAAATTGGACCATGGAGAAGAGTGTCTGTTACTTAAGGGTATGGGAAACATCTTTTAAGGTTTTTCCCATGGTTTGTGTGCTTGTCTTACCTGCTTCCCTTTAGGCATGGCTCAGATGGTAAGACTTCTCTGGTAGCTCAGACGGTAAAGCATCTGTTTATGAGGCAGGACACCTGGGTTCAGTCCCTGGGTTGGGAAGATCCCTTGGAGAAGGAAATGGCAATCCACTCCAGTACTGTTGCCTAGAAAATCCCATGGACAGAGGAGCCTGGTAGGCTACAGTAATCTGCCTGCAATGCGGGAGACCCACGTTTGATCCCTGTGTAGGGAAGATCCCCTGGAGAAGGAAATGGCAATCCACTCCAGTATTTTTCTATGGAGAATTCCTTGGACAGATGAGTCTGGTGGGCTACTCCATGGGGTCGCAGAGTTGGATACCTCTGAGTGACCACACTTTCTTTCTTTGTGTGCTTGTCTTATCTGCTTCTACCCCTTTCTCAGCATCATGAAAATTTAAGCTCATTCCCTGTGTTACCTGACAGTATAGAGTAACAAGTATACTGAATGAAGCGTGTACTTGGGAGAGGGCAAACAGCCAGACAGCTTCTTGGGGGTAAACTTTATTTTTAACACATGAGGCTTCATAGACAAATCATTGTTTGGCTGTAGAGGGGTTTTGTATATTCTGAACTTATGGATCAAGCTAATTTGGGATCCACAGAAGAACCGGAGATCAAATTGCCAATATCCGCTGGATCATCAAAAAAGCAAGAGTTCCAGAAAAACATCTATTTCTGCTTTATTGACTATGCCAAAGCCTTTGACTGTGTGGATCACAATAAACTGTGGAAAATTCTGAAAGAGATGGGAATACCAGACCACCTGATTTGCCTCTTGAGAAATTTGTATGCAGGTCAGGAAGCAATAGTTAGAACTGGACATGGAACAACAGACTGGTTCCAAATAGGAAAAGGAGTACATCAAGCCTGTATATTGTTACCCTGCTTATTTAACTTATATGCAGAGTACATCATGAGAAACGCTAGACTGGAAGAAACACAAACTGGAATCAAGAGTGCCGGGAGAAATATCAATAACCTCAGATATGCAGATGACACCACCCTTATGGCAGAAAGTGAAGAGGAACTATAAAGCCTCTTGATGAAGGTGAAAGTGGAGAGTGAAAAAGTTGGCTTAAAGCTCAAGATTCAGAAAACGAAGATCATGGCATCTGGTCCCATCACTTCATGGGAAATGGAGAAACAGTGGAAACAGTGTCAGAGTTTATTTTGGGGGGCTCCAATATCATTGCAGATGGTGATTGCTGCCATGAAATTAAAAGACGCTTACTCCTTGGAAGGAAAGTTATGACCAACCTAGATAGCATATTGAAAAGCAGAGATATTACTTTGCCAACAAAGGTTCATCTAGTCAAGGCTATTTTTTCTGTGGTCATGTATGGCTATGAGAGTTGGACTGTGAAGAAGGCTGAGCTCTGAAGAATTGATGCCTTTGAACTGTGATGTTGGAGAAGACTCTTGAGAGTCCCCTGGACTGCAAGGAGATCCAACCAGTCCATTCTGAAAGAGATCAGCCCTGGGATTTCTTTGGAAGGAATGATGTTAAAGCTGAGACTCCAGTACTTTGGGCACCTGATGCGAAGAGTTGACTCATTGGAAAAGATTCTGATGCTGGGAGGGATTGGGGGCAGGAAGAGAAGGGGACGACAGAGGATGAGATGGCTGGATGGCATCACTGACTTGATGGACGTGAGTCTGGGTGAACTCCAGGAGTTGGTGATGGACAGGGAGGCCTGGTGTGCTGCGATTCATGGGGTCGCAAAGAGTTGGACACGACTGAGCGACTGAACTGAACTGAAGCGAAGCGAAGCTAAGCTAAGTCACTTCAGTTTGTCCGACTCTGTGTGACCCCATAGACGGCAGCCCACCAGGCTTCCCTGTCCCTGGGATTCTCCAGGCAAGAACATTGGAGTGGGTTGCCATTTCCTTCTCCAATGCATGAAAGTGAAAAGTGAAAGTGAAGTTGCTGAGTCGTGTCTGACCCTCAGCGACCCCATGGACTGCAGCCTTCCAGGCTCCTCTGTCCATGGGATTGTCCAGGCAAGAATACTGGAGTTGGGTTCTCTGTGGGATCCCCTAGGCGTTCAAAAAGGCAGCTGCCTCCAGGAGGAGGCCAGATAGTGAAAGTCGCTCGGTTGTGTCTGAGTCTTTGCGACCCTATGGAATATACAATTCATGGAATTCTCCAGGTCAGAATACGGGAGTGGATAGCCAGTTCCCTTCTCCAGGGGATCTTCCCAATCCAGGGATTGAACTCAGGTCTCCCGCATTGCAGGCGGATTCTTTACCAACTGAGCCACCAGGCAACTGAGCAAAGCCAAACCCTGAGGTGGGGTGGGGTGGGGGGAGGGGCGTCCCTCCTTTTAGAGGATAAAGTTTCATGGTTCCAGCTCTGAAGAGTGTCCCTCCCAGGCCATGTTATCTCTCAGAGATGTGCCGGAGAGCAAGCATACCCAGCAGCTTCCTGTCCGAAAGCGGCTGGCACTGCATGCTATCTGTGAGCTGCCCTTAGTTGCTGAGGCAAATGAGCCTCTAGGGTGTGAATCCTTGGCCAAATAAACTCCCTGCTGCCCCAAGGAGCAGAAGGTTCTAGAAGGCACAGGATAGCTTTGTTTCTGGCTTATTAAGCTGACCTAGAACTAGAATGGAGAGGGGTTTTGAATCTCTCTCCAAAGGTCCAGAGAAATTTCCTTGCGGTTGATCGTTGTAACGATAAACTATGGAAAATTCTGAAAGAGATGGGAATACCAGACCACCTGATCTGCCTCTTAAGAAATCTGTATGCAGGTCAGGAAGCAACAGTTAGAACTGGTCATGGAACAACAGACTGGTTCCAAATAGGAAAAGGAGTACGTCAAGGCTGCATATTGTCACCATGTTTATTTAACTTATATGCAGAGTACATCATGAGAAATGCTGGACTGGAAGAAACACAAGTTGGAATCAAGATTGCCGGGAGAAATATCAATAACCTCAGATATGCAGATGACACCACTCTTTTGGCAGAAAGTGAAGAGGGGCTAAAAAGCCTCTTGATGAAAGTGAAAGTGGAGAGTGAAAAGGTTGGCTTAAAGCTCAACATTCAGAAAACGAAGATCATGGCATCTGGTCCCATCACTTCATGGGAAATAGATGGGGAAACAGTGGAAACAGTGTCAGACTTTGTTTTTCTGGGCTCCAAAATCACTGCAGATGGTGACTGCAGCCATGAAATTAAAAGACGCTCGCTCCTTGGAAGGAAAGTTATGACCAACCTAGATAGCATATTCAAAAGCAGAGACATTACTTTACCAACAAAGGTTCGCCTAGTTAAGGCTATGGTCTTTCCTGTGGTCATGTATGGATGTGAGAGCTGGACTGTGAAGAAGGCTGAGCGCCGAAGAATTGATGCTTTTGAACTGTGGTGTTGGAGAAGACTCTTGAGAGTCCCTTGGACTGCAAGGAGATCCAACCAGTCGATTCTGAAGGAGCTCAATCCTGGAGTTTCTTTAGAAGGAATGATGCTAAAGCTGAAACTCCAGTATTTTGGCCACCTCATGCGAAGAGTTGACTCATTGGAGAAGACTCTGATGCTGGGAGGGATTGAGGGCAGGAGGAGAAGGGGACGACAGAGGATGAGATGGCTGGATGGCATCACTGACTCGATGGATGCGAGTCTGAGTGACCTCCGGGAGCTGGTGATGGACAGGGAGGCCTGGCGTGCTGCGGTTCATGGGGTCGCAAAGAGTCGGACACGACTGAGCGACTGATCTGATCTGATCTGATCTGATCGTTGTAACAAGAGCTGCTCTTCACCCAGCAAGCACCCCCAGAATGATCTTCTGTAATAGAGTCAGAAGTGTGTAATGAGAGGTCAGGGTTCAGGCTGCCGTGTCAAATTGCTTGGGCTCAAACCTTAGTTTGAACAAGCAACCTAATATTCTCTGTGCCTCAACCTCCTCATCTGTAAAATGGGAACTACAGGAGTTTCTATCACATAGGATTGTTTGTGACTGATGAGGTAAGGGGTACATAACACTTACGGCTCAATGAATACTGTTATTATGAGAAAGGGCTTTAAAAAGTCTCCTATTCTGTTTCTTTGCTATTATGAAGGTGTGCGCACACACACACACACACACACACACACCCATCTTTTGGCTTCTGAACTCCTGGTTCAGCAAGAGCAAAAAGTTCAGTCCCTTCCTCTGGGTGATGATGGGATAGCAGTTGCTCTGGGCACCATGAGGTAGAAAGTCTGAGAATCTTTTCAGTGTAAGAAATCTGCCTGGCGGAGCATCCCTGACCTGATTCTTTTCAGTCCCTCACCTGACAAATATTTTCTATAATGACGGTGTTTATATTCCAGAACTTTCACATATGTTGTGTCATTTAACCTCCATAATATTCCCACGGAAAAGCCTGTAAAGGTATTATCAGAGAGGCCCCTGGGACCTCCGCTCTAGCAGGCTACTCAGAGTGAGGAGGGGCCCATCCAGCGTGGCCCTGGGCTATTCCACTGCAGAAGCTGCAAGGTGGCTCCATGGGGGCAGAGCTCAGGGTCCACAAGGACAGGGGGACTTACTAACAGGTAGTGGGTTATTTGGGAGCAGACAGTGTGAAGGGAAAAGGGCTACTCCTCTCCCCTCCTCAAATCCTCCCACTTAACCCCTCGTAGAGTACAGGAACTATGTGACCCTACTGCTAGAACCAAGATGGCAAAACTCAGTGCCCTTCAGCCTGCAAACAAGAAACACCAGGTGCCCCAGGGGTCACAGTGCTGGGCTGAATGTCCAAAGAGCTGGCTGGGTCCAGGTCCACCCTGGGCGTACTGTGTGGCTGAGTCACACAACATCTCCGGTCACCTGAGCAGGGCCGTGCTCACAGAGAAGGGGGACAGAGGCTGGTCATCCAGCATGGAGCCTGGACTCAAGAGCTCTGTGAACTTTCAGGCTCTGCCATCAATTTGCTGAGCTTCCGTCCCTTCCACTACACAGTGAGTGAGTGTGTTGAACCAATTGTTCCTAAGGTCCCTGTGAGCTTCGACAGGCTGTGATGACCTCTTGGCAAAATGACCTCAGTTCCTTTCATCTTTTGTAACTTGCCTTTAGTTCATTAATCCAATTTACATCCTTAAAAAAAATTTTTTTTCACTTTAATTTAACATTCCCCAAACAACTATTGTATGCTAGACATTGAGCTGGGTAGTAGAAAATCAGTAATGCCAAGATAGCTGTTTTCAAGGTGCTTCCAGACTAGTGGGGTAAGACAGTTCAATTCAGTTCAGTTCAGTCGCTCAGTCATGTCTGACTCTTTGTGACCCCATGAGCTGCAGCACGCCAGGCCTCCCTGTCCAGCACCAACTCCTGTAGCCTAGCCAAACATGTCCATTGAGTCCGTGATGCCATCCAACCATCTCAAGCACACTGTAATGCGATCCGGGTTTCTGGAAGTCGCAGGAGTCAGGGAAAAGATCCCACCAGGCCAAAGCGGGTGTCCCTGGGAAGAAACTCATCCCCCTCCAGGAGGAAGGGGAAGTGGGATTAGCCTTGAGTACTAACCTCTTTTGGCCAAACTCTGTGCTAGATATCTTATAAACGCTACTTCATTTCATCCTTATAACAATCTTTGGAATTAAGTATTAAGCCCATTTTATACTTGAACAGCGATTTAGCACGCAAGCACATAATTGAGTAGACTAAGATTCAGGGTACTTAAAGCCATATGGAGACTTAAATTCAAGTCTAGAGGCCATGTTTTTTTTTTTGTCCAACTGACAGAATGTGAAGGACGTGAGTAGTTGAGACTGAATACTGCTCAGTATGAGCCCTGCTGACCTTTGCTAAATCTTCCTTGTCCCTCCCTCTGGCCAACAGGAGAAGTGCCACCTCTTTCTTCCATGGGTTGGTTTCCATCCATGTTTAGTGGCCCAGCTGCTCTGGTCTCCCTGTTTCCCTGAAGACTAGCCAGGGAGTTTCACTGCAGCTGAGCACCATGCTCTGACCTGTCCATGTTTAATGGCAGCAAGACTCTTATCTCAGTTTCCTAAATTGTTTGGGTTACCCTGGCACAGGGAGCTGGGCACTGGGGGAGGCAGCAGATGGGGGAGGCAGATTCTTCAGTCACTTCTTTGCTATGCAGAAGGAATAGAAATTATTGGAGCATAAAATATGAAAGGGCAGGAGGCATGGAGGGTGGTATGGAGACACACTACAGTGGACAGAACACCCAGCTGCGTGTTTGTATGGCTCTGACCATCCTCTCCTCCATCCTGCTTCCTCTCAGCCATTTCCAGCAGCAATTGCACAGAGTCTTTTCACTGTCCATTCACAGAATCTTCTTGGGAGACCCAAAACTTGTTGGGGAGGAGGTGTGAGTGGATGAATTTCTATAGGGCTTAAACACACATTTCTTTTAAGCCCAGTTTTATGCCCCATGAACATCTGAATCTGTTTATTTCCAGGGGAAAACACAGCAACATTTGCCACTCTTATGAACTGTTGAAACCAGGGACACAGGCGTGTTGCAAAGGTCACACTGACCATATTTCAGCAGAGCCCTGCCGTTAGCCTATGAGTCCTGGATCCTGCCACTAGAGTGCCCTGAGTGGGGATGACAGGGTCCAGTCCTACCCCCGGTGCCCATGGAATGCCTGGAGCAGATAGTCAAGGTCTATTTGGGAAGTAGAAAGTCATGATTCAAACACAGCAGCAGAGACGACTCAGATGTTATTTACAAGCCCAGTTCCCAAGCTGAGAGGGAGGGGAATGAATTTGCTGCCTTCTCCAGTCTCTCCTGCTCTCTGGCTCTCTCACACCCTGTCACCAGTCCTTGCCTTTCTGTCTTCTTTCTACTACTCAGGAGCACCCAGGAGTATTTAATGTGTCACTCTCAGCTGGGAGCCCAGAGAGCGTGTTCTCAGGACAGAGAGAGGTGCTTGGGAGTGGGGCCAAAGGCTCACCACTAGTGACAAAGGATCAAGAGAGGTTCCTAGTCATGGGATTGGTGGGGCAAGGAGGGGCAGAGAGGTCCCACTGAGTGGGTTGACATGGCCCTGCCCCATAGGGCCTCTGTCTGGTGGAAGTTAAAGAGGGCACGATCCTTTCTTAGGAAGACTTACATGGGAAGCAGGTGGGAAATAAGGACAGGGAAGGGTGATTTCATATTTACTTCACTCCCAATTCAAATGGTAAGAAAGCCAGTTGACTAAGTAAAAAATGGCCAGCATACAAATAAATGTTCACAAACATTGGACCCTTGATTCCTAGGTTGGGTTTTTGAAGATTAAACCTCTAGAACTGGGAAATTCTGAATGACGTTCCTGAGACTTGGTGGTATCAGGACTGAAGGCATGATAGAGATGGAACTGATTGCTGTGAAAATGTTATGCTACCTCATATACGTGGGGTTTACATACTGATGAAATCCCTTTTCCTGATCTGTTCATTGATCTCTCAGCACACAAGTTTGGCCTTCCCACCAACACTTCATAGTCTTAATCCCTGAAATAGCCCTGATTCTGAAATGCATGTCAGGTGTATAATAATGTTCCCTATCTTGAAATATTATGAGAATTAAATGAGATAATCCTTGTGGAATGCTTCAAACTGTACTTAGCACACAGTAAATATTATATTAATGTGAGCTATTATTCCTGGAGGTAATAGTAAGAGGAAATAGGTAGGCAATTTAGTTTCAACATAAAGGCATGATGCTGTGTAGTCCCCCCTCCATAGTTAATCCTTGTATGATTGAGCTTCACAGTAAAGGAAAACTCCACTGTTGAGCCCCTTCTGTGCCCTAGCATACACCAAGCCCTGAATATAACTGCATTCCATGTGCTTTTCTTTCATAAAGCCACAGATTCATGACTCAGTGGGCCTCTACTATAATGTAGCTACTGGCAGTTCAGTTCAGTCACTCAGTCATGTCTGACTCTGTCACCCCATGAACTGCAGCACGCCAGGCCTCCCTGTTCATCATCAACTCCTGGAGTTTACTCAAACCCATGTCCATCGAGTTGGTGATGCCATCCAACCATCTCATCCTCTGTCATCCCCTTCTCCTCCCACTTTCAATATTTCCCAGCATCAGGGTCTTTTCTAATGAGTCACTTCTTTGCATCAGGTGGCCAAAGAATTGGAGTTTCATCTTCAGCATCTGTCCTTCCAATGAACATCCAGTACTGATATCCTTTAGGATGGACTAGTTGGATTTCCTTGCAGTCCCCAAGACTCTCAAGAGTCTTTTCCAACACCACAGTTCAAAAGCATCATTTCTTCAGCGTTCAGCTTTCTTTTAGTCCAACTCTCACATCCATACATGACTACTGGAAAAACCATAGCCTTGACTAGATGGACCTTTGTTGGCAAAGTAATGTCACTGCTTTTTAATATGCTATTGAGGTAGATAGCATATTCAAAAGCAGAGACATTACTTTGCCAACAAAGGTTCGCCTAGTCAAGGCTATGGTCTTTCCTGTGGTCATGTATGGATGTGAGAGCTGGACTGTGAAGAAGGCTGAGCGCCGAAGAATTGATGCTTTTGAACTGTGGTGTTGGAGAAGACTCTTGAGAGTCCCTTGGACTGCAAGAAGATCCAACCAGTCCATTCTGAAAGAGATCAATCCTGGAATTTCTTTAGAAGGAATGATGCTAAAGCTGAAACTCCAGTATTTTGGCCACCTCATACGAAGAGTTGACTCATTGGAGAAGACTCTGATGCTGGGAGGGATTGAGGGCAGGAGGAGAAGGGGACGACAGAGGATGAGATGGCTGGATGGCATCACTGACTTGATGGGTGTGAGTCTGGGTGACCTCCGGGAGCTGGTGATGGACAGGGAGGCCTGGCGTGCTGCGGTTCATGGGGTCGCAAAGAGTCGGACATGACTGAGCGACTGATCTGATCTGATCTGATTGAGGTTGGTCGTAGCTTTTCTTCCAAGAAGCAAGTGTCTTTTAGTTTCATGGCTACAGTCACATCTGCAGTGATTTTGGAGCCCAAGAAAATAAAGTCTGTCACTGTTTTCATTGTTGCCCTGTCTATTTGCCATGAAGTGATGGGACTGGATGCCATGATCTTAGTTTTCTGAATGTTGAGTTTTAAGCCAGCTTTTTCACTCTCCTCTTTCACTTTCATCAAGAGGCTTTTTTGTTCTTCTTCACTTTCTGCCATAAGGGTGGTGTCATCTGCATATCTAAGGTTATTGACATTTCTCCCGGCAATCTTGATTCCAGCTTGTGTTTCACCCAGCCCAGCATTTCGCATGATGTGCTCTGCATATAAGTGATGTAGGTACTGGCAGATGAAGGTAAATTAGACAGAGTCTGTACTGTCAGCTAATGGCACTAGTGATAAAGAACCCCCTTGTCGATGCAGGAGACATAAGAGACATGGGTTCAATCCCTGGGTTGGGAAGATCCCTTGGAGGAGGGCATGGCAACCCACTCCAGTATTCTTGCCTGAAGAATCCCATGGACAGAGGAGCCTGGCGGGCTACAGTCCATAGGGTCACACATAGTCAGATACAACGGAAGCAACTTAGCATGCACGCGTATGCTGTTGGCAAACTCACAGTCTATTTAGGGTGGAAGAAAGGAGGATGTCTGTGAAGGGTCCACTGACAGTGCAGCAGCCAACCTGGCCATCAGTGCTCAGATGATGGTATTGCCCCCTGGTGCTCTTAAGAGCTCATAGAAGGAAATGGGGGACTGCTGGGTGAAAAGGGGCCTATAGAATGGATGGTAATTATACAGCAAAAGGAAAGAAGTCCTAGGAGGGAAGAAAATGGACTACTTGTTTTAAGCCCCATCACAATGTATCCCTACTCTTTACAAAGCGGTCCAACACTTAGGTCAGCAGGTGAAATGTGCATAGGTGACTTAGGAGGAATTCTCCAGGATTGCTCTGCCAGTGGCTTCTGGAAGTCACTTGAGGGCAAGGATAATCTTACTGTGAGAGGATTACTACTTCTCTGCCTTCACCTCCCTCAGTAATGAGCTGTTAGTATGGAGGGCTTTGGGTAAGGATTTACTCATAGGACAACTATAATAAAGCACTTGCTCTGTGTCAGGTGTTTACGCATTGGGAATACAGCAATAAATAAGACAGACAGAAAATCCTTTCCTGGTGTGCACAAGGGGGTGGTGGAGGACCAGATAATACACAGGATAAGTAAGTGGAATATGTACCTTCTATGTTAGATTACATTGTGGTAAGAGCTACGGAGGAAAATAAAGCAGGGGAGGGAGTGAAACTTGAGACCAGGTGGCTGGGCTGTGAGAAGGCCACAATCCCCACCCCAAGGAGGCCACTATCTGATGGGTGGCTCTCATTTGAAAATAAAGAATCTCCTGGCTTGCACAGAGAGTCTGATAGTAGGCCTGGAGTCGGGCCCAGAAATGTGATGTCATGAACCCACACTGAGGAGCGTTGCTTTTTTGGGAAAACAAGTCTGAGAAGGGTGGCACTGATTTTTTTCCTGAGAAAGTTACCTGTGGGAACCCCAAGAAAATGAAACAAAAGGCAGCTTCAGCAGTGTCCCCCTGCCTTCAAGTCCTACGGTATCTTCACATGCCACTCCTTCCTGGAGCCTGTACTATGCCCTTGTGTCTCTAGAGAATAGGAGGAACTTGGAGTTCCCAGCCAAGCCCTCTACTGGGCAGGGCAGAGCTGGGTTGGACTGGAAAAAGAGGAAAATCCAGTCTGAGGATTGGGGTTCTGCTTCCTGAGTCAGCTCTGACTGCCTAGAGCCAGCAAGGAGTGGCCCAAGCTCAGCCCAGACACTGCTGTCCCTGTATTTTAGAGCAATCTAAGTTTTCATCTTTTCATTTCAACAAAGTACTTACTGAGCATGTACTTTGTACCAGATATGGTTCTAGATGCTGGAGGTACAGCAGTGAGCAAAACAGGCCTCTGCCTTCTTAGAGCTTATATTCTACTAGGGGAACACATGGTGGACAAAATAATAAAAATGTCTTTCTATTAATGATAAAGGCTAATAATAAGCAGGGAAGTGGGACAGAAAGTTCAGTGAATATTGTTGAAAGCTTAGATGGAATAGCCAGTGAGACTCTCCTGGAGAACGTGACTTTTGAAAATGAAGACTTTAAGTAAGCAAAGGAGGCATGAGGCTTTCTAAAGAAATAGAATTCCAGGCCAAGGAAATGGCAAGTGTAAAGGTATGGGGCAGGGTGGTATGCAGCAGATTTGAATTATAACACATTGGCCCTTGTGGCTGAAGTTGGGAAAGCAAGGGGAAAAGTGAGGAGATGGAATCAGAGGTAGCAGCAACCTTGTTGTCTGCAGTGGGGAAGGGAAGACAAAGGCGGATTGTGGCAGAAGAGTGATCTGATTTGATTTATGTTTTTAAGGGATTGCCTCTGGCGGCTGTGTTGAAAATAGATATGGGACAAGGAAGGAGGCAGAGAGACCAGAGAGGAGGCCACCAGAGCATGTCTGTGGGAAAGAACTGCAGTTTGAATTGGGCTATTAGCAGTCAAAAGGTGAAAAGGGGCTGGATATTTTAAATGAGGATCCTGCAGGATTTGCTGATAGACAAAATGTGAGTTTTGAGAAAAATAGTATGTGCCTATGTCAGGAATACCAGACCATCCCACCTGCCTCCTGAGAAATCTGTATGCAGGTCAAGAAGCAACAGTTAGACCCAGACATGGAAGAACAGACTGGTTTCAAATTGGGAAAAGAGTACATCAAGGCTGTATATTGTCACCCTGCTTGTTTAACTTATGTGCAGAGTACATCATGAGAAATGCTGGGCTGGACAAAGCACAAGCTGGAATCAAGACTGCCGGGAGAAATATCAATAATCTCAGATATGCAGATGACTCCATCCTTCACAGAAAGCAAAGAGGAGCTGAAGAGCCTAAAATTTGGTTTAAAATTCAACATTCAAAAAAATAAGATTATGCATCTGATCCTATCACTTCATGGCAAATAGATGGGGAAACAATGGAAACAGACTTTATTTTCTTGGGCTCCAAAATCACTGCAGATGGTGACTGCAGCCATGAAATTAAAAGACGTTTGCTTCTTGGAAGGAAAACTATGATCAACCTAGACACCATATTAAAAAGCAGTGATGTTACTTTGCCAACAAAGGCCGTCTAGTCAAAGCTATGGTTTTTCCAGTGGTCATGTATGCATGTGAGAGTTGGACTGTGAAGAAGGCTGAGCACCGAAGAATTGATGCTTTTGAACTGTGGTGTTGGAGAAGACTCTTGAGAGTCCCTTGGTCTGCAAGGAGATCCAACTAGTCAATTCCAAGGAAATCAGTCCCGAATATTCATTGGAAGGACTGATGCTGAAGCTGAAACTCCAATACTTTGGCCACCTGATGCCAAGAGTTGACTCATTGGAAAAGACTCTTTTGCTGGGAAAGATTGAAGACAAGAGGAGAAGGGGACAACAGAGGATGAGATGGTTGGATGGCATCACCAACTCGATGGACATGAGTTTGAGTAAACTCCAGGAGTTGGTGATAGACAGGGAGGCCTGGAGTGCTGTAGTCCATGGGGTAGCAAAGAGTCAGACATGACTGATCAACTGAACAGATGCCAGGACATCGCTTGTACACACATCATTACATTTTCACATAAGTGGGATTCCCAAGTGGCTCAGTGATAAGGAATCCTGCCAATCCAGGAGATGTGAGGTTGGTCCTTGGTCCTGGAGGATCCCCTGGAGAAGGAAATGGCAACCCACTCCCGTGTTCTTGCCTGGAAAAGAGGAGTCTGGTGGGCTATGGTGAATAGAGTCACAAAAGAGTCAGACATGACCTAATGACTAAATAACATAACAACCTTACAGATTAGGAAACTGACAGAGAGGCTAAGTGGCTGGAAAAATCCTGTGATTAGCAAGTGGTGGAGCTGGTATTTCAATCCAACCTTCTACCAAAAGCAGGCTCTGAGCTCTTAGCAGCTGTAAACATCCCATCCATTCACTCAGTAGCTCTCCAGTGCACATCTACTCTGCTGCAGGCACTGGCCCAGATGTTGAGGAGGCAGAAATGAGTAAGAGAGAGTTCTTGACCTTGGAGAGGTCATATGGGAGGAAGAGACAGATATGAATAGAAACACAACAGTGAGATAAGAGGGCAGAGTCCTAAACCCTCAGAGGAATGCATAACTATGTCCCCGGGGACAGTGTGAGCTGGATTTGGAGACCAGGTAGAACTCTGCCAGGAGAATAAGGGATGGAAAACCTTTCTGGGCTGGGGGAACCACATGTCAAGGAGAAAGGTATGAGGGAGTCTGTAGCATTCAGAAGACTGGACATACAGGGATTTGGGAGAGGTTCAGGGAGCCCTGGGAAGCAGGACTGGGGCTGGAGCAGTTAGCTGGGCAGTCAGGCCTGCCAGAGAAAGCTTACCCTGAGGACAAGGGGAAATCCCCGCAGTCTTCCAAAGGGAAGAGAGATGCTTAAGTCTGTTTTCCAAAGATCTCTCTTCACATCACAGATGGATGCCAGGGGAAGACAAAGTTTTCCCTGTTTCAGGATGACGTGACTTGGGGAATCTGGTGAAACAGCGAGAACTGGCACCTGTTTCCAGGAAACAAACAGTGCTTTCCCACGCGTGCACGTCTGTGTGCATCGATAAATGTGCCCAACACTGGGCTGCGATTCATACAGGGCCATGACAGCAGCCTGCCACACTGCCTGAGCTGCTCTGCCACTTTCTTCCCTTCTCTTGATGTGCCTTAGTCCCATAGAGCGTCAAATTTCACTACCCATCAGGCAAGGCCAGTTTCTGACCTCTGTCTTATCACTATTTCCCTAGTACACTAAAGTGAGTATTCAAACTGCAGTACAAAGGATGTGAGTTTGGCCTAAGGAGGGAATATGAAACCATCAGATTCAGGCTGAGTGTGGACTGACTCCTAGCGGTGAGAAGTGGGACTTTGTTTGAAAATCTGACCCCACATTCAGTGGTTCAAGAACCAACCTGGTAGTGAATGTCTGAGAAAACTCTTGTCCCATCCACATCTGTGGTCCTTCAAGTTAGATCAGTGTTTAGAGACAGAGACAGAGAAATACACATGTATGCACATGTATTTATATATATATATAGATAGATAGATAGATAGCATATTGAAAAGCAGAGACATTACTTTGCCAACAAAGGTCCGTCTAGTCAAGGCTATGGTTTTTCCAGAGGTCGTGTAAGGATGTGAGAGTTGGACTGTGAAGAAAGCTGAGTGCCGAAGAATTGATGCTTTTGAACTGTGGTGTTGGAGAAGACTCTTGAGAGTCCCTTGGACGGCAAGGAGATCCAACCAGTCCATTCTGAAGGAGATCAGCCCTGGAATTTAGTTGGAAGGAGTGATGCTAAAGCTGAAACTCCAGTACTTTGGCCACCTCATGCGAAGAGTTGACTCATTGGAAAAGACTCATGCTGGGAGGGATTGGGGGCAGGAGGAGAAGGGGACGACAGAGGATGAGATGGCTGGATGACATCACTGACTCGATGGACATGAGTCTGAGTGACCTCCGGGAGTTATATATGTATATTTGTATCTATGGAAAGAGACAAAGGCAGACACAGGAAACAGGGGAAGAGACAGAGATAGAAGATGGAGCAATCAAATATTTTCAACCATGATAATCCTCAAGACCCCAGTTAGGGCAGACCTGCTAAAATTCGTTCACAGAATTAACGTTGGTATGCAGTGGAGTCCAGCCCAATTCCCCTTCCATATTCCTAGCTCAGAAATTTGTATCAGCTTCTCTCCCTTATTGTCAGCTCTGGAGCAAAACAAAACAAAGAAAAAAAAACCCCAGAGTTAGAGTGAAACAGGGAAAACTCAGACTCACAGGGATTCTCAGAGTGAAGGTAGGCTCTCAGTCAGTTCAGTTCAGTCTCTCACTCATGTTTGACTCTTTGCGATTACATGGACTGCAGCACGCCAGGCCTCCTTGTCCGTTGCCAACTTCCAGAGTTTGCTCAAACTCATGTCCATCAAGTCGGTGATGCCATCCAACCATCACGTCCTCTGTTATCCCCTTCTTCTCTTGCCTTCAATCTTTCCCAGCATCAGGGTGTTTTCAAATGAGTCATTTCTTCATATCATGTGGCCAAAGTATTGGAGTTTCAGCTTCAGTATCAGTCCTTCCAATGAATATTCAGGACTGATTTCCTTTAGGATTGACTGGTTGGATCTCCTTGCAGTCCCCAGGACTCTCAAGAGTCTTCTCCAACACCACAGTTCAAAAGCATCAATTTGTCAGCGTTCATCTTCCTTTATAGTCCAACTCTCACATCCATACATGACTACTGTAAAAACCATAGTTTTGACTAGACAGACCTTTGTTGGCAAAGTAATGTCTCTGCTTTTTAATGTGCTGTCTAGGTTGGTCATAGCTTTTCTTCCAGGGAGCAAGTGTCTTTTAATTTCATGGTTGCAATCACCATCTGCAGTGATTTTGGAGCCCAAGAAGTCTCTCACTGTTTCTACTGTTTCTCCACCCATGAGCTCTAGGTGAGTGATCACACCATTGTGGTTATCTGGGTCATGAGGATCTTTTTTTGTATAGTTCTTCTATGTATTCTTGCCACCTCTTCTTAATAACTTCAGCTTCTGTTAGGTCCATTTCTGTCCTTTATTGTGCTTCTGTTCTGTTCCAGGCCAAAGAACTCAGGTTTCTGACAGCTCTTCTCAAGGCTGAGCTCTGTCTCAGTGGTTGGAACCTGGGTGGGGAAGGGCTGGCCACCCACCTGCTCTCTGGAGCACTAGGGTTGGCATCTCTCACTGGGCAGCTAAGCTGGGTGTGTGTCAGCCACGCTGCCCTCCTTGGCCTTCTGGCTTGTCTGGGACCAGTAGAAACTGAGCTTATCTTGGGAGAGAGCTGAGTCCTGTTCTCCATATGACTTTAGAGTGAGGGATATGGTCCCTTACTGTTTAAGCCCCAATCTCTTTATCTGTGAAATGGGAATAAAATATTTGTTACTGTGTGATATTACACTCAGAATCTTAAAAAAAAAGAAAAAAAAAAGCACAAACAAAACTCCAAGCTCATAGATGCTGAGAACTGGCTGGTGGATGTCATCGGAAGGGTTTGGGTGAGCAAAATTGGTGAAGGGGGTCAAAAGGTTATCAAATTAGTAAGTTATGGGGATTAACTAATGTACAGCATGGTGATTACAGTTAATAATACTGTATTGCCTATTTGAAGTTTCTAATAGAGTAGATCTTAAGTGTTCTTATCCCAAGAAAAACAATTTTTTCTGTGTATGGTGGTAGATGTGATCATTTCACAGTATATGCAAATGCCAAATCATTATGTTGTATACTTAAAATTAAAATGTTAATTAAATTAAATTAATGTTAATTAAATTAAAATGTTATATGCCAGTTATACTTCAATAAAGATTTAAAATTAAAAAGTCTATTCTCCATTTTACAGATGATGAAACTGAGGCAGAGAGGTTAGGTCTCCTACCCAAGATTGAACCTAGGCCATCTGGCTCTGCAGTCTGTGCCTCTAATCTCACTTCTTTGCTGCCTTTCTTCATTCCCAGAATCAGTGAAGGGCTGCTGCAGTGTAATGAAAGCTTTTGATTAAGGATGTGAAACTCTAATATGTGAATAAAGCCATTCACTTTAACACTAAGTTTAAATTCCAGTTCCTTCGGTTGCATCGACTTT
Organism: Tragelaphus eurycerus; assembly: GCA_935064755.1. Classification (NCBI taxonomy): domain Eukaryota; kingdom Metazoa; phylum Chordata; class Mammalia; order Artiodactyla; family Bovidae; genus Tragelaphus; species Tragelaphus eurycerus. The sequence goes on along the minus strand of CAKXYN010000134.1, from coordinate 372,390 downwards.
GGGTTGGAAGACAGTTGCCTCCGTGTCGAGGCTGGTGTAGGGCAAATCCTTGTGTTACCCAAATATTCAGGTGCAGAGCCTATGCCACAGTATAGACTGCTCCGTACCTGATGCCAGAGCACCGAGCCTGTGGAAACAAAGGCAGTAAACCTCACAGCATTAGGAAATGGAGATGGTTGGCTGTAGTCTAGAATCTGGTAGAATTTTAATTAAATGCTCAAGATATGTCATTATACATTTAGTACTTGTCACAAAACCTCTTTTGAGTCTTGTGGTTTAGGGACCATTAATAACAGTTGCTGAAATGTGAAGGGAAGCCAATGAGCCCCTCCCGAATGCTCCCCCGCAGCACTGCTCGTCGGACGTGTGCAGCCCAAGCACGGGCGCCGCCACTGTCCTACACAGTCCACATACTTGCGGCTGCTGCTAAGCCGCTTCAGTCCTGTCTGACTCTTTGCCACCCTGTGGACTGTAGCCCACCAGGTTCCTCTGTCCGTGGATTCTCTAGGCAAGAATACTGGAGTGGGTTGCCATGCCCTCCTCCAGGGGATCATCCTGGCCCAGGGATCAAATCTGTGTCTCTTATGTCTCCTGCATCGGCAGGCAGGTTCTTTACCACTGGCACCACCTGGGAAGCCCCTAATCTATACCCACTGGCTCCAAATCGCAGCAGATGGGCAGCAGATATGAGTGTGCTTCCTTGGAGGCTATGCCTGAGGTGGTGTCCCTGAGAAGACTTGTTTTGAGACTGCCTGACTCCTTCAGGAGTTTGTGTACAGAGAGTGTGGGGTGGGGGTAGAGGCAGGGAGGGGGTCTGTCAGGGAGAAGAAAGGCTCTTCAGAAAGGCCTCAGTCTTCCTGCCTCAGCTTCTTCTGCACCCACCCGACCCTGAATCCCCAGACTCCCGGAAAGCCCTCAGGTCTCTAGGCTAGAAATGCCCTGGTGATGCGGCAGGGCTCGGGGAGCAGACTGTCCTGTAGAGTGTCCTTTTCCCCACCCACTTTCCTCAGATCACACTGTGTGCCAAGTGGATGCTCTGAAGGGGAACAAGCGGGATCTAAGACAGTGATAGGGGAGACACACGAGGGGACGGTTGTGAGCAGACCTGGTCCAAATGCCCACAGGGAACCTCCCCTGTCTTCCTCTTTGTGAAGTTAACTTTTCCACCCATGAGCTCTAACAGCAATTCACTTATAAGATCTCCAGAGATAAATCCACACGCCTATGGACACCTTATTTTTGACAAAGGAGGCAAGAATATACAATGGAGGAAAGACAATCTCTTTAACAGGTGGTGTTGGGAAAACTGGTCAAGCACTTGTAAAAGAATGAAACTAGAACACTTTCTAACACCATACACAAAAATAAACTCAAAATGGATTAAAGATCTAAATGTAAGACCGGAAGCTATAAAACTCCTAGAAGAAAACATAGGCAAAACACTCTCTGACATAAATCACATCAGGGTCCTCTATGACCCACCTCTCTGAGTAATGGAAATAAAAGCAAAAATAAACAAATGGGACCTAGTTAAACTTAAAAGCTTTTGCACAACGAAGGAAACTATAAGCAAGGTGAAAAGATAGCCTTCAGAATGGGAAAAAATAATAGCAAATGAAGCAACTGACAAAGAATTAATCTAAAAAATATGCAAGCAGCTCATGAAGCTCAATTCCAGAAAAATAAATGACCCAGTCAAAAAATGGGCCAAAGAACTAAACAGACATTTCTCCAAAGAAGACATACAATTGGCTAACAAACACATGAAGAGATGCTCAACATCAATTATCAGAGAAATGCAAATCAAAACCACATTAAGGTACCATCTCTTGCTGGTCAGAATGGCTGCTATCAAAAAGTCTACAAACAATAAATGCTGGAGAGGGTGCAGAGAAAAGGGAACCCTCTTACACTGTTGGTGGGAATGCAAACTAGTACAGCCACTATGGAGAACAGTGTGGAGATTCCTTAAAATCTGAAAATAGAACTCCCATACGACCTAGCAATCCCATAGCTGGGCTTACACACCAAGGAAACCAGAATTGAAAGAGACACGTTCATTGAAGCACTGTTTACAGTAGCCAGGACATAGAAGCAACCTAGATGTCCACCAGCAGATGAATGGATAAGAAAGCTGTGGTACATATACACAATAGAATATTCAGATCAGATCAGTCGTTCAGTCGTGTCCGACTCTTTGCGACCCCATAAACCGCAGCATGCCAGGCCTTCCTGTCCATCACCAACTCCCGGAGGTCACTCAGACTCACATCCATCGAGTCAGTGATGCCATCCAGCCATCTTATCCTCTGTCGTCCCCTTCTCCTCTTGCCCTCAACCCCTCCCAGCATCAGAGTCTTCTCCAATGAGTCAACTATTACTCAGCTATTAAAAAGAATGCATTTGAATCAGTTCTAATGAGGTGGATGAAACTGGAGCCTATTATACAGAGTAAAGTAAGTCAGAAAGAAAAACACCAATACAGTATATTAGCACATATATATGGCATTTAGAAAGATGGTAATGATGACCCTATATGCAAGACAGCAAAAGAGACACAGATGTATAGAACAGTCTTTTGGACACTGTGGGAGAGGGAGAGGGTGCGGTGATTTGAGAGAATAGCATTGAAACATGTATATTACCATATGTGAAACAGATCTCCAGTTCAGGTTTGATGCATGAGACAGGGTGCTCAGGGGTGGTGTACTAGGATGATCCAGAGGGATGAGATGGGGAGGGACGTGGGAGGGGGGTTCAGGATGGGGAACACTTGTACATCTATGGCTGATTCATGTCAATGTATGGCAAAACCACTACAATATTGTAAAGTAATTAGCCTCCAATTAAAATAAATTAATTAAGAAAAAAAGAGATCTTGTCATTAGTATACTCCAGTTACACCATGGTTACATAGACAAGGTCTCTGAACTTGAAGCTTGTAAAACCTACATCACTATCATAATGACAAAGCAGTTACCATTTATTAAGTTCCCCCACATGCTGGACAAGGTGTCACGTACATTTCAAGTCTAATCCGCTTCAGCAGTTCTGCATTGTTCTATGATTGTCTCCATCTAGCAGATGAAGAAGCTGAGGATTAAGTAACCTGCCAGGGACACACAATCAGAGGCTGGTAGAGCTGAGATTCCAACCCAGGTTGCTCCAGAGTCACCTTTCTTCAAGCTTCCAGAACATTTTGCTTCTCCATCACTTGATCTGATGGACTAATATGTCCTTCAGAATGGGCTGGCTCCGTTTGTTTGGGCTCTACATTTCTGGGCATCACCATGGGGGAAGGGGTGGCTTCAGCAAATTCTCAACACTAGCCTTGATGACAAACCCATGCTGCCTGTAAATGAGCATGCTGGGTTTCTGTTTGCCCATCCACCTCCTGTGTGTTTGGTTGGCATGAGCCAGGTCTCCACATGTGAACCAACTTGAAAAAAAACAAGTTCTAGACATGTTTTCAACAGGGTTCTGTCTCTGGGAGTTGCAGGCAGAGGCTAATAAAAAAACTAATTGAGGCTTGGAATGCGGAGTCAGAGCTTCTTGCTGTGTGTCCTGGGGTTAGTTATTTCACTTCTCTGAACTTTATTTTCTGATCTATGTCACAGAATAAAGGTAAATGAAATAGCTCAGTGAGCTAAAGTGCTTTGTGGTCTTCCATGGGTTATCACTGACGGTTGCATGTGTCTGCCCGGCACTGACCCTGGGTCCCTCTGGGGCAGGAGCTTCAGCGGGGCCTTGCTCCTGTCATCTACCCAGATCGCTTTGATCATTTTTCTGCCTCCTCAGTGTGAGCATCACTTCCTTCAGGTTTCCCTTCAGCGTGAGTATCACTTCCTTTTAGGTGTTGGGAGGCAGGCCCAATACCTCTCCCCAGGCAGAAGCCTCCTACATAGCTTGTCGCTCCATGAGAATAGCCCAGCACCCACCCTACTCTGCAAGCTCCTTGTCTGTACCCCCAGCTTGGGGAGGACAGGCCCACAGTGGCCCTTCGGTAAGTGTTTGAAAGGGGATAACCTGGGTGGTCAGAAGACCAGAGAACCGCTGACTGGGCCATGGGAATGGACTCAGCAATTTGTCTGAGTTTAAATGCTTTGTGGTTTAGATTCATCTCTGCCTTACATGGCCGCAGGCTCCCTTGGAAACAGCCTGATTTATCCTTGGTGGAAAATGGTCCTGCAAGCTGTTCCCTCCTGTGGTTTTCTGAGAGGAAGGCAGCATCCCTCCCCTGGGCCAGGAGCTCCAGGGCAGGGGCTCTGCTCCCCCGCCCACCCTCATCAGACTGCCCAGCCAGGCAGCCTCTCTCTGGGACTCAGCAGGGATAGAGGTCAGGTTGGCTGACTTGACTTGAGCAGTGACTTCCCTCTGGGCAGGACAGTGATCTCACTGAGCTTTTTATTTTGTGTTTTGTTTTGCCTTCTTGTCCAAGAACCCAAGGGCTTTATTGCAATATCTTGGGTCCTTTCCTCTGGCCAGAAAAGCAAGGGAGACTTCTTCTGTTCTGGGCCCAGGATCACCTGGAGAGCAGGAAGGAGAAGGGGTAGAGGGATTTGGGTGGGGAGCTGCTGCAGAGGTCAGGGGCTGGACTTCCTCCCAGGACTGTCTCTGTGAGTGGTCCGTCTTCCTGCAGGGCCTACAGAATAACTCCTTTCTGGGCTGGACAAGAAGGTGAATGGTTCTGGACTCCTCTGCAGCATCATCAGCCTCTCTGAGTGCAGAAGTGTGCAACCTGGCCACCGCCTGGGGCCTTGGACATGAGCTGATGGGAGAAGCTGCCCCCACAGCTCAGGATGAAGCCCCGAGGCACACCAGGAATCCCCCAGACTGCTGGCCTCGGGCTTCTCTGCACTCACCCACTTCCAAACCCACGGTCAGAGGAAGTCAGAAGATGGCTTGAAACAGGCTGGTGTCTCTAGATCATCGCCTCCTTACCATAATTCTCTATAAACTCTCCTTCGTGCTCAGCATCCCCAGGATCACATGGGACATTTGTGTATCCTTCTAGTAATGGAGAGACAGTGCACATGTCTTGCTTTTTTTGGCCACATGGGCCTCAGTGCCCCCAGGAACTCCTCAACTTCAGGCTGAAATCAGCCCTCATGACTGACTCTAGCTCACCAAAGAGCTTGCCTTTTTCAGGGTCACTGAACAGCGGTGAGGGCCTCTTCCCAGTCCTATCTGTTCCTGGCTCTCTACCCTTGAGTTTAGGGCAATATGCGAAAGAGTTCCAAACAAGTCCCAAGCTGGTCCCCTGCTATTAGCTGAAGCTTCTCTCTAGCCTCAGGCATCTTGTAGGTTGATTTGGTGGCAACTCCTGGAGCCAATGGCCCACAATTCCGAAGCTCAATCTCATCATCTAGGAGAGGCCTTCCTTCATTGGACCCCTTCCTTGCTGACTCTTCTGAATTGGCCAAGATCCCTTAGCAACAGGTTCCATCACCAGGTGGTGGGTAGCCCCTGCTTCCTTACATGATGATTACAGGACAAGGATTTAGATCCAGAAGGGCCATTTAAACCAGTTATTCTTTGTCTTTCTTTTGGCAGTTTGTATCACCTCTCAACCTCAGTTTCCGAATCTGTCCGTCCATGGAATAGTTCATATCACATGGGATTGTACACGAACATAAGGGATGATGCCATGACTCCAAAGGGCATGAACAGTGGGCTGAGGACAAGTGAAGGTGAAGGACAAATGTGGTATGCACTGCTGGAGTGTAAATTTAGTTGCAGCATTTAGGGAAATATATTTTGAAGTAATGAGCTTCCCTGGTGGCTCAACAGTAAAGAATTCACCTGTAATGCAGGAGCTGCACAAGCCCGTGGTTCAATTCCTGAGTCAAGACGATCCCCTGGAGGAGGACACAGCAACCCAGTCTAGTATTCTTGCCTGGAGAATCCCATGAAGAGAGGAGCCTGGCAGGCTACAGTCCATTGGGTCACAGAGAGTCCCTGAAGATTGAACAGACTTAGTACACACACACACATGCATTTTGAAGTACACTACAGTAAATCCCCTGTATATGAATGAGTTCCCTTCTGAGAGCGCATTCCTAAGTTCAATTTGTTTGTAAGTCCAACAAAGTTAGCCTAGGTACCCAACTATTATCTATATAGCTGCTAAGTCATGTCAGTCGTGTCCAACTCTGCGCGACCCCATAGACGGCAGCCCACCAGGCTTCCCCGTCCCTGGGATTCTCCAGGCAAGAACACTGGAGTGGGTTGCCATTTCCTTCTCCAATGCATGAAGGTGAAAAGTGAAAGTGAAGTTGCTCAGTCATGTCTGACTCTTCACAACCCCATGGACTGCAGCCCACCAGGCTCCTCCATCCATGGGATTTTCCAGGCAAGAGTACTGGAGTGGGGTGCCATTGCCTTCTCCATCTATATAGCAGCGTACCATAAAAAGTTTATAATACTGTTCACACAAATAATACATACATAAACAAATACAAAAAATAAAAACATTTTTAATCTTATAGTATGCTATCTTGAAAAGTACAGTAGTACAGCATGATAGCTGGCATACGGAGGCTGGCGTCAAGTGAACTGGCAAGATGACTTACTGACTGGAGGAGGAAGAGGAGATGAGAAAGGCAGAGCGGAAGGGTCAGCAGTGAAAGGAGATGGAGAGCAAGCTGCAACTTCACTCACGCCTGATGTTTCACATCTTTACAAGTTCACAGCTTGAAGGTTCTTATGGAGGGAACTTAATGTAAGTACTTTACTGATGTAAAATTTGAACAAATTTTAAAGAAAAAAGAGAAGACTTTTTTTTAGTCTTCTAGGAAGAAGGAAGTGTTTTTATTTATTGTCACCTGCTCTGGGTTATACTCTAAACGTGGGGGTCAGGGGTTATGTGGTTAAGGGTTGCTCTCGCTGCCTTAGAGCTATTTGATAAGAGTCTGACACTGATGTGTGAGAGGAGCTGGTCCCTGCCCAGTGAGTCCTCTTCACTGGCTCTGCCTCAGCTTTCCCACAGGCTTTTGCACATCTGAGATCTCTCCTTGAATTAAGTCTCAGCTCTCTTGGGCTTCAGCACCCACACCAGGGCAAGAATCAGATCTGGGGCTCCCCTGAGGGGCTGGGCTGATGTTTTCTTACAAAATTGCTAGCAGTATCAGAAAGGTGAGTGAGAAGATTCTCTTTTCACAGATGTCACAGTGGTGGACGTGAAGGTAAGACAAGTCCTTGCTGCTTACTCTAGCGGTTGGAGGCCCTTCTTTGTCCCTTCCTCTATTTTGCTGTTTGGAAGGTGGGAACCACCCTGAACCACCAGGACGAGGGTGCCCACTAAGAGCACAGAGTAAAGGTCTGGGAGGAGACTAGGGAATCGCACCAGTCCTGAACTCCTTCTCAGGACTTTTATGTGAGAGGAAAATAAGCTTGTACCTTGTTAAAGCCTTTGTTGTTGTGGGTTTTCTGTTACCTTCATTTGTACCTTATCCTGATAAGCTACCTAGCTTAGTAAGTGATGGAGTGGGGAATTCGAACCTGAGTCAGTGAGATCTTAAGCCCACACTCTCCCACCACAGTCTGATGCTTCTCGGGCCCTGGGGTGCTCCAGCTGTACCCCCATCGCCTCTTAGGTGGAACTGTAAGGGGGTGGGAATTGGAGGAGGGGAGCTTGTCTGATGCGACTCTTTATACTCATTCATTCCAAAGACAGCTCACGGGCATTTGATGGCTACAGAGGGAACTTGGGGACCAAACCCAGGACCCTGAGAGGGTGGTGGAGAAGACAGCTCTCCTAAGATCCAGGAAACTCCAGCTCTCTGCCACAAGACTTGTCACACAGCCACCCCTTGTGGCAGGTGAAAGCTGTACTCAGGTAGCCCTGGGTCCCTCCATCTCCACTGACAGACTGTGGTCTACTGGGTCCCCTCTAATGAAACTTGGCTAATGAAAACTGCTGAAGAGGTGAGGAACACCACAGGTGCATTCTCTTGCCACAGGGGTTTTTAAATGTCAGGTCAGCAAGGCATGGCTCCCTTCCAGTCAGGAGGTATATTTTCTCTTACTTGATCTCATGAGGAGTGGTTATCAGCTTCAGGGCTGAGTGGGAGTTTGAGTTAAAAGGGCTGTAATATCTCACTGGTAAGCTCTCAGAGCCTGCACATCATGGAGGAGAGTCTGAGCTAGGACTGACAACAGCTGGCTACATATCTAGGAAAGTGGTATCCCCAGACAGGACACAGTTAACTGGCGGGTTGATCTTAAGCGAGTCTCCTAGCTTATCTCTCTCCTGGTTTATATAATGGGAATGATAATCACTATCTCTCATGATTATTGTAACATTCAGTGAGATATCAAATATGAAGAATTTATAAATACAAAAGACTACGATTCTGCATTTGTGTGGTAGAAATGAGAATTTCTGTTGTTTGGCACATTGTGACCAGCCAGATCACTTTCCCAGGCATGGTATATGGCAGGTGTTGGACAAATGCTAAACGGCTAACACATACTGAAGTTTGCTTCAGGGAGCCTTTCCCAAGTGTCTACCTCATAAAGTTTCTATGAGGATAAAATGATATACCATACTTAAGGAAATTAATCCTATGTATGGCATACAGCAGGTACTCAGTAAATGTTACAGATTGTTATCCAAGAGACTTCGGCATCAGGAACCTCTTAGTGTGGTAGGAAGGGGTATAAATCTGGTGAGTGGGTCAGTGGATTGAATGTTACCTGTGAGGGAGTGAAGTGAACAGAGAGGGGCAGCTGAGTTTCCTCGGTTTTCTCAGCTTTGGGGAGTGAGGGTCCTTATACAGCTTATGAAAAAATCCAGTCATTATATATATATTTACCAACAGAGGATGTTGGTATTTCTGTACAAATAAGTGCATTATTTTCCTCTGCTAATCTGAATCAGGTTTCATCAAGTCAGCCCAGGTTGATGGGGAAGACCAGTTATGTGGCAGAGTAGACTTAGGAAAGTGCCTTAAGATCTGTGCAGACATTAGAAAAAGTCAGGGTGAGGAAAACCACTGAGCCAAGCTGATGGGGAAGCTTTCTAGGAGATGATGTTTGAGCTGGCACTCAGGAACCTATGGAGGGAAAGCAGTGAGTGTTTCCACGGGGAATTCCTAGCTAGGTGACCAGATCTTGGATAGAGCAAAGGCAGTGAGAGTAGCTAAAGACACCAACGAGAGAAACTGGACTGAGATTCCAGCCAAGGGGTCTTAGGAGCACAGTGGATACAGGGCAGAAGTCAGAAGGGACATAGTTTTTACGGAACACTGACAGCACTTTCTTCAACTGGTTTGACTGTCTGTTAGGTATGACTTCAGGATTCTCTCGTTGCTCAAATGGTAAAGAATCTGCATGCAAATGCAGGGGACTCAGATTTGATCCCTGGGTCAGGAATATCCCCTGGAGAAGGGAATGCCTATCCACTCTGGTATTCGTGCCTAGAGAATTAATTCCATGGACAGAGGAGCCTGGCGGGATATAGTCCATGGGGTTGCAAAGAGTTGGACATGACTGAGTGACTAACATTTTCACTTCATTTCACTTTTCACTATATATAACTTTGTCTGCAGTGGCCTCACCCAACATAGCACCTTTCAAGCAAGCTGTAATTCTGCAGGATTCCTTCCCTGTGCAGATTCCAGACACAAGTGCAATATTTAGAGATGTTAATAGCAGTAAGATTGCATTGCTTCTTTCCATTCTGAGTAGAGAAGTCTAGGAATTTCCCAGTTTTCCCTTGCCTCTGAACTAGTGGTAGTGCTCCAATCACAGTTGAATTAGGAGAGAAAAATTGCATAGTCATTTGAAAATGGAAGTTTTGATATAAAAATTAACTCTTTTCAGGGAGTTAACTACAGAGTGAGAATAAAAGGGATTGTTTTAAAACAAATCTCCTAAGGCTGATGAGAGTATACAGAGAAAGAACACACAAGGAAGGAAGAGGAGAGGGGCTCCTCAAGGCTGGGGCTCAGCCCTTGTTGGGGAAGGTGTGGGTGCGGCCCATGGATGGCAGAGAAATTCTCTGAGTTGTTTTTGGACAAAACTGGTCCGTAGTCAGAGATCCTAGACTGACGGGCAAGAACTGCAGTCTTGGGCTGCCAGCTGGAAGCTTCCTGCTGAGTGTCCATAAAATTCCCAGGAAGTTGTTTTAGGGGAATGCAGCTGAAATCATGGTGAAGCCACCTAGGGCTCCCAAATCTCCCAAAGAGAAATCTCTTTGGGAGAATGTTGCATGCAGGACTTTCCAGTCACCCCTGCCTCTCATCAGGAATCCACCCATGAAGGATGTAGCTACACTTGCCGCTGGGAAACTAGGAGAGATGCCCACAAAACTAGCCATAGAGATGCCACCGGCAGGTGTGCTGGTGAAATTTGCTAGGGGTAAGCTCCACCAGACTTCAGAGTCCTGAGAATGCTATGCTAAGTCAGTTCAGTTGTGTCCGACTCTGTGTGACCCCATAGACGGTAGCCCACCAGGCTTCCCCGTCCCTGGGATTCTCCAGGCAAGAACACTGGAGTGGGTTGCCATTTCCTTCTCCAACGCATGAAAGTGAAAAGAGAAAGTGAAGTCGCTCAGTCATGTCCGACTCTTAGCGACCCCATGGACTGCAGCCCACCAGGCTCCTCCGTGCATGGGATTTTCCAGGCAAAAGTACTGGAGTGGGGTGCCATTGCCTTCTCCATAAAATCTATAATGTCCTGAGAATAAGTCAGCAGGAAAGCAAAGGAACCAGGAGGAGGCTGTTCTCCTCCTGTCCCTCCAGCGCCCTCTGCTGATAAAGCATAGCATGTGCCAGAGGAAAAAGCCCAGACATGTATAAAGGGTGCATTTAGAGCTGAAAGGTAATAAATTGATAATTGATACCGGATATTAGTGAGCTCAACTGGGAGTCTGGAGAATATCTTTATGAGATATTCCTGCCACTTGAGAAATGAATCTGAATGAAGAACCCCAAAGATAATAGGGCAAAAGGCAAAGAATAACTGAATCAATAAAACTAATAAAGCTATGTAAGTTAAAATGTTTTGATTAATATGATATGAAACTCAAGAAAAATGAGATCCTTACAATTATATATAATAAAGATTTCATAATTATGATTCAGATTTTAATATCATAAATTACCTTGACAAAAAGTGGATGGTCGCAAGGGGAGTGTGTTCAATTTTTCATCTGTCATAAGTGATGTCAATAGCTATGGTTTTATTCTTGATGTTAATATGTTTAAGAGATTTTAAAAATAAGAAGTACCCTAAGTGAACGTATTCACAAAACAGAAACAAACCCACAGACTTAGAGAACAAACTTATGGTTGCCAGGGGGAAAGGAGGAGGGCAAAGGATCATTAGGGAGTTCGGAATTGACATGTACACACTGATTTATTTAAAATGGGTAACCAATAAGGTCCCACTGTATAGCACAGGGAAATCTACTCAATGTTATGTGGCAGCCTGAATGGAAAGGGAGATTGGGAGAGAATGGATACATGTATGTGCATGGCTGAGTCCCTTTGCTATCCACCTGAAACTATTACAACACTGTTAATTGGCTGTGTTGTTCAGTCGCTTAGTCGTGTCCAACTCTTTTCGACCCCATGGACTGTAGCACACAAGGCTTACCTGTCCTTCACCATCTTTCGGAGTTTTCTCAAACATGGGTTCATTGAGTCAGTGATGCTATCTAACCATCTCATTCTCTGTGACCCCTTTCTCTTCCTCCCCTCAATCTTTCCCGGCATCAGGGTCTTTTCCAATGAGTTGGTTCTTTGCGTCAGGTGGCCAGAGTATTGGAACTTCAGCATCAGTCCTTCCAATGGATATGCAGGATTGCTTTCCAGTTGGGATTGACTGGTTTGATCTCCTTGCAGTCCAAGGGACTCTCAAGCGTCTTCTCCAGCACCACAGTTCAAAAGCATCAATTGTCTGGCACTCAGCCCTCTATATGGTCCAACTGTCACATCCATATATGACTACTGGAAAAACTGTAGCTTTGACTAGACGGACCTTTGTTGGCAAAGTAATGTCTTTGCTTTTTAATATGCTGTCTAGGTTTGTCATAGACAAACCTAGACAGCTTTTCTTCCAAAGAGCGTCTTTTAATTTCATGGCAGCAGTCACTGTCCACATGATTTGGGGCCCAAGAAAATAAAATCTGCCACTGTTTCCATTTTTTCCCTATCTATTTGCCATGAAGTGATGGGACCAGATGCCACAATCTTAGTTTTTTGAACGTTGAGTTTTAAACCAGCTTTTTCACTCTCCTCTTTCACCTTCATCAAGAGGCTCTTTAGTTTCTCTTCACTTTCTGCCATTAGGGTGGTGTCATCTGCATATCTGAGGTTGTTGATATTTCTTCCAGCAATCATGATTCCCGCTTGTGCTTCATCCAGCCCAGCATTTTGCATGATAAACTCTGCATATAAGTTAAATAAACAGGGTGACAATATACAACCTTGATTTATTCCTTTCCCAACTTTTAACCAGTCTGTTGTTCCATGTCCGGTTCCAACTGTTGCTTCTTGACCTGCATATAGATTTCTCAGGAGGCAGGTAAGGTGGTCTGGTATTCCCATCTCTTGAAAAAGTTTCCACCATTTGGTGTGATCCACACAGTCAAAAGCTTTAGTGTAATCAATGAAGCAGAAGTATCCCACTGAGAATAACTCAGTTCAGTTCAGTTCAGTCGCTCAGTCGTGTCCGACTCTTTGCGACCCCACGAATCGCAGCACACCAGGCCTCCCTATCCATCACCAACTCCCGGAGTTCACTCAGACTCACATCCATCGAGTCGGTGATGCCATCCAGCCATCTCATCCTCTGTCATCCCCTTCTCCTCCTGCCCCCAATCCCTCCCAGCATCAGAGTCTTTTCAAATGAGGCAACTCTTCGCATGAGGTGGCCAAAATACTGGAGTTTCAGCTTTAGCATCATTCCTTCCAAAGAAATCCCAGAGCTGATCTCCTTCAGAATGGACTGGTTGGATCTCCTTGCAATCCAAGGGACTCTCAAGAGTCTTCTCCAACACCACAGTTCAAAAGCATCAATTCTTCGGCGCTCAGCCTTCTTCACAGTCCAACTCTCACTAGAACAGATCAAAAGAATGAAATACCTGCTTGAGAGCATGGAAAAACTAATAAAGTACTGAAGAATCATGGATTTGTCTGCTGAAATTGAGCCTTGCCTCTGGGCCCCTTTTGCCCAATCAAGAAAATGCAGATGGGAGGTTAAGTATTACTTTTGATAGCTTCACGGGGCTGGAGTTGAAGTCTAGAATCCACTAAGAGTGGTAACCTTCATAAAATTACCTCCCCCAACCCCAACACATGCACACTCACGCGTGCTCACACGTGCACACACACTTTGAGTTGGAATTCAAAAGTGCCGTATCACAGGCATAAGTCATCTAGCTCTTACATAGAGCAGCTCAGGTCAAAGTCATCTGGGTGACCCAGAAACATGTTAATTTCTGAAACTGGATTATATCAATAGTTATTCCAGACTCTCCTAGGCTTTCTTAGTTTGGAAGAAGTGAATAAGCCGGGAGCAGGAAAGGAGAACTGAAAAAAACTGCTCACAAAGAGGTTGATCTTTCACTGAATACACTGCCTCAGCACTCTAGGCTAAGAATGGGAAATCAAGATAAAGAAAGATCTGTGTGGGGGTGGGGGCAGTGCGGAGAACTAGATGATGGAGGAGTAGGTGGACGTGGAGTACATCTCTCTCCACGGATACATCAGGAATACACCTTTAGACACAGACGTGCATGCAGAACCCCAGCTGAGAGTCGACAGGAGGACCTGACCAGTGGAAAAGAATACATAGACCCACACAAAGCTCGGGAGGATGAAGGAACCAGGGGAAAAACAGGAGTGTTAGTAGGACTGGACTTGCCCTCGGCGGGAGGGGGAACTGAGGCAGGGGTCCAATCCCCACATTGGGGCAACCGTCTGAGTCAGAGGAGAGACATTGAAGGCTCAGAGTGAAACAGATGATCTGTGGCAGCCTAAATGGAATGAGAATCAGACAGTCCTTGCAGCAGCCATACATACACTGGACAGGAACGCAGGTCTCCTGGAAGGGGAGTGGGTAGGAGCTGGAGATTGGGGATTGTGGAGCAATCTCAGGGCAAGGGCTGCTGTTGACTGTGGAGAGACAGATCGAGGGGATGAGAGGGAGGAGATAGTGGTGAAGGAAAGCCAGGCAGCCATGGAAGCAAGGCGATACTGCTGAGTCGCACGTAGGGGGTGGAGCCATCACCATAGCTTCTCTCTCCCCACTTGCCAGCATCAGCAGCTGAACAATAGAGAGGCTGGCCCATCAAACATCTGACGCACTGAACTACAGAGTAGGACCCCACCCAGGGTTCTCCTTTAAGTGCCTGATGTGCCGATCTACAGAATAGGACCCCAGCCAGGGGGGCCCCTCTATGTGCTTGACAAGCCGAACAACAAAGAAGGATCCCAGGTAAGGGAGCCCTCTAAGTGCCTGAACAGGTGGAGTTATGGAGAAACACTGGCCAAAGAGGTCTTCTGATCGCCAGCTACAAGAGGCTTGAAAAAAGACTCTGATAGGGCCATAACTCCTGTGTCAGAGGCAGTCTGTGTCCCGGAACACTTGGCACCGCCAGGGTCCCCACAAGCCAAGCAGCTGCACCACCTTCACATTCAACTGTCACTGGGGCAAGAGCTGCCGCAGGCAAAAAGAGTCCTGTGTCTATGCGCGCAGGATCGCTTTGGTAGTGTCTGACTCTTTGTGACCCTGTAGACTGTGGCCTGCCAGAGTTCTCTCTCAGGGAGGCGGGTTATCCAGGCAAGAATACTGGAGCACACTGGCCAATACTGGTTGCCATAGCCTTCTAGAGCACTGTATTGCCTGCTTCTCTAGCCGCCAACTCCCCTGAGTACCTGGTGCTGCCAGAACCCCTGCGACCCAAGCAGACGCACCACCTCCACACCTGGCCCTCACAGGGGCAAACCCAAGTCCTCCAGGGCAGCCTCAGGAGCAAACCCCAGTGGATGACCCACAGGCAGAAGTTGAAAAGTGAAAGTGAGTCACTCAGTTGTGTCCGACTCTTTGCGACCCCATGGATTGTAGCCTACCAGGCTCTTCTGTTCATGGGATTTTCCAGACAAGAGTACTGGAGTGGATTGCCATTTGTCTCCAACATTGTAGGCAGATGCTTTACTGTCTGAGCCACAAGGAAACTCTGTTCCACATGCAGAGGTGGAAATAAAAGCACAATTGAAACCCAGGAGCACTGTAACTAAGGAGGAAGACCCAAAACTTTCCCACCAGCTGCAGATTAAATCCACATAATCAACTAGGCAGACTCTGTGTCTATGGAATATATAAAAGGCCATTGAGAGCTCCCATAAAAGAAAACGCACTAGTTCTGATAGCTGTGGGCATTGGAGGCAAGAACACACAGGAGTAGGACCAGATTAGAATCTGAGCTGTCCCCACAGCAGGTCCAGGGACGGGCACAGTGTTGGAGGGCATCCTAGGGAGGTTAGGTGGACAGTGACTCCCAGCACAGGAAAGGACTCTGACAGCAGTGACTCAAGAGAAACATTTATGGACTAATAAATAAGAGTATTATGTTTTGACTTGCTTTGTAGATTCTTTTGAATTTTTTCCTTTTATTTCCCCTTCTGCTGTAGTTGTCGATTTTATTGGCACTATGAAATCTGATTAAGCTTTTGAGCTTTATTTTTTATTTTTTTCTTCTTCAGTCAACAATTTTTATTGATTTTATAAAAACCTCTGCCTCTACATTAGGCTTTTGCAGTTCTGTGGAATTTTCCTCTTTTTTAATTTTAATTTTTTAAACCTATTACTATATTTTCTAAATTTATTCCTTTGTTTGTTTTTCCTATTGTTCTTTTCCCCTTGCAGTTAACCTTTGACATATATATATATATATAAATCTTCTTTATTTACCTCTATTTAACATTGCATATCTATTCTTTTTTCCTTTTCTTTCTTTCCTTTCCTCTCAACATATTTATTAGTTTTATTTTCATTGCTTTATTCTCCAGTTGGCACCTTGCTTTAGTTTTGTTTTCCAGTTTGTGCTTTAGCTAGTTTTGTTCTTAACTGGTGAATATATTGTTTGATTTTCTTTGTTCTCTAGGTCAATCTGTTGTACTTTATTTTTGTTGGACTGTTTTGACTTTGCTCATGGGATGGCACCCCACTCCAGTACTCTTGCCTGGTAAATCCCATGGATGGAGGAGCCTGGTAGGCTGCAGTCCATGGGGTCGCTAGAGTCGGACACGACTGAGCGACTTGCCTTTCACTTTTCACTTTCATGCATTGGAGAAGGAAATGGCAACCCACTCCAGTGTTCTTGCCTGGAGAATCCCAGGGACGGGGGAGCCTGGTGGGCTGCCGTCTATGGGGTTGCACAGAGTCAGACACGACTGAAGTGACTTAGCAGTAGCAGTACATGTATATGTGTATATTCCATTATTTTATTTATTATTTGCCTGATTTTGTAATTGCCATTTATGTGGGGTTCATCTTTGGTTTCTCGTTTTTGGATATTTGTTGGGACTTCCCTGGTGGCTCAGACGGTTAAGCGTCTGCCTACAATGTGGGAGACCTGGGTTCGATCCCTGGGTCGGGAAGATCTCCTGGAGAAGGAAATGGCAACCCACTCCAGTACTCTTGCTTGGAAAATTCCATGGACAGAGGAGCCTGGTAGGCTACAGTCCATGGGGTCGCAAAGAGTCGGACACGACTGAGCGACTTCAATGTCAATGTCAATGTCATAAACCACTTGTGGAATCTTCATTCCTGACCAGAGATCAAACCCTGAGCCTTTGGAGTGGGAGCACTGACTCCAAGACCCTAGACTACCAGAGAACTAACCCCCGGGAGTATCAAATAGTGAGAACTCACAGAAAAGAAGCCACTTGAATACAAGACCTGGCATGGCCCAACCACCAGTAGCACCCTGTGCAGTACCCTCACCTAAACAACAAACAAAACAAAAATACAAACCCAATCATCAGCAGACAGGATTACTGCCTCACTCAGCCTTGCCCATCAGAGGAAAAAAATCTCAGCACAAATCTCACCCTATACAAAGCTCACACAAACCACTGGACCAACCATAGGAGGGCAGAAACCAAAAGGGAGAAGGAATTCAACCTTGAATTCCTTTTTAACACAATAAGTTAAAAAAATAATAAAAAGGCAGAGAAATACTGCACAAATGAAGGAACAACCTAGAAACAGAGAAATCCAAACAAATGAAGAGGAAATAAGCAAACTACCTGAAAAAGAAGTCAGAATAATGAGAGTAAAATGCAAGAATCAGTTAACAAAGACCTAGAAGAATTAAAGAAGGAACATACAGAGACAGACAGCGCAATTACTGAAATTAAAAATACTGTAGAAGGAATCAATAGTAGATATCAAGCAGATGAACAAATCAGTGAGCTGAAAGATAAAATGGTGGAAATAACTTCCACCATTATAAATTACTTATTTCCACCAAAATGAAATAACTTTATTCTGAAGAGCAGAATAAAGTAAAAAGAATAAAAAGGATTGAGGATAGTCTCAGATACCTCTGGGACAATATCAAATGCACCAACATTCAATTTATAGGGGTCCCAGAAAAAGAAGAGAAAAGGAAAGGGTATGAGAAAAATTTTGAAGAGATTATAGTTGAAAATTTCCCAAACATGGACAAGGAAAGAGCGAATCAAGTCCAAGAGGTGCAGAGTCTCATATAGGATAAACCCAAGGAGAAACATGCCAAGACACATACTAATTGAACTAACAAAGACTAAATGCAGAAAAAGAATATTAAAAGCAGCAAGGGAGAAGCAACAAGTAACATACAAGGGAAACCCTATATGCTTAACAGCTGATCTTTCAGCAGAAGCTCTGCAGGCCAGAAGGGAATGGCAGGATATATTTAAAGTACTGAAAGGGAAAAATCTACAACCAAGATTAGTGTATCTGGCAAGGATGTCAGTCAAAATTGATGGAGAAATCAAAAGCCTTTCATACAAGCAAAAGTTAAGAGAATTCAGTATCATCAAACCAGCTTTACAACAAATGTTAAATGGACTTATATAGTGAGGAAATACAAGAGAAGAAAAAAAAAATCTACCAAATCAACCTGAAACAATTAAGAAAATGGAAATAGGAACATATATAACAATAATTACTTTAAATGTAAATGGATTAAATACTCCAACCGAAAGACACAGACTGGCTGAATGAATACAAAAACAAGACTCATATATATGCTGTCTAAAAGAAACCCACTTCAGACCTCAAGACAGACATAGACTGAAAGTGACAGGATGGAAAAATATATTCCTTGCAAATGGGAAACAAAATAAAGCTGGAGTAGCAATCCTCATATCAGACAAAATAGATCCTAAAATAAAGAATATTACAACAGATAAAGAAGGACACTCCATGATGATCAGGGATAAATCCAAGAGGAAGACATAAAAATGGCAAGTATCTATGCACTCAACATAGGAGCACCTCAATACATAAGACAAACACTAACAGACATAAAAGGAGAAATTGACAGTAACACAATAATAGTAGGAGATTTTAACACCCCACTCATGCCAATGGACAGATCATCAAAACAGAAAATTAATAAGGAAACACAAGTCTTAAATGATACATTAGATGAGATGGATCTCACTGATATCTTCAGGACATTCCATCCAAATTCAGAAGCATCCACCTTCTTCTCAAGTGCACATGGAACATTCTCCAGGTTAGACCACATCTTGAGTCACAAATCAAACCTCTGTAAATTTAAGAAAATTGAAATCATATCAAAGGTTTTCTCTGATCACAATGCTATGAGACTAGATATCAATTACAAGAAAAAAACTGTAAGAAACACAAACACATGGAGATTTAAACAACACATTTCTAAATAACCAATGGATTACTGAAGAAATCAAAAGGGAAATAAAAAATTTCTACTAACAGATGACAATGAAAATACAACAACTTAAAACCTATGAGATGTAGCAAAAGCAGGGAATTTTATAGAAATTCAATCCTACCTCAAGAAAAAGAAAAACATCAAAGATACAACCTAACTTTACACTTAAAACAACTGGAAGAAGAAGGGAAAAAAACCCCAAAATTAGTATAAGGAAGGAAATCATAAAGATCTGAGCAGAAATAAAGGAAAACAAAGTGAAAGAAACAATAGTAAAGATTAATAAAAGTAATAGTTGGCTTTTGAGAAGATAAACAAAACTGACAAAGCTTTAGCCAGACTCATCAATAAAAAAAAAAAAAGAGAGAGAAGAATCAAATCAACAAAATTAGAAATGAAAAAGGAGAGGTTACAACAGACAGTGCAGAAACACAAAGGATTACAAGAGATTATTATGAACAACTATATAACAATAGGATAACCTGGAAGAAATGGACAGATTCTTAGAAAAGTTCAATCTTCCAAGACTGAACCAGGAAGAAATAGAAATTATGAACAACGCAATTACAAGCACTGAAATTGAAGCTGTGATCAAAAATCTCCCCAAAAAGAAAAGCCCAGGACCAGATGGCTTCACATGAGAATTCTATCAAACATTTAGAGAAAAGCAAATGCCCATCCTTCTAAAACTCTTTCAAAAAATTGCAGATGAAAGAACACTTCAAAACTCATTCCACAAGGCCACCATCACCCCAATACAAAAACCAGACAAAAACAACACACAGAAAAGAAAACTACAGGCCAATATCACTGATGAATATAGATGCAAAAATCCTCAACAAAATTTTAGCAAACAGAATTCAGCAACACAATGAAAAGCTCATACACCATGATCAAGTTGGGTTTATTCCAGGGATGCAAGGATTCTTCAATATACACAAACCAATCAGTGTGATACACCATATTAACAAACTGAAAGATATAAACCATATGATAATCTAAACAGATGCAGAAAAAGCCTTTGACAAAATTCAGCACCCATTCATAATTAAAACTCTTCAGAAAATGGGCATAGAAGGAACTTACCTCAACAGAGTAAAGGCCATACATGATAAGCCTACAGCAAACAGTATTCTCAATGGTTAAAAACTGGAGACATTCCCCCTAAGATCAGGAACAAGACAAGGGTGTCCACTTTCACCACTATTATTCAACATAGTTCTGGAAGTCCTACAGCAATCAGAGAAGAAAAAGAAATTAAAGGGATCCAAATCAGAAAAGAAGAAGTAAAGCTCTCATTGTTTGCAGATAACATGATACTGTACATAGAAAACTCTAAAGACAGTATTAGAAAATTACTAGAGCTAATCAGTGAATTTAGCAGTCACAGGATACAAAATCAATACACAGAAATCACTTGCGTTTCTATAACCAACAATGAAAAATCAGAAAAAGAAATTAAGAAATCAATACCATTCACCATAGCAACAAAAAGAATTAAATACCTAGGAATAAACTTACCTAAGGAGACAAAAGAACTGTACACAGAAAATTACTCTTGCCTGGAAAATCCCATGGATGGAAGAGCCTGGTAGGCTGCAGTCCATGGGGTTGCTAAGAGTCGGACACAACTGAGCGACTTCACTTTCACCTTTCACTTTCATGCATTGGAGGAGGAAATGACAACCCACTCCAGTATTCTTGCCTGGAGAATCCCAGGGACAGGGGAGCCTGGTGGGCTTTCGTCTATGGGGTCGCACAGAGTCAGACATGACTGAAGCGACTTAGCAGCAGTGAAAGAAATCAAAGATGACATAAACAGATGGAGAGATATTCCATGTTCCTGGGTAGGAAGAATCAATGGTGTGAAAATGACTATACTACCAAATGCAATCTACAGATTCAATGTGATCCCTATCAAATTATCATTGGCATTTTTCACAAAACTAGAACAAAAAATTTCACAATTCATATGGAAACACAAAAGACCCCTTATAGCCTAAGTAGTCTTGAGAAAGAAGAATGGAGCTGGAGGAATCAACCTTCCTGACTTCAGGTTATACTACAAAGCTACAGTCATTGAGACAGTACGATACCGGCACAGAAACAAAAATATAGACCAATGGAACAAGATAGAAAGCCCAGAAATAAACCCATGCACCTATGGGTACCTTATTTTTGACAAAGGAGGCAAGAATATACAATGGATCAAAGACAGCCTCTTCAATAAATGGTGTCTGTGAAAGAATGAAATTAGAATACTTCCTAACACCATACACAAAGATAAACTCAAAGTGGATTAATGACATAAATGTTAGGCCAGAAACTATAAAACTCTTAGAGGAACACATAGGCAGAACACTCGATGATATAAATCAAAGCAAGATCCTCTATGATCCACCTCCTAGAGTAACAGAAATAAAAACAAAAAAGTAAACAAGTGGGACCTGATTAAACTTAAAAGCTTTTTTACAGAAAAGGAGACTATAAGCAAGGTGAAAATACAGCCCTCAAAATGGGAGAAAATAATAGCAAATGAAACAACTGACAAAGATTAATTTCCAAAGTATAGAAGTAGCTCATACAACTCAATACCATAAAAACAAACAACCCAATCAAAAAGTGGGAAAAACACCTAGTCAGACATTTCTCCAAAGAAGACATACAGATGACTAACAAACACATGAAAAGATGCTCAACATCACTCATTATTAGAGAAACACAAATCAAAACTGCAATGAGATATCACCTCACACCAGTCAGGTGGTCCTCATCCAAAGTCTACAAACAATAAATGCTGGAGAGGGTGTGGAGAAAGAGAACACTTTTGCACTGTTGTTTAGATGTAAATTGATACAGCCACTATGGAAGACGGTATGGAAATTCTTTAAAAAAACTACGAATAAAACCACCATATGGCCCAACAATCCCATTCCTAGGCATACACCCTGAGGAAACCAAAATTGAAAAAGATACATGTTCATTGTTCATTGCAGCACTATTTACAATAGCTAGAACACGGAAGCAACCTAGATATCCATCTACAGATAACTGGATAAAGAAGCTGTGGTACATATACACAATGGACTATTCAGTTCAGTTCAGTCGCTCAGTCGTGTCCGACTCTTTGCGACCCCATGAATCGCAGCATGCCAGGCCTCCCTGTCCATCATTACTCAGCCATAAAAGGAATGCATTTGAGTCAGTTTTAATGAGGTGGATGAACCCAGAGCCTAAAGTCAGAAAGAGAAAACCAAATATGGTGTATTAATGCATATACAGGGAATCTAGCAGATGATACTGATGACCCTATTTGCAGTGCAGCATTGGAGATGCAGACATAGAGAACAGACTTGTGGACATGGTTGGAAGGAAGGAAAGGATGGGACGTATGGAGAGAGTGGCACGGAAACCTATATAGTGCCACATGTAAAATAGATGGCCAGTGGGAATTTGCTGTGTGACTCTTATTTACAACAATAGAATCTTGTGTGGATGAAGGGTTAATGTTAATATATGTAAAGCACTTAAAACAGAGCTTACTAAGGCAGCATTCCTCTGTGTGTTTCATACACATCTCCATTCACACTATAGTCCTGGAGGTAAGAAAAATCATCATGCCCATTTTATGAAGGAGAGAGTTGAATTATTTGGCTAAAATGTTGCAGAGTTGGGATTCCACCTAGGCATGAAATTCCAAGGTTCCTGTTGTTAATCATACTTTGTTGCCTATATAGTACAAAAATACATGTACAATATTCCATATGCTATGGCAAGATGACACAAAATTTAAAAAGAGCCTCCTGGCTCCTTCCTAGATGGTCCCAGGTATGTGTTCTATGGGTTAATCCCTTGCTTCCTTCTTTTGCTTTGGGAAAGCCACTAATCCTCCTTCTATATCACTCAGGCAACACCTTCAGTCCCTATCAGCAAACTTCACCTCCAGGTACCACTGGTTAGGGCCAGTGACAACCTGAGGGTTCTGACCCCTCCTCCTGGGAGTGCTCCATGGGCTTGGGGGTGGGGGGGGGTCTCAGCCAGCTTTCCATGCTCTGGGTTTCCACACACCCTCCTATAGCCACTCATCACTGCCCCCCGCCCCCCACCCCATCCTCTCTTGGCTCACATGGGGACTGGAGGGGGTTGCTGAGAGAACCTGTCTGTGCAAAAGGAAATTCTAGGGTCTAGACCATGGCCACAGACATGCTCCAGTCCAAACTCACTCTGCCAAGTCTCTGACATAAAATGTTGGCCTGTACAATGCACACAATCATAGTCTCGAGGCTAAACGAGCCCTCAGAGACCAAACTGTCATTTTCAGATTGGGACCTCTAAGCCAAGGCTAAAGAGATCAGCCCAATGTATATTTCTGGCAGCTGCAGAGATCCTTGTTTCCTGATGTTCTGGCCAAATTAACACAGTGCTGCCTTTGGTGGGAGCCATCACTGCTAGACAACCTCCTACCTGGAAGGAGAAGCCCTACTCACAGAGTTCTTCCTTCCACAGGCTGTGAGGGTGCCAGAAACAAGCTGCCTTTTCTTAGAGAAAATACACTTTTTATTAGAACCTTGGGCTTCCCTAGTAGCTCAGACAGTAAAGAATCTGCCTGCAATGCAGGAGACCCGGGTTAGAACCCTGGGTCAAGAAGATCCCCTGAAGAAGGGAACAGCAACCCACTCCAGTATTCCTGCCTAGAGACTCCCATGGACAGAGGAGCCTGGAGGGCTACAGTTCATGGGGTTGCAAAGAGTTGGACACAACCGAGTGAGTAACACTTTCACTTTCTGTCAGTAATATTAATAAACATGTGGCCTGCAAGTGAAACTGAAAGGTGCTCAGTCACGTTCTACTCCTTGCAACCCCATGGGGATAATAGTAAATGAAAACCTCTTTAAAGCAAGACTGCTGCTGTTACTGCTAAGTCACTTCAGTTGTGTCCAATTCTGTGTGACCCCATAGACGGCAGCCCACCAGGCTCCCCCGTCCCTGGGATTCTCCAGGCAAGAATACTGGAGTGGGTTGCCATTTCCTTCTCCAATGTATGAAAGTGAAAAGTGAAAGTGAAGTCGCTCAGTCGTGTCCAACCCTCAGCGACCCCATGGACTGCAGCCTACCAGGCTCCTCCATCCATGGGATTTTCCAGGCAAGAGTACTGGAGTGGGGTGCCATTGCCTTCTCCGTAAAGCAAGACTAAAGAAACATAAATTCAGCCCACACCTGGGGCCTCCTCTCTGCTACCTTATGTATTTGTGTTTTAATTAACATTCTAAAGTATACCAAGCTGTGTTTTAAGTGTCCTGCCTCTGCCTTCAGTTGACAAAGGGCCATGTTTAACACACTCTGGCATGACGTAGGTTCTGCCTCCAGGCAGAAGGTGCCAGTCCACAGCAGGCCTTTTTGATTGCCATTTCTTTTCCTTGCCCCAACTGGCCAGGCTCTGCTGCAAAACTGGTCTGCTACTTCACTAACTGGGTCCAGTACAGAGAAGGGGCTGCTTGCTTCTTACCCAACGATGTGGACCCCAGTCTGTGCATCCACCTCATCCATGCCTTTGCTGGCATAAACAGTCACCAACTCAGCTCCATAGAGTGGAATGAAGAGACACTCTACAAGGAATTCCATGGCTTGCAGATGTGAGCTGCAGTGGAGGGAATGGGGATGGAAGGTAGAGAAAGCAGGTGCCTCCTCTCAAAGCCAGAAACCTTCCCCAGACTGCAATCTAGCTACAGACCTGCTATGTGGATTTGGGCAAATTTCATCTCTTCTCTGAGCTTCTTGTTCTTATATGGAAGAGGGGAGTGTAGATAAAGACTTCTTTAGGGCCCTTCCAGTTTAGGTCTACATGGAATCTGGATTGTGAAACTTTTCCTCTGCTGGGAATGAGTGCCCTTATTTCTCCTAAAATCTATCTATCCTTCAGCTCAAGTGTTAAGAAACAAAGAAAGTGAAGTCACTCAAATTGTGTTCAACTCTTTGGGATCCCATGGACTGTAGTCTATCAGGCTTCTCTGTCCATGGGATTTTCCAGGCAAGAGTACTGGAGTGGGTTGCCATTTCCTTCTCCAGGGGATCTTCCTGACCCAGGGATCGAACCCAGGTCTCCTGCATTGCAGGCAGATGCTTTACCCACTGAGCCACCAGGGAAGCCCACCTCAAGTGTTATTACTACCTTAATAAAGCCTGTCTGAAGATCTGCCCTCATCTCTTGCTTTCTGAGTTCCTTGAGTGTACAGCTCCCCAGCCAGCGAAGAGGTCCTTAAAGGCCGGAATATGTCTTTTCTTTCCCAATCTAGAGGTTCCCTGGTACCGATTCTGAGCACAGGGATTTAGATGTCCCCAACCTCACCTTATCAGCCCTGCAAGTCTCCTTGCTTCCTTGTTAGTGAAATGAGTCCCAGGACCTGGCTAGATCATTCCTGGCCCTTCTCTTGTCTTTCCCAGGAATCCCAAGCTGAAGACGCTGCAGGCCATTGGGGGCTGGAGCTTTGGCACTCAGAAGTGAGTTGTTGTGGGCACCTACATGGCAGAGTCCCTGATGGGGAACTGGCCAGAGAGACCCCCGTCAGGGAATCAGCCATGTTGAGATGTGGCCAGGGTGAGGGGGAGTGAGAGGGAAGAGTGGACTCTGAGAGCTGAGCTTCCTTCTGAGTTCTTGCTACCTCATTGGGAGGCAGTGGAGTGGGCTTAGCTCCAGGCCATTATATATTGTCTTGCTTTAAATGCAGCCCAGAGATTCTGACCTCGTCTCAGGCCTCAGCTTTTTCCTCCATGAAATGGGTAGAGGGAGAGTATCAACTAATCCCAGACAACATTTAATGTCTATACTTTCTGAGCTCTGAAACAGGATATCTGGGAATTTTTGTTCCCTTTCTGGGTGTAAAAGACAGTCTATGAGATCAAGCTGGGATAGCAGAATATTGACATTTTCAAGATATTTTTGATTATTTATGGAGATAGTGGAATGGTATATTTGGAATCAGAGTTTTCCTAGAAAGTCATGAATACGTGGTCCCCTAAATTCTAAGCCAGTATTTCCAATATTTTTGGATCATGACCCCTTTTAAAAGCCTGATGAATTTTATGATTCCCCTTCCCAAAACACTAGTTATATAGATTTTTCTTTGAAAATTCAGAGTTCTTAGCCTGGAGTTCCTGGGCACACAAACCCCACATAAAAACTGATGCTACTAGATAAATCAAATTAATAAATTAAAAAATAAAGATAGAAATAGTCTTTAAAAACTCAAGACCCCCAAGAAGTCCAGGGACTTCTTGAGAAAGTAGGATGTGGTGGGGTAGTTCCTGGGGCACCTTAGGACTTTTAAAGAGGTCTGGATTAGTAACAGTAATAACAATAGCCATGAAACACTCTACAAATGTGAGTTAGAAGAAAAGTGACCATATTACCCTGCCAAGGACTAGATCAGCAAGCTCTCAAGATTACCCAGATCCTCACTAACCTGCTGGGCTTCTTTTCCTCTTTATCTTAGAAACTGACTCCTCTTCTTTTTTCCAACCTCCATGCTAGGTTGACAGCCAGCTCTGATTCAGAGTAGGACACATCTCTGGGCAGGGAAGTGGCAGTAGGCTTCTGGAGGAAATTTTGGGAAGCAGAGCTCTTAGTAAGTCAGTGTTGATGTCAATGTTTGGAGGCGGAGCTCACTTCTACATAGTCCCTTTCCCTTAGCCAGGCCCATAATGCTAATGCTATGCTAAGTCCCCTCAGTCGTGTCCAACTCTGTGCGACCCCAGAGACTGCAGCCCACCAGGCTCTGCTGTCCCTGGGATTCTCCAAGCAAGAATACTGGAGTGGGTTGCCATTTCCTTCTCCAATGCATGAAAAAGAAAAGTGAAAGTGAAGTCGCTCAGTCGTGTTCAACTCTTAGCGACCCCATGGACTGCAGCCTACCAGGCTCCTCCGTTCATGGGATTTTCCAGGCAAGAGTACTGGAGTGGGGTGCCATTGCCTTCTCCGAGCCAGGCCCATACGCCCCAACAAATAGCCAGCAGCTTCTGAAGCATGCCTCCAGCACTGTGCTGGCCTAGATAGCTGAGTGCCAATATCCTGAGAAGTTTCTCTCATGACTCTGAAGAAGCATGACCCACTGTACCATATAAGACAGGCCCACACTGCCCTTCATCACCCCACAGGTTCACGGACTTGGTTCACTTCAGTTCAGTTCAGTTCAGCTGCTCAGTCGTGTCCGACTCTTTGTGATCCCACGGACTGCAGCACGCCAGGCCTCCCTGTTCATCACCAACTCCCGAAGTCCACCCAAACTCATGTCCATTGAGTTGGTGATGCCATCCAAACATCTCATCCTCTGTTGTCCCCTTCTCCTCCTGCCTTCAGTCTTTCCCAGCATCAGGGTCTTTTCAAATGAGTCAGTTCTTCGCATCAGGTGGCCAAAGTATCGGAGTTTCAGTTTCAGCATCAGTCCTTCCAATGAATATTCAGGACAGACATGGTAGCTACAGTCAACAACTGACAGACCTTTGTCGACTCAGCCATCAGGTTTCTGCACAAATATGTCTTTGATGGCCTTGACCTTGACTGGGAGTACCCAGGAAGCTGAGGGAGCCCTCCTTCAGATAAGCAGCACTTCACAGCCCTGGTGTAGGTATGATCGGGTGAGGCAGGAGAGATCTAGTTGGTCAGGGGAACACATAGGTACTACTCTGCCTCAGGCTCAGCTGCTTCATTTATCTACAAAGTATCGACCTGTGGTCAGTTTTCAGATTCCTGAATGGGAAAATTTGCTTGGGGCTCACTGCAATACATGGTCCCCCCCTGTGCGTTCACTCTGAGCTGCTCTTGCAGGACCTGGTCAATGCCTTTCAGCAGGAAGCCCAGACCTCAAGGAAGGCATGCCTCCTGCTGAGCTCAGCCATCCCAGCAGGACGACACTACAAAGAAGCTGGATATGATGTGGACAAAATTGCTCTGTGAGTCTCAGGCAGATGGCGTGGACTCTGAGTTCTCTGCAGGGGAGAGAGACCAAGGGCAAGCTAAGCCTCCCTCAGTGAGAGTGGGGACTCACCTGTACCCCCAGCAGACCCAGAAAGGATTTGCTTACCATATCTGCTACTTCACCCCTCTGGAGTCCCTCTCTTTGGAGCCCTGGACCTTCACTTAAGAATTCAGTCTTGAAATACTCCTGGGAGGGGAAAGAGGGAAGCCCTTAGCATCTCTAGGAGAATGAGTTGTCTAGCTCCTTCCCACCCCAGACCTATAGAATCAGAACCTGTACCTTAATGAGATTCTCAGGTAATTTATTTGTACAATTAAAGTTTGAGAAATGCTGAACTAGATTTCCCTTCAAAATAGCACAAGGCATCCTGAATGGACTCTGTCTTGAGGGTGCTCAGGAGACAGACGGGGGAGCATGCTAAGTGAGCTGCCAAGAATGAGAATGGCCTAGATAATGCAGTGACTGGGGAGTACCGCCTGTGTCTCGTGTCTCCCAGAGCCAGAGAGAGCCCGCCCTCACCACCCAGTGTGCAGCTGGTCTCTCCCCAGGCCACGCACCGTGCGGGGAAGGAAGGAGCTAGCAAGGGGGAGAGCTCCACCCTACTCACTAGCCCCTCACCCGCTCTTCCCATGCCTCATGCAGGAACCCGGATTTCTGCAGCCTAATGGCCTATGACTTCCATGGCTCTTGGGAGAAGGCTACAGGGCACGATAGCTCCCTCTGTAAGAGGCAGGCAGAGTGTGGGGTCATGGACAAACTCAGGGTGTGAAGCGATAGAAGACTCCTTGCACAGGCTCTTTCCAGTGGCCCCTTTTCAGCCTTAAGAAACTTAATGGAAGGGAAAAGCAGGATACCAAGCAAAGCATGGAGAAGACAGGATTTGTTTGTTTAATGCTTGTTGTTTGCTTTATTTTCCTGTTGCATGTCACTGCCGAGGAGAAACTTCCACAGGACTGGGGAAACAAAACTTGGAGGGGCACAAACAAAACCTTGTGTGCACCAAGACACAGGGTAAAGGAGCAGTGACCCCAAAAGAGACTGAGCCAGACTTGCCTGCAAGTGTTTGGGAGTCTCTGGTGGAGGCGTGGGTCAACAGTGGGCTGCTGCAGGGTCAGGGACACAGACAGCAGCAGTCTTGGGAGGCATGGTGAGCTGGCATAAGTCCTTTGGAGAAGGTAACAATGACCCTACCATAGTTTGGCCTCAGGCCAAACTACAGCAAGGGAACATAGATCAGATCAGATCAGATCAGTCGCTCAGTCGTGTCCAACTCTTTGCGACCCCATGAACTGCAGCACGCCAGGCCTCCCTGTCCATCACCAGCCCCCAGAGGTCGCTCAGACTCACACCCATCAAGTCAGTGATGCCATCCAGCCATCTCATCCTCTGTCGTCCCCTTCTCCTCCTGCTCTCAATCCCTCCCAGCATCAGAGTCTTCTCCAATGAGTCAACTCTTTGCATGAGGTGGCCAAAATACTGGAGTTTCAGCTTTAGCATCATTCCTTCCAAAGAAATTCCAGGATTGATCTCCTTCAGAATGGACTGGTTGGATCTCCTTGCAGTCCAAGGGACTCTCAAGAGTCTTCTCCAACACCACAGTTCAAAAGCATCAATTCTTCGGCGCTCAGCCTTCTTCACAGTCCAACTCTCACATCTATACATGACCACAGGAAAGACCATAGCCTTGACTAGGCGAACCTTTGTTGGTAAAGTAATGTCTCTGCTTTTGAATATGCTATCTAGGTTGGTCATAACTTTCCTTCCAAAGAGTAAGCGTCTTTTAATTTCATGGCTAAGGGAACATAACCTCACTCATCAGCAGAAAATTGGATTAAAGATTTACTGGGCATGGCCTTGCCTACCAGAGCAAGACCCAGTTTTCCCCACAGCTAGCCCCTTCCATCAGGGAGCTTGCATAAGCCTCTTATCCTCATCCATCAGAGGGGAGACAAAATGAAAACCAAAATCACAGAAAACTAACCAAAATGATCACATGGATCATAGCTTTGTGTAACTTTATGAAACCATGAGCCATGCCATGTAGGGTCACCCAAGACAGATGAGTCATGGTGGAGAGTTCTGACAAGCTGTGGTCTACAGGAGAGGGAATGGCAAAACCCTTCAGAATTCTTTCCTTGAGAACCCCATGAACAGTATAAACAGGCAAAGAGATGAACTGCCCAGGTCAGTAGGTGTCAAAGATGCTACTGGAGGGGAGCAGAGAAATAGCTCCAGAAGCAATGAAGAGGCTGAGCCAAAGAGGAAATGACTTCCAGTTGTGGATATGTCCAGTGGTGAAAGCAAAGTCAAATGCTGTAAATACCAATATTGCATAGAAACCTGGAATGCTAGGTCCATGAATCAAGGTAAATTGGATGTGATCAAGCAGGAACAAGGGTGAACATCAATATTTTAGGAATAGATGAACTAAAATGGATGGGAATGGGAACATTTAATTCAAATAATGAAGATATCTACAACTATAGGCAAGAATCCCTTAGAAGAAATGGGGTAGCCCTCATAGTCAACAAAAGAGTCAGAAATGCAGTACTTGGGTGCAATCTTACAAACGACAAAATGATCTTAGTTCATTTCCGAGGCAAACCATTCAATATCACAGTCAGTTCAGTTCAGTTTAGTCACTTTGTCATGTCTATTCTTTGTGACCCCATGGACTGCAGCATGCCATGCATCCCTGTCCATCACCAACTCCCAGAGCTTACTCAAACTCATGTCCATCACACTGGTGATGCTACCCAATCATCTTATCCTCTGTTGTCCCCTTCTCTTCCTGCCTTCAATCTTTCCCAGTATCAGGGTCTTTTCAAATGAGTCAGTTCTTTGCATCAGGTGGCCAGATTATTGGAGCTTCAGCATCAGTCCTTCCAATGAATATTCAGGACTGATTTCCTTAAGGATTGACTGGTTTGATCTTCTTACAGTCCAAGGGACTCTCAACACCACAGTTTAAAAGCATCAATTCTTCAATGCTCAGCTTTCTTTATAGTTCAACTCTCACATCCATACATGACTATTGGAAAAACCATAGCCTTGACTAGACGGACCTTTGTTGGCAAAGTAATGTCTCTGCTTTTGAATATGCTATCTAGGTTGGTCATAACTTTCCTTCCAAGGAGTAAGCGTCTTTTAATTTCATGGCTGCAATCACCATCTGCAGTGATTTTGGAGCCCCGAAAATTAAAGTCTGACACTGTTTCCACTGTTTCCTCATCTATTTTCCACGAAGTGATGGGACCAGATGCCGCGATCTTAGTTTTCTGAATGTTGAGCTTTAAGCCAACTTTTTCACTCTCCTCTTTCTTTCTTTTTTTTTTCATTCTCCTCTTTCAATTTCATTAAGAGGCCCTTTAGTTCTCCTTCGCTTTCTGCCATAAGGGTGGTGCCATCTGCATATCTGATATTATTGATATGTCTCCTGGCAATCTTGATTCCAGCTTGTGCTTTATCCAGCCCAGCATTTCTCATGATGTACTCTGCATAGAAGTTAAATAAGCAGGGTAACAATATACAGCCTTGACTTACTCCTTTCCCAGTTTGGAACAGTCTGTTGTTCCATATCTCATTCTAACTGCTGCTTACTGACCTGCATACAGATTTCTGAAGAGGCAGGTAAGGTGGCCTGGTATTCCAATCTCTTTAAGAGTTATCCACAGTTTGTTGTGATCCACACAGTCGAAGGCTTTGGCATAGTCAATAAAGCAGAAGTAGATGTTTTTCTGGAACTTTCTTGCTTTTTCGATGATCCAGTGGATGTTGGCAATTTGATCTCTGGTTCCTCTGTCTTTTCTAAATCCAGCTTGAATATCTGGAATTGAACATCTGTAATTCAATCCTATACCCCAGCACTAATGCCAAAGAAGCTGAAGTTTAACAGTTCTATGAGGACCTATAAGACCGTCTAAAACCAATACCCCCAAAAGATGTCCTTTTCATAATAGGGGACTGGAATGCAAAAGTAGGAAGTCAAGAGATACCTGGAGTAACAGTCAAGTTTGGCCTTGGAGTACATAATGAAGCAAGGCAAAGGCTAACAGAGTTTTGGCAAGAGAACATACTGGTCATAGCAAACACCCTCTTCCAACAACATAAGAGAGAACTCTACACATGGACATCACCAGATGTCAATATCAAAATTAGATGATTATATTCTTTGCAGCCAAAGGTAAAGAAGCTCTATGCAGTCAGCAAAAACAAGACTTGAAGCTGACTGTGATTCAGATCATCAGCTCCTTATTGCAAAATTCAGAGTTAAGTTGAAGAAAGTAGGGAAAACCACAAAGCCATTCAGGTTTGACCTCAATCAAATCTCTCACAGTGGAAGTGACAAATAGAGTCAAGGGGTTAGATCTGACAGATTGCCTGAAGAACTACTGACAGAGGTTCTTAACACTGTACAGGAGGCAGTGACCAAAACTATCCCCAAGAAAAAGAAATGCAAAAAGGAAAATGGTTGTCTAAGGAGGCCTTACAAATAGCTGAGAAAAGAAGAGAAGCTAAAGGCAAAGGAGAGAAAAGAAGATGCACATCTGAATGCAGAGTTCCAAATAATAGCAAGGAGAGGTAAGAAGGCTTTAAGTGAAGACTGCAAAGAAATAGAGGAAAACAATAGAATGGTAAAGGCTAGAGATCTCGTCAAGAAAAATTAAAGATACCAAGGGATATTTCATGCAAAGAAGAGCACAATAAAGGATAGAAACAGTATGGACCTATGAGAAGCAGAATATATTAAGAAAAGGAGGCAAGAATACACAGAGGAACTATACAAAAAGTGTTTTATGATGAGGATAACCACAATGGTATCATCACTCACCTAGATTCAGACATGTTGGAATGTGAAGTCAAGTGGACCTTAGGAAGCATTACTACAAACAAAGCTAGTGGAGGTGGTGGAATTCCAGTTGAGCTATTTCAAATCTTAAAAGATGATGCTATTAAAGTGCTGCACTCAGTACACCATTGGAAATTTGGAAAACTCAGCAGTGGTCAGAGGACTGGAAAAGGTCAGTTTTCATTCCAACCACAAAGAATGGTAATGTCAAAGAATGTTCAAACTACCACACAATTGCACTCATTTCACATTTTAGCAAAGTGATGCTCAAAATCCTTCAAGCTAAGCTTCAACAGTTTGTGAACAAAGAACTTTCAGATATACATGCTGGATTTAGAAAAGGCAGAGGAATCAGAGATCAAATTGACAACATTCATAGGATCATAGAGAAAGCAAGGAAATTCCAGAAAAATATCTACTTCTGCTTCATTGCTAAAGCTTTTGACTGTGTGGATCACAACAACCTATGGAAAATTCTTAAAGAGATGGGAATATCAGACCACCTTACCTGCCTCTTGAGAAATATATATGTACATATACACAATGGAGTATTACTCAGCCATTAAAAAGAATGCATTTGAATCAGTTCTAATGAGGTGGATGGAACTGGAGCCTATTATACAGAGTGAAGTAAGCCAGAAAGAAAAACACAAATACAGTATACTAACGCATATATATGGAATTTAGAAAGATGGTAACAATAACCCTGTTTATGAGACAGCAAAAGAGACACTGATGTATAGAACAGACTTTTGGACTCTGGGAACGGGAGAGGGTGGGATGATTTGGGAGAATAGCATTGAAATATGTATAATATCATATCTAAAACGAGTCTCCAGTCCAGGTACAATGCCTGATAATGGATGCCTGGGGCTGGTGCACTGGGACGACCCAGAGGGATGGTATGGGGAGGGAGGAGGGAGGAGGGTTCAGGATGGGGAACACATGTATACTTGTGGCGGATCCATCTTGATGTATGGCAAAAGCAATACAATACTGTAAAGTTAAGCAAAATAAAATTTAATTATAAAAAAAAAGAAGTAACAGAACCAGACATGGAACAATGGACTGGTTCAAAATTTGGAAAGGAGTATCAAGGCTATTTGTTGTCACCCTCCTATTTAATTTATATGTTGAGTACATCATGTGAATGCTGGTCTGGATGAAGCTCAAGATGGAATAAAGGTTGCCAGGAGAAATATCAATAACCTCTGATGACTCTTGAGAGTCCCTTGGACTGCAAGAAGATCCAACCAGTCCATTCTGAAGGAGATCAATCCTGGAATTTCTTTGGAAGGAATGATGCTAAAGCCGAAACTCCAGTATTTTGGCCACCTCACGCGAAGAGTTGACTCATTGGAGAGGACTCTGATGCTGGGAGGGATTGGGGGCAGGAGGAAAAGGGGACGACAGAGGATGAGATGGCTGGATGGCATTACTGACTTGATGGATGTGAGTCTGAGTGACCTCCGGGAGCTGGTGATGGACAGGGAGGCCTGGCGTGCTGCGGTTCATGGGGTCGCGGGGAGTCGGACACGACTGAGCGACTGATCTGATCTGATCTGATGCAAATGTTACCACTCTTATGGTAGAAAGTGAAGAGGCACTAAGGGGCTTCTTGATGAAGGTGAAAGAAGAGAGTGAAAAAGCAGACTTAAAACTCAACATTCAAAAAATAAGGTCATGGCATTTAGTCTCATCACTTCATGGCAAATAGATGGGGAAACAATGGAAACAGTAACAGACTTTATTTATTTATTTTTACTCCAAAATCACTGCAGCCATGAAATTAAAAGATGCTTGCTTCTTGGAAGGAAAGCTATGACAAATTTAGACAGAGTGTTAAAAGGCAGGACATCACTTCACCAACAAAGGTTTGTATAGCCAAAGCTATGATTTTTATAGTAGTCATGTACAGATGTGAGTTGGACCATAAAAACGGCTGAGTGCCAAAGAACTGTGGTGCTGAAAAATACCCTTGAGAGTCCCTTCTACTGCAAGGGGATTAAACCAGTCAATCCTAAAAGAAATCAACCCTGAACATTCACTGGAAGGACTGATGCTGAAGCTGGAACTCCAGCACTTTGACAACCTGATGCAAAGATCTGTCTCATTGGAAAAGGCCCCGATGATGGGAAAGATTGAAGGCAGGAGGAGAAGGGGATGATAGAAGATGAGAGGGTTGGATGGCATCACCAATTCAATGAGATTGAGAAAACTCCCAGAAATAGTAAAGAATAGGGAAGTCTGTTGTGCTGCAGTTCATTGGGTTGCAAACAGTCGGACATGACTGAGCGACTGAACAGCAATAGCTGATTAACAGTATTGTGATAGTTTCAGGTGAACAGCACAGGGACTCAGCCATAACATATACATATATCCATCCATTCTCCCCCAAACCTCCCTTCCTATGCAATGCCACATAACATCGAGCAGAGTTCCATGTGCTGTACAGTAGGTCCTTGTTGGTTATCCATTTTAAATATAACAGTGTGTACATGTTCATCCCAAACTCCCTAACTATCCTTTCCCCCAGCAACCATGTCTCATTTTCTAAGTGAGTCTCTTTCTGTTTTGTAGTAGGTTCATTCATATCATTTCTTTTTAGATTCTACATATAAGGGATGTCACATGGTATCTCCTCTTCTCTATCTGACGTACTACACTCAATATAAGCTTTCTATGTCCATCCATGTGGCTGCCAATGGCATCATTTCATCCTTACACACACACACACACACACACACACACACACACACACAAAAAATATCTTCTTTAGCCATTCATCTGTTGATGGACATTTACATTGCTTCCATGTCTGGGCTGTTGTAAACAGTGCTGCAATGAACATTGGGATGCGTGTGTCTTATGCCCAGGGGTGGGATTGCAGGGTCATATGGTAGTTCTCTGGAGAAGTGAATGGCTACCCCCTCCAGTATTCTTGCCTGGAGAATTTCATAGACAGGTAGGGGTTAGGGATTTTTTTTTTGCAATCCTTGGGGTTGCAAAGAGTTGGACATAACACCTTATCTAATGGTAGCTATACTTTTAGTTATGCAAGGACCACCATATTGGTCTCTATAGTAGCTGTACCAATTTACATTCCCACCAACAGTGTAGGAGGGTTCCCTTCTTTCCACATCCTCTCCAGCATTTTTTGTGGATTTTTTTTAAGATAACCATTCTGGCTGATGTGAGGTGATATCTCATTGTATTTTTGATTTTCATTTCTCTAATAATTCTAAAGGAGATCAGTCGTGGGTGTTCTTTGGAAGAATGATGCTAAAGCTGAAACTCCAGTACTTTGGCCACCTCATGCGAAGAGTTGACTCATTGGAAAAGACTCTGATGCTGGCAGGGTTTGGGGGCAGGAAGAGAAGGGGACGATAGAGGATGAGATGGCTGGATGGCATCACCGACTCGATGGACGTAGGTTTGTGTGAGCTCCAGGAGTTGATGACAGACAGGGAGGCCTGGCGTGCTGCAATTCATGGGGTTGCAAAGAGTTGGACATGACTAAGTGACTGAACTGAACTGAACTGAATAGTTAGTGATGTTGAACATCTTTTCATGTGCCTATTGACCATCTGTATTTTTTTTTAAGAAATATTTGTTTAGGTCTTCTACACATTTTTTGAGTGGATTGTCTGCTCTGATGCTGTTAAGCCTTATAAGCTGTTTGTAAATTTTGGAGACTAACCCCTTACCAGTCAAATCACTTGCAAATGTTTTCTCCCAATCAGTGGGTTGTCTTTTCATTTTGTTTATTGTTTTCAAAAGAAAAACTTTTGAGTTTAAGTAGGTCCCATTTGTTTATTTTTGTTTTTGTTTCCATTGTTCTAGGAGATGGATTGAAAAAGATGTTGCTGTGATTTATGTCAAATAGTGTTCTGCCTATGTTTTCCTCTAGGAGATCTTTAGTGTCTGGTCTCACATTAGGTCTTTAATCCATTTTGAGCTTATTTTTGTAAATGAGTTAAAGAAAGATCTAATTTCATTTTTTTTACATGTGGCTGTCCAGTTTTCCCAGTACCTTTGTTGAAGGGATCTTTCCAATATTGTAATCTTGCCTCCGTTGTCATAGATTAATTGATCACAAATGTGTAGGTTTATTTCTGAGTTTTCTATCCTGTTCCATTGATCTATATTTATATTTTTGCACCAGCACTATATTATTTTGATGACTGTAGCTTTGTAGCATAGTGTGAAGTCAGGAGCTTGATTCCTCCAGCTCCATTTTTCCTTCTCAAGATAGCTTTGGGTATTTGGGGATTTTTGTTTCTCCTTACAAATTTTGAGATTTTTTTGTTCTAGTTCTGTGAAAAATGATGTTGGTAATTTGATAGGGATTGCGTTGAATCTGTAGTTTGCTTTGAGTAGTACAGTCATTTTGACAATATTAATTCTTCCAATCCATGAACATGGTATATCTTTTCATCTGTTTATGTCTTCTTTGATTTATTTCATCAGCATGTTATAGTTTTAAGTAAGTGAAATTCATTCAGTCATGTCTGACTCTTTGCAACCCCATGAACTATACATGAACTCTCCATGGAATTCTCCAGGCCAGCATACTGGAGTGGGTAGCTGTTCCCTTCTCCAGGGCATCTTCCCAACCCAGGGATCGAACCCAGGTCCTCACATTGCAGGTGGTTTCTTTACCAGCTAAGCCACAAGGGAATCCTTAAATTCCATGTTTCAATTTTTAATAGATACACTAATTTACTTACACAGGACATATTACCATTTGCTATGTTGCATTATGCATTGGAGAAGGAAATGGCAACCCACTCCAGTGTTCTTGCCTGGAGAATCCCAGGGACGGGGGAGCCTGGTGGGCTGCCGTCTATGGGGTCACATAGAGTCGGACACGACTGAAGCGACTTAGCGACTTAGCTTATGTTGCATTAAAGTTTCCAGCTAAGAAACTGGTTAGTGAGATGAGAAGCATCAGGAAAAAAGAAAGTGTCAACCATCTGAGCAGGATAATAGAGGAAAGACAGAAGGAGGTTGGATTCTTTATGACGTAGTTTAACTACTATTATGATTCTGGAACCACCTACCCCCGGACTCCTTCTTGTAAGGGATACTTAAATGTTAAATGTCCTTGTTTCTTTAAATCTCCAAAAGAGAGAGAGAGAGAGAGAGAAAACTAGTTATAAACTTTTGTATAGGATTCATTTAAGAATTATTTTTGGAACAAAAGTAGTTAAAAACTTGGGTTTAGAAGAGAGTCATATGAAAATGGACCTATGCAGACACAAAGCTGAAGAAGGTGGAATCATTTGGCTGCATGTAGCATTTAGCAAGATCACACTAAAGATCACAAAGTGCTCAAAAAGTCTTTTACCTTTTCAACCAGACTAACTTTCATGTTTTCCTTTAAAGTCTTCACTAACATTCAGTGTTAAGATAGGCACTTCTGATAGACAATAAAAGTTGGTTTTTAGTGTTCCATGCAGGAGCCAGCTTTCATGCTTTTTGAGTACAGGTCTTTTGTCTCCTTAGGCAGATTTATTCCTAGGTATTTTATTCTTCTTGATGTGACAGAATATGTAGCATCTTGGCTTATATTAGACAAAATAAATCAATCTAACGGCATCATATAAACCAGTGACTATTTGGGAGGCTGTCTTTGAGCTCAAGTTTCCAGTCCAAATGATTCCTGCTCCTTTCATACACCCTCAATCCCATTTCCTTCAAAATAATGGATAACTTTTGCTCCCTGTCACTAACTGACATTCTGGAAAGTGCTTTCAGAGGCAAGAGCTTTCCCAAGTTGATAGCCTCTCAGGGGACATCACTCAGGGAAGAGCCACCCCTACGCCATCCCAGTCCCTGGAAAGGGCAGACCTGAACGCAGACTGGGGTGGGTGGGGGTTTCCTGCCCAGCTCTTCCTCACTGAGTAGGCTAGATGGTTTTATAAGTCCATTCTATGTTTTTAAAGTCAAAACTGGCCATGAATCAAGGCAAATTGGAAGTGGTCAAACAGGAGATGATAAGAGTGAACGTCAGCATTCTAGGAATCAGCGAACTAAAATGGACTGGAATGGGTGAATTTAACTCAGATGACCATTATATCTACTACTATGGGCAGGAATCCTTAGAAGAAATGGAGTAGCCATCATGGTCAACAAAAGAGTCTGAAATGCAGTACTTGGATGCAATCTCAAAAACGCAGAATGATCTCTGTTCATTTCCAAGGCAAACCATTCAATATCACAATAATCCAAGCCTATGCCCCAACCAGTAATGCTGAAGAAGCTGAAGTTGAACAGTTCTATGAAGACATACAAGACCTTTTAGAACTAACACCCCCAAAAGATGTCCTTTTCATTATAGGGGACTGGAATGCAAAAGTAGGAAGTCAAGAAATACCTGGAGTAACAGGCAAATTTGGCCTTGGAGTACGGAATTGAAGCAGGGAAAAATCTAATAGAGTTTTGCCAAGAAAATGCACTGGTCATAGCAAACACCCTCTTCCAACAACATAAGAGAAGACTCTACACATGGACAGCACCAGATGGTCAACACCAAAATCAGATTGATTATATTCTTTGCAGCCAAATATGGAGAAGCTCTATGCTGCTGCTGCTGCTGCTGCTAAGTCGCTTCAGTTGTGTCCGACTCTGTGCAACCCCATAGACGGCAGCCCAACAGGCTCCCCTGTCCCTGGGATTCTCCAGGCAAGAACACTGGAGTGGGATGTCATTTCCTTCTCCAGGAGAAGCTCTATACAGTCAGCAAAAACAAGACCGGGGCTGACTGTGGCTCGGATCATGAACTCCTTATTGCCAAATTCAGACTTAAATTGAAGAAAGTATGGAAAACCACTAGACCATTCAGGTATGACTTAAATTAAATCCCTTATGATTATACAGTGGAAGTGAGAAATAGATTTAAGGGACTAGATTTGATAGACAGAGTGCCTGATGAACTATGGATGGAGGTTCATGAGATTGTACAGGAGACAGGGATCAAGACCATCACCATGGAAAAGAAATGCAAAAAAGCAAAATGGCTGTCTGGGGAGGCCTTACAAATAGCTATGAAAAGAAGAGAAGCAAAAAGCAAAGGAGAAAAGGAAAGATATATGCACCTGAATGCAGAGTTCCAAAGAATAGCAAGGAGAGATAAGAAAGTCTCTCTCAGCGATCAATGCAAAGAAATAGAGGAAAACAACAGAATGGGAAAGACTAGAGATCACTTCAAGAAAATTAGAGATACCAAGAAAACATTTCATGCAAAGATGAGCTTGATAAAGGACAGCAATGGTATGGACCTAACAGAAGCAGAAGATATTAACAAGAGGTGGCAAGAATACACAGAAGAATTGTATAAAAAAGATCTTCACAACCCGGATAATCACGATGGTTTGATGACTCACCTAGAGCCAGACATCCTGGAATGTGAAGTCAAGTGGGTCTTAGAAAGCATCACTACGAACAAAGCTAGTGGAGGTGATGGAATTCCAGTGGAGCTATTTCAAATCCTGAAAGATGATGCTGTGAAAGTGCTGCACTCAATATGCCAGCAAATGTGGAAAACTCAGCAGTGGCCACAGGGCTGGAAAAGGTCAGTTTTCATCCCAATCCCAAAGAAAGGCAATGCCAAAGAGTGCTCAAACTACCGCACAATTGCACTCATCTCACACGCTAGTAAAATAATACTCAAAATTCTCCAAGCCAGGCCTCAGCAGTACGTGAACCATGAACTTCCAGATCTTCAAGCTGGTTTTAGGCAGCCAGAGGAACCAGAGATCAAATTGCCAATATCAGCTGGATCATCGAAAAAGCAAGAAAGTTCCAGAAAAACATCTATTTCTGCTTTATTGACTATGCCAAAGCCTTTGACTGTGTGGATCACAGTAAACTGTGGAAAATTCTAAGAGGTGGGAATACCAGACCACCTGACAAACCTCTTGAGAAACCTATATGCAGGTCAGGAAGTAACAGTTAGAATGGGACATGGAACAACATGCTGGTTCCAAATAGGAAAAGGAGTACATCAAGGCTGTATATTGTCACCCTGCTTATTTCACTTCTATGCAGAGTACATCATGAGAAACACTGGGCTGGAAGAAACACAAGCTGGAATCAAGATTGCTGGGAGAAATATCAATAACCTCAGATATACAGATGGCATCACCCTTATGGCAGAAAGTGAAGAGGAATTAAAAAGCCTCTTGATGAAAGTGAAAGAGGAGAGTGAAAAAGTTGGCTTAAAGCTCAACATTCAGAAAACTAAGATCATGACATCTGGTCCCATTACTTCAAGGGAAATAGATGGGGAAATAGTGGAAACAGTGCCAGAGTTTATTTTGGGGGTCTCTAAAATCGCTGCAGATGGTGACTGCAACCATGAAATGAAAAGACACTTTCTCCTTGGAAGGAAAGTTATGACCAACCTAGACAGCATATTAAAAAGCAGAGACATTACTTTGCCAACAAAGGTCCATTTAGTCAAGGCTATGGTGTTTCCAGTATGGATGTGAGAGTTGGACTGAGCGCCGAAGAATTGATGCTTTTGAACTGTGGTGTTGGAGAAGACTCTTGAGAGTCCCTTGAACTGCAAGGAGATCCAACCAGTCCATTCTGAAGGAGATCCACCCTGGGATTTCTTTGGAAGGACTGATGCTAAAGCTGAAACTCCAATACTTTGG
This sequence comes from Tragelaphus eurycerus, assembly GCA_935064755.1. NCBI lineage: Eukaryota > Metazoa > Chordata > Mammalia > Artiodactyla > Bovidae > Tragelaphus > Tragelaphus eurycerus. The sequence continues at coordinate 330,990 of CAKXYN010000134.1, read as the reverse complement.
CCACCTCTTGCGAAGAGTTGACTTGTTGGAAATAACTCTGATGCTGGGAGGGATTGGGGGCAGGAGGAGGAGGGGACGACAGAGGATGAGATGGCTGGATGGCATCACTGACTCGATGGACTTGAGTTTGAGTAAACTCTGGTGATGGACAGGGAGCCCTGGAGTGTTGAAATTTATGGGGTCGCAAAGAGTCTAACAATGACTGGGCGACTGAACTGAACTGAGTCTCCTCATGACAAGGAGACCATGCATGCAGTGCCTCTCATTGCCTTTCCAGCTCTGCCTTCTTCTCCTACAGGTCTGCTCCTGGAAGGGTGTTGCTGAGCACAATCAAGGACAAGAAAGTGCTCTATGTCTTTCAGGGCATCATGGGTAGGTTTTGATGATGTGGAGAGCTTCAAAACTAAGGTGAGACTCAGCCCTTCTGGGAGAGGGTGGTTCTGTGCCCAAGGCCTGTCAAAAACAATGACAACATTAAGAATCTCTACAAGAAGAAATATCCTTTTATTTCTTCAAGAAGAGATATCTCTCCAGGAAGAAATATCCCAGCATCTCACAGAACTCCATGTGATAACACTTCGTACCCTTATCACTTGGTAAGAAAAGACACAATGACAAAAACTGCTCTACACTGAGTGTCACTCTGAAAATATTCGTATTTTATTAAATACAAATTATACAGTCCTATAAGAGGAAAAATACATACAGTAAGGCATATCATTTTAAAAATTAATTTATTTTTTATTGAAGGATAATTGGTTTACAGAATTTTGGTGTTTTCTGTCAGAGCTCAACATGAATCAGCCATAAGTGAAGTGAAGTTGCTCAGTCGTGTCCGACTCTTTGTGACCCCATGGACACCAGGCTCCTCCGTCCATGGGATTTTCCAGGCAAGAGTACTGGAGTGGGTTGCTATTTCCTTCTCCGGGGATCTTCCCATCCCAGGGAACGAACCCAGGTCTCCCACATTGTAGACAGACGCTTTACCATCTGAGCCACCAGGGAAGTCTGAATCAGCCATAGGTATACACATAAACCCTCCCTTTTGAAACTCCTTAAGACACATCATTTTATTCAATCCATTGACAATATTTGGTGCATGTTCAAATTATAGACCCTTTGATTTACTTACATGACACCCTCTCTACTGCTGCCCAAAGTTGGTGGCTCAAAACTTGAGTAATTTACTTGTCTCCACTTCTTTCTCCTCAGTGAGGTCGTCGGTTCTTGTAGAGGGATCTGCATTTGCTCATCTTCCTGTCTTGTGTTAGTTATGAAGGGCAGACAGAGGCAGGTTCTTCCGGAGATGTAGACAAAATGCCTTGGAGGAACTGAGGAGGCAGCATGATCCTGGCTGGGGAAAACGAGAGGATGGATTGTGGTGGAAGAGCTTTTGTGGAAGTCTGAGCGACTTCACTCTCACTTTTCACTTTCATGCATTGGAGAAGGAAATGGCAACCCACTCCAGTGTTCTTGCCTGGAGAATCCCAGGGAAGGTGGAGCCTGATGGGCTGTCATCTTTGGGGTCGCACAGAGTCGGACACGACTGAAGCGACTTACCTTACCTTACCTAAAGCAGGTAAGCTAGGCCTTCTGGGGAGGAAAGTGTAAGGGAAGGACATGGTGGAGGGGAAAGGGGAAGATGGCCTCTGAGAGCAAGTTGAAGCCCTGAGTGGGGACTGGTGTCAAAAGGGAGGGAGACTGGGGCCAGACCACCCCTACCTTCTAACCCCAGCACCACACTAGAGGTAAGCCTTGGCCCCCTAAGGGGCCTGGGGCCAGGAAAGCCTACTCAGAAGGGACACAAGGCCATCCCCTAAAGAAGCCCCAGAGAACTGGTGGGGGAAAGAAGGCCCTTGGGATGGAAAAATACATGAAGATGAAATGGATTCAGGTCTTTGGGGAAGCTTAGTCATTCCCTGTGGTAACTGAACGCGTCACAATCAGCAGACAGCACCCCAAACAGAAAAGGCTGAGATGTTAAGGCTTCCAGTCTAAGGAAGACCACAAACCCATGTATTCCTCACACCCCTACCCTCATGCCCACCCTCACTGCGCTTATATTAGTGCATAGGATTCCAGAATGGATCATTCCTAGCAGGAATCAGGACTCGTGGTCCTGTGGGGGTGTGGAGAAGAGAACCCTGCATAGATGAGGAAGCCGGCTCTGGGCTGCTGCCCAGGCTTCCCCGGGCTCCTCCACCACGGTCTCACCCTCACACAGCTCAGCTTTCTGGAACAGAGAGTACTGCAGGGGCCATGGTTTGGACACTGGACACGGATGATTTTGCTGGCTTCTTCTGTAACCAGAGTTGGTATCCCCTCATCAAGACATTGCGATTGGAGTTGAGTGAGTAAGGGGCTAGGAACTAAAGGCAAAATTCTGGGTAAAGTATGAATACCCCCCTCCCCGCCCCCACATCCCTGAACCTTAGGTTCTGGCTTCTTCTGAGGAGATAACTGCCCCAGTACTGTGATTTCCCAAATTCTTCCCCCAGGAGGTGAGGAAGCTGTTGCAACCGTTCTCTTTTCACACTTTCTTCTTCCTCCTTATGACTGTGCCAGTGCCGGCCAAGGGTGTTGGTGACCCGCGCTTCCCTGCAGAGGGCGCTCAGCCTCTCTTCTCAAGGAGGAAGCCTGAGCTCAGCCTTCAGTGTGGCCCCCACTGGCCCTCACCGTTACTTGGCTGGGTCTGCATATGATGGCGACTGGTGGCACTTGCAGCCCTGGTGTTTCCTGTAGAGCTGTGCTCCAGCTGTAGGAATGGCTGTTCTCTGCCTGGAGTGTCTGACTTTCCCTGCCCCTAAGCTATGGCGTGTTGAGCTGCTGCCTGACTATGGTCTACTGACTATGCTGCCTGTGTGTTGGCCTATGGGCTTGAGATCTTTTGGAGGAGTCTTGTTTGAATCATTGCTGTTTCCCCAGATATTCCACATATGCCATTAGACCCCCCAGAACCTGATGTTCCTGCACCACCCCACCTGAGCATGGTTCCAGCCTTGGACAAGATGCTTCATGCCAGGGCAAAGCTGATGGGCTTCACCCCAACCCTCTGGAGCCATCCAGTTACTACAGTTGTACAGGGAGGTGGTTGTTCCAGCAAAGCAGCCTGAGGAGCCTGGTGTTCAGCTACTCTTGCAAACTCTGCACCTGGAGTTGAGTCTCCAAGGCCCCTTCAGCCCCAGCACCTGGGTAAGGGCCCAGGACCATTCCACAAGCCACCTCCCTAGCGCTCCCTGGTGGCTACAGTTGGGCTTCCTGCATCTTTCCTCATCGAAGCTTTATCTTCTCAGCCTTGGGCAGCCTCTGTCAGCAGCCCCTTCTGCTCTTCCGGGCCTACTTTATTTTACTTGAAAAATAAATCTTTGGCTTGCACCTCACTGTCCTCAGATATGATCATTTACAGAGGCTGTCTGCGCACTCTGTTAGTTCAAAACCTACCCTGAGGAAGGCAGAGAACCAAGAGTGGGAGGTGACAAAAGGTATGCCTAGGTCACAGCCCGGTGAGAAGGTGGTCCATTCAGAGTATGTCAGGTTCTGGTCTCGGTCTCTCCTTGAAGACTCCACTTTCCAGTGGGCCGCCTCCCGGGTACAGACGACTGCATCTGGGGCATGGCCCTGGATCTGACGGATTATTCACTGGCTCAGAAGCCTTTGGAGAGAACTTTTCCAGGTAACCTCCACTCAAGTGTTATTCCCAAGATGCACACTAGATGGCAGCAGAAAAGAGCCTTCCCCCGCCTTAAAAGCTCTGCTCATGAAGGCAATGGCACCCCACTCCAGTACTCTTGCCTGGAAAATCCCATGGACGAAGGAGCCTGGTAGGCTGCAGTCCATGGGGTCGCTAAGAGTCGGACATGACTGAGCAACTTCCCTTTCACTTTTCACTTTCACACATTGGAGAAGGAAATGGCAACCCGCTCCAGTGTTCTTGCTTAGAGAATCCCAGGGACGGGAAGCCTGGTGGGCTTCCATCTATGGGGTTGCACAGAGTCGGACACAACTGAAGCAACTTAGCAGCAGCAGCAGCCAGTACTCATGCCTGGAAAATCCCATGGACGGAGGAGCCTGGTAGGCTGCAGTCCATGGAGTCACTAAGAGTCGGACATGACTGAGCGACTTCACTTTCACGCATTGGAGAAGGAAATGGCAACTCACTCCAGTGTTCTTGCCTAGAAAATCCTAGGGACGAGGGAGCTTGGTGGGCTGCTGTCTATGGGGTCGCACAGAGCTGGACACGACTGAAGCGACTTAGCAGCAGCAGCAGCAGCAGCAGCAGAAGCATGGCCTGTCTACCATAGAATGAGAATCCAGGCCCCCTGCTCCTACGCTCTTTTGCCAGATGTGTGCGCTCAGTCATGTCTGACTCTTTGTACCCTTAGGATTGTAGACTGCCGGGCTTCTTGTTTATAGGACTTTCCAGGCAAGAAACCTGGAGTGCGTTGCCATTTCCTCCCTCAGGGGATCTTCCCAAGTCAGGGATCACAACCTTATCTCTTGAGTCTCCTGCTTTGCAGGCAGATTTTTTACCGCTGAGCCACTGGGGAAGTCCTAGTTGCCAGAGGAGTCTGGGTCAATTATTACCCTCATTTTACAGGTATTTAAACTGAAGGCTTATTGTAACCCAGTTTTGGGACCAGAACAAAGGCTTAAATCGACCAATATGAAACAGAAGGGCATGCACACACAGTATGCTGGATAAATGTGTGTGCTTAGGTGCTCCATGCAGTTCAGTTGTTCATTTGAGTCCGACTCTTTGTGACCCCATGGACTGCAGCACGCCAGGCTTCCCTGTCCAACATCAACTCCCAGAGCTTGCTCAAACTCATAGTCATCGAGTTGGTGATGCTATCCAACCATCTCATTCTCTGTTGTGCCCTTCTCCTTCGGCCTTCAATCTTTCCCAGCATCAAGGTCTTTTCCAGTGAATTAGTTCTTTGCATCAGGTGGCCAAAGTATTGGAGTTTCAGCTTTAGCATCAGCCCTTCCAATGAATATTCAGGACTGATTTCCTTTAGGATTGACTGGTTGGATCTCCTTGCAGTCCAAGAAACTCTCAAGAGTCTTCTCCAACTCCACAGTTCAAAAGCATCAATTCTTTGGTGCTCAGCTTTCTTTATAGTCCAACTCTCGCATCCATACATGACTACTGGAAAAACCATAGCTTGACTAGATGGATATTATTGGCAAAATAATGTCTCTGCTTTTGAATATGCTATCTAGGTTGGTCATTAACTTTTCTTCTGAGGAGCAAATGTCTTAATTTCATGGCTGCAATCAGCATCTACAGTGATTTTGGAGCCCCCCAAAATAAAGTCTGTCACTGTTTCCATCGTTTTCCCATCTATCTGCCAAGAAGTGATGGACCAGATGCTATGATCTTAGTTTTCTGAATGTTGAATTTTAAGCCACCCTTTTCACTCTCCTCCTTCACTTTCATCAAGAGGCTCTTTAATTCTTCTTCACTTTCTGCCATAAGGGTGGTATCATCAGCGTATCTGAGGTGATTGATATTTCTCCCAGCAAGCTTGATTGCAGCTTGTGCTTTATCCAGCCCTGCATTTCTCATGATGTGCTCTGCATATAAGTTAAACAAGCAGGGTGACAATATACAGCCTTGGCATACTTGGAACCTGTCTGTTGTTCCATGTCTGGTTTTAACTGTTGCTTCTTGACCTGTATGCAGGTTTCTCAGGAGGTAGGTCAGGTGGTCTGGAATTCCCATCTGTTTAATAATTTTCCACAGTTTGATGTGATCCACACAGTCAAAGGTTTGGCATAGTCAATAGAGCAGAACTAGATGTGTTTCTGGAACTCTCTTGCTTTTTCGATAATCCATTGAACGTTGGCAACTTGATCTCTGGTTTCTCTGCCTTTTCTAAAACCAGCTTGAACATCTGCAAGTTCATGGTTCACATACTGTTAAAGCCTGACTTGGAGAATTTTGAGCATTACTCTGCTAGAGTGTGAGATGAGTGCAGTTGTGCGGTAGTTTGAACATTCTTTGGCATTGCCTTTCTTTGGGATTGGAATGAAAACTGACCTTTTCCAGTCCTGTGGCCACAGCGGAGTTTTCCAAATTTGCTGGAATATTGAGTGTAGCACTTTCACAGCATCATCTTTAGGATTTGAAAGAGCTCAACTGGAATTCCATCACCTCCACTAGCTTTGTTTGTAATGATGCTTCCTAAGGCCCACTTGACTTCACATTCCAGGATGTCTGGCTCTAGATGAGTGATCACACCATCGTGGTTATCTGGGTCATGAAGATCTTTTTTGTATAGATCTTCCATATATTCTTGCCACCTTTTCTTAATGTCTTTTGCTTCTGTTAGGTCCATACTATTTCTGTCCTTTATTATGCTCATCTTTGCATGAAATATTCCCTTGGTATCTCTAATTTTCTTGAAGACATCTCTAGTCTTTCCCATTCTATTGTTTTCCTCTATTTCTTTGCATTGATCAGTGAAGAAAGCTTTCTTGTCTCTCCTTGCTATTCTTTGAAACTCTGCGTTTGGATGGGTATATCTTTCTTTTTCTCCTTTGCCTTTAGCTTCTCTTCTTTTCTCAGCTATTTGTAAGGCTGTCCTCAGACAATCATTTTGCATTTTTTCCCCCTTCGGGATGGTCTTGATCACTGCCTCCTGTACAATGTCATGAATCTCTGTCCATAGTTCTTTGGTACTCTGTCTATCAGATCTAATCCCTTGAATCTATTTCTCACTTTTACTGTATAAACATAAGGGTTTTGATTTAAGTCATACCTGAATGGTCTAGTGGTTTTCCCTACTTTCTTCAATTTAAGTCTGAATTTGACAATAAGGAGTTCATGATCTGAGCCACAGTCAGCTCCCGGTCTTGTTTTTGCTGCCTGTATAGAGCTTCTCCATCTTTGGCTGCAAAGAATATAATCAATCTGATTTCGGTGTTGACCATCTGATGATGTCCATGCGTAGAGTCCTTTCTTGTGTTGTTGGAAGTGGGTGTTTGCTCTCACCAGTGCATTCTCTTGGCAAAACTATGTTAGCCTTTGCCCTACTTTAGTTTGTATTCCAAGGCCAAATTTGCCTATTACTCTAGGTATCTTTTGACTTCCTACTTTTGCATTCCAGTCCCCTATGATGAAAAGGATGTCTTTTTGGGGTGTTAGATCTAGAAGGTCTTGTAGGTCTTCATAGAGGCATTCAGCTTCAGCTTATTTGGCATTTGTGGTTGGACCATAGACTTGTATTACTGTTATAGTGAATGGTTTGCCTTGAAAACGAACAGAGATCATTCTATCATTTTTGAGATTGCATCCAAGTACTGCATTTTTTACTCTTATTGACTATGATGGCTACTCCATTTCATCTAAGGGATTCTTGCCCACAGAGGTAGATATAATGGCCATCTGAATAAAATTCACTCATTCCAGTACTGATTTCTAAAATGTTGATGTTCACTCTTGCCATTTCCTGTTTAACCACTTCCAATTTACCTTGATATATTGATCTGTCTCGTGAGAAACCTATATGCAGGTCAGGAAGCAACAGTTAGAATGAGACATGGAACAACAGACTGCTTCCAAATAGGAAAAGGAGTACATCAAGGCTGTACATTGTCACCCTGCCTATTTAACTTCTATGCAGAGTACATCATGAGAAACGCTGGGCTGGATAAAGCACAAGCTGGAATCAAGATTTCCAGGAGAATATCAATAACCTCAGATATGCAGATGACACCACCCTTATGGCAGAAAGTGAAGAGGAACTAAAAAACCTCTTGATGAAAGTGAAAGAGGAGAGTGAAAAAGTTGGCTTAAAATTCAACACTCAGAAAACGAAGATCATGGCATCTGGTCCCATCACTTAATGGAAAATAGATAGGGAAACAGTGGAAACAGTGACAGACTATTTGGGGGGGCTCCAAAATCACTGCAGATGGTGATTGCAGCCATGAAATTAAAAGACGCTTACTCCTTGGAAGAACAGTTATGACCAACCTCGATAGCATATTGAAAAGCAGAGACATTACTTTGCCAACAAAGGTCCGTCTAGTCAAGGCTATGGTTTTTCCAGTAGTCATGTATGGATGTGAGAGTTGGACTGTGCAGAAAGCTGAGCACCGAAGAATTGATGCTTTTGAGCTGTGGAGTTGGAGAAGACTCTTGAGAGTCCCTTGGACTGCAAGAAGATCCAACCAGTCCATTCTAAAGGAGATCAGTCCTGGGTGTTCTTTGGAAGGAATGATGCTAAAGTTGAAACTCCAGTACTTTGGCCACCTCATGCAAAGAGTTGACTCATTGGAAAAGACTCTGATGCTGGGAGGGATTGGGGGCAGGAGGAGAAGGGGATGAAAGACGATGAGATGGCTGGATGGCATCACTGACTCGATGGACGTGAGTCTGGGTGAGCTCCGGGAGTTGGTGATGGACAGGGAGGCCTGGATGGAGTAGTTCATGGGGTCTCAAAGAGTCAGACACAACTGAGTGACTGAACTGAACTGAACTGATGGACCAATTACCTACCTTTCCAGATTCCTATGGACCTAACAGAAGCAGAAGATATTAAGAAAAGATGGCAAGAACACACAGAAGAACTGTACAAAAAACATCTTCACAACCCAGATAATCACGATGGTGTGATCACTGACCTAGAGCCAGACATCCTGGAATGTGAAGTCAAGTGGGCCTTAGAAAGCATCACTACGAACAAAGCTAGTGGAGGTGATAGAATTCCAGTTCAGCTATTCCAAATCCTAAAGATGATGCTGTGAAAGTGCTGCACTCAATATGCCAGCAAATTTGGAAAACTCAGCAGTGGCCACAGGACTGGAAAAGGTCAGTTTTCATCCCAATCCCAAAGAAAGGCAATGCCAAAGAATGTTCAAACTACCGCACAACTGCACTCATCTCACAGGCTAGTAAAGTAATGCTCAAAATTCTCCAAGCCAGGCTTCAGCAATATGTGAACCGTGAACTTCCTGATGTTCAAGCTGGTTTTAGAAAAGGCAGAGGAACCAGAGATCAAATTGCCAACATCCTCTGGATCATGTAAAAAGCAAGAGAGTTCCAGAAAAACATCTATTTCTGTTTTATTGACTATGCCAAACCTTTGACTGTGTGGATCACAATAAACTGTGGAAAATTCTGAAAGAGATGGGAATACCAGACCACCTGATCTGCCTCTTGAGAAATCTGTATGCAGGTCAGGAAGCAACAGTTAGAACTGGATGTGGAACAACAGACTGGTTCCAAATAGGAAAAGGAGTATGTCAAGGCTGTATATTGTCACCCTGTTTATTTAACTTATATGCAGAGTACATCATGAGAAACACTGGACTGGAAGAAACACAAGTTGGAATCAAGATTGCTGGGAGAAATATCAATAACCTCAGATATGCAGATGACACCACCCTTATGGCAGAAAGTGAAGATGAACTAAAAAGCCTCTTGATGAAAGTGAAAGAGGAGAGTGAAAAGTTGGCTTAAAGCTCAACATTCAGAAAACGAAGATCATGGCATCTGGTCCCATCACTTCATGGGAAATAGATGAGGAAACAGTGTCACTGCAGATGGTGACTGCAGCCATGAAATTAAAAGACGCTTACTCCTTGGAAGAACACTTTTGACCAACCTAGATAGCATATTGAAAAGCAGAGACATTACTTTGCCAACAAAGGTCTGTTTAGTCAAGGCTATGGTTTTTCCTGTGGTCATGTATGGATGTGAGAGCTGGACTGTGAAGAAGGCTGAGCGCCGAAGAATTGATGCTTTTGAACTGTGGTGTTGGAGAAGACTCTTGAGAGTCTCTTGGACTGCAAGGAGATCCAACAAGTCCATTCTGAAGGAGATCAGCCCTGGGATTTCTTTGGAAGGAATGATGCTAAAGCTGAAACTCCAGTACTTTGGCCACCTCATGGGAAGAGTTGACTCATTGGAAAAGACTCTGATGCTGGGAGGGATTGGGGGCAGGAGGAGAAGGGGACGACAGAGGATGAGATGGCTGGATGGCATCACTGATTTGATGGACGTGAGTCTCTAAACTCCAGGAGTTGGTGATGGACAGGGAGGCCTAGCGGGCTGTGATTCGTGGGGTCCCAAAGAGTCGGATACAACTGACTGACTGATCTGATCTGATCTGATGCAATATTATTCTTTATAACATCGTACTTTACTTCCATCATCAGGCACATCTCACCTGGGTGTTTTTTTTCGCTTTGGCTCCATCTCTTCATTCTTTCTGGAGTTATTTCTCCATTCTTCTCAATTAGCAAATTGGGCACCAATCAGTTGTTCAGTCATGTCCAAATGAATGCCTAAGCATACACTTTTGTACAGGATACTAATCCTTGAAGCTAGTTTTTGAAGCTTTGGGTTGACCTTGGTCATTCTATTTGAATAAAATCTGCATAATCCATTTAACCTAATGATCCATTCTGTCTTGCCCTCACCCAAGGCTGTTTTTGGGGCAGTACTCAGGGAGGCAGTTAAGGATGGAGATAGGAAGGGAGAGAGATGAGCTGACTCTTTGCATGGGTACAAGCAGCACCAGATCCCTTGAGCAGTGACTTCCCCTCTATTCCCTGCCTGTGTGCCGGCCTTCTGAAATCTGCTCTTCTTCAATCCATAGTACAGGTCTGCTTTTGCCCATGTTCCTTCCGCTGAGGTCTCAACTGAGACTTAACTTTCTGGTCAGAATGGAGTGTAGAATGGAAGTCTCCTTAAGGTAGGGGGAGCACCAGGCAGGAGCAGAGCTGACTTCCTGCCCCACCACCTACTTGTGTGAGTTTAGGCGAAGAAATGGGAGCTCAGTGTCCTAGTCCGTCCTGCTGGCAGGATGGGTGAGCATTAAGTACACATTAGCTGGATCATAGTGCTCAGCACCGCCTCCCACCAGTCTTCTCACTGGGCTCTCTGCCTCTTGTACCTCTCTCAGCCAGTCCAACCTCCTCACTGTGACTAGCTTGATCTTTCTAAAGTAGGAATCTAATCCTGTCATCTCCTATGCCCAAGAACCACCAACAACTTCTTCCTGTCTAAAGAATAAAGTCTCTGTCAAGTGCCAAGACCTTCCACCAGGCCCTAGTCTCTTCTCCTGCTCTCACATCTATCGTCCCACTCCAGTTTGGTTGCCAGGTACCCCAGCGGTCAGTGCTAACCTCAGACATGAATCCCCAGATATCTACCATCATATGTCTATGTCTTCCTATAATTGAGCCCCTACCCCATAGCAAATATTGCTTTAAACAAGACTGTCTCCGTTGATCCACCAGTCTGCCCCACCCATCCACCCCTAATTTTATAAACTAGGTGATGCACCGTTGAGTGGAGCAGGCCTTTGAAGTCAGGTGCAAATGCAGCCTGAAATGTTAGAATTTGCTTGTCTTTGAGCCACACAGTTTATATAAAAAGGAATTTGGGGTCACTTATGCTTTAGTGCTTAGCCCATGAATTGCTGTTAGACCACTCTTCCTAACAGCAGTGACCACTCTGAGCCCCCTAGAGGAGTTCCTCTGGTCTTCTCTCTGAGCACACTCTAAGCATTCACCACCAAGTCTAATACGCCTGCTGGAACAGGCAAATCCTCAACCCCTGTGCAACCCGGGACCCAGCTCTCTAGGTGGGCCCACGGTACTGCCCCAGCACTGTCCACCTCTGACTGTGCCACAGCTCACCTGGAGCCACGGAAACTGAAGCACTATTGTCTTTACCTTGTTTCAACTATGAAATCTACCCCATGAGCAAAAGAGTGTTTAAAATATGAATGTTCGGTATCTTCCAGAAATCAGTCACAGGAGGTAAGAAAACAACATTACCAGGAACTCTGAAGCTGCTCATGTGCCCCTCTTTAGTACCACACTCTTCTAGCTGGACTTTGGTTAGTCATTCCTTCTTTTTTGTTAGTTTTACCAACTGTGTGTATGTTTCTAAATAAGATATTGTTTAGCCATTTTTGAACTTTAAATAAATAGAAACATACGTGTGATACCTTCTGCGGCCCACTGAGGATGCTTCCCAGAGCTGGAACCCAATCTTCTTCACTGCTGTGCAGCATTCCCTCACATGACTATACCGCAACTTATACACACTGCTGTCAATTGACATTTTGGGTTGCTTCCGGCTTTTGGCCAGTGTGGACAATACTGGTATGAACAATACTGGTATGAACACTCTTGAGCATGACTTGTGATGAGTGCGCATAGGGTGTGTCCAGGACTTAATCGGACATGAGGCATGTTGAGCGTGGCTTTTGATGAGTGTGTCTAGGTTGTGTCCAGGACTTGACAGCACCTGAGGCATGTTGAGTATGACTTTTGATGAGTGTGTGTAGTGTGTGTCCAGGACTTTATAGAACATGAGGCATGTTAGCATGACTATTGCTGAGTGTGTATAGAGTGTGTCCAGGACTTGATAGGACCTGAGGCATGCACAAGTTCATTTTTACTGGGTGCTGGTGAATGTTTTTTCAAAGTGATTATACAAATTTTTCCTCCTATTGAAAAGTTTACATTGCCTTCCATCCTTTCTACCAATCCAAGAGATGCAAACAGGTATCTCATTATGGTTTAAATTTGCATTTTCATGACTACTCATTACTTTACCATATTTTCCTGTGTCGTAAGCTGTTTGTATTCATTCTTTTGTAAGTAGAGTTAGTGTCTCTTGCCCATTTTTCCGTTGGGTTGTTTGTCTCTTTCTTATTAATTGTATGAATTCTTTACACATTCCAAATACCGATCCTTAAATCTTTACAAATTTGACTATATTTTCTCCCAGTTTGAGGCTTGGCTTTTCATTCTTCTTGTGTGTGCTGGTTGCTCAGTTGTCCAACTCTTTTGACCCCACTGACTGTATGAAGCTAGTTTCTTCTGTTCACGGATTTCTCCAGGCAAGAATACTGGAGTGGGTTGTCATTCCCTTCTCCAGGGTATCCTCATGACCCAGGGGCTGAACTCAGGTCTCCTGCATTGCACTCAGATTTTTTAGCATCTGAGCCACCATGGAAGCTCCATATCTTGGTCCCCATCTTGGTAGGTGAGACAGTAAATACTTCTGTTTTCTGTTTGAGGAACGTCTTGGCTATTCTTAACTCGTTCCATGTACATGTTAAAGTCATTTTGCCAAACTTCATTAAAAATTCTGTTTAGGTTTTAATACAAACTACATTAAATTTATAGGTTAATTTAGGGAGAATTGGTATTTTTATTGTTTCCTATTCTAAAGACATGGTATATCCCTTTTTTAAGTTTTATCTTCTAAAAATAGCTCAATAAAATTTTGTAATTTTCTTCATAAAGATCTTATACATTTCTTATGATACTTATTCCTAGGTTTTTAACTTTTGATAAATTTTATCCTTTTTAAAAATTAAAGTTTTTCATTAATTGTTGCTAGTGTATAATAATGTCAGTGATGTTTGGATATAGATGTTATGCTCTGAAACTTTGCCAATCTTCCTGTTAATTTCAGTGGTTATTCTGCCGAAAGTTCTATGTAGACAATCATAGCATCTCCATGAATGTTTTGTATATTCCGAACCTTATGACCTTTGTTTAATTTTCTTGTTGTCTGCACCTCCAGTACAGTGGTAAATAAAAACAGTGATAATGGGCATCTTCATTTTGTTTCTGGCCGGATAGGAGATGTTTGCAACAATCTTAAGTATGCTATTTATTGTAGGGTTCTTGTAGATCTCTTTTATAAGACAAAGGGAGTTTCTTTCTATTCCTAATTTGCCGAGAGTTTTCATAAGAAGGGCTGTGATGCAAAATAAATGAGTCACCAGTATGAAATGTACAGTGCCAATAACAATGTTGTATCTTTGTATGGTGACATATCATAACTAGACTTATTATATGATCATTTTGAAATATATGGAAATATCAAATCACTATGTCACTTAATGGGAACTAAATTAGTGTTGAAGGTCAATTATAATTCAAAAACACCCAAAGGAAAACAATAAAATGGGGAAGACTAGAGATCTCTTCAAGAAAATTAGAGATACCAAGGGAATATTTCATGAAAAGATGGGCACAATAAAGGACAGAAATGGTATGATCTAACAGAAGAGGAAGATATTAACAAGAGGTGGCAAGATTATATGGAAGATCTGCACAAAAAAGATCTTCACAACCCAGATAATCACGATGGTGTGATCACTCACCTAGGGCCAGACATCCTGGAATGCAAAGTCAAATGGGCCCTAGGAAGCATCACTATAAACAAAGCCAGTGGAGGTGATGGAATTCCAGGTGAGCTATCTCAAATCCTGAAAGATGATGCTGTGAAAGTGCTGCACTCAATATGCCAGCAAGTTTGGAAAACTCAGCAGTGGCCTCAGGACTGGAAAAGGTCAGTTTTCATTCCAATCCCAAAGAAAGACAATGCCAAAGAATGTTCAAACTACCACACAATTGCACTCATTTCACACTCCAGCACAGTAATGTTCAAAATTCTCCAAGCCAAGTTTCAACGGTACATCAACTGTGAACTTCCAGATATTCAAGCTGGATTTAGAAAAGGCAGAGGAACCAGAGATCAAATTTCCAACATCTGTTGGATCATCAATAAAGCAGGAGAGTTCCAGAAAAACATCTACTTCTGCTTTATTGACTACAACCAAGCCTTTGACTGTGTGGAAAATTCTTAGAGAGATGGGAATCCCACACCATCTTACCTGCTTCCTGACAAATCTATATGCAGGTCAAGAAGCAACAGTTAGAATCAGACATGGAACAACACACTGGTTCCAAATAGGGAAAAGAGTATATCAAGGCTGTATATTGTTACCCTGTTTATTTAACTTCTTATATGCAGTGTGTATCATGGGAAATGTTCAGCTGGATGAAGTGGGAGCTGGAATCAAAACTGCTAGGAGAAATGTCAATAACCTCAAATATGCTGATGACACGACCCTTGTGGCAGAAAGTGAAGAACTAAAGAGCCTCTTGATGAAAAAGGAGTGTGAAAAAGTTGGCATAAAATTCAACATTCAGAAAACTAAGATCATAGCATCTGGTCCCATCACCTCATGGTGAATAATGGGGAAATAATGTAAACATTGACAGACTATTGTGTGTTGTGGGGTAGCTCCTAAATCACTGCAGATGGTGACTGCAGCCATGAAATTAAAAAACGCTTGATCCTTAGAAGAAAAGTTAATGACCGACCTAGACAGCATAATAAAAAGCAGAGACATCACTTGGCTGACAAAGTTCCATCTAGTCAAAGCTATAGTTTTTCTAGTAGTCATGTATGGATGTGAGACCTGGACCATAAAGAAAGCTGAGTGCTGAAGAATGGATGCTTTTGAACTGTGGTATTGGAGAAGACTCTTGAGAGTCCTTTGCACTTCAAGGAGCTCAAACCAGTCACTCTTAAAGGAAATCAACCCTGAATATTCATTGGAAGGACTGATGCTGGAGCTGAAACCCCATACTTTGGCCACCTGATGCAAAAAACTAATTCACTGGAAAAGACCCTAATGCTGGGAATGATTGAAGGCAGGAGGAGAAGGGGATGACAGAGGATGAGTTGGTTGGATGGCATCACCGACTCAATGGACCTGAGTTTGAACAAGCTCCAGGAATTGGTGATGGGCGATCAAGTCTGTTGTGCTGCAGTCCATGGGGTTGCAAGGAGTCAGACATGACTGAGCGGCTGAACTGAACTGAGTGAGGCAGGGATGGGGGAAGAGGGAATTAGATGAAGACAGTCTAAAAATATAAACTTCCAGTTATAAGATAAATAAGTACTGGGGATGTAATGTCCAACATGATAAATATAAATAACACTGCTGAATGTTATATATGAAAGTTTAGAGAATAAATCCCGAGTTTATCATAAGGAAAATATTTTTTCTGTTTCTTTAGCTTTGCACCTATATGAGATGATATTCACTAAATTTTTGTGATAATTGTTTCATCAGATCAGATCAGATCAGTCACTCAGTCGTGTCCGACTCTTTGCGACCCCATGAACTGCAGCACGCCAAGCCTCCCTGTCCATCACCAGCTCCCGGAGGTCACTCAGACTCACATCCATCGAGTCAGTGATGCCATCCAGCCATCTCATCCTCTGTCGTCCCTTTCTCCTCCTGCCCCCAATCCCTCCCAGCATCAGAGTCTTCTCCAATGAGTCAACTCTTCGCATGAGGTGGCCAAAATACTGGAGTTTCAGCTTTAGCATCATTCCTTCCAAAGAAATCCCAGGGCTGATCTCCTTCAGAATGGACTGGTTGGATCTCCTTGCAGTCCAAGGGACTCTCAAGAGTCTTCTCCAACACCACAGTTTAAAAGCATCAATTCTTCAGCGCTCAGCCTTCTTCACAGTCCAGCTCTCACATCCATACATGACCACAGGAAAGACCATAGCCTTGACTAGGTGAACCTTTGTTGGCAAAGTAATGTCTCTGCTTTTGAATATGCTATCTAGGTTGGTCATAACTTTCCTTCCAAGGAGTAAGCGTCTTTTAATTTCATGGCTGCAGTCACCATCTGCAGTGATTTTGGCACCCAGAAAAATAAAGTCTGACACTGTTTCCACTGTTTCCCCATCTATTTCCCATGTAGTGATGGGACCAGATGCCATGTTTCATAGTGTCAGTCAAATCATTATGTTGTACACTTGTGTACAATGCTGTATATCAATTATATCTCAAAGCTCTAAGAAAAAGATCTAAGGAATAAAGCTGAGACGTTGTAATGTTCTAGAAAATAAGTAGAAGGGCTGTGAATTTTATCATATGGTTTTCATTTAAAACACTTTTTGCTTTTATTCTCTTAACATAGTAAATTACAGTCCTCAGTTTTCCCTATCAAGCTCATCTTGCATTCCTAGGGCAAATCTGAGTCTTGATATATTACAGTTTTTGTATATTACTGGATGTGGTTAATATTACGTCTCATGTTTTTGCACTTATTTATTAATGAGTAAGATGGGCCTGCATGTTTTCTTTCTTACATTCTAGGATGTCCTTGCTGTCTCTTGCTGTCTTCTAGGCTTAAACTGAATTTTGCTAAACTTATGAGTTGGGGAGGTTCTATCTTTCCATTCTCTGAGTTTTATTGAAGGACTCATCTATTTCTTGAATGTTTGTGCCATACTTTCACAGAGGATGATTTGTAACTGCTAATTAAATGTCTCTTTGTGGTTACAGGACTGTTGCATTTTCTAGTTTTCCTTTGGTAGATTGACGGCTGGAACTCTATTATTCTCTGGGCCAAAGTTCTTCCCTTCCTCCTCAGTGAATCTAAGAGTTGTATCTGGTGGCACTAGAGCCTGCTTTTATTTACTCGGAGTTCAGTATCCTGTGCTCCTGGTACAGCCTTCATTTGAGATAAAGTTGGGGAGGTTACTGGTTCTCTCTTCTTCCCATCTGTCCCTCCCAAGTGGCCCTGGAGAGGATTGGGTCAGGTTGCGCACCCATAATCTCAGAAGTCAGTGGGGTGGACTCAGATTGTTGAAGGTCCCATGGACAGTTACAAGTCTCCTGGAAAGGCAGCCATCTAGACGCACCATCCTTATCTCCTCCCACTAAAGAGTTCTCAGATACCCCCAGGGATCTCCAGGGGGTTCAGGATCAAAGAACTAGCTTCCTCTATGCCTCTCAGCTTCCTTCCTTTGCCCTGACCCCAACCCCTACCCAGAAGGCAAAAGCCTCCGGATGCCACTCTCCCTCCAGTGTAAGACCTGGGAAACACTTGCAGTTCCCTTGACCCTAGGGCCTGCTATTAATGAGTTTGGGGAAAACTGGAAGGGATTGTGGCTAAGGGACCAGTGCCATGAAAGCTACATATGGAGAGGTATGGAAAGGCATTTTAGATAGAGCTGCTTTTAGGAGGCTAGCGGAGGGCATATCAGGAGTTGGGGGCTGCTAAAGGACCCCTGGACACCCCTGCCATGTCATGCTGCCCAGGCAGCTATTAATACAGTACTTTTCTAAGCATCTTCACTGGATGCCGCCACACAGGTCAGTGTGGAGTGCCTTCTAACAAGCATTCCTGGAGTTCATTCCACCTTTCTCTGCTGTTAAGAAAATCCATTTCCTCATGTTCAGATCTTGGTGCAAAGTGAAAATAGCCAGTCATGTATTAATTAAGCCAATAATTAACTCGGTCATTCAGACAAAAAAGTGTTTTTAAATACATCTCAAGTAGAAAAGCATAGCTTCTGAAAGCTGACTGTTCAAATTCTCTTGGGCCTTGCCTCATTTTATTTAGCACTGGGAGTAGGGAGAAGAAAACACGCAGACTTTCCTGGCACTCCCCTCTCCTCCTGGGCCCCCACCATACGGCATGTGAAATCTTGGGCGTTCAGGATGGCCCCAACATCATCCACTTCAGAGTGTCTTTGCTATTTCCAGCTGTTGCCCGAGCCAATAGCAAACTGACAGCTCAAAGCAGCCGGGAGCCCAGGCTTAGCTAGGGTGTCCGCCCAGTCTTCCCATCCTCTCAGCCCCCCTCCATTTCCTGGAGGCCACGCTCCAAGAAAGGACACTGAAGGGGCAACCTCAGAAGGAGAGGCACCTGGATGAAAAGGGCAGAGGGGCTGAGTGTCCATAATGTCCATCATCACTGTGACTTGCCCTTGGCTTTCCTCTGAGACAAAACAGCTGTGGTACTGGGGAGCCAGGCCAGTCTAAACCAGCCCAGACCACAGGCCTTGGGGCTTGTTTTCCTTAAGATCCTTCCTAGCATTAAATATGAGAGCCTGGAGCTATAGCAATAATTCAGGCAACCTTATTTGGACCTCTGTAGGTCTGGAAACTTTCACCCTATTGATTTTTAAAGTAAGCCCTCAATTTGCACTCTTGGCTTCTCTGAGTCCATGGGTAAGTCTTGGGCTCCCTTCCAGTGTATACCCCAAGGCTCCTTCACTCACCCTTGCCCCACTGAAAGGCAGACTTCAAATATGAGGAGCTCAGACTGTGTAACACAAGCCAGGGCAGGATTTGAAGCCAGATGTCTAGAACGCCTAAAGTCAGAGTACGGAGAGATTGTCACCCCATCTTGTTCCTACCACTGTCACCCAGACTGAAAAGTGACTTGATAAGGAAGAAAGTATACTAGGCTTTACCTCAGCCTCCCTGTGTGACCTTGGGCAAGTCACTTCTGATCCTGAATCATTAGCATCTTGCTGTACAGTGGGTGGGTGAGACTTACTGGCCACAACCAACCACCGCCAACCACTGAACACCTCTTCCCAGGAAACAGCATGGGGAGGCCAGAACCTCCTTTTGGCTTAAACATTTCCCCCTCACCCTGTTCTCCCAACTGAAAGGCCACTTTTAATAAAAGTCTTGAGCTGAATGTTGGGATGTGCTCTGTGAATTTCTCCTACACACACACACACACACATGCATAGGAAATTTGTGCTTCCTTGGCCAAGCAAAGGAACTGCAACACTAGGATGGGGATTTTCCATTGCCCTTCATGCCAGAATCTGTCTTAACATATTTCTCAGGGTCTCCATCTCCACTAGCAGACTTCAACCAGGCCTTCCTTGCCCTTGCCTCTGCCCTGCTCCACATCTGCAGGGGCAGCCTCAGAGCCAAAGCCAGCCAACAGCTGAGCATAATGTTCTGGCTGTGATCCAGAGCATCCTTGGAGTGATTCTGAGGTCACTGGCCTCTGGGGGACATCCAGACCTCCAGTCCCCAGTGGTGGAGAGATCTCTCAGCGCACCAGTCCGCAAATGCCGTGACACACTCTCTCTCCAATCCTTTAATCCAGTAGGTTGGACCATTTTCTATTAAGAGACAGTGACCTCAGTGGAAAAAACAAAACATCCATGGGTCATATAATCATATAAAATTGCTTAAGTTAGGTGTGGATGCTGCTGCGGCTCCTTTTTAGCTTAAAGAAATGTATAAGCATTAAACACACCTAATTTTAAAAGGTAAACAAAGCTATACTAAATAATCATATTTTTAAATATGTCTTTAATCCAAAGTTTGGTTAGTTGAGATAATACGACTTGAAATAATGTGAAGGAAAGCACAAATAAGAAATTTGTGATGGAAGAAAGAAAGAAAAATAAAGGGTAAGAAAAAAGGTGAAGGAGTGAGAACAGTCAGGGAGGAAGAGGGAGATGGAATTAGGAGAGAGCAGGGAAGACTTATGGAGAAGGCAATGGCACCCCACTCCAGTACTCTTGCCTGGAAAATTCCATGGATGGAGAAGCCTGGAAGGCTGCAGTCCGTGGGGTCGCTGAGGGTCGGACACGACTGAGCCACTTCACTTTCACTTTTCACTTTCATGCATTGGAGAAGGAAATGGCAGCCCACTCCAGTGTTCTTGCCTGGAGAATTCCAGGGATGGGAGAGCCCAGTGGGCTCCTGTTTACGGGGTCACACAGGGTCGGACACGACTGAAGTGACTTAGCAGCAGCAGCAGGGAAGACTTTTTAGGACAACTGCTAACACGTCACCTTCTGAGCTTCATGTTCCTGGTCATCCCTAACCTTATTAAGCTTGTTTCTAAATTACTACCCGGATTATAATTTATCATTTGTAAAGAGTCAACATGGTGGATGCTTATTTCTATCATATCATTTAATTTCACAAAAACTCTAAAAATGAGATCTTTTACAAATGAAGAAATTAAGACCCAGAAAATTTGTCCAAGTTCACACACCACTAGTAATTAGAATCAGGACTCAAACTCATCCTTTGCTTTCAAGCTCTATATACTATGCCATCTTTTATGGGCTATCTCACTATCAGCTCCCTATTGAACACCTGTTTCCCATGACCCAGCCACTCTTCCCTCCCTCTAGTCCTCACAGCCTTTAAACTCGCTCTGTCTCTCTTCCCACCTTCCCCAGTCTCAGAGCTTTGTGTGCCCCCCTGCATGGACTGCTCTCTCTGCCTTCCTGTGGCCACTCGTGCTCATGCTTCAGGTCTTTCCTTAAGACCCACTTCTTCAGAGAGCCCTGGCCCTCACTCCCAGTCACACTATCACATCATTCTGACTTAGTTTTTATCGTGGCACTCACCACTAAGTGATGTTTTCCTTGCTTATCATCTGTTTCCCTGTGTTAGAACAGAATCTCTACCTGAGTAAGAACTTAGCAGTGTTATTACTCTATCTCCAGCGTCTAACATTATTTCTGGCACATGGAAGATGCTTAATAATTGTTTGTTGAATGAATGGATGGGTGAATGAATGAATGAATGGATGGATGTTATCCCTTATATACTGCTTTTAGCAGAGAGATGAATTTTTCCCAGAGAACCAATGAAATTAAGTCCTAGGCTGCATTTCCCACATCATTTCAAGTTTCCACCTACAACTTTAATCAAAACTCATCCATTCCACAAACTTTACAGGATCTCTGCTGAGACTGTGGATGGAGATAAATGAGATTTGGGCCCCAGACACAAGGCTTGATCTCCTGGAGTTTATAGAGCCTAGAAGGGGCAACATGCATGCCTGAAGCATTATACTTCAAGATTAAAATGCCATAAAGAATGAAAGAGGAACAAACTAAACACGTTCAAAGGAAAGAGAATTTTTCTTTGGTTGGGTGCTGGGTGAGGGCTTTAACAGAGGTGCCAGCACTGAGACTGAGCCTTGGATGTGGGTTCAGATCCTCCTCAATCTCAGAGGCAGAGCATTACCCAAGCAAGGACTGAGTGCCAGGATCCCCAGGGCACGGCCAGACTGACTGGACATGGCACACACAAAGGAGGCACACACAAGACAATGATGGAAGTAGAGGTTGGGGCCAGATTGTGCAAGGTCGTGGACTGGACCTAGCCAAGGGAGAGTGAGCCACAGGGCGCCTTGACCTAGAAGCAAAGCGAGCAAGTGCAGCCAGGCTGCCTTCCCCCATCAGTGGATGGGTTGAGGGAGAGGAGGGTCTTCACCTGCAGTCATGTGGGGGCTGAACTGGCTTCTCTCTGAGAAGTTCAGTGAGACACATTTCTCTTCTTCAAGCAGTGTGAAAAACAAGCTGGTCGACATACACGATTTCTCAACAGTAGGAAATTAAGCAACAGTTTTTGAGACAACATCCTGCCTTGAGAGAGGGCAAGGCGCCAGAGTAATTTTGCTCTGTAGTCAATCCTGTTTTTGAAAGCAGTTTTCTTTGTAAGGGTGCTAGCCTATCTGGGAAGGGGTGGAGACCTGGGGCTGGAGACAGGGGTGGAAACTAAGAGTGATCTGTATGGAGTTGGCATGGGCAGTGGGTATTCTGGTGGAAGAAGACTAGGGTGTGGGGGGCGGGGGAGAGGTGAAGTTGAAGGTGAAGTTGAAGTTCAAGGAGACTCAGGGGGTCTCACGGGAGATCCACCAGATCAGGAATGATTCCAAGCCTCTGCATCCTCTCTCTTCATCTTCCAGAGGCTCATGGCCCCTCCCATAGACTCAGCCATACTCCCAGTTTCAGAGACCAGCAGACATTTTCAGCTCCTTCTCCTGGGTCCATCTCTATAACTACTTTACCACATTATACTGTAATTACAGGCTTATACACACTGTGAGCTCCTGAGCGCAGGGGCCGTGTCCTCCTCCTCTGGTGTCTCTAGCATCTGTGCAGCCAAGCCTGTAGGCTGGATAAAGTGTTTGGCTGAATGAAGTGGCTCCATCTGCACCTTCTGGGCGCTACCATCTCTACCTGATCTCTAACCGTCATGGGGCTTGGACAGGGGCTTGCTGCCCTTCCATCCCTGGAAGATCTCATCCATTCTCATGGCTTTAAATAGCATGTTTATGCTAACGACTCCCATACTTCTATCTCTCTAGTCCAAGGCTCCTCTCTAAGCTCCAGACATATATATCCATAAGCCTTCTTGTTATTTCCACCCAGAGGAAGTATAAACAGCTCATCTTTACCACGTCTGAAACAGAACTCATTACTTTAAAACCTATCCTCACCCCAAGTATTCCTCACTTTAGAAAATTACCACAATCCTCTCCAAGTTGCTAGAAGTCCAAGGTGGTTGCTGATTCCTTCTTTTCCATCATCCATTTACATCCAACTCATCAGTAAGTTTGTTAATTCTCTTCCAATACATGTGTAGAATCTGCCCGCTTATCTCCATTTCTATCTCTACCAGCCTGGTGCAGGCCTTGACGTCTCTTGCTTAGACTCTTTAATAGCTATTTATGTTCTTACCTCTTTCCACTCTATATCTATTCTTTATAGAGCAATGAGAGTGGCTTTTAAAAACACAAATCCTACCACACACCTCCTTGCTTAAACATTCAGTGTCATCTGATTGCACACAGAGTAAACTGCCCGCATGGGTTACAAGGCCCCCTGACCCAGAGCTTCCTCTCTCTCTCCGCTGGGCCTCCTGCCTCTGTGCCCCTTGGCTCAGTCTGCCATAGCCACAGTGACTGTTTCTTTCTCTTATTTAAAAAAAAAAATATCAAAGCTGTTTCTCACTCCTGGTACTTCGCGTATGGTATTATTTACCTAGCTCACTTTCCCATTTCTTGGCATGGCTAACTTCCTATCCCTCAGATTTAAGCTTAAGCTCACCTCTCCAGAGAGACCTCCCTGGCCATGCAAGGTAAAGTCTGTCCATGCACTCATCACTCCTGCCCACACCACTTAGCCCAGGACTTGGCACCTAACAGGGCTCAGTAACTACTTCCTGAAAGGATGGTAGGTTCAGCCCTGGGTCCCATCTCCTGTGAGTTCTTTTCTTCCTCCTTCCGTACCACCAGGGATTCAGCACTTTCCCCACATTTTTACAGTTTCTCAAAACTGCCCACACAAGCACCATATTGTAGGATTTCTTTCTCCTCCAAAATTAGCTGCAAAATTGGACAAAGACTCCTTTTCTATCTGCTTCCTGGCCGTCACCTTCAGTTTCAGGTTTAAAAGCTAGTCACTGCAGGGGAACAGTGGGGAGAATGGAAAATCACCACCAGGGAGAAGTGGCTGAGTCCAGAGCCCGATGCAGTTCCCGGAGACGTGGTCGTGCTCTATAGTTAGCTCCTGACTGCCTCTCTTGGCAAGACCCCACCAGTTATCTAGGACAGCCCTGATTTCCACCGTTCTGTTCTAGTGTTTGACTATGTACCATGAGTCTTCTTACCATGAGGTCATTCTGACCTCTTTCTGCTCTTCTCCCAAGACAGCAGGCTTTCTTAAACCACTCTCAGTAGTTGAAAGGCCACAGTCTGGTCTGAACCCTTGTTCTGTCACGTTAAAATCTGCATGACTTTGAGGAAATTTCTTATCCTCTTCATGTCTCAGTTTGCTCATTTGCGAAATAAGGATAAGAACAATACCTCCATTCCAGGAACTGCCAAAGCCTTGACTGGCCTAATAAGTTGTCAAGTATTTGGAACCCATAAAAAAGTGCCCCCATTTCCCTCAGAATGGATAAATGGTATGACAGAATCCTAGGCTCCAGTGAACAGTTTAGTGCTTTGACTAGTGTACAAATGAAACTGATATGGCATAGGATGACCGGTACGTTCCTGCAGGCTGGGTTGTGAGCCAGGTCACGTCTATAGGGCAGGAGTTCGGTCTCCCCGAGGAGAGGAAGACAGTGCGGGGAGTTTTTCTTCTAGGGACTCAGGTTTGCACTTTAGTGGGGAAAGGGCA
Organism: Tragelaphus eurycerus; assembly: GCA_935064755.1. Classification (NCBI taxonomy): domain Eukaryota; kingdom Metazoa; phylum Chordata; class Mammalia; order Artiodactyla; family Bovidae; genus Tragelaphus; species Tragelaphus eurycerus. Next base: position 306,440 of record CAKXYN010000134.1, on the reverse strand, counting down.
AATCTTTATTGGAAATCAGAGCTCCTAAGACTGGTCTTAGGCAGACAATAGAGGATCTCCAGTCTTCTGGGCCTGGTTCTCTTAACCCCAGCTCAGGAACAGGGATGCATCCCTGAAAAGTGGTTGTGAGACAGCCCCTTCCCTGCAGCATCAGCGGGAGACCATAGCTGGAAGGTCTGCTTCCTGTGGAATCCATCGCTTAGTGCTCACTTCCCTTTGACACCCCAGAGCCACCCCTAACGTCTTAGTTGAATCCAGTGGCTCAGACCCAACTCTGCAGAGGGAAGGCGTGCCACCTCCTGGGCTAGAGTATTCATTGAGGGACAACCGGTGTCCCAAGGCCACTTTGCTGATAGCCTCTCAAGGTGGGATCACGTGGTCCAGTTAGTTGCCCTTCCCATGTATGAATTCTTCCAGCACCAATTCAGGCAGTCCTGCCTGAGGTTTCCTTTTTATTAAGGGAGCTGCAATGGCCCCTTCAACATTCCAGGGGCATTCGTTTCACACTGTGCAGGTTTTACCTCCCAAGGCTTTGGAGGAGAACCTTCACTTTCAGGCATGGCCTCATAGTCCCTGAGCTCAGGTCTGCTTTAGGCTGTGCCTGTTGGAACAAAACTGAAGTCTGGGCTCTAGGGCAGGCTCTGTCACAGTGGAGGAATGACCTGGAAATTCACCTATTCTATTTCTTTGTTGCTAATTGGAAAAAACAACCTCTGTGTTAGATTCCTACTGCTTCTGTAATAAATTACCACACACTTTAGTGGCATATTTATTCTCTTACAGTTCTAGAGGTAAATTCTGTGGTGCTAGAATCAAGGTGTCAGCACGACTGTACTCCTTCTAGAGGCTTTGGGGTAGAATCCATTTTCTTGCCTTCTTACCATCAAGAAGCCACCACATTCCTGGGTCTGTGGCCCCTTCCTCCATCTTCAGAGCTCATCACTCCAACCTCTGCTTCCATTGCCACATCCGCTTTTCTGTGTTTGAAGGATTATTATGATTACATCAGGCCCACCCAGATAATCCAGAGAAATCTCCCCATTGCAAGATTCTTGACTTAGACACATCTTCAAAGCTCTTTTTGTGTGTAAGGTGCTGCATTCCCAGGTTCAAGAATCAGGATGTGGGTATCTTTGGGGAACCCATATCCTGTCTACTGGCAATTGTCTTAGTGTATAAGCTATTCTTTTCAAACTTCATCTATTTCCCAGGTTCCAAAAGAGACTTTGTTATCTTAGCCCAAAGTGCCTGGCTTAAGATTCTAAGAATGGAGGGTCTATAGATGTTTCTAGTTGCCTGTTTTAGTGTTGAAAGCCCTTAAAGGAGCCACCTCCTGGCTGTGGTATAAGAGATCCATGTAGCTCTGCAGTCACTCTGTCACACAAATGGGTTGAATATTATACTTGGATGAAAAAGGCTCTACAATCCTACCCCATTTTTTGATTAACCAGAACCATGTAATCTTATTATTACAGATGATAGTTTATTAATCATAATTACAAATTAGTTTTCCTTGCATCTACTAAAGGCCCCTGCTATAAGCTGAAAAATCAGAAATTCAGCCTTCTGAGAGAAATAACTAACAAAGGAACATCAATTAAAAAAAAAAACACAAAAAGCCCTGAATCTGGTTGGTACTCTTGACTTGAATCCCATAGGACATACACTCATAGGTACAGTTCAGTTCAGTTCAGTCGTTCAGTCATGTCCAACTCTTTGTGACCCCATGAATCACAGCCCGCTAGGCCTCCCTGTCCATCACCAACTCCTGGAGTTCACTCAAACTCACGTCCACTGAGTCAGTGATGCCATCCAGCCATCTCATCCTCTGTCGTCCCCTTCTCCTGCCCCCAATCCCTCCCAGCATCAGAGTCTTTTCCAATGAGTCAACTTTTTGCATGAGGTGGCCAAAGTACTGGAGTCTCAGCTTTAGCATCAGTCTTTCCAATGAATATCAGGACTGATCTCCTTTAGAACGGACTGATTGGATCTCCTTGCTGGCCAAGGGACTCTCAAGAGTCTTCTCCAATACCACAGTTCAAAAGCATAAATTCTTTGGCGCTCAGCTTTCTTCACAGTCTAACTCTCACATTCATACATGACCACTGGAAAAGCCATAGCCTTGACTATACGGACCTTTGTTGGCAAAGTAATGTCTCTGCTTTTGAATATGCTATCTAGGTTGGTCATAACTTTCCTTCCAAGGAGTAAGCATCTTTTAATTTCATAGCTGCAGTCACTATCTGCAGTGATTTTGGAGCCCAGAAAAATAAAGTCTGACACTGTTTCCACTGATACGAAATGATGGGACCAGATGCCACGATCTTCATTTTCTGAATGTTGAGCTTTAAGCCAACTTTTTCACTCTCCTCTTTCACTTTCATCAAGAGGCTTTTTAGTTCCTCTTCACTTTCTGCCATAAGGGTGGTGTCCTCTGCATATCTGAGGTTATTGATATTTCTCCCGGAAATCTTGATTCCAGCTTGTCCTTCTTCCAGCCCAGCATTTCTCATGATGTACACTGCATATAAATTAAATAAGCAGGGTGACAATATACAGCCTTGACGTACTCCTTTTCCTACTTGGAACCAGTCTGTTGTTCCACGTCCAGTTCTAACTGTTGCTTCCTGACCTACATATAGGTTTCTCAAGAGGCAGGTCAGGTGGTCTGGTATTCCCATCTCTTTCAGAATTTTCCACAGTTTATTGTGATCCACACAGTCAAAGGCTTTGACATAGTCAATAAAGCAGAAATAGATGTTTTTCTGGAACTTTCTTGCTTTTTTGATGATCCAGAGGATGTTGGCAATTTGATCTCTGGTTCCTCTGCCTTTTCTAAAACCAGCTTGAACATCAGGAAGTTCACGGTTCACGTATTGCTGAAGCCTGGCTTCGAGAATTTTGAGCATGACTTTACTAGCATGTGAGATGATTGGAATTGTGCGGTAGTTTGAGCATTCTTTGGCATTGCCTTTCTTTGGGATTGGAATGAAAACTGACCTTTTCCAGTCCTGTGGCCAATGCTGGGTTTTCCAAATTTGCTGGCATACTGAGTGCAGCACTTTCACAGCATCATCTTTCGGGATTTGAAATAGATCAACTGGAATTCCATCACCTCCACTAGCTTTGTTCATAGTGACGCTTTCTAAGGGCCACTTGACTTCACATTCCAGGATGTCTTGTTCTAGGTGAGTGATCACGCCATCATGATTATCTGGGTCATGAAGATCTTTTTTGTACAGTTCTTCTGTGTATTCTTGCCACCTCTTGTTAATATCTTCTGCTTCTGTTGCTGCTGCTAAGTCAATTCAGTCGTGTCCAACTCTACGCAACCCCATAGACAGCAGCCCAACCAGGCTTCCCTGTCCCTGGGATTCTCAAGGCAAGAACACTGGAGTGGGTTGCCATTTCCTTCTCCAATGCATGAAAGTGAAAAGTGAAATTGAAGTCACTCAGTCGTGTCCGACTCTTAGCGACCCCATGGACTGCAACCTGCCAGGCTCCTCCACCCATAGGATTTTCCAGGCAAGAGTACTGGAGTAGGGTGCCATTGCCTTATAATTTCTGTCCTTTATCGAGCCCATCTTTGCATGAAATGTTCCCTTGGTACCTCTAATTTTCTTCAAGAGATCTCTAGTCTTTCCCATTCTGTTGTTTTCCTCTATTTCTTTGCATTGATCTCCCTAAATAAATGGACATCCTTACCATGGGCCTATCAGGCTGAGCCAAGTCACCGAGTCAGACTCTCTAGAGTGACTTTGGTCTAGATTTGAATAAGGGTCAGCAAACTATGGCCCTCAGGAGAAATCCAACTAGCTGTTTGTTTTTGTAAATAACGCTTTTTTGGAACATAGTCACGCACATTGAGGGGTTTTGCTAGTAGGTCACTGTTAAAAAAAAAAATCCCCCTACCATGCAGGAGTCACAGGAGACGCAGGTTCCATCCCTGGGTAGGGAAGACCCCCTGGAGAAGGACATGGCAACCCTCACCATTATTCTTACCTGGAAAAATCCCATGGACAGAGCAGCCTGGCAGGCTACAGTCCATGGGGTTGCAAAAGAGTCAGATAGGACTTAGTGACTGAACAACAACATGCTCCTTGAGTCACTGTTATCTATGGCTCACTTTCCACAACAGCAGAATTCAGTGGTTACATACAAGGTATGCAACTCACCTAAAAGTATAAAACTTTGTAGAAATAGACTGCTGCTGCAGCTAAGTCACTCAGCAGCAACCAACTCTTTGCAATCCTATGGACTGTAGCCCATCAGGGGTCCATGGGATTCTCCAGGTCCAAGAAAACGGGAGTGGGTTGCCACTTCCTTCTCCAGAAATAGACTACCTAACCCCAGATCAATAAAATTAAAATGAATTACCTACAGTTAAATAGACTAAATGGACTGATCTCATATTATTAATATTTATATTAATTGGCATAAGGATAAAACCTTTCTTTTTAATCTATTTATTACCCTCAACTTAGAATATACTTAACTTTTAAATAATATATTTTATTTAACCCTATGTAATCCATAATATTAACATTTCAACATATAATAAATGCAAAAAATATTACAGATAGCTTATATTTTAAATTCTGTGTCTTCAGTTTTATTTTAAATCTAGTGTTTATTTTTATACTTTAGAGCCTACCGAATCACATTTTGAATGTCATTTTGTCCCAATTGAGCTTTCAGATTTCAAAAGGAAAAAGAAAATAATACCCGAGTGATCTTAAAATAGATTATAAGCTGATATATCATTAGCACAATTTAAAAAGAACAATTTTGTACATTATAATGACCTGTATTGATTGGGCTTGTCTACAGAACAATGATAACACAGGTTAAATAGTATGGAAAGTGTCTTTACTGATTTCCTATACTTTTCATGGCCAAATTCCATATTTTATAAGTTTGAGGCAATGTAGCTAAACTGATATAGCTTATTTACCTTTACAGAGAATTAATACTTGTGATCAAGTAGATTATTTGTATAGGCTCAATAAGAATCTATCCATTTTTCTTACCAGAATATAATTGAATACTGACTATGCCAAAAATTCTACTTAATTAGGTGTGATAAGCCCTTTTTAAAGGAACAAAGATTATATTTTATGTGTAAGGATGACATGAAGTCTTCTCAGGAAAACTTTTCTGGGACAGCTTTATGGTTTGTGATATTCCAAAATTTCATTTACTGGCAGACATGTTAACAAATATGAGAATTTAAGAGAAAATAGTGCTAATAAGGATGGTAAACTTTCTCTGACACATAAAAGTGATTCCCAGCCTAGGAGTTTCACAAGCCTCCAGACAGAAGCTCATTATATGGACATAAATCAAAAACAACAGGCTATCCTGACTGGTTTCAGACTCCAAATAGTAAATTCTGACTATTTCTCATAAATACAGACTTTTTGACAAAAACTATTTTCTCCTTGATTTTTACCATGCTAACAAGAGAAGATAAACTGAATATGATGGACACATAAGATAGCTGCTGATTTCTACTATGAACCTGGTAACCTTAGTCATCTTTTTTCAATTTTTAAATACTTGTTGCAATTTGTATTCAACACAGCTTTCTTTCTGAAGTTACTTTTGCAGTTGTTTGCTTGTCCAAATGTTTCTGTGTCTGAGTCTTTGACAGCATTTACTATGTGCTAGCACTAACACCATGCTGGAGCTGAGGATTTCAAAATGAATTTGAGGAAGAGATCTGCCTGTGAATAAAGAACTTCCCCTCAAATACTTGGTAGGATGTTAACGTCACTTTCATTTGTTCTGATGCTGCATGCAAAAGGAAAGGATCCTCAAAACAGTTATGCCTGAGAGGCTATCCCTGGGATCCAGAAAGTTGTCCTTTGACATGGTCCTGTCTGCCCACAGCCTTATCTGTGTCTCCCTTGCCCTGCTTTGTTCTTCAAAGTGAAAGAAAGAAAGTGAAAGGCGTTCAGTAGTGTCCTACCCTTTGTGACCCCATGGACTGTAGCCTGCCAGGCTCCTCTATCCCTGGAATTCTCTGGACAAAAATACTGGAGTTGTTATGTTAGCCACTCCCTTCTCCATGGGGTCTTTCTGTCCCAGGGATCAAATCCAGTGCTCCTGCATTGCAGGCAGATTCTTTACTGTCTGGGCCACCAAGGTGCCCTCCCTTACCCTACTTCATGCTTCAACCTCTTAAATCCATGCAGGTCCTGGAACATGGCAGCCTCTTCCCATCACGGGCTTTTTCTGTTTCTCCTGCCTCATATGTTTTTGCCAGGTTAGCACCTGTTCTTCCCCTTCCAACTGAAACATCATTTCCCAAGGAAGACTTCCCTGACCACCCACAGCATTTATAAACTCTCCTAACCCTCAGAAGTACTTTGTTGAACTTTTCACAGTTGTAATAAATCACTGATTTATATGAGCCACTGTTTAATGTCCATATTCTTTGCAGACCATGTGCTTCATGAGGACAGGCGCTGATTCTCTGATTTCATTGTTTTCTGCCTCCACCACCTCCCACAGTACAGGGCAGCTGTAAGTGCTCAATTAGCATTGGTTGCATGAGTAAATGAAGGATAAGAGGAGACGATTAGAATGATTGGATCATGAAAAAATTGTCAAGGTGCTTTCTTTGGGTTTTCATTGTACCTCCCAAGTTGGTTATTCACAAGGTGACGTAACTATTCAAAGGATGAAATTTCTAGCACCTCAGGTTCCAAACTCAAAGCAGAAGAGTTTGGAGTTTTGTACCATCCTGAGGTCATTTTTTCATTTATTCAGTTACTTAATAAATACTTTCCTAAGCATCTACTATGTGTCAGGCACTAGGGATGAACACAAATGTGAGTAGAACAGGACCCCGTCTTTGCCTTTACTGAGTTTATAGACTAGTGAGGGAGGCAGACATCAATGACATCTGTACTCACACACAAGATGTAAAATCATAACATAGTCATGTGCTAGGAAGAGAGGTACAAAGTACTCTGACAGCCCCAGTCGGGATCTTCCCTCACAGGGGAGTCTGCCTTTTCTGAAGGTGCTTGCTGAGCTACAGTCTGAAGGATGAGTGTGTTAAGTTGAGAATATGCAGATTATGACCTGCAGACAGAGGAGGCACGAGCCATGCACACAGGGTGGGCAGGAGGTTCCTTCACTATCAACTTCGACTTTGGGGAAATGAAAGCCCTGGGGCTGTTTTGATTGAAGGCACAGTTTCAATGCACAAAGAAAGTGAAGTGGCAGGATTACTTATAGACTCCAGAAACAGAGGAGGGAGGCATGCAACGAGCTGGGGGTAGGAGCAGTGCTCTGTCACAAGCCAGCAGGAGACAGAGAACGAGCACCTTTTACTTACAGGGTGGTTGAGGAGCACCACTTACTTTTCGAGGGCTCACCTTAAAAATTTTATTTTAAAAGGTGCCTGGGGAAGTGCAAAGCAGGACCTTGTGGCTGGAATCCTAAACTCAGGTTCTCATCTAAATTGCCAGATTCTGGGTGTGAGTAGAGTTGTCATACTGTAAAATGCTTAGGCAGCAACTCAAATAGCTGCCTCATCACAAGAAATGATGCAAACATGGAGTTCGTGCTGCTTGTTGTGACATGAAAAGTCCTTTGTCTCTGCCCTAAGGTTCTGTGTCTTCTGCCAGAATCCATAAGGCTGGCTGTCTATCTCATTAGCTTGCAAGCAGTATAAAATCTCAGGCCCTTCATAGCTATTGACATGCAAGTAGATGGCATATACAAAAGCCGTGTGGTGGAAGAGAGCAGAGCGGATATAAGAAAGTTCACGAAAGAAGGCATTGGGACTTCCCTGGTGGTCCAGCAGTGAAAGTTCTGTGCTTCCGCTGGTTTCGAACCCTGGTCGGGGAACTAAGAGCCCACATGCCACGTGGCGTGGACAAAAAGTAAAAAAAGAAAGATGGGATGAATGGATGGGTCACAGGGGCTGAAGGGGGAAGGACATGAGACGAGGTTGGGAGGTGCTCTGGGACCCTCGGCCAGTCACACTGGGGCAGCCCCAGGCAACGTCTTGGCCTCTTCCAGCCACATTCATGCACGACATATGGAACTAATGAACTGGGTTTAGGGGAGCACAGGATAAAGCTTTGGCCAATCTAAGCCTATGAAATAATTTTTAACAAAGGAGGAGAGTGAAAGTAGATGTTTTCTTAACATCCTGCACCCTGTTATGAAAATGTTTACATACCTACCACTGTAATATTTCTATTAGACATTAGAAGAAGTCTATTTCCCAGTGCCCCGAACAAAGAAAGGTTATTATGAACGATCATTTCTGTCAATTATCTAGGGTACGAAAGAAGGCTATTTACCTTAAAAGGGTGAAGCAATGACCCTTTAGTGTTCATGAGTATGACTTGGACAAACTGCTCTCTGACTGTCTCTTCCAGTGAAGAGTTGTTTCAGTTTTACAGGGAGAGAAAGGAAGAGAAGTGCACAGAGAGATAGACCTCACCAAGAGAGGGCTGTGAATCCAGTGTGGTAACATCAGATTAGTACCAAATGTCAGTGTCAAAGTAAAAGGATCTATTGAGAAGCCCTCTGACCTATTCCAGCAACTGGAGTTCTGGATTTTTCACTCCCTGCCTATTAATTCATTTGTAGCCTACGAAGAATGGAGTTGCCCAGGATCTTTGGATCAAAATGTATCCACAAATAAGACAAATCATGCAGAGCCTTGTTAAAAAGTTTTGTTCTTATCTGAAGAGTGACAAAAAAAAAAAAATCACCGCGGGATCTAGAAAGGGGTGGTATCATTACACTTGGGTTTCAAAAGAGAGGAGCTGAGGGAATGGAATTTATTGACATTCTGAGATTATCTGCTCCTGAGGGAAACTGAGTTATCTGCACTTTTACTTCTTGGTACTTCACCTAAGCCCCAGACTTGCCAAATTCTTTCTCATTCATTGTAATTGGCATTTCAAAAGGAGGGAAAGCAGCAGCAGGTCTCAGAGTGCCACTCAGCAACTTCCCACTCCTCTCTAGCTTTTCTTGTTAAACAATCAGCATGTCAGTCGCTGAAAGGCTCTCTGGCCCTCACCTTGACCTTCAGGCTGCTATGGGAAATAGGCTTGGAGAGGAGGTCAGGCAGGGTGATGCCAGGGTCAGGGAGAGAAGAAATAACAGCCTTGTTTGGAGGTGCTGCGGGTTGCAGAATTCAATTGTGCCCAGTTTCAGCCTGGCCAAAGGCCTGGACAGAGGGCTGGAGAAGCAAAGGTAGGGGTTGCCAGAAAAGCAGGGGGACTGCTGACTTTTGGAGAAAAGTGAGTGGCAGGCTGAGTCACTGGGCCCAGGAGCCCCCAGATCATCCCTCTAATGGCTGTTCTACTGGCTGACGCCTCAGGACGACTTGGCCCAAGTTTTCAAGACTCTCCAGAGTTTCCCAATCCGCCCCTAGTGGCCCACAATGCTCCTCCCCCGCCACTTCACAGCCTGCCAGTTCCTTCACTGACACACAGCTCGGTTTCCAGTAAAGGGAGGACTGCGCTGCAGGGGAGTGGAGAAGGGTATGTATAAGAGGAAGCTGGAGGCCCAGGAAGCGTCCTGCTCAGACAGCTGGGGAGCAGGAACCTGAAGGCAGAGGAAGAGGCCGCGCCATGCCCTTCTCTGCTGCAGCCAGGATGGGGCTGAGGGCGGCTCTGACAGGTCTCTGGGTTGGCCGCAGAGCTACTGCTTGCAGAGACTGGCCTCCTACCTGCTGTGGGGAGAGGCAGTGGGTGGGAGAAGGGGCGGTGCAGAGCCAGGGGGAGAGAGGAGGTGCCTGGTGTGAGGATGCCCTGGATTCCGTGGCGGTGGCGGGGGCGGGTGCGGGTGCAGGGATCAGGAGGGAGGGCCAGAGGTGCTTGCAGGGGGTCTCATCCTGGATTTCCCTTCAGGTTTTGTGGTCCTGGTGCTGCTCCAGAGCTGTAAGTAACCTTCTTTTAACTCATGGAAGGTGGGGGTATGGTGAGGGCTATGGAAGGGACCTTGGCACTTTTTCTCAGTTTCTTCTGTGATTCAAATGGCTCAGAAACATTAGCATTTGTTAAACCAAGGTGATGAGTATATAGATGTTTATTATACTACTCTCTACTTTTCTGTATATTTAAAATTTTTCAAAATTAAAAATTTTCAAAGGCTCAGGTTCAATGAAGGCTTCAACCAATAGCCTAGTGGGATCCACTAACAGGAGCCCAGGAACAGTGTGCATGAGTGATGCCCACTCCAATCAAGAGGGCAGAAGAGGCCTGTTCTACAGCAGTAGAAATTAGAAAAAGAAGAGAGCAGGAACTTTCCAGTCCACTGGGTTTTTGTGTCCCAGCTAGGGAGATGGACTGAGGGGCCCGGAGACTGACATTCTGGGTGGGTTACAAGTCAGGGGTACCTTCCCCATGAAGGCAGAGTAGAGACAGGCCAGAGCCTCTCAGATCAAGGACCCCTGAAAGGCAAAGGTCTTCTAACACTGGCTGTTTGGGGCTAGGCCACTCCTGTCCTTAAAAGCCTCCAGGAAACCTTCCTTACTTGTACCAAGTCCCATCTCATCTTTATTCATCAGAGCCCCCTCACTCCGTACAGTGTTCTGTTCTTAGTCTGCAGTATATTTATATACCATGTTTGATCTTTCCTAAGCATTTTCAAAATAGGTTTTATTTTCACCAGACAGAGAACTCCCTTGAGCCAGTTCCTTTCACTGAGAATTTTAACTATGCTCACAATTCTATCCATCCATCCCATCCCGGCCCCCCCAAACCCCACTGGTGCTGAGCTCAGGGCTCAGCCAGAGGGTCCCTGGCTCAACCTTGGCCCAGGGCTCACCCTAGCCTTTTCCTCAGGTGCTGCATACAAGCTGATCTGCTACTACACCAGCTGGTCCCAGTACCGGGAGGGTGATGGGAGCTGCTTCCCAGACGCCATCGACCCCTTCCTGTGCACTCATGTCATCTACAGCTTTGCCAACATAAGCAACAATGAGATTGACACCTGGGAGTGGAATGACGTGACGCTCTATGACACACTGAACACACTCAAGAACAGGTTGGGCCACTGTCTAGCCAGGGCAGGAGAAAGATGGAGGGTTAGGAGGGCTGGTTTCAGGGTAGAGTACGCCTGCTCAAGGGGATGGGCAAGGTCCCTGGGACTCACTTCTGGGTGGAGAATTGGAGGGCCTTGGCTCAAATGGGAGGAAGTGATGAGGGCAGAGGTCAGGGTATAGAAGAAGCCTGCAGAAAAAGGCATAGCTGAACTCCCCTGGGAGAAGGAACTCTCTCCGTCCCCTGAAGGTGCCTCTCCACAGAGAAAATGTTCATGGTTCTATTTTGCCATATCATGGCTTCCCACTGGAGGGAACAAAAATGAGCAACACATCTCAGAATACGTGCCACAAATACTTAGAAAACCTTAGAATAGTGAATTTCAAGGTTGGAAGGGGCTTGGAGGCCTGATTCAGCCTCTACCCAAAGCTAGAAGCCTACTTCTAGGAAACTAGAAGCTTCTTAAACATGGGGCCACCCCATGTCACAGCAACTTCACTCAACTCTAGCCTTCCTGCCTCTCTGTGCCCCACAGGAACCCCAACCTGAAGACCCTCCTATCTGTTGGAGGATGGAACTTTGGTTCTCAAAGGTAAGATGCATCCCCCAGAGGATGATGGGATAAGAGGAAGTATAGGTTTCTCTACATCCACGGGATGAAGTTCACAGGGACCCCAGAATAGTCAGGCACAGGGACATGAATGGTTGTCAGGAGTTTGCATCACGTGCAATCATGAAATCAGAGCCCAGAAAGGGGAAGGAACTTGCCAAGAGACACACAGCAAGATGGCAGTCAATGTTCTGACTTCTTGCCAATGCTTTTTACTACTTCTCAGACATGACAACAAAGAATCTGAGGGGATAGTGTCCTAAGGGTTGGAAGGAGCGAGATGGAATGAATGGGAATTTGGGAGTGGAGACCCTGGGAGGACTTCCTGGAGTGGGTAGAGTTGGAGCAGCTTTAAAAAGAGTTAAAGTAATGGCTAAAACAGCTCTCATTTATTACTATGTGTTACTATGTGTCAGGCATCCTGTCCAACCACGATCACATGTAATCCTCTTAATAGCACTGTGAGATATTACATTTATGCCTGTTTTACAGATGAGGAAACTGAGGTTCAGGTTATAATCTGCTCAGAACGGCTTGGCTACTAGGTGATAGAGCCAGGGATATCTGATTATAATGCACATGTCCTTTCTATTAATAAGATGATTAGAAGTGGGTCCTGTCCCAACCATGCCCTCCTATAGCTGTGTGAGTTCAGGCTCCCAGCTGCACGTACCCCAGAGACCACTCCAAGGGGCCAAGGCACCCAGCATTTTTGTGCTAAGCACTCAACTGTGGTGATTTTGGTTCTAGATTTTCCAAGATAGCTTCCAAGACCCAGAGTCGCAGGACTTTCATCAAGTCAGTGGCACCATTTCTGCGGACCCATGGCTTTGATGGACTGGACCTAGCATGGCTCTACCCCGGGTGGAGAGACAAGCGGCATCTCACCACTCTGGTCAAGGTGCTGGTCGGGTCGGGGAAAGGGGCAGGGAGGTGGGGAGCACCAAGGAGTGGGGAGGGCGGAAGCTATCTTTGGGCATGTTCTCCTGAGGCAGGCAAAGGGAGACTATAGCCTCCTTGTTGCAGAGTCCTGAGATCTGCACCAAAGGTAAGACAAACAGGCCTGTGTCCTGAGGTCTGACACAGCAGGGAAGACATCCTCTGAAAACAGTGGGAAGTGGGCTGGGGTTCTCAGAGGCAGCGTTCACTAACCAGGGCACCTACTCCTCACTGCCACTTAGCAAGCATCATTGTCCTCTATTCATTCTCAAACTGACACTGCACACTCCCGAGCATGCACTAAATCAGGGATACTCAACTCCATCTGGGGGCAGCCCAGGCATCTCTAGTTACCCTAGGGACAGAGCAATCAAACAAATTGTTCACAGTATCAGTAACATTCGCAGGATCATAGAGAAAGCAAGGGAATTCCAGAAAAACATCTACTTCTTTTTCATTGACTACAATAAAACCTTCCACTGTGTGAATCATAACAAACTTTGGAAAACTCTTAAAGAGATGGGAATACCAGACATTCTTACCTGTCTCTTGACAAACTATGTGGGTCAATAAGCAACAGTTAGAATCTGAACAACTGACTGGTACAAAATTGAGAAAGGAGTATGACAAGGCTGTATATTGTTACCCTGTTTATTTCACTTATATGCAGAGCACATCATGCAAAATGCTGGGCGGGGTGAATTACCAACTGGAATCAAGATTGCCGGGAGAAATATCAACAACCTCAGATACACAGATGATACCACTCTTTGGCAGTAAGCAAAGAGGAACCAAAGAGCCTCTTGATGAGGGTGAAAGAGGAGAGTGAAAAAGCTGGCTTAAAACTCAATATTAAAAAAATGAAGATCATGATATCCAGTCCCATCACTTCATGGCAAACAAAAGGTGAAAAGGTGGAAGCAGTGACAGACTTCCTCGTCCTGAGGTCTAAAATCACTGTGGATAGTGACTGCAGCTATGAGATTAGAAGATGGTTGCTTCTTGGAAGGAAAGCTATGACAAACCTAGACAGTGTATTAAAAAGCAAAGCCATCACTTTGCCAACAAAGGTCCATGTAATTAAGGCTATGGTCTTTCCAGTAGTCATGTACGAACGTGAGAGTTGGACCAGAAAGAGGGTAGAGCACTGAAGAATTGATGCTTCAAACTGCTGTGCTGGAGAAGACTCTTGAGAGTCCCTTGGACTGCAAGGATATCAAATCAGTCAATCCTAAAGGAAACTGATCCTAAATATTCATTAGAAGTACTGACACTGAAGCTGAAGCTCCAATACTTTGACCACCTGACGTGAAGAGCCCACTCATTGGAAAAGACCCTGATTCTGGGAAAGATTCAGGCCAGGAGGAGAAGGGGTGACAGAGGATGAGATGGATGGGTGGCATCACTGATTCAATGGACATGAACTTGGGCAAACTCCAAGAGATGGTGATGGACGGAGAAGCCTGGCGTGCGGCAGTCCATGGGGTCGCAAACCTGGCAGCTGAACAGAGTAGAACAACAGACTGAACATCAATATGAATCACTTTAACTTTGTGTTCTCATTTACTACCTTAAAGAAAGCACAGACCAACAGGCAAATGTCTTCCAGCTCTATCTGTGGACTAAGTGGGATCACTCTTTATTCTCATGGTCCCTGCAGGATAAAGAAAAATTGAATATTGATGAGTACACATGGGGTGTAGGGATGAGATCAGCCCACACTGTTTTTAGGAAAAGGATGGGTGAGCCTGCAGATGGGACCACTTTATCATTTCCCGCTAAGCTCCAGTCTGGTTGGAGATTACAGCAGACAGGGAAGGCCAATGACGTGCTCAAAGATCTTTCTCCACAAGGCTTGCTGTCACTCACCTGCCTCTCTCCCAACCAGGAAATGAAGGCTGAGTTTGTAAGGGAAGCCCAAGCAGGCACAGAGCAGCTCCTGCTCAGCGCAGCAGTGCCTGCAGGGAAGATTGCTATTGACAGAGGCTATGACATCGCCCAGATATCCCGGTGAGTCTCCTGACCTACTCTGCCTTAGCAGTCTGTGTACAATCAGAAGACTGGGCTTCCAGAGATGGGTGACTTTGAGCAAGTCACATCACTTCTCTGTGCCTCAGTCTTCCTATCTGTCAAAAAGGGTATAATAATCCCTATCTTTCCTTTTCCCTTGGGATATTGTGCTGACCAATTGAGAAAATTGCTATGAATGTATGTTTGTGGGAAAAGAAGTAGAGAGAGTTATACAAATGAGCCAGTCACTAGTCTCTGGAAGGGCAAAGCAGCACTTAATAATACCTTTCATTTCTAGGCCGCTGGAGAGTCCTCAAGGGACTCTGTCTTACAGAGACTCCCCTTTCTTGTCCACCTGTCCTTTCTCCTCGCCTTTCCTCCTTATGCAAGTGGCGATGAGCAGTCTCCAGCCAAGCAGCTTGATTTCTTGGTGGAACAAGACATGGATCTTAGGAAACCCAAGAGTAAGAGACAAAGACTCTTCAGTCTGACTAGAATCTTCTTTAGGGTCTCAGGCACATGTAGATTCATTGTTTTAATTACTTTAATTGATCACTTCAGTTCAGTCATTCAGTCATGTCTGACTTTTTGCAACCCCATTGACTGCAGCATGCCAGGCTTCCCTGTCCATTACCAAACTCAGGTCCATCAAGTTGGTAATGCCATACAACCATCTTATATTCTGTCATCCCCTTTTCCTCCTGCCTTCAATTATTCCCAGTATCAGGGTCTTTTCAAATGAGTCAATTCTTCCCATCACGTGGCCAAAATATTGGAGCTTCAGCTTCAGTGGCAGCCATCAGTCCTTCCAATGAATATTCAGGACTGATTTCCTTTAGGATGGACTGATTGGAACTTCTTGCAGTCCAAGGGACTCTCAAGAGTCTTCTCCAACACCACAGTTTAAAGGCATCAATGCTTCAGCACTCAGATTTCCTTATAATCCAACTCTCACATCCATACATGACTACTGGAAAAAAACATAGCTTTGACTAGATGGACCTTTGTTGGCAAAGTAATGTCTCTGCTTTTTAATATGCTGTCTAGGATTGGTGATAGCTTTTCTTTCAAGGAGCAAGCATCTTAATTTCATGACTGCAGTCATCATCTGCAGTGATTTTGTAGCCCAAAATATAAAGTCTCACTGTTTCCATTGTTTCCCAATCTATTTGCCATGAAGTGATGGGACTGGATGCCATGATCTTAGTTTTTTGAATTTTGAGCTTTAAGTCAGCTTTTTCACTCTCCTCTTTCACTTTCATCAAGAAGCTCTTTATTTCTTCTTCACCGGTGGTGTCATCTGCATATCTGAGGTTGTTGATATTTCTTCCAGCAGTCTTGATTCCAGCTTGTGCTTCATCCAACCCAGCATTTCACATGATGTACTCTGGATATAAGTTAAATAAGCAGGGTGACAATATAGAACCTGACATACTCCTTTCCCGATTTGGAACCAGTCTGTTGTTCCATGTCCAGTTCTACTGCTTCTTGACCTGCATATAGATTTCTCAGGAATCAGGTAAGATGGGCTGGTATTCCCACCTCTTTAAGGATTTTCCACAGTTTGCTGTGATCCACACAGCCAAAGGCTTTGGCATAGTCAATAAAGCAGAAGTAGATGTGTTTCTGGAACTCCCTTGCTTTTTCGATGATCCAACAGATGTTGGAATTTGATCTCTGGCTCCTCTGCCTTGTCTAAATCCAGCTTGGATATCTGGAAGTTCACAGTTCATGTACTGTTGAAGCCTGGCTTGGAGACTTTTGAGCATTACTTTACTAGTGTGTGGAATGAGTGCAACTGTGTGGTAGTTTGAACATTCTTTGGCATTGCCTTTCTTTGGGATTGGAATGAAAACTGACCTTTCCCAGTCCTGTGGCCACTGCTGAGTTTTCCAAATTTGCCGGCATATTGAGTGCAGCACTTCCACAGCATCATCTTTCAGGATTTGGAAGATGGAATTCCAAATTCATCTTCAACTGGAATTCCATCACCTCCACTAGCTTTGTTTGTAGTGATGCTTTCTAAGGCCCACTTGACTTCACATTCCAGGATGTCTGGCTCTAGGTGAGTGATAACACCATTGTGGTTATCTGGGTCATGGAGATCTTTTTTGTGTAGATCTTCTGTGTATTCCTGCCACCTCTTAATATCTTCAGCTTCTATTAGGTCCATACCATTTCTGTCCTTTATTGAGCCCATCTTTGCATGAAATATTCCCTTGGCATCTCTAATTTTCTTGAAGAGATCTTTAGTCCTTCCCATTCTATTGTTTTCCTCTATTTCTTTGCCTTGATCACTGAGGGTGGTCAAGTGATCATTGATCACTTAGAGGGTGGGAATGAGGTGGCTCTCAATCATTTGCCCCAAACACCTAAAACTCAAATTCATGCAATCCACCTGGAGACCCCTAATCTGTGTGTATAGAAAGCGTACTCCCTATTACAAGGAATCCTAGTTTCAGGCCATCCTTTGGTCCTGCTCTTTCCCCACAAGGCTAGTTACTGATGATATTAATCTGCTTTCTCAAAGATGAATGTGGTTGGAGAGTAAGGATTGAGATGTGCTGGAGGGCAGCTCCCAGTTGTGTGCTGGGTGCAGATAGGAAGAGCCCTGTTCTTGCTTTGAATGCTCCTGTGGGACCCTGAGCAGGAGCCTAGGTCCAGCAGCCTAGTCTGGTCACTGGGTTCTACCAGATTTTGGATTAATGACTGCCTGTTTTTCTTGCTCCTATCCTGTTGGGGTGGTGTGCTTTTGAACTTTTCTCCTTTTCCTGCATCCACTCTTCTATAGACATCTGGACTTCATCAGCCTTTTGACCTATGACTTTCATGGAGCCTGGCGCCAGACAGTAGGACATCACAGCCCCCTGTTTCGAGGCCAGGAAGATGCAAGTTCTGACAGATTCAGTAACGCTGTGAGTGTCCCACAGGAGGGAAGGCTGAGAGGGGGCCACAAAGACCTGCCGCTTGCCAGAGCTCACACACCAACCTCTCTACTCCTTGGTGATCCTGTCAGGGAGGGGTTAGGGGCCCACTTCAAAGATGAGGAATTTGAGGTGCAAAGTTCATGCATTCTCCATGGCTCTGGGAACTGAGGAGGTGATACTTACATAAAGAATCAAGATATCTCCTGACGGGCCTATAGGGTGAAGGCACAGGGCAGATGGGAGAGAACAAAAGAGGGCTGGGGGCTGAGAAGCCAAGAGTCTAGTCTAGCCCTGCCATTTGCTTGCTGTGATATGTGAGCCAGGCACCTGATTTCTGCAACTACGAAACAGCATCTTTTCCTATACCTAAGAGGATTTCTTTGAGATGGAAACTGTACAGTGCTTTTTAGACTGACAATGTAAGTTCCCGGAAGGAAGGGAATTCCAGATGCATCTAGATCTGGAACTCCTTTCAAGGCAGCAGTGGGATTGCATGCCCTTTCCCTCCTCGACTAACTGCTCAAACTGTCCTGCCCTCCCACACCCAGGACTACGCTGTGAGCTACATGCTGAGGCTGGGGGCTCCAGCCAATAAGCTGGTGATGGGTATCCCCACTTTTGGGAGGAGCTACACTCTGGCCTCTTCCAAGACAGATGTGGGAGCCCCCATCTCAGGGCCAGGAATACCAGGTCGGTTCACCAAGGAGAAAGGGATCCTTGCCTATTATGAGGTATGAGCTAGGAAGAAGGTAAGATTTCCCACAGCATCAGCAACCCTGGGCAAGGTGACCCTCCAAATCATCCCCATTTTACTCCTTTGAAAATTAAAAAAAATAAAAATTCCAGCAGACTTAGCACTCTAGAGAAGAGGGAGGAGGAGGGCAGGCACATCACGTCTTCATCCCCTCTGGCCACCAAGTTGGGGCCTTCCTTTTAGCCCAGGAAAAAGCAACGGCCAAGAGGTAGGTTTTGTTTTGTTTTGACCCAACTTCTGCTGCTCTGAGTTGCCTTGGCCAGTCCTGTGTCAGTGGAGAGCAGCCCAGGATATTTGCATCTATTTTAAGTAAAGTTGTGTGAAATCTGCAGGTTCTAGGGGCAGGTGCAACCTGTAGGATGAAGCAAGGGGCTGCAATAGATTTGGGGGGTAACATCCCCCCAGTGATGGGCAATGTCTCAGCACAGCTCTCCAACCACCCTTGCCCTGTTCTCTGCTCAGATCTGTGACTTCCTCCACGGAGCCACCGCCCACAGATTCCGTGACCAGCAGGTCCCCTATGCCACCAAGGGCAACCAGTGGGTGGCGTATGACGACCAGGAAAGCGTCAAAAACAAGGTGTGTTCACAAAGCCACACCCCCCAGATGAAAAGCGAGAGGGACGCCCCCTGCACTGAGGGTGGGGCTTGGCTACAGGGGTGTTTCGGGTTCCGGTGTTGTCTAGATAGCTTGCCCCCATGTGCACCCTGGCACGGGGAACCCAGCCACGCCCGCCTTGGGTCTCCCCACCAGGCACGGTACCTGAGGAACAGGCAGCTGGCTGGCGCCATGGTGTGGGCCCTGGACTTGGATGACTTCCGGGGCACCTTCTGTGGGCAGAACCTGGCCTTTCCTCTCACGAGTGCCATCAAGGATGTGCTTGCTGGGGTGTAGCCTTCTGCCCTTGGGCTCACAGTGGGGCAGAGATGCCTCTCACACTTGGCTCTGACTGACCAGAAGCCTGATCTCCTGCCCTGCTGGGGCCCCGCTGAGCCTCAGCCTGCTTTCCTTGGGCCCATGTGAGGGCCATGGCTCCGCAGTCTGAACTCAGCTCTGGTTGAGGGGCAGGCCGGGGTGGGGCTGTGGGGCCAGCACAGTGCACAGCACAGGGTCAGCATGTACCTGCTGACGAACAAGAATGCTCAGCAGCGCCAAGCCCGACACCAGGAGATTTCTTCCCCTTGCTTACTCCGGGGCCTGATGCCTAAGGACGCCATTTTGGCAAGCTCTGCTGCCACACAGCCTTATAAGAAGCAGCAACCACGCTAATTACACCATCTGCAAAGCCTAGCTTGAAACCTTTTCCCGGCAACATAACTGTATCTCCATCCCACTTCCCCTTGCTGGTTCTGGACCTGCTCAATAAAGCACTAGGGTTCACCTGTTGTTGGCGCTTGCTTCAGTATCTGTGGTCCACTGGGCTCACCTCCCACGTCTCTTCTGGATTCCTTTCTCTCAGACTTGGGAACCCTGAGGTGCAGAAAGTGAGACCACCCTTTCCTCTGCTGCCTCCAGGGCATCCCTTAAAGTGGCAAGCATCACCAGATTCATCAGTTGTGGACTTAACCCAAGAGTGCCGGAGGCCTTCTAGATCTTAAATTCATTGTCATCCAGACTTCTCTACATGGTTCTTTGTTGAAAGAGGCCTTTTCTGTTTCCAGGGGCCAGCAGACACTAGGAAGGAAACCCTTTAATCCCAGCCCTTCATCTCTTCTCACCTGGGGAGGGGTAGGAGCCAATATAGGGCCAAGTTAGTGAGAGCCCTGGGGAAGGCAATGGCACCCCACCCCAGTACTCTTGCCTGGAAAATCCCATGGACGGAGGAGCCTGGTAGGCTCTAGTCCATGGGGTCGCTAAGAGTCGGACACGACTGAGGGACTTCACTTTCACTTTTCACTTTCATGCATTGGCGAAGGAAATGGCAACCCACTCCAGTATTCTTGCCTGGAGAATCCCAGGGACAGGGGAGCCTGGTGAGCTTCCGTCTATGGGGTCGCACAGAGGCGGACACGAAGCGACTTAGCAGCAGCAGCAGCAGTGAGAGCCCTGACCCTGGTCTCAGAGTTAGAAGGAGACACCAATGTTACCTCACACATTGTCCCATAATCCCTGGTCTGGAGTCTCTGCAGATCTTGAGAGCTGGCCTTCCAAGCTCCCCTAACACTCTCAGTGAGCAGTTGCTCATCACCTTAGAAGAGCCCTTTTCATTGCTGGACTGAAATTGGTCAGATGTCATAGGGCCGTAGCCTAGCCCTCTGTCTCTCTCCTCTCAGGACACACTAAGCCCTCAGCCCATGCAGAAATCGAGGCTCCTTGGCCCAGCCTGGGACACGAGGTAGGGACCCGATCAGACAGCGTGAGTCAGGACGAGCTCAGAAGATCAGCCAGGCTTCCAGCCTTCATGAAGTAGAGATGCTCTTAACAGTTCCTGCACACTCCAAGAGGCTTGGACAAGCTTTGTATCCAGAGTTCATCTGCATGCTCCAAAATCAAAGAGAATTTATTTATGGATTCCCGGATGTTTGAATTATCTGTGACTTGGCCCAGTGGTTTGTGGCACTAGTTTGAGGTGTGGGGAAAGGAAATACCTATCGGCCTCCCTGAAATCTGAACTAGCTGGAGCAGGGCAGAAGCAACTAATCCCAAGGTCACTGCCAAGCTAAAGGCAAAGAGTGAGAACTTGGCCAGAGCTTCAAGGTTGCCTGGCATTTCACTGCTGGCCAGTGGGCCCAGCATTCCCAATCTGTGCCCACAGCCCTCCCACCACACTGGGGTCTTTGAAATCCCAGGAGCTGTGAGTCCTCCAGTGCAGCTAACCCCCTCCCCATCTCCCCCAGCCACCCTTCCCCCATCCTGGGACAGGCTCTGCAGGGCTGACTCAGGGTCCCACAGAGTTAGTCACATTCACTTATAGCTGCAGAGTCAGAGGCCAGGGATGGGGATCGGGTCTCCAGGACCTAAATCCCGCCCGGCAGGACTCTGACTCACCCAGCAGAGGGCCCGGGCACCCAAGCAGGGCAGGATCGAGAGGCTCATGAGGCCCTCCACTGCCTTTCCCAACAAGGACAGCCACCGTGGGACGTGGCCACACTCCTGTGCCCTCAGCCCTGGGGAAGGGGCAGAGTGTGAACGCGACTGATGGCTTGAAATAAATTACATGGGCATTGATTTTAAAATGGTAGGATATATCATACATGCTGAAGAGTGCACAAAATGTATTTTCTTTTTTTTTTAATTTAAATAATTACTATATAGTGAAAGCCTGTATAACTACTACTCAGGACAGGAAACAAGACCTCATTTGTGCCTCTGAAACTCCATATCTCTGTCCCTCCACCCAGAGCCAAGCATTATCCTAATCGTCCTTGCCTTCTTTTGTGGTCTTATCACCTAAAGATGCCCCTTGAAGAAGAGAGCTGGTGCTGCCCGTGTTTGCATCGAGTATGGATGGGGTCACGTTAGTCTCTGAGCCCAGCTTCTTTCACTCCCTGTTATGTTGTTAGATCAACCATGTAGCTGAAGTTTGCTCATTTTATTCCATTTTTGGTTTATAGGTGCACATATACGCCACTTATTTATGCATTCCTCTGTTGAGGCAGAGCTGTGTTCTCCAAGTTTAATGTTATCCACAATGCTGCTGTGAATGTTTACATGCATGTTTCTGGGACTGTAACTGCTGGGTCACCCATTTTCAGTTTGACTAGATACCATCTCACTTTTTTTCAAAGTGATTGCTCCCATCTACACTCCTGCCAGCAACAAATCTTAATGTTTGATTGGATGAATGTCTCAGTGACTAGAAATCTGGCCATACCTGCCTCATTTTCCCCGTGGCACACAAATGTCCATGCCATGTTCTGCTTCGAGGACTCTAGAAGTCTCTGAGTGCTGTCCTCCTCCAAAATTGCTTCCAGATCTGTCTTACGACTTGATTTCAGCCCAGGGGCTAGGGGACTGTCATAGTGCCCTCTGTAACAGACAAGGAAACTGAGGTCCAGAGCAGGAATTTGAGAGGCTGGGTAACCTAGGGCCTTGGACTCCCTCCCTGGGGTCCCATTGTTGGAAGACTTCCTGCAATCCAGACCACTTTGGGCATCTCAGCTCCCTCCCTCTCTAGACCCTCAGCCTCATACAGCCCAAGTGAAAATTCCCAAGGAATGTGAGGACTAGGGGAATGTGGAGCCCATTCCCTAGTCCCAGGGAATGAGGACTAGGGAGCCCAGGAACAAAGTTGGGAGTGCTCTAAGAGAAGGCTGCTTCAGGCTGTGTGCACCCAAGCCGAGAAACCCTGAGCACAAGTGGCCCCACAGAGGCCAAACACACAGAGCCTGATCTGGGTTCATTATCCAGATGGAAGCTCTGGTTCCCAATGCCCTGACCCCTGGCACAGGCTCCTGGCAATGTCCCATCTCACTGATCTGTGCCCTCCTCCCATCTGGGCACAAGAACTCTGTCTCTAAGATTCAATTGGGATGATGGACGAGGTTGTGTGCTCCTCAAGGGACCCTTGCAGTTCCTCCCCCAAGGCTATTCCTGGCCTATGCGCCTCCCTCTCCGTTCAGTCCCCCTGCCTGACCTGACCCCACAGCTGGGAACATTTGCTTGGGGGGTGGGGCAGCCCCCTGACTATATAAGACTGGACCTAGGTTGTCCCAGGCACCCTGGAAGCACAGCTCCTCCAGTGCTAATCCCTGCACACTCCAGCTTGACCCTCCAGCGGGCACTGCAATGACAGAAAAAGCCACCTCGGAGGCCCCTGCCTGTGGTCTGGAGGAGCCTGCCTCTGAGTCTGCACGTGTGCCCCTTACAGAGCCCTCTGGAGACACGGCAGCTCCGCAGGCTCCTGGCGGGGAGCAGGCTCCCGGGGGACAGCAGGCTTCCGAGCCTCAGGAGTCTGCCCGTCAGCCTCCTGACCCCGCAGCCTCTGCAGCCCCCGCAGCCACTGACCCTGCACCTCCACGAGAAGGTGATGAGAGCTGGGGCGGCGGAGTGGGGGAGGCAGTCATGGCAGGGAGCGGTGGGGGGCGAGGTCTCGGCTGCAAACCCCTTCACCGCCCCCTGCTTCTCCCTCAGATGTCCCCAGTGCCCCGCTGCTGCTGGCCGTGGAGGATGTGAGTGACAGCTCGGTGACTGTGAGCTGGGAGCCTCCAGAGAGGCTGGGGAGGCTGGGGCTTCAGGGCTATGTGCTGGAACTCCGTCGAGAGGGAGGTGAGCTCCGGGTTAAGCCCTCGTATACGGAGGGGAGGTGGGCCTGGGGGGCAGTAGGGACAAGCCCCCAGACTGCAGTTGAGTCCGAACAGAGGGAGACGCAGAGCGGGAGTGGAGGCAGTCTGCTTAAGCCTCACAGACAGCGTCTTGCTCACCTACACATCTCTGAAAGCAGGAGGGCATCCAAGGGGCCTCAGCAGGTGCCTTGTCCTCTAGCTTCAGGAAGCCTCTGAGTAACAAGGGTAAAATGGTCGGTGACACTGCGGTTCTCCTCTGTAAGAATTAAGGAGGTGCTGAGTCTCAGAGGACCCTGCTTGTAGAGAAGCTGAGGGAGGGGCTAAGTTAGAACAAGAGACAGTGAGGAGAAGGAGCGGGGCTGTGGCCAAACTCCTGATGCCGCCATCTTGGCCGCCGCCATCTTGTCCACCTCCGCACCAGGCAAGTTCAGTCTGGCTCCTGCCTTTGCCCCCGCTTTGCTGTGTGACTGGGCGAACGTGTCCAAGCCTCTCTGGGCCTCAGGAAACCTGTCTCTGGCCACCACTCAAAGGTGTCTTTGATGCCACTTGATACATGAGAAGTCAAGGAGGGAGAGCAAAAGGAAAATAAGGCCCGCAAAGGGAGGCCAGCTTCCTCAGACCGTCAGTGAGGTCTAATTCCTGCATACTCCAGTCAGTGAGAAGGGAAGCCCCACTGAGAAAGGGTGCCCGTGGCCATGGGGCCAGGGCCTTGTACTGTCTTCATTTCTCTCAGCCTTGGACTGGGTGCCTGTGAATGCCCGGCCCATGATGGTGACCCAGCAGACCTTGCGGAACCTGGCTGTAGGTGACAAGTTCTTCGTGCGCGTGGCTGCAGTGAGCTCTGCAGGGGCTGGCCCACCAGCGGTGCTGGAGCGGCTCGTCCACATCCAGGAGACCATCGGTAAAGCCCATCCCTGCTCCCCAGCCCTTCCCAGGCACCTTAGCTAATGGATAGAGACAAGGAGGCCACGGGTAGAGTCGCTTCCCCACACTCACGTGCACAAGCCACCTGCTAGCGCCATCTTGCCTTAAGAAAGTTTCCAGGTTCCTCAGTAGCAAGGAGTCTCTGGAGGTCAAAGAGGTCAATTTTCTGGGTGGTCCGGCTTGCAAGCATTGGAGGAAGGGCTTCCCGACCCCCAGAAACGAAAGCTCACGCTGCCCCGGTCACCTGCCTCAGAGTCCCAAAGCTTAGAGTCATTTCATGCCTCCTATCTAATCGTAATCCCTTCCGCAGCCATAGAAGCTCATTTTCTGCTCATTTCATATGACCTGGGTTCCAGATTCTCCCAAAGGTTTTGGAACAGAGAAAAGTCTTTGTTTGCCTCTTACTGTACCACGTCCCTAGTGGAAAGAAGACGAACACCTTGCAAAAGACCTGTGAAAGTTTCTCCATCCCCAGAGACCAGTGCTGAACTGGAAACCTGGGAGGCCAGCTGCTGTCTCCTTGCTAAGATTTCTATTTGTAGGGTGCATTAGCCTCAAGCCTACCCTTGCTCCCCTCCCAAGGCTGGTCGGATTTCAGTCTGTTAATGGCAGTGAGTCATTTGGTCTGATCCAAGGTCTCTGGGGACAGCCCAGAGCCCCAGAGTGACAAGAGACATGGGCCAGCAGGTGGCCCTAGGCCTCCTCCACCTTCCTGCTTGTCCTGCCCTCCTCTCTCCCAGAGGCAGAGGGGCACCCCACAGCCCTGGACAAGGCCTCCAGAAAGAGGGGGCTTCATGGCCACAGAAGGGAGTCAAGTTTGGATTCAAGGAAATACTTTTCAGCTTTAAGGCCTGAGAGATGTGGGAACCACAGGGCTAGGAAATATAGAACTATAGACTGTCATGGCTGGTCCATCCAAGCCAAGGCACCGCACGACTCCCTTGAGGTCACCCAGACTACTAGTGGCAGTTCCAGAACTGACTCCCACACAGGACCATTCCTGTCCCACCAGGTGGCAAGCAATCTTTTCTGGTGAATTTCAAAACCAGAGGACATGTCCATCCTTTGAGTCTGGGTGAGACATGGTCCCACCTGGCAGCTCAGTATGATTCTAGCCTGGAAGTGGCAAGGAGTCCTCCTGGTTGGGAAGGGGGTGTTGGCAGGCATCCTGGACCCTCCCTGATGGCACAAGGAGCTCGGACTCTGAGAGCTTGCTGGGGCCAGGACCTTTGACCTCAAGGCCTAACGTTGGAGGAGTCGGCTAGACTTGGCACCCACTACTCCATTAAAATTCCTCTGGCAGGAAAGAAGGGGATTTCCTGGAGAGAAGAGGGCAGGAGGAGGTCGTGAATAAAAGGGAGCAGCCAGGCCCTCCTTAGGGGCAGGGCAGGGTGGGGACCCTGTCTAGAGTCCTCAGCTGCTCAGCTGTCCCTCTTCAGCCACCTGGAGCTGCCAAGCATTCCTGGCCCCCTGCAGCTGCCTCTGGAACATTCCACCCCTGGTGCTCCCAGGGCCAAGTGCCTGCGCAGCTAATCCTCAGAGACACCGTGTTCCTTCTCACTGTCTCCTCCCTCTCCGCTGTGCACGCCACTAACCAACTGCTGCCACCTGTTTGCCACTGAGGGACCTCAACCACCCCCACCCCAACCCCGCCTAGGCAGAGAGTTGCGAGGGTGTTACAGCTGCCCATGGAATGCCCAGTGGCTTCAGTGGTTGCACCCGATGAGGTGATGGTCAGGAATGTGGTTCTCCACCAGAGCACGGGTCGGAAGTAAGGTGTCACGAAGGACCTCCCAACCGCAGATGGAAAGGTAGTGGGAGGGAAAAGAGAAGGAAGGGGGTATGCCTGCTCTGGCTCCCTTTAGCAAGGGAAAGACTCCAGTTCTCTCACCTGGATTGGGGACAGAGCAATGCACAAATGGGTCTCACAGGGGTGTCTCTGAAGGCCTGCCCTGGTGCAAGGCAGAAGGGCAGAGGCATTAGGAATGAGACAGTTGGCCATCCTTCCTGGGAATGCAGGCGACAGGTGCACACACACTCCCCACTAGGGGGAGCCGGGGAGCCAGCAGGGCCCATCTGGAGTCCAGGAATGCCAGGGCTGCAGGGCAAATCCCAGCCTGGCAGGGTTGGGGCACCAAGGGAGTGCCTAGGATGCCTACCAGTTCACACCGTGGAGGTCCTGCCCTCCGGGAACCTCCTGTCTCTCAACTCCCCAAGGGCCTCAGGGGATTCTGGCCCCTGCATCTGGGGAGTGAGCTTTGCCCTGCCCACAAGGAGGCAGTCTCAGAGCATCCCAGGAGCCCTCCTGTGGGTCACAGCCTCACTGTTCCATCCCCTGCCACAGAAGCTTCTCAGCAGCCCCCCTGCTGTGCTAAGCCTAGACTCTGGTTCTAATGCAGAGGCCCCCAAGATTCGTGTTCCCCGCCACCTTCGTCAGACCTACATTCGCCAGGTGGGAGAGTCGATTAACCTGCAAATCCCCTTCCAGGTGGGTATGCCTCCCTCCCAGGGTAAGAGCTTGGGTGGAAATACAGGGCCCCGCCTGAGGTATATCGGAGGAGCCCAGAAAATGTCAGGGTTCCTTTGGAGGTCTGCTGAGACCCACCCATCAAGAGACACATGACTCAGTTGATTCTCCAGCGGGCAAATAGGACAGGTGGCCCCGGGGCTGGCTGGACAACCAGACGATGAGGCTCCAGGAAGCACCTGTGGCTCTAGCCGCTGCTGCCCTTCCTAGACAAGGCTGGTGCGGCCAGCTCCCTTGAGCACAGCTCCAGAGAATCCTGGAGCGGTGGTGGGGGCTTGGCACCTTCTGCTCCCACTCAGAGAGTTTCTCCCTCCCAGGGGAATCCCAAGCCTCAGGTTTTGTGGACCCACAATGGTCATGCCCTGGACAGCCAGCGGGTGAGTGTGCGCACTGGGGACCAGGACTCCATCCTCTTCATCCGCTCAGCCCAGCGCTCTGACTCAGGCTGTTATGAGCTCACTGTGCAGCTGAAAGGCCTGGAGGCCAAGGCAGCCATCAACATCTTGGTGATTGGTATGGGACCAGGGGAGGCAAGGGCTGAGGTTCCCCCGCCCCAGGACTCATGGTCAGGCCAAGACAGAGTGCTAGGAGCCCGATCGTGTTGAGGGAGGGGTTGCCGCAAGCCCAGCCCTCCTCCTTACTCTGTGGTCCTGCAGAGAAACCTGGACCGCCCAGGAACATCAGACTGCTGGACGTCTGGAACTGCAACGCTACCCTCGAGTGGACACCACCCCAGGACACAGGCAACACAGAGCTGCTGGGCTACACGGTGCAGAAGGCAGACAAAAAGACAGGGGTGAGGCCTGCTTGCGCAGCGTATTAGGGAGGAGGGTGTGACTAGAGGTGGGTCTGGGGGAGAGGAAGTGGCTGAGGTGGTGAGGAAGGCCTGTCCACACAGAGTACAGGAATTGAGGCCTTCTGGTCTGCCCACTGCCGTCCTGACTCGCTGTGTGGGTTTTGGCAAATCTCTTTATTTAATCTCTGGACTTCAGTTTCCTTCTGAAGACTGCAAGGACTGTTCTCTGGGGCCCTTCAAGCTCTGAAGCAGTGCTTCTGAAAATGTAATGTACATGTGAATTACCTGGGAATTTTGCTAAAATGGAGGTCTTAATTCACTGGGTCTGAGGTAGGGACTGAGATCCTACACGTCTCTGAAGGTCCCAGGTGATTCTTACTTTGCAGGTCATCTGGCCACACTTGGACCAGTAAGGTTCTAAAATTCTCTGAGGTCCCCAGCCTTCTCCCAGGAGTTGCTTCTCCGCAGTCCAAGCCCCTCAGAGGAGGAGGCCCCGTGGGGTGCAGGGAGGGTGAGGGCATGGGGAGTGAGGATGGCGGGGCCGGGCTCTTGCAGCAATGGTTCACAGTGCTCGAGCGCTGCCACCCCACCAGCTGCACTGTCTCCGACCTCATCGTGGGCAACTCCTACTCCTTCCGAGTTTTCTCAGAAAACCTGTGTGGACTCAGCACCTCAGCAGCCGTCACCAAGGAGCTCGCCCACATCGTAAAGACAGGTGGGTCTGGGTCCAAGGCCAGAAGGCAAGCCAGGCATCGCCATGCCCGTCTCTTCCGTCCCTTGGAGGGTCGGCACCCCTCCCTGGGTGCGTCTCACGGGAGTCCACTTGCCAGAACTTCGGCTGCTTTGCCACACACAGGCCACCGCTATGCGGACACACACGTTCACAGAGTGACTGTTAAAAGGTGAATGTGGTTGACTGATCATAACAAACACGTCACAGTAAACCACGCAAATGAGCAGCACCCCTTGGCAGACTGCACTTATACTAAAGATGCCACGTAGCTGCCAACATCATAGCAGTCACTGGGTCTCATGTACAGCGTCCCAAGAGAACCACTCTGAAGGACAATGTGTGTGGTTAGGTAGACTGGCGAGTTTGCTAAAAGCAAACTCCCAACCCTAATATAGCACCACATAGATGGACAACAGAGATATGGGTATTTACTCTTTCTATGTAGACACATGGTCCTCTTGCATCAAATGTGAAATTCTCGGCCCTTTCTCCCTGTCACCTTGTGTGTTACCTGGACGTTGGGCCTAAGGGCCCCACACAGTCCGTGTGGGCCACAGAAAGCACACTCTTTTAAACACCAGCCTAAGTTGCACAGAATTAGGAAAAGGGTTTTGTTTAAAAATAGAAAGCCAGTAAAGTCTCCAAAGACAAAGAGAAATAACATGTGGACTCGCTGGGTTTTTTAGTCCCCACCCTCAGTCAGTACCACCCCCTTCCCTGCCTCCCTGTGACTCGCCCAGCCATGCTTTTGGCTTTCTTCTGCCTCTCTCAAATACTCCGTCTTTGCTCCTGCATGTTGGCTGTGCCTGGCTTCCCAAAGAGCTCAGGAGCCTGGGGTCCTGCCGTGGGGCTCCAGAGGTGGAGGCAGGGATGAAGTGGGCTGTCGCCTGCCCTCAGCCTTCCTCCAGACCACTGGCTCTCTGCTCAAAGAGCCACGACCAGCATGTGGCCTTCCACCTCTTAAGCCACAAACTCACTCTGTGAGATTGGCAAGTCTCTCATCCATGAAGGGTCTTAGTTTTCCATCTGTTAGCTGGGGTGATAAACGTACCCTTCCAAAGGAATGCTGTGTAGATTAAATGGGATACCTAGGTGTAAGCTATAGTGATTATTTCAGGAAAACAGATGAAGTCAGTCTTAAGAGGTCTCCTCCTGTAACCTCAAATTCATCCCCTCTTCCTCCTCTGAAACCAGATATTGTTGCCAAACCTAAAAGCTTTGTTGAGCGAGACTTCTCAGAAGCCCCCTCATTCACTCAGCCCCTGGCTGACCACACCTCCACCCCCGGCTACAGCACACAGCTCTCCTGCAGTGTCCGAGCTTCACCCAAGGTGAGGTGAAGAATCTTTCCAGACAACTCTGCCTAAGCCGGAGGGTGGCCTGCGGGGGCTTCATCCTGGCCCACACCCTTCCCAGCTCTCTCTGACCTTGCCCCTCCAGCCCAAGATCATCTGGATGAAAAACAAGATGGACATCCAGGGTGACCCCAAATACCGAGCTCTCTCTGAGCAAGGTGTCTGCACCCTAGAGATCCGGAAACCCAGCCCCTTTGATTCTGGAGTTTACACCTGCAAGGCCATCAATGTGCTGGGGGAGGCGTCTGTGGACTGCCGGCTGGAAGTGAAAGGTAAGGACTGAGAGGTTGCTTTTTAGGAATCTTCTGATGCATGGGAGACCAGGAGAAGCCATCTTTTCTCCTGCTGGACTAGATGAGGCTGAGCGCTGAAAATCAAGGCAAGATGAGGATAGTAAAGATAGAGGTCAGGCTCTCAGGAGGACTTTCCAAGAGGGAGGGTGGCCCAGTGTGGGAAAGGGAAGGCTGGAGTCTGCCTCACAGACACGCGGCTCACTGGGTGAGGGCATGAGACTCACTACCTCCCACCCTGCACTTGGGTCCCCAGCAGACACCCACCCCCTCCCTGAGCTCTAACCTTCAGGTCTCTCCCAGCCTCAGCCACACACTGAGGAGCCTCTGGTGGAAGCTGTGAAGAGGAGAAAGGTAAGTAACTGCATGCACCCCCTCTCCTGCCTCTGGGGGTGGAGGCCTGGAGCAAGGCTGGGCTTAAGAAGGGAGGGTGGCAGTCAGCTCTGAGTATAAATCTGCAGCCATAGGCAAGATACCCGCGCAGTCCTGGTGGTGCTCTGGAGACCCAGCACAGTAGGGTGATGCTGGCAAGGCCTGGAAGGCGTGGGTATCCAGGGGACAGACAGGACACAGGACAGAGTCTAGTCCCGACTCTGAATGACCTTAGGCTGGGGCATCCCCGTGGGATAATTTCCTCAGCCAGAAAAGTAGCAGAAACAACCATGCCCTGACTGCCCTTCCCAGGTGGATCTGAGGTTCTGGATGGGTGAGGGTGTATCCTAGAGCTGTTGGGGGCAGAGCTGGAGCCCGGGCTGCAGGTCTAGGGCCTGAGGGGAGGGGGCCGGGAAGGGAGGCCTTCTCCCCCTTATCACCTCTTCAGCAGGTGCACGTCTCCCAGCTCTGCCAGCAGGGCTCGTGAAACTTTCTCTGCCAGGTGCCACAGGCCAGAGGGGTCAGGGCTGCCAGGCCCAGAATCGAGCGCCTCAGAGGCCTGAGGTATTCACCCCACAGCGACAGCTGATGGCTTTGCTACTTGGTACCTGCCTCGCCTCTGTCCCTCCGCTGGGAGCGGGCCTAGCAGGCCTCTGGACAGGCTTCTAGACACCAGGAGCCCTGGAAGGTGCAAAGATCAGAGCTCTCCTGCAAAGAGTTGTATGCTGGGCGGGAAGCACTTGAATAAAGGTGTTTGGTGTTATTGTGCAGCGCCTCTGTGACAGTGAGAGTCAGTGTGATGGGCGCTGTGTCCCCAGGAGGGTGGGCTGAATGTGTCCCCATGATGGAGTCTCCACCTCTGACACTGTGAGGAAGGTCCAGTGGGAGGGGACTTGTGATCTCATGGGGGTTTTCCACATATGAGATCTTTTAGGATCTTGTTTCACATTCAGAGTTTGCTGCCCTTAGAGGATAACTATAGGAACAGACATACCCTTCTCTGGAACCCTCCTTGCTTCAAATGCCTCCATGCCGTCCCGATTCCCTTCATTTCTCCCCAGACACCACCACTGATTTCTATCTGTTGAGGTTGCCTTTGCCCTCAGTGGTGGGGTGCATTCTCCATGAGGGTTGACAGTCTTTATTAGTCAAGTGACCTCCCTGGGAGCCAGGGGACATTCCACCTGAGAGAGGGAAGGGCCTGGAATCAGCCCTGGAGTTGCTGTTCACACTTAGAACCTGGCCTCTCACTCCTCTGTATAAGGAGCTTTAGTTTGGGCCAGGAGTAGACCCTTCCCGAAGGGTCTAGTCTAAAGGCCTAGACTCTGCAACAGAGCCTCAAAGCCCGTGAAAATAGTGCTAAGTGCCAGGGGTGCTGAGGGTACTTAAAATCCGGTAAGACCTTCCTGTCCACACACTTCAGAGGGGCATCTCCTCCAGCCTGAGCAGCCTGTCACACTCATCCCACGGTGCCCATGGCAGCCCACTTTCCCTTGTTCATCTCCTCCCCGGGCAGACAGCATGTTCCCAAGAGTTGACAGGTCTGGAGTTCCCCAGAAGCAGCAAAGAGGGATGTTACCTAGGAGGGTGCCCAGCACAGAGGACTGGAGGAGCTGGTAGAGCTGGTGGCCCAGATGACAAGCCACGACGCTTCATTCTCTTACTTGGGATGCTCAGGGCAAGAGTCAGGGCTCAATGCTTGTGCCTTGTGGCTGTTTGAGGCCCGCACCTGCCATTCCACACTACTTCCAGGGAGCATGGAGCTCCCATTCAGGGCCCAAGGGCTAGTGGAGAATAAAGTAAATATTGGAAATGATTTCTGGACCCGTTCTTTCTGCCTCTCGCAAGTATAACCTTGGAATCCCTGGGGCGAGGGGAGCAGGCACCCTGGCAAGCATCATGGCCAGGAACACAGGGTTGTGGGAGCTGGGGACTAAAGGCTCCTTGATTCCTGCCTGTTCAGTGGCTCTGGCCACCTTCTCCTGCAGAACAGGAGAGAAAACAAGGCCAGGACATCCACTTTCTCTCCTTCTCTCCGTCTTGGCGGGGAGCTTCTCTCCTTAAGCTGAGTCCCAGGGCAGCAATCCCAGCACCTACGTCAGACAAGCCGCTGTCCTGCCTGCTGTGGGAGCTGAGCTTGCTCTTCTAGCCCACGTGGTCCCATGGCAGTCTCAGGGTCTCAGGCCCACTCAGGCTGCGGCACTGGGCTGCCTTGGGTTGATCAAGCAGATGGGGAGGCCCAAGCCACTTTCCTCTTTCCCTCAGGTTACCTGGTTCTCTCCTCATGGACTGACCTCCCAAACCTCCCCCAGGACCTTGAGGGGCGGGTCACAGCCACAGCCCACAGCCCACAGCAGGGAGAGACAAGGGAGACGAGTGGGATAGCAGGGAGGGGAGTCCCGGGCTGAGACGCCCCAGATGTGGGCAAGGGTGGGGGCGGGAGGTGGGGTCTAGTCATCGGGTCTCTCTGCTGGGGGATCCTCATCAACGGGGGGCGCAGGCTGGCAGCGGAAGTGGTCATTCCAGATCTTAAGGAAGGTCACTCGGAACTTCTGGATGCGGAAGGCGTAGACGATGGGGTTCATGGCCGAGTTGCCGTGTGAGAGGAAGATGGCGATGTATATGAGGATCCTGGGCATGTGGCAGGAAGGGCAGAAGAGGGTGATGCAGTTGAGGATG
Source organism: Tragelaphus eurycerus (assembly GCA_935064755.1). Taxonomy (NCBI): domain Eukaryota; kingdom Metazoa; phylum Chordata; class Mammalia; order Artiodactyla; family Bovidae; genus Tragelaphus; species Tragelaphus eurycerus. The sequence goes on along the minus strand of CAKXYN010000134.1, from coordinate 273,278 downwards.
TGCAAGGGCAGCCAGCTGAGGGCGAAGAGGAAGAGGATGAGGGCCAGAGACTTGGCGATCTTCAGCTCCTTCCCATAGTACTTCTGCGGGTCTCCGGAGGAGGCCGACACCTTCTTGTTGAGCTGCTTGCGGATCAGATAGAAGACCTCCATGTAGATGAGGACCATGAGCAGCAGCGGGGGCAGCACCCACACGAAGAAGTTGAAGTAGACCATGTACTCCATGCTGATGACCTTCTCGAATTGGCACTCAATCACAGGCTCGCCCATGCTGCCGTTGGCCAGCCAGTCCCGCTCCACCGCGCTCAGGTTGTTCCAGCCGAACATGGGCGTCAGGCCCACCACGAAGGAGAGAACCCAGCAGCCAGTGATGGCCACCACAGCCCTTCGAGGAGTCACCACTGTCTTGTACCTGAGGGAGAGGAGGGCAGAGTGTGAGGCCCCCCCCTCAGTTCACCCTGCCCCGGGGGTCTCCAAGAGGACCTCCTTGCTCAGCCAGGGCCCAGTAAGTGGGGAGGTGGATGTCTTTGGCTAGAGGGCCAAGTCTTTGGGATCTAAAATTTAGGCCAGAACTTGCAATGCACTGGCTCATGTCGCCTGCTGAGGGTGGGAAAAATCTAGAAGAAAATAACAGGTGAACTCCTTTAGGAGTTTTACTAAAATTACCAAAGTAAAAATTGTTCATATGCACTTGGCACACCCCCACTGGTGACCTTATCATGGTTTCATGACAGTCCCCACGTGGCAGAAAAGCACCGTCAGAATGAGAGCCCATTTGACAGCTGAGAAGACTGATGTTCAAGGTAGTCAAATGTTCTTCCCGAGGCCACATGGAGGGTGCAGGCTATCCTGTGCTTCCTAGCTGACCACACAACAAAATGATTAACAAACCACCCCTCCCCTTGGGCCAGCTGACTCACTATCATAAAAAGCTCCCCCACACCCGCCTCCCATGGCTCCGTCCCATCTCCCCACCTCCATCCTAACCTCCCCTCCTTTTTCATTGTACAATGCTTATCTCCTGAAGGGTTCATCTCAAGAACCAGCTCTCCTCCCCCAAACTAATTGGGAATTATTCTCAAGAAAGAGAACTGACGTCACTGAGTTCTGCATGCAGGGGACCCCAGTTCAGGCCTGCATGCCTGGGCGCGGTCATCTGTTTTCTTAGTGCTTTCTGTGCCAGGCATTGGTCCCTGCGCTGGGACTGAGATAAAGAACCCCTTCCTCTACACAGCTCACATTTTGAGTGAAGAAACAGAAAACCTAAATTATGAAAGAAAGAATACAGCTACAAGTTGTGATATGTCCTTTGAAGAAAATGAACAGGACCATGTTAAGGGGCAGAGCCCCCAACCCTCTTCAGGCTGTAACACACACAGATATGAAACCATTAGGAGGGCCCCGAGAATGGACGCGGCTGCCCGCGGGCCACGCCTCTCTCTCTGCTGCTGTCCCCAAGGTTGAGGAGATGCAGTCTAGAGGGGCTCCCCGCTTCCCTTTAAACCAATTCAGCCAGCAGCCGGCATGTCCTTGGCCCACGCACTGGCCTTGGGATGAGCGCCAAAGGCTGGGGCCTGCCTGGCTCTGGGCCAGCAGCTTGCCCAGTTGTTATTTTCCGATGCAGTTTCTGAGATGGATGGAGTGGCCTCCTGAGCATGTAAACAGCTACTGAGGCCCACGGGTGTGAAGGCGGAGGCCTCCTTCTAGCTCTGTTTTCTTCTGTCCTGTGTCCGGAGAATCTGCAGCTTTCTCCTCCACAGCAATATTTACTGGAGTGGAAAGGGGAATGATTTGGGGGATGTGAGAAGCTGGACACACCCACTCCATCTAAAAAATGAGCACTAGAAGGGACCCTGGGAACCTTGTTTCCAATCTCATCATCCCAGTGGGGAAACTGAGGCCCTTAGAACACTCCAACACCACAGCATGGTATCCCTCCCCTATTCTGTAACCTTGTGTCCCCAGAGCTCTGAGGAGTCTTGAAAGCTGCCCAGATTGCTTGTGCCTATCTGAAGCTATGGTTTTTCCAGTAGTCATGTATGGATGTGAGAAATAACTTGGACTAGAAAGAAAGCTGAGCATGGAAGAACTGATGCTTTTGAACTGTGGTGTTGGAGAAGACTCTTGAGAGTCCCTTGGACTGCAAGGAGATCCAACCAGTCCATCCTAAAGGAGATCAGTCCTGGGTGTTCATTGGAAGGACTGATGTTGAAGCTGAAACTCCAATGCTTTGTGGCCACCTGATGGGAAGAAGTGACTCATTTGAAAAGACCCTGATGCTAAGAAAGATGGAAGGCAGGAAGGGAAGGGGATGACAGAGGATGAGATGGCTGGATGGCATCACAGACTCAATAGACATGAGTTTGAGCAAGCTCTGGGAGTTGGTGATGGACAGGGAAGCCTGGAGTGCTACAGTCTATGGGGTCACAAAGAGTCAGGCAAACTGAGCGATCGAACTGAACTGAATCCTTGCATTCTTGCTGTAACTAAAGCCTATTTCCGCCTCTTGAATCTCCAGCAGAATAGCAAGCCTGGTGCATACTTTGGAGTCACAGATCCATATCTGAGTCCTAGGTCTGCAACCTACTTGGTCAATTCTTCCTCTGTAAAATGAGGACCTACTTCAGATGAGTTAATATACGTGAAATGCTCTGTAAGCACCCCACCAACATTCCTGTGCCCGAGCTCCTACCCCTCCAAAGCTCCTGAAAACACACACACCTGGGAAACCCTGCTATCTTTAGATGTTCAGCAAACGCAGCCCAACGTGTCTGCAATCATCTGGCTCAGGATTTGCTTCTGATGAGCTCCAATTGCTTTCCCACATGTCCCATGGTGAAAGAAGTTCTGGGAGAGTCTATGGGCTGTGACTAAAGGAGTGAAGATCATTCTACAAAAGAGAAAGGCTCTCTGTCACAGCTGTCACAAGCAGGGGGCAGGGCCCTGGGGTGAGCCTCAGTAGGGCCAAATGGGGCTGCAGCTGCAGAAGGAAGGATGGAGGCAGGCATCCCCTGTCACAGTCTATCACCTCTGTGTGGCATCATGCGTATCATTTACAAAGTGCTTTCACATTCATGTCTCAGGTAATCCGCATGACCACTCTGCAGGCTGACTATGGGTTGTTTAGTTGTGGATGATAAGCAGATTCGGAATATCCCTTTCCGACAAGCTTTAAAGTACCTGTCCACAGATGGTACTACCCGGAGAAAGAAGGGTAGACACGGTGAGCTCTGGTATTGCCATCCAGCCTGAGGACTGGAGGAGGGGGTGCCTAGCCCAGGACTCATATCTGAGCAATGATGACCCACCAAGAGAGGAAGTGAATTCTGACAGTGTCCCAGCTGGGAAACAAGGAGGAGGTAGCTTCTGGCTTAAGAGATGCCCCCTTTTCTCCTCCCTGCACCCTTCTCAATTGCCTGGAGCCTGGGGTTAAAGCTTTCCTGGGGCTCCTCCAGGACCAGGTCCCAGTAGACCCTGCAGCCTAGGGTATCTGTTCTCATCTGTTTTTCTTGCTATTTTTTCCATAGTGGGAAAGGGTTAGACTCAGAACCTTGGTGGGGTAGGGGCAGGCATTCACAGGAAGGGCTACTTCCGAGGGCTGGGAGAAAAACTCACCTCTCCTTACACATGGGAAAGAGCAGCAGAGGCTGCAAGTTATGGGGTGCATATGGGGTGGGGCATGTTTAACAGGACAAGTGCTTGTCCCCCCCAAGTCATGGTCTAAGGCCTCATCACCCCTGGGGCTGTGCTGAGAGCTAGTCAGAGAGATCACTGCCCCAGACAAAGGGGAAGCAATCGCATCAAGGCACTGAAACACCACGTGGGGCCCCACCGCAGGCAAGCGGGGCGGGCAGCCCTTCGAAGACGTCACTGAAGGAGCCAGGGAGAGCCCTGCCCGCCCCTGTAGCCTAGTGAGGGCAAGACACAGGGCAGGGCAGTCAGAGCTGTGGTCTGGGGCGGCCCCCTGGGCTGGGCAGGTCACGTGAAAGGTTTCAAGGTTTTGTTCTTGTGCAGGGAAGGCTGTTGTAAGCAAAGCAAGAATATAATCCAATTTCTGTTTTTAAAAGATACCTCGGGCTGCAGTGTGGAGTGTGCTTTGTGTGGCGGCGAAAGCAAGAACACCACAGGGAGCCTATTTCAGCTATCCAGGCAAGAGGCAGGGATTCCCTGTTCCGTGGTGGCTCAGTGGTAAAGAACTCACCTGCCAATGTAGGAGACACGAGAGACATGGTTTGATCCCTGGGTCAGGAAGATCCTTTGGAGGGCATGGAACCCACTGCAGTATTCCGCCTGGAGAATCCCACTGACAGAGGAGCCTGGTGGGCTCCAGTCCATGGGGTCACAAAGAGTCGGACATGACTGAAGTGACTTACACGCATGAAGGTGGTGAACTCAGGTAGGTGACGGTGGGGGTGGGGAGGAGCTACCGGCTGTCAGAGGTGTTGGGAGCAGAGCCCACGGGACCTGCTGCTGAGTTTGGATGTCAAAGTGAGAGAGAGCACCATCAGGCTGAGGCTCAGTTTCTGATCCCGACCACTGAGGGGACAGTGGCACCCTGCCTTTAGCCTGACCCCTCTCTCACCAGAGGTCCTTCTCCTCTCCCAACCCCTCAATGTGAATAAATACATGTAAAAATGGACACATGAATCCATATATCCATTTATTCAATCTTTATGATTTATGCAGTGGCAACCACATTTTATTCAGCGATAAATAAAGATGACTTATTTGACCACTCAGGATTGATTGAGGATGAGGGCCTCTTCTGAGCGGTATGAGTGAGTGCCACCAGGCCACCAGCCAGGCTCCAACACACACCCAGCAGCCCTGCTCCCAACACACAGTGAGACCAGCAGAGGCTTCCCCAGCCAGAACCAGTCTCCCCAGAGTCTCCCAGAGCATTTCCATCTCAAGCTAAATTCCAGCAGGAGCTATGAGCATGCCTGAGCTCTGCATTGGCCCCTTGCATTATGAATAAGCCCTCTTCATGGGTTGGAGACCCGACTGCAGAGGGGGCTGGCCTCTGCCTGCCTACAGCGTCATAGGACGGCTCTTCAGGGACACCGTTGTGGACTAATTTTTAGGTGGACTACGAGACCATGAACAATAAGCTCCTTAGAACAGGAAAAGCTCAGAATGCCACCAGGTGATAAAGAGACCAGGGGACCTAGGCAGGAAAGAAGCACTGGACAAAGAAAAGAGAAGGGAGGGAAAGAGATCCTCAAAACTCTCTGGTGGACAAAGAACTGGCAAACAGAGCAAGGTGCTCAGAGAAGCTGCTCCATCCCTGCACAGACAAGACTAGGCTGTGCTGGTCCTCAAGCTGGGCACCCCACCTGCCCCCCCCCCGCCCTGTTCTGAGTCACAGGGCATGGGGGCTAACTCCTACAGCCTGCATCTCCCAAGGTCCTGGGTCACTGGGTTCACTGAAGGCATTGGACTGCTGGAGGGAGGAGACGGAAGGATGTTTCCACCCACCTCTCTGTCACAGGCGGGTCTCAGGCAGCGGTTAAATCTCTTTCTTGCTCCACCTCCCACTAGCAGGCCCACTGTGGTTCTAGCTTCCACTAACCTCCCGCAGCCCCTGGGTTTTGGGACCACCTCCTTCTTTTGTCCTTCAGCCTAGGGGTAGCTTCTTGTTGTTGCTAATGTCTGAGTTACCTCACTATCCCCTCTGACTTTTCAGATGCTTCATGACCTATGTTACCAGTTCCTAATGAGGGCATTAAAAGCCCTCAGTTGCAAACACCTAATAATTTCTGTGTTCTGGGTTAGATCCCAATGGTTCAAGAGTGAAGCTGGAGCAGGAACAATTGAGTGTAGTTATCACAAAGAACTCCCTGCTAGAGAGACGAAAGACCTGACCAGACTTTTAATAAATATGTGTTAACTCAAAAGAAGAGAGATAATCCAAAGAATGAGTGTGGAAAAGGCTACACCTGGTTCTGTTTGGAGGCAGGGGTGACGAAGTGTCCTGTGAACTGCTGAGACCAGGGCAGGGTATTCAGGCCACCGCCACCTGCTTCTCACCAAGGCCTTAGGCATGCAAACTGAGTAGGGGGCTGGAAGGGGTCCACACCTTTCTGCAACATGCAGTTTGGACAGTCTGAGGCTGAATCCTCCATCTTCCCTTCCCTTTCTTGCCGTCTGAGAAGGAGTCATATTCCATAGCTCGGGTTACCTCCTTTCTTGCCTCCCTTCTTATCATAGATCTCAGCTCCTTATAAATGGAAACTTGGATCTCAAGATCAGGGACGTAAGACTTTCAGACTATTAAACTACTTCCTGCAGAGAAATTCTCCCTTTCAAAGGAAACAGGAAACCATATACAATCAAAAGCACACTCCAGGGACAAAATATTTAATAGTAACATTCCCCACGGGAGTCTGTATCAGAAGCCCCGGGGAAGGACCAGGATGTCTGGGTCCTAATTATCCTGCCTTGAATATTGCTTGCTTTAGGCCCTGTGGCATTACCCACCACCTCTGAATATCCGTGTCACCAATCCCCAAAAGGGGGATCCATCTGACACCCTCAGGGCTACTTTGCAGAGCTAGACAGTGGGGGAAGACACTAAACTCCTTGGAAGAACAGAGCTGGATAAATTAATTATGCTAGTAGTGTAATGGACCTTGGAAATAACTCCTGGTCATGTTCTGAGGACAAACAATTCAACAGACTGGTAGGAAAAACAATTATATCTATGTATGTGACCCAGTTGGAGAAGGAAATGGCAACCCACTCCAGTGTTCTTGCCTGGAGAATCCCAGGGATGGGGGAGCCTGGTAGGCTGCTGTCTGTGGGGTCGCACAGAGCCGGACACGACTGATGCGACTTAGTAGCAGCAGCAGCAGCATGTGGCCCAGTAATGTCCTCTATTCTGAAACAACTTCCCCCACCCTCTCTGCTTCAGATTCAGAGCTTCCTTAAATCTGGGAATGAGTGGAAGACACATGCTATTCTCTGCCCCAAGGGAACTCCCCTTCTGACAGGGGAGGTATAGCTCCTGAATCTCTGATGGAAGAGCAGTCCAGGCTAGATAAAACATACAAGGCCAAAGTTCCTGGCCTCAACCCCAGACTCAAAAGTAGTCCAGGTAACTGACATCACAAGCTCCATTAGAGGCCTATGAGCCATGACAAAGCCCCTCTCCTCTCTAGCGGTGTCCTCTCATCCTTACGAAGAGGGGTTGGGATTTGTTCAGAGCATCTGATGTGGAGGATGCTGCAGGGGGTAGGAGGTAGGCAGGAAGGTTCGCAGACTCAGGGAAGGCATGCTCTCAAAGCATGAAGGTGAAAGTGTTAGTCACTAAGCCGTATCCTACTCTTTGTGATCCCAGGAACTGTAGCCCGCCAGGCTCCTCTCCATGGGATTCTCCAGGCAAGAATACTGGAGTGGGTTGCCATTCTCTTCTCCAGGGGAATCTTCCTGACCCAGGGATTGAACCTCGGTCTCCTGCAGTGCAGGAAGACTCTCTACTGTCTGAGCCCCCAGGGAAGCCCTAACCTTGCCTACATCCCCAACCCTTTCCCTCAGTCTCAGGCATATCAGAACGTCCCCACACAGGCCACAGGAGACCTGGGGCTGTGCTCTGACACAGTCCCCCAGGTGACTTTGAGATGCCATCACTTCCTCCCCAGCCCAGTACTCTAACTTCTGAGACCAGTGAAGCCCCACATCCCAGGAACAGGGTGGTCTTCAGGGAGGAGAGTGTCTCACTTGAACTGCAAACTCAGGAAAACAGGACCCAGACCTCAGCATTCCTGGCCATTTCCTGCTCTCAGATTTGATTGTCTCCAGTTCTTGGGGTAAGGCCAGGATAGTGAAAACACCAAGGCCAGATAACCCCACCTGCTGTGGGAGACTTTCTGATTCATTCGGTGGCATGGAAAAAACAAACAAACAAACATCCTGTCTGCATATAGATTTGATGACCTATGAGTGGTTGGCACGGTGAGGCCTTCCTGGTTTAACCATGGTGGCAAAGGCTGTCAAATTCTTTTCTAACAGAGTGGAAAGACCTGACTTTGTAGGAAAACGGAGCTGAGTTCTGGTCCAGGCTTTGCAGGAGGGAGTGAGCTTGGGTGAAACTCTTTTCCAATGCATGAAGAATACTATGGAGTCAGATCTGAGTTTAAGCTTTGGCTCTACCAGTTAACAGTCTGTGGCCTTGGCCAAGTAACAATTCCTTGAGCCTTGCTTTGTCCTCAGCACACTGGCACAAGAGGACCTACTTGGCAAGCTCACTGTGACCACAAGGCCTCTCTGTGAATAGTAGCAACTGGTGCCTCTTACCACCACCCCTCTCCCAAGGACACCCCTGGCTCTACCAGAAAACACAGTCAGCTCCTGAAGAAAAACAAAACAGGTTGCAGCAACTCAGAGAAACAAAAAGTTACTTGTTTCACTTCAGCTCCCCCTCCTGAATTCAGCCTTGGTACAGAACTGGTCTATGTCCCCTCATCTGACTCTTGTCTGAGTCTTTGGGCGGGGAGCTGACGGGCATGGGGAGCTTGCTGAGCCCAGCACTACATCCCACACAGGGCCCTGGAGAAACCTTAATTCCTGGCTAAGTCCAGTAAAGCTCTCGAGAGTAAGTGGCCAATGCAGAGAGTGGAGACGGGGTCGGGGGAGGGGAATAGTCTTGGGGGCTCTGGCGCTGTCTCTCACCCGCCTCTGCTCATCTTCTAGTCTGTCTGGAGCTGTAGAGAACTCAACATCTGCCCGAAGGCCTGTTTCCCTCAAGGGGCCATGACCCACCCTGGGTAGAGAGACAGTGAGCAGAGTCCAGAGCAGCCCGAAGGCGGTAGCCCACTGAGACCAGAGAGCGGACCAAAGTGTGGAGTCACAGGGGCGCGCCCCAGGCCTCCCCTGGCCTGGGGTGGGGGGTGCTCGCCCTGCGGAGGCCGCTGCTCTCAGAGGACTCGGGTTCTTACTCTGTTTAGCCGCCTGGGCCTCGTTGGTGTTGTTTAGTCATTAAGTCACATCCGGCTCTTTTGCAACCCCATGGACTATAGCCCACCAGGATTCTCTGTTCATGGGATTTCCTGGGCAAAAATACTGGAGTGTGTGGCCCTTTCCTTCACCAGGGGATCTTAACGACCCAGGGATCGACCCCAAGTCTCCTGCAGTGCAGACGATTCTTTACCAGTGAACCACCAATAAAGCTGCTTGGGATTTCAGTGTCCCTAAAGTCACAGCATCAGCACTCTACTCTAGGAAAGACGCAACAGATGTGGGAGGAGGATAGGAGAACAGGGAGACCCTCCTCTGTGGAAATCTTTCCAAAGAGAGGGCCCATCTCACCCGCAGGCCTCTATTCCATAGCTTGTACTTTTACACCAGAAAGTCCTACCCTGGATCTAACTTCAGTCCCTCCTGCTGTATCCCAACCCAGGGAAGTACTGCTCTCGGGACCTGGAAGAAGCTGCAGTCATATTTTCCCAGGTCCTGTCCTTGCTCCCACCTCACGTTCAGGTTGGTGGAAATTTGGAGCCCCAGTTACAGCAGTAAGAACTCCAGCACCTAGCAGCTTCCCATCGTCCCTCCTTTGTGACTCTTCACGCTTCCTTTGTCTTGAGCCCCACCACAGGCCCTCTCACTGATTCCCACAGTGTGCAGGACATTCACACGAAGCTGCAGGCCAGGCTGAGTCCAGGAGCCAGCACAGCCACTTGGGCAGCAGCACACGGGAAAGTTCAGCAACGGCTGCCAGCCCTGAGTCCTGCTCCCCTCGCCTTTCCAACTTCTTGGATTGGAGGCTTTTCTCCTCTTTTCTGTAGCACCTCTAGAGGAGGTGGGGAGAAGGAGGGTCCTGATGCAGTGAGAGATGGGCAAGCACCCAGCATTGCCCAGGTCCCCTTCCCAGGCCTTCTCGCAGTCGGCTCACCTGGATCAAGGTGGAGGCTGATACTCTCCTCTTCCCCGTGCGGGGCAATCACTAAAACTATGCTTTCCCCCCTGAGCATATAACTGCAAGTTCCCCAGTGACGGGAGTCAGGTCTGGTTCAATGTTGTATTCCTAGCACCTGCCATGGTACTGGTACACAGTAGGCACACAATAATATTTTTAGAAAGGTAAATAGATTCACATAAAATGCTCAAATAACACCAGAGAAGTCAGAAAAAGAGAAGGTGGGAGAGAAACAACAAACCCGATGAATAGAAAACAGTCACTAACATGGTAGATATGATATCATTGACCATTTTAAATGGGAATAAAGCAGGAAGGAGAGGAAGAGGAAGCTGCTCTGGGGCTTTCTGCTCCTTGCCACAACATCCCTTCTGGAAGGAGAAGAACAGAACATGCACCCAGCCCACCAGCTGAGGAACCTCTCATAGACTCCTTTAGATTTCCAATCCTAAATTTATGCCCCAGTTACCCAGCCCACTTTCCATTCTAAGTCACCCAGCTTAATACATTAAGCTACTTAATTAGGTGATTCTAGCCTATTTGGCAGAGAAGGCAAGGGCACTCCACTCTAGTACTCTTGCCTGGAAAATCCCATGGACGGAGGAGCCTGGTAGGCTGCAGTCCATGGGGTCGCTGAGGGTCGGACATGACTGAGCAACTTCACTTTCACTTTTTACTTTCATGCATTGGAGAAGGAAATGGCAACCCACTCCAGTGTTCTTGCCTGGAGAATCCCAGGGACGGGGGAACCTGGTGGGCTGCCGTCTCTGGGGTCTCACGGAGTTAGACACGACTGAAGCGACTTAGCAGCAGCAGAAGCAGCAGCCTATTTAGCAGAGAAGGCAATGGCACCCCACTCCAGTACTCTTGCCCGGAAAATCCCAGGGACGGAGGAGCCTGGTAGGCTGCAGTCCATGGGATCCCGAAGGGTTGGACACAACTGAATGACTTCACTTTCACTTTCATGCATTGGAGAAGGAAATGGCAACCCTCTCCAGTGTTCTTGCCTGGAGAATCCCAGGGACGGTGGAGCCTGATGGGCTGCTGTCTATGGGATCGCACAGAGTCGGACACGACTGAAGCTGCTTAGCAGCAGCAGCAGCAGCAGCCTATTTAGAGTCTAACTACACTTCCTTCTGCTGCAGGACTAGACTTTCTCCTTACAGCTGCTCCTGGGTGGAAGTAGGGGACAGTCTGTTCTCAGCAAGCTGGCCTACATCCCCGTGACTTGCATCAGGATAATGGAGCAGCATGGAGCCACTGGCAGCATCCCAGAGCAGGGACCTGGGGAGGCAGCTTCTCGGAGCCTTGATCAATGACCTCATTTTCAGTCACTTCTGCCACTTCTGCAAAGCCTAATAAATCACTCACATCTGCCACAACCCTGGATGAGGGGATCTCACATTATGATGTATGTGGGAGAGGAGGAAGCTTATTAAAAATCAAAGCCTTTTTTCCCGTCTACCATTCACAAAAACTTCAAAGTGCTGGGCTCAGAGCCGCAAAAAGTAAAGGCAGATTGTGGGCAATAATGGACCCTGGGGACTCAACCAGGCAAGATCTAGGTAGGAAAGGCATACCAGGCATGTGGTGGGCACACCAAAGTGGCTTTCCTCTCCCAGCTGGTATTAATATCAACAATCTGGGCCATTTGGAAGGTCCAACTCAAGTGCCCCACAAAGGGTTCCAACCACCCACCACTTCCCCTCTCCTGGGGAAGCCGGTACCAGTATCTGCAACAGAGTCACATTAGTTGGCCAGGGAAGCAAGAAGCTCAAGACAACAAAGCACTGGCAGGCATGTGACAGGCATCAGAGGGCCTGGGTTCGAATCAGACTCAAACTTGCTGTGTTAGCAGATTGCACCTCTCAGAATCTTAGCAAGGCAGATATCAAACAGAGCTGATAGCTGCCTCACACACCTTCCAGTGTTTCCATAGTAACCACTTGGCACTGGGCCTTCTGTGCAGTCTCTCCTTTCCTCTTTTCCCAGTCCTCCTGGAAGAAGGCAGCATCTCCACAGATGAGACTGGGTAACTCTCTCAGAGTCATACAGCTGGTGGTCAGAACTGGGATTGCACCTCAGGTCAACTCCCTCCAAGACCACGGTTTGGTGTCTCACACAGTCATATCCCCATGAGGCAAGGCAGACCCTGAGAGCAGGGACTGTAGCCTTACGTCCCCAGTGTCCCTCACTGTCCAAGCTTCTCAGACTTCAGTGTGTGTCGAAGAAGCAAGGCCCAGTGCCCTTCAGCCAAATGGTTGGCACAAAAGTAACCCTTCCCACCCTTGTTTGCGCAAAAGCCTGTCTGAGGAGCCCAGGAAAAAGAAAGGCATATGTCTTGGATCCTGTAGGAAATAGGAACTCAAATCCATGCCAAGTCCCCTGCAAACCACCTGTGTGACTTGCTTCTCTTTATGGAGAGCCACCTCCACCATATGGAGGGAGCAAAGGCAGGGAGCCAGAATGGGAGAAAGAAGGGCAAGAGGCTTCCACCTCAGCAAAATGACAGTGGGGAGGAACCTTCTCACAAAGCACCTCCAACCAAGGATCCTTCCTGCTGCACACATTATCTTGCTTGACAGAAAGGACAGCTTTTGTTGTTGACATTTCACAGGTAGGGAAACTGAAGCCTAAGAGGGTTCAGCCATGCAAGGCTGGTATAAACATCATTTTGACAAATATAAAGACTTAACCAGGTTCCTCTGACTGTGGCCCAGTGCTCTTTGCAGGGTGCCTGCTATTAGCGGGTGGCAGAGAAAGTTTCCCAGAATCTCTCACAACACTAAGCCCTAGGACCAAGCCCGGCGTCTGCTGGGCTGCCTCTTTAGCCCGTCTCTTCCATTCTCACTTCCACAGACATCACTGGACTATTTCTACTGCCATGAGGCTAGCAGCACCTCCTGATTTAGCTTCCTTGCACTTGTGATTGAAGTAGCTGTGCAGATGAGCACATGCAGGCTCTGGAACCTGAGAGAAAGCAGAAGGGCCTTAAGGAAACCAGACGGTGGGTCAGGCCAGGCCTGTGCCCACTGTTAGCATCCCCTCTCCCAGAAGTCTCAGCCCTCTCAGCCAGTTTCTTTTATCTTAAAAATCTTGTGTGTTCCAGCTCCGTCTCAGCCTAGAAGCTCTCTGAGGACAGGGACTGCGGCTCCCCTGGAAATCCCTGAGCACAGTGGCCGGGTGAGTGGGTGTATCACAAACAGCATTCACTTTGGTGTCTGGCAGGCAGGTGTTCAAGCTCCACTTTTGCCAATTGCTAGGTGGATAACAATTTTCAAGTTCCTTTACCTACTTGGTTCTCTATTTCTTTATTTGTAGAAATGATGTTTATATCAGTCTTGCACAGCTAAATAAAATTAAATATGCTGCCAAAGAAGTCACTCAATGCTGCTCCTGACATTGAGGAGACACTTAGCACGTAGCTGCCTCCCCTCCCCTCAAGACCACATGCCTCCTTCCTCAGGACCCTTTGTCAGACAGCCTCAGGGCTCATGGAGGGGCTTCAGGCAGAGGGAGGAGCCCCGGGCACTGTACCCGGAACAGTGACGGAGCACCACTTCATACTCAGTGCGCCTCCCAGCCTGCCGCAGCCACCTCCCCAAGGTAAAGACGGGAAGCTTGTGAAGGAGCCCTCAAGACACAGTGGTACAGGCGTGTGTTAACTGTCCACCCCATTTGCAACAGAGACAGACACACAGACACACACACATACACGCTGCTATCCATCTATTCTCCTCCCTTCCATGAAACAGCAGGAAAGGGGAAGAACAAGCCCTGTGGTACCAGAGAAAGATGGTGGGTTTACATTATTTTCATGTGTAATCCTCTCAACTGTTCAGTGAGGTAGATATCCTTATGTTCATTTTTCAGAAGTAGGAACTGAGGCTCAGAGATTACTGCCAAGATCCCAGAACAAGTGAGCTGCAGAGTCAGGACCAGGAAACCAGCCCTGCCAGCCTGACTCCTGAGACATGCAGTTCTGCGCCCCTCAGCTTGCCTCGTTTCTTCAGACTCAGCACACGCGCTGCCCCCTGGGTCCCTGCAGCCACTCTGAGAGGTCAGTAGGGACTGAGAGTCCCCGCTCTTTGTGGGGATGTGGGGGCCAGAGAAGCGGGGTGACTTGTTCAGATGGTGCAGTCTGATGGGTGCAGTCTGATGGTGGGTGCAGTCTGATGATGGGTGTAGTTTGATGGTGGGGGCAGTCTGATGGTGGGTGCAGTCTGATGGGTGCAGTCTGATGGTGGGGGCAGTCTGATGGTGGGTACAGTCTGATGGTGGGTGCAGTCTGATGGTGGGGGCAGTCTGATGGTGGGTACAGTCTGATGGCACAGTCTGATGATGGGTGTAGTCTGATGATGGGTGCAGTCTGATGGTGGGGGCAGTCTGATGGTGGGTGCAGTCTGATGATGGGTGCAGTCTGATGGTAGGTGCAGTCTGATGGTAGGTGCAGTCTGATGGTGGATACAGTCTGATGGTGGGTACAGTCTGATGGTGGGTGCAGTCTGATGGTGCAGTCTGATGGTGGGTGCATTCTGATGGGTGCAGTCTGATGATGGTTGCAGTCTGATGGTGCAGTCTGATGGTGGGTGCAGTCTGATCGGTGCAGTCTGATGATGGGTGCAGTGTGATGGTGCAGTCTGATGGTGGGTGCAGTCTGATGATGAGTGCAGTCTGATGGGTGCAGTCTGATGGGTGCAATCTGATAATGGGTGCAGTCTGATGGTGGGTGCAGTCTGATGGTGGGTGCAGTCTGATGGGTGCAGTCTGATGATGGGTGCAGTCTGATGGTGCAGTCTGATGGGTGCAGTCTGATGATGGGTGCGGTCTGATGGGTGCAGTCTGATGGTGGGTGCAGTCTGATGGTGGGTGCAATCTGATGGTGGGTGCAGTCTGATGGGTGCAGTCTGATGGTGGGTGCAGTCTGATGGTGCAGTCTGATGGTGGGTGCAGTCTGATGGGTACAGTCTGATGATGGGTGCAGTCTGATGGTGCAGTCTGATGGTGGGTGCAGTCTGATGATGGGTGCAGTCTGATGGTGGGTGCAGTCTGATCGGGTGCAGTCTGATGATGGGTGCAGTCTGATGGTGGGTGCAGTCTGATGGTGGGTGCAGTCTGATGATGGGTGCAGTCTGATCGGTGCAGTCTGATGGTGGGTGCAGTCTGATGATGGGTGCAGTCTGATCGGTGCAGTCTGATGATGGGTGCAGTCTGATGGTGGGTGCAGTCTGATGGTGGGTGCAGTCTGATGATGGGTGCAGTCTGATCAGTGCAGTCTGATGATGGGTGCAGTCTGATGGTGGGTGCAGTCTGATGGTGGGTGCGGTCTGATGGGTGCAATCTGAGTTCCAGCCTCAGGACTGCTGGCTCCCAGCCTCTCTGCCCTGGGAAAATGAAGTGATCAAGTCTCCTTGGTTGGGGAGGGGTTCCCTTGTCCTTGATTCTCCTCCCAAGTGTTTCCCTTCTTTTCTTCAAATCAACAGTAGACTGAGCTCAGACTCAGGCCATGTTCTGATGGAAGACAGGGGCCCAAAGAATGTCCCCTTCTTGTCTTTGTGGACGTCAGCAGTGGGAGATGACACCCACTCCTATGCAGACCCTTGAGGCCCTAGAGCTGCTCAATACTGAGGACTTTAAGCTCAATGCTAGCCTGCACATCCAGTGGCTGAGTTCCCCCCACCAGCCCCAAGGTGCCTGCTGACCTCGTGTGGTCAGGGAGTTTTGGTGTGGAGCCACCAGTCCACTGGGCTGGAGGTGGATGGCCCTCTCCCAGCAGCCAGAAGCCGTGTCAGCTCTGGTGAGGGGGAGACAACACGGCATGACACCCGAGAGGGAAGAGGTGCTCTTTCTAAATGTCATCTCCAGAGACACGCAAGGCCCCAGCCAGGCGCGTGGCAGCATCCGCCTCCTGCCTTCTCGCCTCCCAGCGGCAGCTGTGTCCACCTCACGCGTTCCTGTTCCCTTGCACAGCCATTGCCCTGCTGCCAGTGTTAGCTCCTCTGTCCCTTCTGTGTGCCTGGCAGCCCAACTCGCGGGTCTTCCTCTGCGCTGCAGCCAGAGGACAGGTGGGGCTGGAGCACTGGGGGTCCTGCCTTTCCCCAGACACACCCAGAGCCAGTGACCCCTGAGCAAGGAGCCTTGTCTTCTTCTGTTCTGAGAGCACCGTCTTACAGAGAGCTCTCTGCAGTATGGTTAGCAATTGCACCCATTCTACAAATGTGGGAACTGAAACCCAAAGAGGTAAGTGGTTTATCCAAAACCACCTAGCACTAACAGATTCATCTGTTCAGTTGCTCATTCAACAACCCCAGTTATACTTTGCTGCTGTGTGACTAATATCAAGCTGTTTAATCTCTCTGATCCTCAGTTTCCCCAGAAAATGAAGAAAAGAGGAACATATTATAACTATTACTATAAAATACTATTAGCTCCTCTATATAACATTGTGTAAGGATTTAAATAAGAGAATCCACACAAAGCATTTAGCACAGGGCCTAGCAAATATTAGGTGTTCAAGAGTCACTTGCTACTATTAACGTTCATTTATCAATCAGGCATTGGATACCAAAAATGGGCAGAAAATACGCTGGACACTGTGAAGGAGAGAATAGGTTTGGACCCCACCCTCAAGTTGCTCACTAGCCAATTAAGGAGGTTACCTCAGCGCAATCTGACAAGGGCTGTGTAACAGGGGAGCATACTGCTGCTAAGTCGCTTCAGTCGTGTCCGACTCTTAGCGACCCCATGGACTGCAGCCCAGGCTCCTCTGTCCATGGGATTTCCCAGGCAAGAGTACTGGAGTGGGGTGCCATTGCCCTCTCCAAACAGGGGAGCATGGGGAGCTGTAAACATGACAAAACAAGGAAAGCTTCCTGGAGGAGGTGTCGTCTGAGTTGACTATTAAGGAACAAGCAGGAATTAGAAAAGAGAAGGGAATAGTTTTCTGAGGGGTGTGTGTATTTGTTTAAGACATGTTCTTTTATGTTAAATATCCTTTTATATGTTTCCTCAACTCCAAGGCTTGTACAGATTAAGCTGTAATTGGCTAGGAGGCAAAGAAAGTTTTAAGCATAGGTAAAAAGAGGGGTGGGGCTGAGTGTCCTGGGCTGGGGCAATAACCTTGGTCCTGTGTGCTTGTGTGTGAACCAGGCTGCTCAGGCCTCCTGGTGTGTGCAACTGGTAAACTGCCAGTCTCACCCATGAGACTATGGGGCTGTGCCCTTGAGGGCAGGACTTGTGTTGTCAGAAAACATTTCTTGACTTGAACACATTGTATTTCCACATCAGGAAGGTGGGGGTGAGGCATGAGGATTGGGTGGGGGCACAAACAGAAAAGAGATTAGCTTGTTGGGCCTCTTCCCTAGGCCTTGAATGAAGGACTGGAATCGGAGGGAGCAGGGGTGAACAAGGAGAACTGAATGAATGGGCTGCAAGTCCAGAATAGAATTTCTTGACCTTAAAAAATAAAAAGCTATAGCTCCCTACACACACACACACACACACACACACACACACACACACACACCCCCACTAAGAGCCTAAAACCCCCGGGGCCTCCTGCCATGACTAATGGTGACGATGGCAGGGGTGTCATGCCTTCACACCCCTCGCAGGCGTGCTGGCTGCTCCCAGACTGTCAGGCCCTGGGCCTGAGTGGTGACTGAGTCTCTCCCCAGCCTTGCTGGACCATCCACATCTAGGCGGCACCAGCAGCCCGTAACATGGGGTGTGGGGTTGTGTTTATTCCGCAGAGGATAGGGAACCGCATCAGGTGCATCTGCTGAGCACAGTGGGCCTCTAACACACTGAATGTTTTCCTCCCCAGAGAGGATTTATGGATCTGCCGGCCCCCAGGGAAGCCCTTGCTGCAGCTCCCTCAGAGGCCAGCCCTCCAGAAAGGGAAGGATGAGGCTTTGGGAAGGTAAATGGAACTCAGGAGGGACTCTTCACACCCTTTCCTTATAGAAACAGGAGCATGGAGACCAACGCGAGCTGAGCTGGGGATCAGGAGGCCAGAATACTCCCCCTAACTTGGCAGATAAGCTTGATGAGACCCTTTATTCCTCTGATCTCCTGGGGATGTTTTAATAAAATAACACTTCACTCTCCAGTACCTGCATTTGCACTCTGCAGGTGAATATAGAATATCCAACTGACTTCTTCTCAATCTAGCTACTCAATCTGCCCCACTAACGCTTCCTTCCTCCACCAAACACTGATTCAGCCACCTACTAAGTGCCAGTCAGGCACGCATTATTAGGTCCTGAAATACAGTCAGTGAGGCAGGTGAAGAGAACCACATCCTTCTCTCACAGAGCAGGCAACGCATCTCAGCAAGAGCTTCCTCCCTGTGGGACCACAGTGGCCACAGAAGAGCAAGTGGTAAATGAAACCAATTTTGGGTTATTTGACAATAGTAATAGCCACCATTAACCAGAAAGGTTGAGTAGTTAACCTTATTTAACCTTAAAGTTAAGTAACCTTAATCAGAAAGGTTAAGTAGCTACTCCAAGATGACTAGTTCTAAGTAACCGAACTATCTGTCTGGGGATACTGCTCTTGCCCCTCATTCTACTCGTGTACCTCCATAAAGCAGAACCAGAGAGATGTTTCTCTGAAAAGGTGATCATTAAAAATATCTGGGATAGAAGCTGTGGTATATATATCTACAATGGAAAATCACTCAGCCATAAAAAGGAATGCATTTGAGTCCATTCTGAGGTAGATGAACCTAGAGCCTATTATACAGAGTGAAGTCAGAAGGAGGAAAGCAAATATCGTATATTAATGTGCACATATGGAATCTAGAAGGATGGCACTGATGAATCTATTTGCAGGGAAGCAGTGGAGATGCAGACATAGAGAACAGACTTATGGGCATGTGAGGGGCAGGGGAGGAGAGTGGGGCGAGTGGGGAGAGAAACATGGAGACATACACACTGCTGCTGCTGCTGCTAAGTCGCTTCAGTCGTGTCAGACTCTGTGCAACCCCAGAGACGGCAGCCCACCAGGCTCCCCTGTCCCTGGGATTTTCTAGGCAAGAACACTGGAGTGGGTTGCCATTTCCTTCTCCAAGGCATGAAAGTGAAAAGTGAAAGTGAAGTCGCTCAGTTGTGTCCGACTCTTCGCGACCCCATGGACTGCAGCCTATCAGGCTCCTCCGTCCATGGGATTTTCCAGGCAAGAGTACTGGAGTGGGGCGCCATCGCCTTCTCTGACATACACACTACCACACATAAAATAGCCAATGGGAATTTGCTATCTGACTCAAAGAACTCAACCCGGGTGCTCTGTTACAACCTAGAGGGGTGGGATGGGGTAGGAGGTAGGAGGGAGATCCAACAGGGAGGGGATATACGTATACTTATGGCTGGTTCATGTTGATATATGGCAGAAACCAACACAATATTGTAAAGCAATCATCCTCCAATTAAAAATAAATAAAATTAAAACAATACAATTGTATAAAGCAATTATCCTTCATTTAAAAATAAATAAAATTTTTAAATATCTGGGGTAAAATAAGTCATGGGAATGTAATATACAACATAGGAAATATCATCAATAATAGTGTAATAATTTTGTATGGTAAAAAATCAACTAGACTTACCCTGGTGATTGTTTTATAACATATAAAAATATCAAATACTATGTTGTACACCCGAAACTCATATAATATTGTAAATCAATTATACTTCAATAAAAAATGAAATATATCTGGGCTAAGCGGCTCTTTTCCAAGAAACATTTCCCTCTGGTGCCCCCAAGAGAATCATGGCCTGATGTGTCCCCATTCCAACTGGGTAGGTATGCATCAGAGCACTTGGTTCCACTGGGCTAGAAAAACAGGGCTAAGAAGTAACTGTTGCCCTCCTGTAGTCTTCGTCCCTGCTTTCCCAGGGGTGGGAAGCAGAGAACCGGAAGCCTGTGGACTCTACGAACAAGCGCATGGTGCCCTCAGGGCTGGCACCAACCCCACAAACTGTACTGCAAAGCTTTCTCTGCTCCACAAGGCTAAAGGAGATTGTTTCTGCACAGAAGAGTTAACAGTGCTCCACCAAGAAGTCCATGGCAACAGAGACCCTGTCCCTGTGTGACCTATGCCAGCCTGGGGCTTTCCCCAGCCCTCCTGCTCTGCCCACTAGGGCTAGTCTGGAGCTGATAACTGCCTCCTTACTGGTTGACCATCTTCTTTACTGTGTTAGCTAAAACCAGGCCCCCGGTGCCCAATATAGCAGCTGTTAGAGGACCCTGCTGTGGAGTGGGAGAGGAACAACCATTGTGCAAAGGATTAACACAGTCCACACTGCTAGACCTGGAGAAGAAAATGGAAACCCACTCCAGTATTCTTGCCTGGAGAATCCCATGGACAGAGGAGCCTGGTGGGCTACAGTCTCTGGGGTCGCAAAGAGCTGGACATGACTAAGTGACTGAGCGGCAGTGGTGCAGGGCCAAGTCACTGGCAGGCTCCAGTGATGAGGGTGGGAAATGCGGCCGTGGACACAGAGTATCTGCGGAGAGCGCCTGGCTGACTGAGGATGGGCAGAGATGTGAGGCGGTCTTCGCTATCACAGAAGCCACTGTGCCTCGTTCTAAATAAAGCCTGGCAAGAAGGACAAACCCCCAACTCTGCCCCACCTCCTTCTGGAAGCTTTAGGGAGTCCAAAGTCGCATGTCCTTATTTCTGGGGTTTCAGCCTATGAAAGCCAGTCTCCCCCTGAGAATTGAGGTGGGAACAATAGATGCAGCAGCTGGAGGCACCCAGGAAGCCTGCTCGATGTTTGAGGGACTCCTTAAAGAAGGCGGTTTGAGGCCAAAAGGCTGTTTGTTGGACCACATGAAAAGGACAGAAGCTGGTGAATCAGCAAGAGAGAGACCATCACTAGACCTGCCATTGCATCAATTCCACTTGAATATCTATCAGGATCTGAATCACCCCCTCCCCAATTCCTCCCTTCCTCACCATTCCCTGTCTCCAGAAATGGCACCACCATCCACCCCGTGGCTTCAGCCTTCATCTTGGGGAGTCACACTTGATCCCTCTCCTACTTTGCACCTCCAGTTCTTTACCAGCTGGTTCTAACGCTTACATGCCTGCAGTCTCTGCAATTCTCTCTATTGCCGCTGCCTCCTTGGCTATCTGCCCGCCCCAGCCCCCGCCCGAGCCATGCTCTCTTACTGTCTCCTCTTATCCGCTCTCAGCCATTCTCCACACACCAGGCAGAGTGACCTTACAGTAATGTGGTAAAGATACTCATTTTTTAAAAATGTTAAACCATACCTGAATACTTGGGATAAAACCTGTTTGGTTGTGATAAATTACCCTTTTTATGTATCACTGGATTTGATTTGCTTCTCTTTTGTTAAGGACTTGACATTTTAAAAATGTAATCTGGATTCTGTCATTCCCTACTTCAAGCACTCAAAGGCTTCACTGTGTGCCTAGAATCCAAACCAAACTCTTGACCATGAACCGCCTGCAGCCTACAAGATCCTGCCTTAGTGCTTGGACCCCGAGCAAGCCGGACTGACGCAAAGCCTGCAGAGGCCAAAGTCAAGTGCCAGCTACAGTGGATTCCAGGATGGCTTCTTTCCTCAAATTCTTTTCAAATTGCAATTGTAGCTACCTGCTTGTGTTTGCTTTTTAAATTTTTTATTGGCGCATAATTGCTTTACAATGTTGTATTAGTTTCTGCTGCACAACAAAGTGAACCAGCTGTGCAAGTGCAAGTGCAAGTCGCTCAGTTGTGTCCAACTCTTTGGGACCCCATGGACTATACAGTCCATAGAATCCTCCAGGCTAGAATACTGGGGTGGGTAGCCTCTCCCTTCTCCAGAGTATCTTCCCAGCCCAGGAATTGAACCAGGGTCTCCTGCATTGCAGGTGTATTCTTCACCAGGAAAGCCGAATCAGCTATATGTATACATACATCCCCCGTTGAATCTTGCTCCCACCCCGTCCCTCTAGTTTGCCACAGAGCACCAAGCTGAGTTTCCTGTGTCATACAGCAGCTTCCCACTAGCTATTTTACACATGGTAGTATATATATATGTCAATGCTAGTCCTCAATTTGTCCCACCCTCTCCTTCCCCTACCCACACCCCGTGTCCACAAGTCTGTTCTATACGTCTGTGTCTTTATTCCTGCCCTGCAAATAGATTCATCAGTACCATTTTTCTAGATTCCATATATATGCATTAATACTATCTGGGTCTTGGTTCACTCCACTAGTCTCTAAATTCCACCAAGGGCAGGGATCGGGCTGACATCTTGGCCATTGTAAGATACACAATGCCTGGCAAGGAATCTGGCACTTCTGATTAAGTGAAAGAATGAATTGTTCACCTGCTCTATGCCTGTGCCCATGCAGCTGAACACTCCTACTGATCACCATGAACATCAGGTGGGCCCTTCAGGCTGCCTCCAATTGTACTAGACTTTCTGAATCTAGTCATTTTCCCATTTCCCAAAGAATTATTTCACACTTTCTACCCTCTCCATCACTTCCTCCCTCTCAGCTGATGACCTTGCTTCCCGCTGCTAAGAAAACCAAAACACTCAGAAGAGAACTTCACCTACCAGTGCCCACACCCTGCCTTCCTGCCAGTTAGATGACCTCCATGCATTGGAGAAGAAAATGGTAACCCACTCCAGTGTTCTTGTCTGGAGAATCCCAGGGATGGGGGAACCTGGTGGGCTGCCGTCCATTGGGTCGTGCAGAGTCGGACACGACTGAGGCGACTTAGCAGCAGCAGTAGCAGCAGCGTGCTCCTCTAAAGCCAACCCCTCTGAGTTTGCCCAGGTCCCAGCTCTGTTCGTCTGAACAACAACATCAATCCAGAAATTCTCTTCTTTATCTTATTGTTAGTTTTGCATTCTCTACTAAATTGTCTCAGTAAGTACACAGACATACCAATGTCCCTCCTCAGCAAAAACAGAGCAAAATGCCTCGCTCCCATCCCCTGGCAGCTCCTGCCTCCTGCCTTTGCGCTCTGCAACAAAATTCCTCAAAGGAGTAATCTGCGCCAGCTGCCTTCAGTTCCGTTCGTCTTCTCTCCTGAGTCCTCTTCAATTAGACATTTTTCTCCCACTGACTATTAACACTGCTCCTGCTAATGGTAATTCTCAGTCTTGGCCTCCCTTGCCACACCGGGAACATGCGGCAGCCAGACTCTTGGTCCCCCATCACCTGCTGTCTCTAGCTGGCCTTTGGGACACCACGCTGGGGACTCGAGGTTTCTTCCTCTATCTGTGGCTCTCCTTTAGTCTCGGTTGCTGGTGTCTCATCTCCCCAGCCTCTTAATGCTCAGTCCTTGGTCCTTTCCTCTTCTTTTTTAATTAAAAAAAATAAATACTTATACAATTTTGAAAGGTTGCTTTCTATTTACACTTATTACAAAATATTGGCTATACTCCCCATGCTGCGCAATACACCCTTAAGCCTATCCTATACCCAATAGTTTATCCCACTCCCCACCCCTATGTTGCCCTCACCCCTCCCAATCCCCACACTAGAAACCACCAGTTTGTTCTCTGTATCTATGGGTCTGCTTCTATTTGTTATGTTCACTAGTTTCTTGTATTTTTTAGATTCCATGGATAAGTGATATACAGTATTTGACTTTGGAGAAGGCAATGGTACCCCACTCCAGTACTCTTGCCTGGAAAGTCCCATGGACGGAGGAGCCTGGAAGGCTGCAGTCCATGGGGTCGCTGAGGGTCGGACACCACTGAGCGACTTCCCTTTCACTTTTCACTTTCGTGCATTGGAGAAGGAAATGGCAACCCACTCCAGTGTTCTTGCCTGGAGAATCCCAGGGACGGGGGAGCCTCGTGGGCTGCCATCTATGGGGTCGAACAGAGTCGGACACGACTGAAGTGACTTAGCAGTAGCAGCAGTATTTGATTTTCTCTGTCTGATTTATTTCACTTAGCATAATGCCTTCCAAATCCATCTATGTTGCTGCAAATGGCAAAATTTTGTGTCTCTTTTACGTTTCAGTAGTATTCCATTGGGTTTCCCTGGTGGCTCAGACAAAAGAATCTGCCTGTAATGCAGGAGACCCAGGCTTGATCCCTGAGTTGGGAAGATACCCTGGAGAAGGAAAGGGCAACCCACTCCAGTATTCTTCCCTGGAGAATTCCATGGACACAGGAGCCTGTCGGGCTACAGTCCATGGGGTCACAAAGAGTCAGACACAACACTTTCAGACACACTTTCAGTCACAACACTTTCAGACACTAACA
The DNA here is from genome assembly GCA_935064755.1 of Tragelaphus eurycerus. Lineage (NCBI taxonomy): Eukaryota > Metazoa > Chordata > Mammalia > Artiodactyla > Bovidae > Tragelaphus > Tragelaphus eurycerus. Next base: position 249,118 of record CAKXYN010000134.1, on the reverse strand, counting down.
CTTTCACTTTCCGTATTCCATTGCATACACACACACACACACCACATCTTTATCCATATCTGTTAACGGATACAGGTTATTTCCATATCTTGGCAATTGTGAATAATGCTTCTATGAATATTGGGATGCATGTATCTTTCTGAATTAGTGTTTTTGTTTTTTCAGTAGTAGAATTGCTGGTTCAAATGGTAGTTCCAATTTTAGTTTTTTAAGAAACCTCCATACTGTTTTCCATAGTGGTTTCACCAATTTGCCTTCCTACCAAAATGTAGGAGGATGTTCTTTTCTTCACATCCTTTCCAACGTGAAAATTCAACATCAGCAATGGCTTTTTTGATGAAATCCATTCTTAAGGCAAACAATTCAACATCACAGTAATCCAAGTCTATGCCCCAACCACTAATGCCAAAGAAGCTGAAGTTGAATGGTTCTATGAAGACCTACAATACCTTCTAGAACTAACACCAAAAAAGATATCCTTCTCATTGTAGGGGACTAAAATGTAAAATTAAGAAGTCCAGAGATATCTGGAGTAACAGGAAAGTTTGGCCTTGGAGTACAAAATGAAGCAGGGCAAAGCTAACAGAGTTTTGCCAAGAAAATGCACTAATCATAGCAAACATGCTCTTCCAACAAAAAAAGAGATGACTCTACATATGTACATCACCAGATAGTCAATACCAAAATCAGATTGATTATAGTCTTTGTAGCCAAAGATGGAGAAGCTCTATAAAGTCAGCAAAAATAAGACTTGGAGCTGACTGGCTCAGGTCATCCACTCCTTACTGGAAAATTCAGGTTTAAAATGAAGAAAGTACTGAAAACCACTAAACCATTCAGGTATGACCTAAATCAAATCCCTTATGATTATACAGTGGAGGTGATGAATAGATTGAAGGGATTAGAAGTGGTAGACAGAGAGCCTGAAGAACTATGGATGGAGCTTTGTAACACTGTATAAGAGGTGGTGACCAAAACCATCCCCAAGAAAAAGAAATGCAAGAAGGTAAAATGATTGTCTGAGGAGGCCTTACAAATAGTTGAGAAAAGAAGAGAAGCAAAAGGCAAAGGAGAAAAGGAAAGATATACCCATTTGAATGCTGAGTTCCAGAGAATAGCAAGGAGAGATAAGAAAGCCTTCTTCACTGATCAAGGCAAAGAAATAGAGGAAAACAACAGAATGGGAAAGACTAGAGATTTCTTCAAGAAAATTAGAGATACCAAGGGAATATTTCATGCAAAGACAGGCTCAATAAAGGACAGAAATGGTATATACCTAACAGAAGCAGAAGATATTAAGAAGAGGTGGCAAGAACACACAGAAAAACAAAACAAAAAAGATCTTCATGATCTAGATAACCACGATGGTACGATCACTCACCTACAGCCAGACATCCTGGAGTGTGAAGTCAAGGGGGACTTAGGAGCATTACTATGAACAAAGCTAGTGGAGGTGATGGAATTCCAGTTGAGCTACTTCAAACCCTAAAAGGTGATGCTGTGAAAGTGCTGCACTCAATATTCCAGCAAATTTGGAAAACTCAGCAGTGGCCGCAGGACTGGAAAAGGTCAGTTTTCATTCCAATCCCAAAGAAAGACAATGGCAAAGAATGCTCAAATTACAACTGCGCTCATTTCACATGGTGGCAAACTCAAAATCCTTCAACCTAGGCTTCAACAGTACATGAACAGAGAACTTCCAGATGTACAAGCTGGATTTAGAAAAGGCAGAAGGAACAAAGATAAAATTGCCAACATCCACTGGATCATAGAAAAAGCAAGGGAATTCTATAAAAATATTTACTTCTTCTTCATTGACTACACTAAAGCCTTTGACTGTGTGGATCACAGCAAACTGTGTATAATTCTTAAAGACACTGGGAATACCAGGCCACCTTACCTGTTTCCTGAAAAACCTGTATGCAGGGCAAGAAGCAACAGTTAGAACCAGACTTGGAACAATGTACTGGCTCAAAATTGGGAAAGGAGTACAACAAGCTGTATATTGTCACCCTGCTTATTTAACTAATATGCAGAGTACATCATGTGAAATATCAGGCTGGATGAATCACAAGCTGGAATCAAGATTGCTGGGAGAAATATTAACAACCTCAGATATGCAGATGATATCACTTTAATGGCAGAAGGTGAAGAGGAACTTAAGAGCCTCTTGATGAGGGTGAAAGAGGAGAGTGAAAAAATTCGCTTAAAAGTCAACATTCAAAAAACAAAGATCATGGCCTCCAGTTCCATCACTTCATGGAAAATAGATGAGGAAAAAGTGAAAACAGTAACTCATTTTATTTTCTTAGGCTCCAAAATCACTGTGGAAGGTGACTGAAGCCACAAACTTAAAAGACACTTGCTTCTTGGAAGTAAAGATATGACAAACCTAGACAGCATATTAAAAAGCAGATACATCACTTTGCTGACAAAGGTCTGTATTGTCAAAGCTATGGTTTTTCCAGTAGTCACGTATGGATGTGAGATCTGTACCATAAAGAAGGCTGAGCACCAAAGAATTGATGCTTTTAAACTGCTGTGCTGGAGAAGATTCTTGAGAGTCTCTTGGACAACAGGAGATTGAAACCAGTCAATCCTGAAAGAAATCAACCCTGAATATTCACTGGAAGGACTAATGCTGAAGCCGAAACTCCAATATTTTGGCTATCTGTTGTGAAGAGCTGACTCACTGGAAAAGACCCTGCTGCTGAGAGAGCCTGAAGGCAGGAGGAGAATGAGCCACAGATGATGGGATGTTTGGGTGGCATCACTGACTCAGTGGACATGAATTTAAACAAATTTCAGGCAACAGTGAGGGACAAGGAAGCCTGGCATGCTGCAGTCCATGGGTCGCAAAGAGTCAGACTTGACTTAGCAACGGAACAGCAACCACAACATTCTGACAGGTGTGAGTTGCTGTGTCATTGTGGTTTTGATTTGCATTTCCCTGATAATTAGTGATGTTGAGCATCTTTTTATGTGCCTTTTGGGCATCTGCATTTCCTCTCTGGAAAAATGTGTATTCAGTTCTTCTGCCAACTTTTTAACCTTTTTTTTTTTTTTTTTAACGTTGAGTTGTGTGAGCTGTTTATATATGTGGAATATTAATCCCATATTGTTTCATACTGTTCATAAATATTTTCTCCCATTCAGTAGGTTGCTTTTTCATTTTGTCTATGGTTTCCCTTCCTGTGCAAAATACTTTACATTTAACTAGGTCCCATTTGTTTTTTTTTGTTTGTTTTTATTTCCATTACTCTAGAAGATGGATCCAAAAAAAGTATTGCTGTGATTTATGTCAAAGAGTGTTCTACCTATGTTTTTCCTCTAGCAGTTTCATAGTATCCAGTCTTACATTTAGGTTTTTAATCCACTTTGACTTTATTTTTGTATGCAGTATTAGAGAATGTTGTAATTTCATTCTTTAACATGTAACTGTCCAGTTTTCCCAGCACCACTTGTGAAAAGATCATAGTTTCTCCATTGTGTACTCTTGCCTACTTTGTTGCAGATTAACTGACCATACGTGCATGGGTTTATTTCTCAGATCTCTGTCCTAGTCCATTGATCCGTGTGTGTGTTTTTGTGTGAGTACCATACTGTTTTGAGTACATAAGGCAAGGAATGTGATTCCTTCAGCTCTGTTCTTCTTTCTCAAGATTGTGTCAAGATTATATTCTGTGTCTTTTGTCTTTCCATACAAATGTGAAAAGTGACATTGGTATTTTGACAGCGATTGCACTGAATTTGTAGATTGCCCTGGGTAGTATAGTCATTTAAACAATATCAATTCTTATAATCCAAGAACATGGTGTATCTTTCCATCTGTTTGCATCATCTTCAGTTCCTTTCATCCATGTCTTATAGTTTTCAGACTACAGATCTTTTGTCTTTTAGGTAGGTTTATCCCCAGGTATTTCATTCTTTTGGGTGCAATGGTAAATGAGATTGTTTTCTTAATTTCTCTTTCTGATATTTCATTGTTAGTTTATAGAAATGCAGCCAATTTCTGTATATCAATTTTGTATCTTACAACTTTACCAAGTTCATTGATGAACTCTGGTAGTTTTCTGATGGTGTCTTGAGAATTTTCTATGTATAGTATCATATCATCTGCATCCTCTTTTTTATTTCCACTTTCTCTCTTGGTGATCTCATCTAGCCTTGTGGATTTAAACACTATCTACATGCTAATGGCTCTCACATTCACATCCCCAGCCCAGACTTCTCTCCTGAACTCCATCCTATATCCATCCAGCTGTGTGCTCAACATTTCACTGAGGTATTTAATAGATACAGACAATTCAACGTGTCTAAATTTGAACTCCTTTTATTGCTCCCACAACTTGTATCACCTATAGCCTTTTCCACCTTGGATAATGCACATTCCATACTTCCAGTTGCTTAGAACTAAAATCGGTCATTCTCAATTCTTCTTTCTCTCACACTCCACATTCAAGCCATAAACAAATTTTTCTTTCTTCCAAATATATTCAGAATTAAACAGATCATGGCATATTCATTCAATGGAATTCTAATAACAATGAGAAAAAAAAAAAAAAACAAGCAAAACCTACTATTTCATTCAATAGTACAGATAAATTTCAGACATAATTTTAAGCTTCAGAAGCCAGACAGAAAGGAGGATATACTACTCAATTCCCTTTTGAAAGTTCAAGAACAGGCAACATCAGTCTATGGGGATAAAAGACAGAATAGTGATTATCTTTTGGAAAGTACCTTTACGGTGCTGAAATTGTTCCAGATATTGATCTGGGTGGTAGTTACATAGATACATCCATTTGTGGAAAGGTTTATTGAGCTGTACATGTAAGACTATGTACTTGTGTGAATATTTTATCCCAATAAAAAGGATGTGCTTAGTCCCTCAGTCATGTATGACTCTGCAACTATATAGACTGCAGCCCATCAGCCTCCTCTGAACATAGGGATTCTCTAGACAAGAGTACCATAGTGGATTGCCATGCCCTCCTCCAGGAGATCTTCCCAACCCAGGAATTGAACCCAGTTCTCCCTCATTGCAGGCAGATTCTTTACCATCTCAGCCAACCAGGGAAGGATACAGTAAAAACAATACAAAAAGTTAAAATTTGAAAGTGCACACCCAGAATTAATCACTTCTTACCATCTCCTCTGCTTGCTATTTTATCATTCTGATTCAAGTCACTTCCCTCTTCTCTTGCCTGAATTTCTGCTTTCCACTCTATTTCCACACATCAGTCAGAGTGAGCATTGAAAACCTAAGTCATTAATATCATGTCACTTCCTTGTTCTAAACCTGCAATAGCTTCCCATTTCCCTTAGAGTAAAAGTCAAAGTCCCTCCAGTGGCTTCCAAGCCAGCAGTTTATAAACTTTTCAGCCTTATCTTCAACCAGTCTCTCCTTTTATCTCAGCTGCACAGACTTCCTTGCTACCACTTTGGGTACATTTTTTCCCCAGAAACTTTGCTCTAATTATTTCCCCAGCGTGGATTATTCTCCCAATATCTGCATGGCAGAGTTCCTCATCCCCAAGTTTGTGCTCAAATAGCACTTTCTCAAGAAAGCCTCAATTATCACTCTACTTATAATTGCAAAACTAACACCACCACCACCCGCCGACCCCTATCCTGGCATTTCCAATTTCATTTCCCCTGCTCTTTTTTCTGTTTTAATTGGAGGAAAACTGCTTTACAGTGTTGTGTTGGTTTCTGCCATACAACAATGGGAATCAGCCACAATTCTATACATATCCCCTCCCTCTTGAGCCTCCCCACTCACCCTATCCCACCCCTCTAGGTTGTGACAGAGGGCCAGGCTGGGCTCCCTGTGTTTTACCTTCTAACACTCTACATATTAGGTTTTATGTTTATTATTTAGCATCTTTCTATCAGGACTTCCCTGGTAGCTCAGACGGTAAAGTGTCTGCCTACAATGCGGGACACCCAGGTTCGATCCCTGGGTCAGCAAGATCCCCTGGAGAAGGAAATGGCAACCCACTCCAGTATTCATGCCTGGAAAATCCCATGGACTGAGGAGCCTGGTGGGCTACAATCCATGGGGTAGCAAAGAGTCAGACAGGACTGACCGACTTCTGTGTGTGTCTACCAACCCAACTAGCTTGCAAGCTCCATGAAAATCTTTGTTCTATTAATGAATGTATTTCAAGTGTCCATAACAATGCCTGGCACATAGGATGCCTCCTATGAATGAATGAACAGATATCTCTAAATTATGGCCCTGTGTGGAGACAAATTCAGTTCAGTTCAGTTCTGTCACTCAGTCATGTCTGACTCTTTGTGATCCCATGAATTGCAGCATGCCAGGCCTCCCTGTCCATCACCAACTCCCGGAGGTCTCTCAGACTCATATCCATCGAGTCAGTGATGCCATCCAGCCATCTCATCCTCTGTTGTCCCCTTCTGCTCGTGCCCTCAATCCCTCCCAGGATCAGAGTCTGTTCCAATGAGTCAACTCTTCGCATGAGGTGGCCAAAGTACTGGACTTTCAGCTTTAGCATCATTCCTTCCAAAGAAATCCAAGGGCTGATCTCCTTCAGAATGGACTGGTTGCATCTCCTTGCAGTCCAAGGGACTCTCAAGAGTCTTCTCCAACACCACAGTTCAAAAGCATCAATTCTTCAGTGCTCAGCTTTCTTCACAGTCTAACTCTCACATTCATACATGACCACTGGAAAAACCATAGCCTTGACTAGATGGACCTTTGCTGGCAAAGTAATGCCTCTGCTTTTCAATATGCTATCTAGGTTGGTCATAACTTTCCTTCTAAGGAGTAAGCGTCTTTTAATTTCATGGCTGCAGTCACCATCTGCAGTGATTTTGAAGCCCAGAAAAATAAAATCTGACACTGTTTCCACTGTTTCCCCATCTATTTCCCATACAGTGGTGGGACCAGATGCCATAATCTTCGTTTTCTGAATGTTGAGCTTTAAGCCAACTTTTCCACTCTCCTCTTTCACTTTCATCAAGAGGCTTTTAAGTTCCTCTTCACTTTCTGCCATAAGGGTGGTGTCCTCTGCATATCTGAGGTTATTGATATTTCTCCCGGCAATCTTGATTCCAGCTTGTGTTTCCTCCAGTCCAGCATTTCTCATGATGTACTCTGCATATAAGTTAAATAAACATGGTGACAATATGCAGCCTTGACGTACTCCTTTTCCTATTTGGAACCAGTCTGTTGTTCCATGTCCAGTTCTAACTGTTGCTTCCTGACCTGCATATAGGTTTCTCAAGAGGTAGGTCAGGTGGTTTGGTATTCCCATGTCTTTCAGAATTTTCAACAGTTTATTGTGATCCACACAGTCAAAGACTTTGGCATAGTTAATAAAGCAGAAATAGATGTTTTTCTGGAACTCCCTTGCTTTTTCCATGATTCAGCGAATGTTGGCAATTTGATCTCTGGTTCCTCTGCCTTTTCTAAAACCAGCTTGAACATCAGGAAGTTCACGGTTCACGTATTGCTGAAGCCTGGCTTGGAGAATTTTGAGCATTACTTTATTAGCGTGTGAGATGAGTGCAATTGTGTGGTAGTTTGGGCATTCTTTGGCATTGCCTTTCTTTGGGATTGGAATGAAAACTGACCTTTTCCAGTCCTGTGGCCACTGCTGAGTTTTCCAAACTTGCTGGCATATTGAGTGCAGCACTTTCACAGCATCATCTTTCAGGATCTGGAATAGCTCAACTGGAATTCCATCACCTCCACTAGCTTTGTTCATAGTGATGCTTTCTAAGGCCCACTTGACTTCACATTCCAGCATGTCTGGCTCTAGGTGAGTGATCAAACCATCGTGATTATCTCGGTCATGAAGATCTTTTTTGTATAGTTCTTCTGTGTTTTCCTGCCATCTCTTCTTAATATTTTCTGCTTCTGTTAGGTCCATACCATTTCTGTCCTTTATTGAGCCCATCTTCACATGAAATGCTCCCTTGGTATCTCTAATTTCTTGAAAAGATCTCTAGTCTTTCCCATTCTGTTGTTTTCCTCTATTTCTTTGCATTGATTGCTGAGGAAGGCTTTTTTTTATCTCTTCTTGCTATTCTTTGGAACTCTGCATTCAGATGCTTATATCTTTCCTTTTCTCCTTTGCTTTTCACTTCTTTTCACAGCTATTTGTAAGGCCTCCTCAAACAGCCATTTTGCTTTTTGCATTTCTTTTCCATGGGGATGGTCTTGATCCCTGTCTCCTGTACAGTGTCACGAATCTCTGACCATAGTGGAGACAAATTAGGGTTAGACAAATCAGTTACCCTCCTCTCCCAAAGAACGAGTTCTGAAAGCAGGTGGTAGGAAGATAGTTCCAAAGGCGCTCTCTACCATGACCAGAGAGTAGATGTGGAGTCAGGCCCAGACACCCAGCCCAAGCACTGCAAAGTGTCAGGGGCTGGATTCCAGCTCTCCAGCTACCCCTACTCCCACCATAGACAGGTTGGGATTTTCTACTTGGCCACCTTGATATATACGAATCCGCAACTTCAGCAATGTCTAAGCATCCCCAGAGATAGAGACCAAACCAACCCACCCATCTCTGTATCTCCAGGCCCCACAAAGTACCTAATAAATGGTCAGTACCAAAAAGTATGTTTATGAAATAGATAAATGGATATAACCAGCTCCCTAACTGAACAGCTCCCTGTGATCCTGCTAAAGAAAAAAATTCCAAGGTAAGGAACATTGCAAGATAAGATGTCTGATCTCTGTTTTTTTGGCCAGGGGTCAGGGAAGCCCACTGCCAGCTTTCCCAGTCTCTCTGCCCACCCCCAAGCCCGTATTTCCAAGGAGATATGAATACCAAGGCCCACCTACCTCTCTCTTCTCTGTATCCCACCCCACCTTCGGCTGCTAGCCTTTTCTTTCTTCTTCAGAAGCTGATAGCCTCCTATGGGCTTGAGTTGAGAGAATTAGGCTGAAGAGGTGATTCATGCAGTTCACGGAGTCAGGTATCCTTCTTCCTCTCTGTCCTGTGCCCACCCTGCCGGATGAAGCCAACCAGGAAGTACCACACTCCAAGCCCCTCTCCTCTAGCAGGTGCTCTCCTCACCAAGACACAAAGAAACAGGATGCCCAGGCCTCCTGTGGACTGGTCTTGGGGCCCAGTCATTCCTGCCCTACCTAGCCCAGAAGGGCAAATGAGCAGAGAAATGCCAGATGCAGCTATGGAGATTTGCAGTTTTCATGAAACTGGGCAGGAGGAGCAGGGAGAGTATGAGGACAAGGAGCTGGGGAATATTTAAACTTGTAAAATCTCTTACAGGTAGAAGCTGTGTCATTTACTAGGAGGCACAATCCAGAGTTCTAAGCTTGGCCCTGATCCTACAAACAATGTGAACTGTGGATATCACTGCAGTGTCCTTTGTAAAAATTTAAAAATCAATAATAATCTAAATAGTCAAAATTATAAGAATGAATCAATAAAATGTGATAATAATTTATTTAAAAATGTTTACAGCATGGCATGGGATAGACATCAGTATGTGAGCAGATGTGTTCCTGCCCTTTCGGTGCTTACTAAATCCAGAAAGAACTACCTGGGCCAGGAGAGATGGGAAGGAAAAATATATCCAACCTGAGTAAATAACAGAGGAAATGAAGCTGGTTTAGCTGAGGAGGGGGTCAGAGAAGGCCTCTCTATGAAGGTGCTGTTTTAGCTAAGACCTAAAAGATGAGTAGCCCACCAGGCTCCTGGTGGGCTGCCGTCTATGGGGTTGCACAGAGTCGGACACGACTGAAGCGACTTAGCAGCAGCAGCAGCAAAATATGAGTAAAAAGCCAATTCAATATTATATCATTATAAAAATCCTTAGAAAATATTTTTATTGATGGGGGAAATGCTTATAACATTAAGTGAATAAAATAGGATATAAAAATCATTGATGTACTCAACTACATAAAAATAATTATCTATCTATCCATCTATGTGGGAAAATTTTCTGGAACACCAGAAAGTTAACAGTAGTGATGTGCAGGTGGCAGAATTACTAGTAATTTTGGAGACCTGAGTGGCTCAGATGGTAAAGAATCTGTCCACAATGTGGGAGACCCAGGTTTGATCCTTGGGTTAAGAAGATCCCCTGGAGGAGGGAATGGTTACCCACTCCAGTATCCTTGCCCAGAGAACTCCATGGACGGAGGAGCCTGGTGGGCTACAGTCACAAAGAGTCAGACATGACTGAGCTACTAACACTTTATCATCTTTATTCTTTTCTATATTTCTCAAAAATTTTACAGTAAATATGGATTGCTTTTATGCTTGGAAATAAATATAAAATGTCAGGGCACAGCCTCTAAAACTCTACCCCATGATCTCTGGGTAGAAGGGTTCTCCATAAGGTATCTTGGCCGTTCCCTTGCTTCCAAGAAGCACTTCCACCAGGGTATCTTGCTCCTAAAGCACTTGGAGGCTTCCTAGATGCCATATTAATGCCAGCTAGTGGAAGCTTTCACCACTGAATCTAATCCAGAGCGCTTCGCACAATCTTTAACATAACCCATCTGAAGGCTATCCCTAGTCCGAGCAAAGAAACTACTTTTTTAATCACAAAGCTGACATCTCTTCATCACTTTTCCCTTCTAGACCCACCATTAATTTGCTGGCAAGCTGTAGAGGCTGAATTTCTCTGTTCTAGTCCTTGAGGATGATCGCCTCTTACATCAGAGGCTGGGGAGCAACAGTCAGAATTAGGAGGAGAAAAGAGCCTGTGGCTGAGTGACCTTGAAAACGCTGGCATTCTGTGCTTCTGTTTCCTCTTCTCCAAATGTGAGGGAGTTGGGCTTCAGGGCTGGCTATCACTCCTCTTCTGTCTCAGACACTCTAAGCCAAGAACTAATCCATCCTTAGACAGAGGAGTGAGAGCTGACCTATGTCTACTGAAAGCAGATGGCACCGCTGAAGAGCAATTATTCTGGGACCCTGAGGCCACAGATGAGTGCCTGCTGGTACAAGAACAGGAGGCACTTAACCTGTCCAGAAAAGCCCAGGGTAACTGGAGAGTTGGGGTTGCCTAAATTGATGCCTAAGAGCAAACATACCTTCATCTATCAAATTTCTTTCCCTGTCAGAGCTCTGGTCCAGTAATCTGGCCTCCCCCACACTCTGCTGTACTTCCCTGGTCAGAAGCCCAGTTGGGCAGGCCTCCAGCTGTGGACAGAGGCAGGGCTGCCAGGGGCTCAAATGCCCACTGGAGAGAAGGTGAGGAGGGAGAGAGAGGCATCAAGCATGGGCTGAAGCAGAGTGTAGAGTCCATGGCAAAAACAAGAGGAGAAAAATCACCCCCACTGCCAGCCTGGAGGCAATTCCTCCATAAATCCTATAGCTTCTAGAGGCTGAGGCAATTCCTCCATAAATCCTATAGCTTCTAGAGGCTGACTCAAAATACACATGGGCTCACTAGTTAAGGGCTTCCCAGGTTGCACTAGTGGTAAAGAATTGGCCTGCTAATGAAGGAGATATAACAGACAAAAGTTGGATTGCTGGGTCAGGAAGATCCCCTAGAGGAGAAAATGGCAACCCACTCCAGTATTCTTGCCTGGAGAATCCCATGGACAGAGGAGCCTGGTGGGCTACAGTCCATAGGGTCACAAAGAGTTGGACATGACTGAAGCAACTTAGCATGCATGCATGCACTACACCTGGATTCAAATCCTTTCTCTGCTCCTGATAAGATATTTGAGCAAATTACTGAAATGTTCTGAGCTTTAGACTTTAGTTTATCTATAGAAGTATCTAGAATGGGGATAATAATCTCTACCAGCAAGAAACTATGAGCATTATGCTTTATCTCATTTAATAAAAAAAAAAAATATGACTACTTCACAGGGGGCCAGTGGTAAAGAATCTTCATGCCAATGCAGGAGATGTAGGTTCAATCCTTGAGTTGGGAAGATCCCTTGGAGGGGAAAATGACAACCTGCTCCAGTATTCTTGCCTGAAAAATCCCATGGACAGAGGAGCCAGGCAGGCTGCAGTTCATGAGGCAGCAAAGAGTTGGATATGACTGAGCGGTTGAGTGCACGCACACACGGGCACACACACACACACACAAATATAGTATTGTCTAGCTCATCACCACTAGGAGCTAAAAAACACAACACAATCTTCCTAGGATTTTAACAGAGTATTGGCAGGAGCCATGATAAGAAATAACCACAGAAAGTTAGAGGTGAAGGGAACCTCAGAGACCGCAAATCCAGAAGGCAGGTAGCAGGGGGCGGGGTGGCAAAGAGGAGGCTCAGAGAGATCAAATAGCTTATTAAAGGTTGCACAGCTAGTTTGTAACAAAACAAGGTTCAAACTCTTGTATTTCTTACTCCGAAATACCCATTACCCCTTCCCCCAACACCAACCCATCTGATGAGACAGATTGTGCTTAGATCCCCTTTCCACAGAGAGGGCTTTGGTGGTTGAGGAGTGGCACTCCTCACCATAATAAGCCCCTGGTGTAGGTATCAAGATGACACAGTGCCACCAAGAAAACCCAGGGGTTCCCTAGAAGCAGGAAATGAGGGGGATATGGTATCCATTGCCAAACATGTGGAGGTACTACACAAATAACCTGTAAAATACATGTAAATAACCACAGGTTATTGATGAATCAACAATTTAAACTTTTTAGAATTGCTGTTACTTCCAAATGGGAAGAAATACAAGTTGTGGTTGACCGGTCCAATCATGCCTTGTTTAGTGAGGGGTCCAGCTAACTCCTGTCACTGAGTGCCCCATACGCGCTTCACCAATGCTTGGGCAATGCTACTCCCTGGCTCCCAGGGCCCCATCCACCTCAGATTGGTTTGTCAGGGCAAGGAATCAGGCACCTGGGGGCTTCTGGCTGAGAGGTATTCTCCCAGCCCAGTAGCCTTCTGACTCCAGCTGCCCAGAGTGGAGCTGTACATGCTGTTCCTCCTGCAGGAGGGACTCGGGCAGTGACCAGCAAGGACCTGGAGGAGTCTGTCACCTCAGCCCAGCCTCTGGGATCCCAGCTTTGGAAGCCAGGCTCGGCAGTCTTTTACTCGCAGGCACTATTGATATGTGGCTCTGAAGCAGCTGCCTGAGCTGGTATGGGCAGCTGTGGTCCTGACCCTGAGGTGGGAAGCCGGGAAGACAGGCCACAGCAGGATGGTTAGAGGTCAGACCCCTGGGAGGCCTGCCTGAGGCTTCACCGTGTGACTCTGAACACTCATCCAATTCAATCCACTTTTACTGAGTAGACATTTGCTATGTGCCAGACACTATGCTAGGCATTTTAGAGAATCTGTAAGAATTAACAAAATGTGGTCACTGCTAGGTTGCCGCCCTTGAGGCATGACAATCTAGCAAGGGAGAAGAAATATGTATAAATATAATGTCGTAGTAGTTTGACATCTCCCGGGGAATGTGGTGTGTACCTTCCGGGGAATGTGGTGTGTTGTGTGTGCCCATGTGTGTGTGCACATGTGTCTATGGGCATATGTGTTATTATATAAGAGCATGAGTGTGAAGGGTGTGGGAGTACAGGGCTTGCCTATTCAGACCCATATGTTAATAATGATAATAAAGCAACAAAATAAACCTACCACTTAAGGACTGCATATAATGCTAAGTGTATAATACAGTACTAAGTGCTTTATATGTAGGAATTTATTATATTCTTCCAAGTACCCTAGAAGGAAAGTACTATTATTAATGTCTCCTTTTATTGACATGGAAATTAAAAACGAAGGAAGCGAATAAGTGACTTTCTTAAAGTCATAAAGCTAGGAATTCATAGCAAGGATTTGAACCCAGGCCTGCAGTCTTAGCCTCTACGCCAAAGTCTCTGCTTTGGCTCTCCAATGATAGCCCCTTAAGACCACCACCTCCCCCGCCGCCACCCCACCGCCTGAAGGCTGAAGCAAGGAGTGGCAGAAGCTGCCTTCTGCAGAATGAGCCTGCAGTTCCTACCAGCACAGCCATCCCCACCCCCACAGGACAAGTTGGGCACATTCTGTGTCTGTGATCACTGTTACATCATGGCCAGGCCTTTGTCTCACCTTGGCACCCACTCAGTAGACCACATTTCTTAAGCAGCTTTCCTATATTCACACATCTGCATGACTTTCCGATTGTGGCAACACTTTGTTGTAATGGCCAGGCTCAGAGGCCCAGACCACTCTAATGGATTGAAACCAGGTTCGTCAGCACAGGCCAGCCGAGACCTGAGGCTAACAGCATGAAGGCCCCTCAGCTCACAGGCTTTCTGGGCTGCCTTCCCCTCTCGCTTGAGCAGCAGTCTTCACCTTCCCTGGGAAACTCAGGTGTTGTGAGGCGGGTAAGCAAGGCAGAGAGCACAGCATGGAGGGGCAGGACACAGGGGTCAGGAAGGAAGAGAGGCTGTGGGATTAAGGCTGCATTCCCAGCCAGCCCCAGGAGAGCCTCTGGATCTGTTTCCCCTTGACCAGGTTCCACTTCACCTCCCTCACAGAATCATGTTGAAAAGAGGGGGAAAAAATGGTGCATTAAAGAAGCTTTGAAAAATTAAATGTACAAACAGGACAAATGTGGGTGCCTAGGCTTGCTTGGGCAAATTATCAAGTGAGGCCAGGGGCCCCATGTCCCAGGTATGGAAGCTACTCCAGGGATGGCTGGTGACAAAGATGGCTAGAACTTCACAGTAGAGAGGGAATCTACCAGTGAGAAGATTTAAGGAGGAGGCAAGCACGCCTCACAAGAATGTGCCAGCAAGGCAGCACTGGCAGTGTGCCCAGGCATTTGCTGGCACTTGGTGGCCCAGGCACTGCCTGGTGATGAGCCTATGGCCTGGCAGGCCCAGGGAAGCAACCCCAGTGTGGGCTTGACACCTGCATGAGAGGACGGCCGTTATTGGGCTACCCACTCTGGTGCTGCCTGGGCACAGCATAAGGACCTCTGCTGTGACTGGAGAAATACCAGTTTCACAACAGAATGGGGTCATTAAGAGCCCGTCTCCTCCTCCCTGCAACAGAGATTCCGTAAGTGGGAGTTGGGCAGCGGTAATCAGACTGCTTGGGTTCAACAGGACAGCCCTGGAGCTCGGAGCTGGCTAGTGCAGGAGTATCTGGAGAACAGGAGAGCTGTGGAGTATCTTTAGGAAGCCTTCCCAGGTCTGGCTAGAGAAGCAGCACCCCTGTCTGCAGTGCGTCACCCTCAGCCCACCCGAGCAATCTGCTCTGCTCTTTCTACTTGCCTCCATCCGGTGGAGCTCAGCTCCACCACCTAGCCTCTCCCCACCACCGCCTCCGCCCGAGGGATAGGCAGCCTCAGGTGCCCTGGCCGGATCAGGAGAGCAACAGCAGCTTCAGCTCTGGGGGCCCAAGCACCACTAGGTTCACATTCTTCCAACCACCCAGCCCCTTTCTGCTTCAACTTCAGTTCAGCTTGGTGCTGTAGAGTGAGGGCTGGGGCATAACGGCCCAAGGAAAGTCCGGCTCACGTGGGGTTTTACGTTCTACCTTTTATCTTCTTCAGATGGCCCTTGAGCCTCCCGGCATGGGGTACCTGCAGCTGCTCTAGACTTACCTGAGTGGGATCTTGACACGGAGGTAGCGGTCAACAGCAATTGCCAGCAGGGCCAGGATGGAGCTCTGAGTGAGGATGAGGACAGGGCAGGCGACCTTGAGGCAGGTGTGGAAGTAGGTCCGCGGCCCAATGTTGATGAGGATGGCGAGCGGGATGACCAGCGCGCCCACCGCCACATCAGCCACTGCCAGTGACACGATGAAGCAGAAGGTGGCATCCCGCAAGGCCTGATTCACCTTCACCGCCCAGATCACCAGCACGTTCCCAGGCACAGAGACCAGGGCGATGAGCACCTCGATGCCAATATACGCGGCCTGGAAGGCCGAGATGGAGGGCGGCATGGTGGGCACAGGCTGGGCACATCAGCAGACAGGCGCCAAGGGGCAGGAGGCAAGCACCTGTGGTCACGGAAGCCTAGGGTGGGAAGGCCTGCCTGGGGGGAGGAGATCCAGGCTGCTCTGGAACTCCAGCTGCCCTTTGGAGATGTGCCCCACTTGGCACATCCAGTGCCTACCCAAGCTGATGGGATACGCTAACCCTTTCTCTGCCTAATCTCTGTCCCCTCTCCTTGTCAACCCCAGAGGATCCATTCAACAACTTAAAATAGCAGCACTCACTCCTCCACTGGCTTTTTTTTATCAGGTGTGAGGCAGTTCCCAGCACACACACAACCCACAGGGCTCCCGGTGCCTGACTCTACCTACCCATGCTCATAGGACAGGATGCAGGGAGCTCACCATCCTGTCTGCTGGTGGCCAGCGAGTCCCAGAGGCGGTGCCCAAAGTTCTGGGCACCTGGTGCCTCCCGAGGCTAGAGGCTGCGCCAGACAGGGCTGGGCTCTGGGCTCCGCGCAGCGGTTCACCATCCTCCAGGCTCCCAGCCCTGCCTTTCAGCAATCACATGGTGCAGCAGAGGCTCGGACTGGACGCTTTTAAAGAGGTAGCGCTCCAGTTTCGCACCTGGGACTGGTCTGGCAGACGCGGGTAGGAGGACTGAGCCCAGCGGCGGCCAGGGTGCGGGGATCCCCGTCTCCCACCTTGCCGCGCATGCTTGCCATACGCCCCCCACCTGAGACGCGGCTGGCTCCTGCTTCCTAGCTGTCCCCAATCCCAGTCCAGCTCTGCCAGGGACCCTCGTAAACACTCGGTCCCGGGGAGGGGGGGATTCTAGCAGTCCCTGTCAGCCCTTTCCTCCATCCCCACTGGGGATGACCGGGAGGCGAACGAGGTACAGACTTACCAAAGCTGGCAGAGCTCCGAGCCACCTGAACGGCTCCGTCCAAGCGCCCTCCTAGCTCCACGCCGTGCGCAGTCGCTCGCTCCAGGGATGCTTGAAGAATCCAGAGGGAGAGTAACTGGCTGAGACTCAACTCTGGCGCCCGGCGCTTCCGTCGCCCCGGCGCGGGAGCGAGGCTGCCCGGCTCCGCACAGCCGGAACGGCGGGGGCGGCCCCGGCCCCTCCCTCCTGAGCTTCTGTCTCCTCCCTCATCCCCTCCTCTCAACAAAGGCTGTGATTCTGAGTGAGAGAAGCTGGGAGATGTGACCTTTCCGTAGGGTCTGAAGTGCGAATCCAGGTCACAGCAGGGCATGGCACCTGCGAGTCTCTAGGACGCCCCTTCTCCATTTGCCTCAATAGTCAGTTGGAAGCCCTGGCACACTCTCCTACCCCTCAGCCCTGAAACCCTCCTTTTCCATGAAACCAGCCCCTGCATTTTCTTAGGCGCTAATGTTCTTCCAGTTGACTCATTTGGAAAAGACTCTGATGCTGGGAGGGATTGGGGGCAGGAGGAGAAGGGGACGACAGAGGATGAGATGGCTGGATGGCATCACCGACTCTATGGATGTGGGTTTGGGTGAACTCCGGGAGTTGGTGATGGACAGGGAGGCCTGGCCTGCGATTCATGGGGTCGCAAAGAGTCGGACATGACTGAGCAACTGAACTGACTGAATGTTCTTCCGGCACACGTTGCTTTGAAGGGTCTATCCTGAGTCAAGTAATGCTCAAAATTCTCCAAGCCAGGCTTCAGCAATATGTGAACCGTGAACTTCCTGATGTTCAAGCTGGTTTTAGAAAAGGCAGAGGAACCAGAGATCAAATTACCAACATCTGCTGGATCATGGAAAAAGCAAGAGAGTTCCAGAAAAACATCTATTTCTGCTTTCTTGACTATGCCAAAGCCTTTTACTGTGTAGATCACAATCAACTGTGGAAAATTCTGAAAGAGATGGGAATACCAGACCACCTGATCTGCCTCTTGAGAAATCTGTATGCAGGTCAGGAAGCAAGAGTTAGAACTGGACATGGAACAACAGACTGGTTCCAAATAGGAAAAGGAGTACGTCAAGGCTGCATATTGTCACCATGTTTATTTAACTTATATGCAGAGTACATCATGAGAAACGCTGGACTGGAAGAAACACAAGTTGGAATCAAGATTGCTGGGAGAAATATCAATAACCTCAGATATGCAGATGACACCACCCTAATGGCAGAAAGTGAAGAGGAACTAAAAAGCCTCTTGATAAAAGTGAAAGTGGAGAGTGAAAAGGTTGGCTTAAAGCTCAACATTAAGAAAACCAAGATCATGGCATCCGGTCCCATCACTACATGGGAAATAGATGGGGAAACAGTGGAAACAGTGTCAGACTTTCTTTTTCTGGGCTCCAAAATCACTGCAGATGGTGACTGCAGCCATGAAATTAAAAGACGCTTGCTCCTTGGAAGGAAAGTTATGACCAACCTAGATAGCATATTCAAAAGCAGAGACATTACTTTGCCAACAAAGGTCCACCTAGTGAAGGCTATGGTCTTTCCTGTGGTCATGTATGGATGTGAGAGCTGGACTGTGAAGAAGGCTGAGCACCGAAGAATTGATGCTTTTGAACTGTGGTGTTGGAGAAGACTCTTGAGAGTCCCTTGGACTGCAAGGAGATCCAACCAGTCCATTCTGAAGGAGATCAGCCCTGGGATTTCTTTGGAAGGAATGCTAAAGCTGAAACTCCAGTATTTTGGCCACCTCATGCGAAGAGTCCACTCATTGGAGAAGACTCTGATGCTGGGAGGGATTGGGGGCAGGAGGAGAAGGGGACGACAGAGGATGAGATGGCTGGATGGCATCACTGACTCTATGGACGTGAGTCTGAGTGACCTCCAGGAGTTGGTGATGGACAGGGAGGCCTGGCGTGCTGCGATTCATGGGGTCGCAAAAAGTCGGACACGACTGAGTGACTGACCTGATCTGATCTGATCCTGAGTCAACACTTTCGCTTTACCTCTATCTTTCAGAACACCTTTTAATCTATTAGCAATTTCCATTTTTCACATGAGGGCACCGAGACGCAGAGAAGTGCCCTGGCTTCACAAGGTCATTTCCATCAGTGCCACCTCCTCTTGTGCCCCCTTTCTTTTCTCTATCTCCCTCTTCATAGCACAGTACGTAAACCACGGGTATCCAGTCCAATGTCCACGTATTATTGATAAAGAAGCTGGCCCATGGAAGGAAGAGACTTTTGTAAGTTACCGTGGCAAGTCCCAATAGAACTGGAGTAAGAAGCCAGGCTGCTGACTCCCTGCACAGTGCTCTCTCCACTCTCCTCCATCCTGACCCCTCTCTTGGCGACCTCCTGCCACAGTTTCAGTTTAGGTGGGCCACTGGTACTGCCTCAGGACCACCCCAAGGAAGATGCTCACTCAGATCGGGTGCCTTACAAAGATCCCGACCTGAGAAGTCCTTGCTCATGGATATTGGAAAAGAGCTCTGGAAGGGCAAAGAGTCAAGTGGGAGGAGCCCAATGCCACCTGGCCATACCCCAGTCCCTGAGGTCACTGCACTCTTGTTGGGTTTCAGGATGTCAAGAGAGGGGTTCTGTTATGAGGTGAGTGCCGACTAAAACTGCCGTTTGCCATCTGCCTCTACGAGGGTTAGGTCACTAGCCACTGCAGTCACTGACTTTCAACTCAGGAGTTTGGGGCTGAGATCAAGAACAAGGCACTCTAATGAGTTTTATATTGTAATACTTGATTCATGGCTAAGTGTTAAAATGAAGCTATGTGATCTCTGGTTGTATCTGTCTATATGTCTGTTAATATCATCTAACTTTGGATAATATTAGCTCTACTTAATTGGCTTAAAGAAAATTAAGAGCTTATATAAATTTCTCAGAATAAAAAACTTGCCAGAATGAATTTTGTATTCACATGAACTGGGAAATTTTTAGTATTAAATTAATACCTGGTATTAAAGTTTTGAGCCACCAGGGAAGCCCAAGAATACTGGAGTGGATAGCCTATCCCTTCTCCAGGGAACCTTCCAGACCCAGGAATCCAACCGGGGTCTCCTGCATTGTAGGCAGATTTTTTTTTACCAGCTGAGTTACCTAGTATTAAATTAATACCATCCAAAATCACTGCAGATGATGGCTTAAGCCATGAAATTAAAAGATGCTTGCTCCTTGGAAGAAAATCTGTGACCAACCTAGGCAGAATATTAAAAAGTGGAGACATGACTTTGCTGACAAAGGTCTGTCTAGTCAAAGCTATGGTTTTTCCAGTAGTCATGTACGGATGTGAGAGCTGGACAATATAAAAGGCTGAGCGCCAAAGATTTGATGCTTTTGAACTGAGGTATTAGAGAAGACTTTTGAGAGTCTCTTGGACAGCAAGGAGATCAAACCAGTCCATCCTAAAGGAGATCAATCCTGAATATTCATTGGAAGGACTGATGCTGAAGCTGAAGCCCCAATACCTTGGCCACCTGATGTGAAGAGCCAACTCATTGGAAAAGACCCTGATGCTGTGAATGAAGGCAGGAGGAGAAGGAGATGACAGAGGATGAGATGGTTGGATGGCATCACTGACTCGATGGACGTGAACTTGGGGGAAATTCTGAGAGATGATGAGGGACAGGGAGGCCAGGCATGCTGCAGCCCATGAAGTTGCAAAGAGTTGGACACGACTGAGCGAATGAACAATAAAGCTTGTTAATTTAATGAATATGGACATGTCTTTAGAGACATCAATATTTTAGTGTAATACTAATATTGTACCTAAGCTTAATAGAAGTCAAATAAGGTCTTAACATCTATTGCAAATTTGTCAGCAAGAGAAGTAACTTGGTATGATGAAATTCTTATAAGTAAAATATAAACAAGATAAAAGCTTCTGGGTGAAGTCTTTAGGAGTAATTACATTTTAGGAATATCTGTGCATGTGTATGTGTGTTCAGTCATGTCATGACTGTAGGCTGTTAGGCTCCTCTGTCTATGGAATTTTCGAGGCACAATGCTGGAGGAGGTTACCATTTCCTTCTCTAAGGGATCCAGGGATCAAACCCACAACTCTTGCATCTCCTGCATTGGCAGTCAGGTTCTTTAGCAGCTGAGCACCAGAAAAGCACCCCACTCCACCAGGAATGTTTACTTAAAAATAATCTATCCAGGTATTTGGTAACTTAAAATTTTAGAGTTGTGCTAAGTTAAGTTCACCCCACCCCAGTACTTTTGCCTGGAAAATCCCATGGACGGAGGATCCTGGTAGGCTCCAGTCCATGGGGTCGCTAAGAGTCGGACACGACTGAGCGACTTCACTTTCACTTTTCACTTTCATGCATTGGAGAAGGAAATGGCAACCCACTCCAGTGTTCTTGCCTGGAGAATCCCAGGGACAGGGGAGCCTGGTGAGCTTCCGTCTATGGGGTCGCACAGAGTCGGACACGACTGAAGCGACTTAGCAGCAGATTTAGCAGCAGTAGCAGCAAGTTAAGTTAAATGATAGAAGTTTATCATTCTCAAATAAAATAAGATACTGAAACTTTAATTACTAAACATCGGCCTCCTTTCACAGAGAAACCAAAGGTATTCACTACTATTAATACCTATATTTGATGCCATACTGAGATAGTTGATATAAAAAAGTACATGTTTTTAGCAATTGTTATCGGTATTTATGCTTTCCAGTCTACAGGATGCTAATGTAGTAGACAGTTCACAATTGCTTACTCTTTAGTTTTCACTAGAAATTAAGGTTTTCAAGAGTTGAGGATTCTAATTTAAATGTCATCTAAGCTACTGGAAATAATAAAAGTTTCAGTATGCAGTAAGAAAGTAGGATGTATGTTTTCAATAAAAGAAGATATGAAGAATGGAATTGCATTTCATTAAGGGAAAGAAATTTTGTCCTAGAGCTGGTTGTTTCTGGATGGAGAAAATAAGGGATAAACTAATATGGATATAGAAAGTGATGGATAAGGAGCCCTGAGAAGAGATTTGTGCCTGATTAGGATTGACTAAATTTTGAATTAGTTTGAGTAAATCAATTTTAAAAGTAAACTGTGGAAATTTAAATTTGGCTTTTCTCTCTGTTAAGAGAACAAAGTTTTCTTAAAATGTTGCTCTGCTTTGATAGCAGATTTTAAGTTTCTTTACCTTTTAAGTGATTTGCCTCTGATATATTTTATTGTCGCATTGGTTAAGTGATTAAGTATTTTTCACAGTGACCTATGATCCTATTTGACCAAGAATTTTAAAACTTCTTTGATATTTTTTGACCGACTCCCCAAATAAAATTCTAATGAAGTTTGTTTAACATCTAGCTTACTTTGGGATGCTTTAAGGGGCTCTGAAATATCCCAAAGAAAGATATTAAACTAATTAGGTTCATTTGGAATGTTAATTAATGGGAAGTATTGTCAAATGGGTAATAACTCTTCTTAGGTTATATTGTATGGGTAATCCTTTTTTAATTAGGGAAACCTCATCTTTTAAAAATTTTATTTATTTTATTTTTGGCTGTACTGAGTCTTTGGACTTTCTCTAGCTGTGAGTGAGGGTTACTATCTAATTGCATTTTAAGGGCTTCTCATTGTGGTGGCTCCTCTTGTCATGGAGCATAGGCTCTGGAAGAATGGGCTCAGTAGATCTGGCACATGGGCCTAGTTCCTAGGGCCATGTGGAATCCTCCCGGACAAAGGATCAAACCCATGTCCCCTGAATGGGCAGGCGGATTCTCAACTGGTGGACCACCAGGGAAGTACTGGGTTACTGTTTTAAATATAGATATTTTAAAAATTATATAGAATTTCTAAAAATATGGTATGTTCTGATAAACTATTATCAGTCATAATTCTAGTTATTATCTTAAAATATTGTATGTCACAGCAGTAACCGAGTTTCTTTGTCAATGGCATTGTATAACCAGGCACTTAACTGCACCTTTATAAGTCTTTTTTGTCATTCATAGACAGTCATTGTTTACACTTATGCCTTTGCAAAAATGTTTCCTCTTCAAGAAGACTCATAGCAATAACTTTTAAAAATATTTATCTATTTATTGACTGCATCAGGTCTTAGTGTGACATGTGGGATCTTAGTCCCCTGGGTTAGAAGGTGGATTCTTAACTACTGACCATCAGGGAAGTCCCTAGCAAGAACTTTTTGACAAGTACCAGCAAAGCTAAATTTTTAAAAAGCCTATATGATCAATTATATAAGTAATCAGGCCAATTTTATTGAAACCAGACTTATTTTGCAAACAAATTAGTCAATTTTGCAGTATTTGTTAGAAATGAGGGTAATTCTAGAGAGAGAAAGATGGTGTTTCAGTCGATATTAAATTCTAGATTTGTGAATTGAGGTCTGTATTTACTGCCTAAGACTCACTTCACCCACAGCTCTTTGCCATTACGTTATATTCTTGAAAAGCTTAATTGAATTATTAAAAGGACACTCTAGGTTTGTTTCTGAAGGTTATCTCATTAATCTATCTTTGGATTAAGATCAGAGGCCCTGTGACCTGAAACTAGGGGAGTATGCACACTTTAAAAGATGTCATTTAAAAGATTATCTCCAATCTAGATGGAAGGATCCTTATCAGGTCCTCTTAACTAGCTCATACACAGGAAACTGAAGACAATTGACTCTAGGATTACTATTTCCTCTTAGAAAGTGCCCCTGCACTGGACTGGCCTATAGAGAGGACTTCTGACCTTAAAATTACCTTAAATCAATGTTCATACAGAGAAGAAACTACCAGACCAGGATAAGAGGAAGACAATATTTGAAGTAGACAGCTGATGCAAGATGCTGAACCAGGCCTGAGTACCAATTATTTTGATAATTGCTCACACCTTTGCTTATAAACCAAAAGTCTATCACAATCTTATGCAGAGTTAAAGTTCATCCAATTATTAGGTTTATGGTCAGTTACCTATAATTGGGTTGCATTTGTTGATTTCTCTACCCCAAAGCTCTAATTGGAAGACCCTTAGGAAATTATTCTAAAAGAAAGAAATTGTAGTTCTGTTCAAGCCACTATTCACATTATTAGGTAGGTTCCTTTCGTCTAGTCAAGGCTATGGTTTTTCCTGTGGTTATGTATGGATGTGAGAGTTGGACTATGAAGAAGGCTGAGCACTGAAAAATTGATGCTTTTGAACTGTGGTGTTGGAGAAGACTCTTGAGAGTCCCTTGGACTGCAAGGAGATCCAACCAGTCCATTCTGAAGGAGATCAGCCCTGGGATTTCTTTGGAAGGAATGATGCTGAAGCTGAAACTCCAGTACTTTGGCCACCTCATGCAAAGAGTTGACTCATTGGAAAAGACTCTGATGCTGGGAGGGATTGGGGGCAGGAGGGGAAGGGGATGACTGAGGATGAGATGGCTGGATGGCATCACTGAGTCGATGGAGGTGAGTCTGAGTGAACTCCGGGAGTTGGTGATGGACAGGGAGGCCTGGCGTGCTTCGATTCATGATGTCGCAAAGAGTTGGACACGACTGAGTGACTGATCTGATCTGATCTCACCTGGCCATTTAATAATACCTGCTCTGACTCTGACCATAAATAGGAATTTTCTTCTAAAGTCAAACTTGTCAGAGTAAAATTTTAGCCAAGGAATATAACTTTGCTCAGTTGTGGAATAGATTTATATGACTAACATCAAGATATAATCATTTAAGTTCAAGGTCCTTCTTAAGTTGGTAACAATTAAACCATACTAAGGATTAAAAGTGAAGAAGAACTAAAGAGCCTCTTGATGACAGTGAAAGAGGGTGAAAAAGTTGGCATAAAGCTCAACATTCAGAAAACTAAGATCATGGCATCTAGTCCCATCACTTCATGGCAAATAGATGGGGAAACAGTGGTTGACTTTATTTTTCTGGGCTCCAAAATCACTGCAGATGGTGATTGCAGCCATGGAATTTAAAGATGCTTACTCTTTGGAAGGAAAGTTATGACTAACCTAGACAGCATACTAAAAAGCAGAGACATTACTTTGCCAACAAAGGTCTGTCTAGTCAAGGCTATGGTTTTTCCAGTAGCCATGTATGGATGTGGGAGTTGGACTGTAAAGAAAGCTGAGCACCAAAGAATTGATGCTTTTAAACTGTGGTGTTGGAGAAGACTCTTGAGAGTCTGTTGGACTGCAAAGAAATCCAACCAGTCCATTCTAAAGGAGATCAGTCCTGAGTGAATAATGATAATACATAATTTCTGTTAAAGATACGATTGGTACAGAATAGAATAAGTCAGATGACCTAGGGATATACTGGGCCACACCTAATGGAAGTTCTTGGCATTTGTATTTTCCCTGATTTACAAAATTGTTGTTTCTTGCACTACCAGATGTATGGCTGAGCCTCTGATAAAATAATAACTAGACAACCTGAAGCAGTTGACCACTTATGTAGTAATATATGAATGACTGTAATAGTGTAACTTTAATATGGAAAAAAAGCAATAGGGAATCTGTTCCTGGACCATAACAGACTAGTAAGACAAACTCTCCAGAGATTTTTGGCTACCATTAATAAGGTCTCAGTTCAGTTCTGTCGCTCAGTCATGTCCAATTCTTTGCGACCACATGGATTGCAGCATGCCAGGCCTCCCTGTTCATTAACAACTCCTGGAGCTTGCTCAAATTCATGTCTATCCAGTCAGTGATGACATCCAACCATCTTATCCTCTGTTGTCCCCTTGTCCTCCCACCTTCAATCTTTCCTTTCAATCAGGGTCTTTTCCAATGAGTCAGTTCTTCACATCAGGACAGCTTCAGCATCATTCCTTCCAATGAATATTCAGGTCTGATTTCCTTTAGGATGGACTGGTTGGATCTCCTTGCAGTCCAAGGGACTCTCAAGAGTCTTCTCCAACATCACAGTTCAAAAGCACCAATTCTTGGGCGGTCAGCTTTCTCTGTGGTCCAACTCTCACATCTACACATGACTACTGGAAAACCATAGCTTTGACTAGACAGACTTTGTTGGCAAAATAATGTTTCTGCTTTTTAATATGCTATCTAGGTTGGTTATAACTCCTTTCTTCCAAGGAGTAAGTGTCTTTTAATCTCATGGCTGAAGTCACCATCTGCAGTGATTTTGGAGCCCAAGAAAATAAAGTCTTTCACTGTTTCCACTGTTTCCCCATCTATTTTCCATGAAGTGATGGGACCAGATGCCATAATTTTAGTTTTTTGAATATTGAGTTTTAAGCTAACTTTTTCAGTCTCCTCTTTCACTTTCATCAAGAGGATCTTTAGTTCTTCTTCGTTTTCTGTCATAAGGGCTTCCCTGGTGGCTCAGATGGTAAAGCATCTGCCTGCAATGCGGGAGATCTGGCTTCAGTCCCTCGTTCTGGAAGATCCCCTGAAGAAGGAAATGGCAACCCACTTTAGAACTCTTGCCTGGAAAATCCCATGGATGGAGGAGCCTGGTAGGCTGCAGTCCATGGGGTTGTAAATAGTCAGACAAAACTGAGCGACTTCATTTTCACTTTCACTCTTTTCTGTTATAAGGGTGGTGTCGTCTGTGTATCTGAGGTAACTGATATATCTCCTGGCGATCCTGATTCCAGCTTGTGCTTCATCCAGCCTAGCATTTCATATGATGTACTCTGCATATGTTAAATAAGCAGGGTGACAATATACAGCCTTGATGTACTTCTTTTCCGAATGGAACAAGTCTGTTCCATGTTGAGTCCTAACTGTTGCTTCTTGATCTGCATACAGATTTCTCAGGAAGCAGGTCAGGTGGTCTGGTATACCCATCTCTTTAAGAATTTTCCATAGTTTGTTGTGATCCACACACTCAAAGATTTTCCTAGTCAATAAAGCAGAAATAGATGTTTTTCTGGAACTCTCTTCCTTTTTTGATGATCCAGTAGATGTTGGCAACTTGATCTCTGGTTCCTCAGCCTTTTCTAAATCCAGCTTGAGCATCTGTTAGTTCACAATTCATGTACTGTTGAAGCCTGGCTTGGAGAATTTTGAGCATTACTTTGTTAGCATGTGAGATGAGTGCAATTGTGCAGTAGTTCGAACATTCTTTGGCGCTGCCTTTCTTTGGGATGGAATGAAAACTGACCTTTTCCAGTCCTGTGGCTGCTGCTGAGTTTTCCAAATTTGCTGGCATATTGAGTGCAGCACTTTCACAGCATCATCTTTCAGGATTTGAAATAGCTCAACTGGAATTCCATCACCTCCACTAGCTTTGTTTGTAGTGAGGCTTCCTAAGGCCCACTTGATTTCACATTCCAGGATGTCTGGCTCTAGGTGAGTGATCACACCATCATAGTTATCTGGGTCATGAAGATCTTTTTTGTATAGTTCTTCTGTGTATTCTTGCCACCTTTTCTTAATATCTTTTGCTTCTGTTAGGTCCATACGATTTTTGTCCTTTATTGTGCCCATCTTTGCATGAAATATTCCCTCGGTATCTCTAATTTTCATGAAGAGATTTCTAGTCTTTCCCATTCTATTGTTTTCCTCTATTTTTTTGCATTGATCACTGAGGATGTCTTTCTTATCTCTCTATGCTATTCTTTGGAACTTTGCATCAGATGGGTGTATCTTTCCTTTCCTTGTTTGCCTTTAACGTCCCTTCTTTTCTCAGCTATTTGTAGGGCCTCCTCAGACAACCATTTTACCTTTTTGGATTTCTGTCTCTTGGGGATGGCCTTGATCACTTCCTCCTGTACAATATTACGAACCTGTGTCCCTAGTTCTTGAGGCACTCTATCAGATCTAATCCCTTGATTCTATTTGTCACTTCCACTGTATAACTGTAAGGGATTTGATTTAGGTCATACTGGAATGTTCTAGTGGTTTTCCCTACTTTCTTCAGTTTAAGTCTGAATTTTACAATTAGGAGTTCATAATCTGAGCCACAGTCAGCTCCTGGTTTTGTTTGTGCTGACTGTATAGAGCTTCTCCATCTTTGGCTGTAAAGAATATAATCAATCTGATTTCAATATTAACTGTCTGTTGATGTCCATGTGTAGAGTTGTCTCTTGTGTTGCTAGAAAAGAGTCTTAGCTATGACCAGTAAGTCCTCTTGACAAAACTCTGTTAGCTTTTTCCCTACTTCAGTTTGTACCCCAAGGCCAAACTTGCCTATTATTCCAGGTATTTCTTGACTTCCTACTTTTGCATTTTAGTCCCCTATGATGAAAAGGACATCTTTTGGGGGTGTTAGTTCTAGAAGGTCTTGTAGGTCTTTATAGAGCCATTCAACTTCAGCTTCTTTGGCATTAGTGATTGGGGCATAGGCTTGGATTACTGAGATACTGAATGGTTTTCCTTGGAAACAAACAGAGATCATTCTGTCATTTTTGAGATTGCACCCAAGTACTTCATTTTGGACTCTTTTGTTGACTATGAGGGCTACTCCATTTCTTCTAAGGGATTTTTGCCCAGAGTAGTAAATATAATGGTCATTTGAATTAAATTTACCCATTCCAGTCCATTTTAGTTCAATGATTCCTAAAATGTTGATGTTCATTCTTGCCATCTCCTGTTGACCACTTCCAATTTACCTTGATTCATGGGCCTAACATTCCAGGTTCCTATGTAATATTGTTCTTTACAGAATCATACATTACTTCCATCACCTATCACATCTACACCTGGGTGTTGTTTTTGCTTTGGCTCCATCTCTTCATTCTTTCTGGAGTTATTTTTCCAGTCTTCTCCAGTAGCATATTGGGCACCAGTCAGTTGCTTCAACTGAACGACTTAGCGTACACATTTTTCCGAGATACTAATCCTTGAAGCTAGTTCTTAAAGCTTTGTGGTGAATCTTGGTCATTCTATTTGAAGAAAACCTGCATAATCTACTTAACTTAATGGACCATCTTGCCATGCTCTCACCCAAGGCTGTTTTTCGGGCAGGACTCAGAGATGCAGCCAAGGATAGAGATAGGTAAGGAGGGAGATGAGTTGACTCCTTGCATGGGTACAAGTCATTAAAATCTTTTTTGTATAGTTCTGTGTAGTTTTTCCACCTCTTTTTAATATCTTCTATTTCTGTTGAAAAGTGAAAGTGAAGTCGCTCAGTCGTATCTGACTCTTTGCAACCCCGTGGTCTGTAGCCTACCAGGCTCCTCTGTCCATGGGATTCTCCAGGCAAGAATACTGGAGTGGGTTGCCATTTTCTTCTCCAGGGGATCTTCCAGAACCAGGGATCAAACCTGGGTCTCCCGCATCGCAGGCAGACACTTTACCCTCTGAGCCACTAGGGAAGCCCTACTTCTGTTTGGTCCATACAATTTCTGTCCTTTTTAGTCCAGTAATATCACACTGAGTGGCCTATCAATGAAGTCCTCACCTGACCTAGCACCCATGGGACAAAATGTCATGAAAAGCCTCTAAAAATCATGGCTGAATTTATAACCATGAGGGAGTCCCTGCCAACTAAAAATTGTCACTTGCCATCTGCCTGTACAAAGATTAGGTCACTAGCCACTGCAGTCACTGACCTTCAACTCAGGAGTTCAGAAAGAGATCAGGAATGAAGTACTCTGTGCTCTGGGAAACACTGGCCAAACAGCCCTTCAGATAGTCAGATATTTTCAAAATAAGATTCTATGAGCCCAATTTCTTGCATCTTCTCATATCTAGAAAATCACTGAAATCATGAATGGAGGCATTTGCTTCTTATAACTAACAGCAACCCTCTATCAAAATGTGTGCTTGTTTGCACATATCCCCCTTCACCAAAATCACATATATACTGACTACCCCCCCCACCTCTTTGAAGCAGTTCCTCAGAGCTCTCTGAGAAGTTGTTCCCCAGGCTATGGTCCTCTTTTTTGCCCCAAATAAAACATAACAGAAAACTTTCATGTTGTACATTTTTTCAGTTAACAAGCGTGAACCTACAGTTTCTGCTGGAAATCTGTGCTGAATCACAGTGAGGCCTGAAGTGGGGCTAGAACCTGAATAGCTTGGAGGACAAGGGGAAGGGTGGATTGAATCTCCCAAGAGGAGGAGGAAGCCCAGCATGGGGAAAGTTAACTTACATTTCTACCTTCAGGTGGAGCAAGGAATCTATGCCTCAAGAGCAAAATTGCAATCTTTCTCTAGGACCTAGCTGGAGAAACTGGAACATGTCAACTTTCCTACCCGTGTCCCCCTCCACTTCCCCTACAGATTTCCTTCACATTTCTGAAGGTCTGCTTACTCCCCGTGCCCTGTGAACAGACAAGCCTTGTGTCCACACACCTGTCTCTCAGACCTTTCCTTGACTCAAATTCTTTTTGATTCAAGGCTTTCTCTTACTTTTCACTCAGCTTCCTAATTTTCATTAATCTAGCTGTCATAAAAACCTGCAAAAAGCCTAGCTTGGGGTGGATGGTTGGGTCACCTTATTGAGACTCCAGCAGCTGCTTCAGTCCTGGAGGCAACTGAGCTCCCCTGCCCCTCCCCCCGCCCCCGCCCCCGCTCTCATCTGCAATTCTTCTCACCGCACCATGGGTTTTTAACATGTAATAGATATATTTGCATAATACCTGTAGGTAATATGTTTGTTCTTCAGCTCTGGGTAAAATAAACCAAAATAATTTTCCCTTCTTTCCTCCCCCCATCCTTCCCTCCCTCCCTCTACTCCTGCCTGTTTCCAGGGTCAAGCGTCCTGGGGGAATAAACTGGCCTCTTTGAGAACAGAGCTGATTCAGTTAGGGTCCATCCTGGAGAACTCTGGGAAAAGCACACGATCTCAGAGTCTCCTGGGTGGGAGATGGTGGGGGTGTCAGTGGTGAACTGTCTTTGGCAGCAGGTCCCTTTGGTGCACTGAAAAGAGCACTTGAGAGTTAGCAGAGCTGGAAGCTGGCTTCTAGACCATACTCTGCCACTCACTGGCTGTGTGGCCTCAGCCAAGTTACTTTTTATCTGCTGGCTTCAGTTTATACATCAGTCATCTCAGACAATTGACACCTACCATCCTGTCCTGCTCTGACAACTGGTGAGTACATTCCAAGGTGGAAAAGATGCCAAGATGGATATGGAACCCATGGGCACTTGGATTTTCCATATAAGTGAAAGTGAAAATGGCTCAGTCGTGTCTGACCTTTGTGACCCTATGGACTATACAGCCCATGGAATTCTCCAGGCTAGAATACTGGAGTTGGTAACCATTCCCTTCTCCAGGGGATCTTCCCAGCCCAAGATCAAACCTAGGTCTCCCAAATCGCCAGTGGATTCTTTGCCAGCCAAGCCACCAGGGAAGTTCATTTTCCATCTAGAAAACTTCTAAATCCAAGCTACTTAATCCAAGGCAGATTTCAGGGCTGAGAGGAGGGGAGGTTTGTGGTGGGAGTAGAAAAGGGTGACAGAGGTCTATAGTGGGCAGAGGATGGTGTAGAGAGGTGTTAGCCGAACAAGTGGAACCAAGGTGTCTGGAGTTTACACTGAGCCAAAAACTCTGGCTTTCACAATATGTCTAGGGCACCCTAATAGATAAACATCTTTATGGCCAGGGTCCACTTATGCTTTGCAGACCTCCAAAGCATAAATGACCTCCATGCTTACACCAGCCTTGAACAGCTTAGCCTTGGTTTCCTTATCCATAAAACTGACATAGGAATACCACCTCATTGCATGGTTATGAAGGCTTAATGAGCTGACTTGCAGAGTGTCTAGCACAGATATTTTATCAACAAGGCAAGTAGATAGCACCAAGCAGGTGGAGTAGTGGGGCTGGAACGAGTAGCGAAGTGAAAAATTCTGGAATCTGCTCTGGGCAGCCAGTCATGCTAAAGTCCCACAGGTACCAGGTTTGGGTGTCCTTAAAATACCCAATGAAAAGCTTACATTTGGCATGTGGCTCTGGGAGCAAGATAACATTACCATGGGTCTACAGGTCCCCAGGGCCTGGCCCTCATCCCCGTTACCTCTTGGTCCTGCTTCTGTCCTCCCAAGGCCCCTGTCCTGGGTTTTTCCCTGACCCTTCACCCCCACAGTCTCAGCAGTGGGGGAAAGGGTGGATAGAGGAGAGGGGGCTGAGATGGAAGCACTCCTGAGGTGCAGCTCTGCATGTCTTCCTTCCTGGAGTTTTCCAAACTGGGTTAGACACCTCAAGTCAGGAAGGGCCCCCCAGGGAGGCTGAAGCCATCCCAGTCACCCCCCGACCCCCCGCCACCAGGACACCAGCAGGGAAGGGGTCTGTCAAGGCTCTGTTTAGCTCTGAGGGGACTGGGTGGGTAGATGAGGTTTTAGGATTCTCCTCTTCCCAACAGCAGGAGGTTATTTCAGTTCTTGCCTTATTTTTTAGGATTGTTCTGAGTATCATGTGTACAAGGAGGAGGAAAAGGAACAGGAGTGGGCAAGGACAAGCAGTTTGGAAGGAAAAAATTTCTAGATGGCAGGGAAGCCCCTGGCCTTTCTCCAGTGGGGCCCACCCCAAGCCAAGCCTGCCTCTGCATCGGCTTTCCTGAAGTTCCTTTCCTCTCCTTCTTTCTTCTACCCTCCTCCCCTCAGATCTGGAATCTAGGTCTCCCTGCCTCCTTCTCCCTCCCTCCTCCTCTCTCCCTTCTCTGGGATCAGAGGCTCCATTGTTCGAGATGCTGGGTCTATGGGAAGAAGTGACAGCACAGGAGGAGAATTCCCCGTGGCTCGGTGTGCTTGTGAGGGGAGGGAGGTGAGGGGTAGGTCAGGGCCGGTTAGTCCCTCCAGACAGCATGGAACTGTTTCTAAGTCCTGAAATGAAGACGTCACTTTCATTTCTTCTTAAACTCATTGCTCATTCATTCATTCATCCACCCACTTGATCTATTCAAGAGAGGGTTATTGAGCTCCTTTTGTTGTATCAGTGAGCTGAGCACTGCGGATATAGAGATAAGAAAAGCTCCCAGTCAGGAGGGGGACAGAGGCATAAATGACCCCCAATACATAGGACTTGGCAGAAGAGGCTCTAAAGTCTGGGAAGGAGGGTCAGTTCTTGGGGTTCAGAGAGCTGCCCCTGCTTTAGCTGTTCTGACTTATATTACATATGGGTTGCTAATATAAGATTTTATTTAAATATAAGATTTTATTGGCCATGTGACTTTAAAAAAATTGAAAATCCGAGCTTTAACTCAACCTGTCCAGAGCAAAGGAGGTATGTTTTGGACAAGGTCGGGGACTTCGTGAGAGCACTGACCTCCAGCTGAGCTGATGGGCAACAGTGAGGGGTCACATTTCCGAGGCTTCTCGGGGTGCTGAGATGACTGGAGTGGGTGGCATACCCACCCTTCAGCCCTGAGTGAACTCCAATAATGCACCACATCTCTGAGCCTCAGCTCTCTTATCCATAAAGGAGGGGTGATCACATTACATATTTTACTTATTTGGAAGTGTTTTTCAGGTTGTAAATCACTAAATAGATATCGAGGTCTCTTCTATTGGTGACAGGAAGCTTTTTTAGGTTTTGAACAGGAGACTGACAGATATGAATGAAGCTTTGGAAAGAAAATTCTATGACCCTGTGCAGAGGGAACTGGAGGAGGGAGAGGGTAAAAGCAGGGACGCCTGTCAGAAGTAACAATGGTCTTGGTCCAAGAAGATTAAAAGTCAAACATAAAAGGAAGCAGTGAGAACAGAGGAGATGAGCAAGAGAGATGTGTAGGATTCCTGGGATCCTTGGACAGTCAAGCAGAACAGCCAGGCAAAGATGACTCTTGAATGTCAAGTGGGCTCCTGAGGAAATGCTGATGCCTATAAGGGAGATAGGGAGCAGCAGCTGCTGGTTATGAGAGCTGGGGAAGGATGGGAATCCACTCCTGGACAGGTTGGTGGGATATGTCAATAGGGACACTCAGGTGCAGGGTCCAGTGGGCTTGTGGGACGGGCCAACGGCACAACTTGAGCTCCATCTGAGTCATCTCAACTGAGGTCTGGTAGAGAAGAGATCACTCAGAAGAGCAGCTGCAAGGAAGCAGGGCTGTGCCTATAGCACTTGGGAAGGGGAGCAGCCAAAGTGAGGAGCAGGCTAGCAGGTATTTCAGGAAGAAAGGTTCTGGGGGGTTCAGGCCTGGAGAGTAGCTTGAATGGTCTGATGGGGGCAATGGTAAGATTTGGTGACAAGAAAGAGGAGGAGTAGGGTAGAAGTACCATCTCACAAGTTAACACTGGCTCGGGCAGGGAAATACGGGGAGTAGGTGCAGATGAGGCTTTGAAAGAGTTTGGCAGGGAAGAGAATAAAAGATGGACTGCCAGCTGCGAGAGAGTGGCATCAAAAGAAGTTGGTTTTACATGGGGAGTCCTGAGCCTGCTCATAGTGAGAGGGAGGGAAGTAGTGGCAAGGAAGAGATGAACCAGAAACTGAGAAGACACCTTACTTGTCAAACTCCTAAGTGATTAATGAGGTTAGGCACGAGGGTTCTAGATACTCAGAAACCTGCAAGCACTAGTGCTCCAAGGCCCTCTCTCCCAGCTGCAGTGAATCTTGGGGGGAAGCTCCCAGGCCTTCTGCCCCAGCCCAGTCTCTCTGCAAAGCCCCTCCACTCTTCCACCCCACCCAGCCCTGACAGGAGGCCTGCAGTTTGCCTGGCCCTGTTGCACATCCATTAAACAATCAGTCTTCTCCCAGCACCAGCTCCTCTTCATTTGGGCCCATGGCAAAGCCTCCACTCCTGACCCCAACCCACATAGTACTGGCTATGAATTTCTTGACTTCTCTGGTCCTTGACTGCAGCCAAAAAGGTGCCTCTGGGCAATCTGTCTGCCAGGCTGGAAGATGTGGTGTGGACACTACCATGTACTAGATTCACTAGCGTTCACACCTCCCTGCACAGCCTATCCCATCCTGGCCTGAATATTCACACCCACCTACCTGGACTCCTCAAATATCACCTCTAAGGGTGTAAGGCAAGGATTCTCTGCTTTCCCTCCCCTCAGTGGGCAGAAAGAAAGATCAAGGCTGGGGAATTATGTGACTTCTGTTGGAGATTAAGCAGACTGGTATCCTGATTCCCTGATGCCTCCCTTACTCCTCACTCATCAAACAGTGCTCTTGTCCCCTCAAGAAAGGAATATGCCCACTACCTTCTGTATGTTCTGAGGAAGGGAAGAAGTTCATAAAGACTGGGGCAAAGAGGAAGGAAGGATAAAACTAGAGTTGCCAGATTAATTTTAGGAACAGTTAAATTTTTTAACAGCTTTAATGAGATATGCCTTACATAACATAAAGTTCATGCATATAAAGTGTACAATTCAATGGTTTTTAGTGTATTTACAGAATTGTGCAGCCATTACCAGCCATTACCTGGTGGCTCAGCTGGTCAAGAATCCGCCTGCAATGCGGGAGACCTGGGTTCAATCCCTGGGTTGGGAAGATCCCCTGAAGAAGGGGAAAGGCTACCCACTCCAGTATTTTGCCCTGGAGAATTCCATGGACTCTATAGTTCATGGGATTGCAAAGAGTTGGACATGACTGAACGACTTTCGCTTTACCATAATTTAATTTTAGGACATTTTTCTTACTCCCCCCAAAACTTTAAACCCTTTAGCAGTCATTACCTAGCCCCTCCCCATCCCTCCCCAGCTCTAGGTAAACACTAATCTATTTCTGGTCTCTATGGATTTTCCTGTTTTGGACATTTTGTATAAATGGAATCAAACAATATGCAGGCCTTCGTTACTGGCTTCTTTCACTTAGCAAAACGTTTTTAAAGTTTGTCTGTATTGTACCACACGTCAGTGTTTTATTCCTTTATATGGCTGAATGATTGGAGAAGGCGATGGCACCCCACTCCAGTACTCTTGCCTGGAGAATCCCATGGATGGAGGAGGCTGGTAGGCTGCAGTCCATGGGGTCGCTAAGAGTCAGACACGACTGAGCGAGTTCACTTTCACTTTTCACTTTCATGCATTGGAGAAGGAAATGGCAGCCCACTCCAGTGTTCTTGCCTGGAGAATCCCAGGGATGGGGGAGCCTGGTGGGCTGCCGTCTATGGGGTTGCACAGAGTCGGACACGACTGAAGCGACTTAGCAGCAGCATGGCTGAATGATATTCTGTTGTGTGGATGTCTCACATTTTGTTTATCCATTCTTCAGTTGATCTTCATTTGGGTTGTTTCTATTTTCAGACTGCTTTGAATAATGCTAATATGAACATTCATGCATTGATACTAGTTTTTGTGTAAATGTATATTTTCATTTGTTTTGAGTCTATCCAGAGAGAAGGAAAAGTAGAACCATGTGCCTGACCCTTCCTCACATTTATTTCCATATATCATCATGCTGCCTGTTTGGGAGGCTATTGTATGATACCATTTAACAGATTCCCATTTAACAGATTAAAACACTGAGGCTCAGAGGGAGGCCTGAAAGCACCAAATGCTGGAGCTGAAATATGAACCCAGTCTAGGGTTCTTTCCAACACAGCACAGTGAATACCTCTCAGATAATCAGCAATGTCTCTCCAAGAACTTTGAAACACGTGAATTTTGAAAAGCAACATAAAGTGAAGAGTCAGTCTAAACTCCTAATTAGGTGCTGGTAGTGGAATGGCCCCTCTCCTCCTATGGGACCCTGGGAGCCTACCAGAGAGCTTTCCACACACAGGTTTTCCTACTGATTTGTCTGACTGAAGCCCTACCCAGCAGGGATGGAACCAGAGTCAAAACACTAAGCATGCACCCCATCACACTGAGGAGAAAACATTCCCGGGAAATAATTCTGGGGAAAGAATGGACAGGAGACCTTTTTCTGGCTTCAGTTCATTCTCTCAACTCCAGTTTTATCCAAAAGCTAATTCCCTGATCTTAAGAAGAATCCCAATATTCTATTCAAATCTGCCTTGACCATCTATCCTGAGTCTAAAACACTTTCACCAAAGAACACTTGGTGTGTGAAAAGACTCTGCACCAAGTACATTTTCTGAAGTCAGGATGGACAGAGAAATAGGTTCTGGCCTGGGTTCCCGGGCCGCTCAGTGAGCCCACCCAAAGGTTCCAAATTCCAGGCCAGGAGAACAAATAGGAGCTTGCCAGAGGTATCCAACTATATCTAAGAGCCATTCACTCTATCCAGCTGATCAGATGGAGTGGGAGACATAGTGGAACTCTCCAGTTGCTGGATTTTTCAATTTCAATCACTGCCCCTGCCCCAAGGGTTGAAGAGATTCCATATAGGGCTTAAAATTATTCCTGGTGAATAATAGAACTCAAGAAACATTTTCTGAATGTTGAATTTTCAGCATAATATAGTAATTGTACAAGAGTACAACAATAGGAAAAAGTCTAACAATGCTTTATTATTTATTTAGAACTTGTTTAACTCTCACAGCATTGCTGGTTAAGTAAGCATATTTTTCCTTTTTTCAGAGCAGAAAACTGTGGCTCAGGGCAGCATGTGGATCTGCTCAGAGAAGGGATCCAGATCCCGAAGAAGCTGCCCAGCTCAGCCCTGTTGCCTGGGGCTCAGGGTCCCCCTGCTGGCAGCCCAAAGCCTGGGTGTTGGTTGAGGAGCTGCGGAGTGCCGGCTTCCTCACTGGGCCTGCTCTGAGCTAGGGTTCCGAAGGCTGGGAGGAGGCTCAAGGCTAGGGGGATGATTGAATGCACTATAAAAGGCTTCAGGTGGGATGCTCCATGGTAAAACAGATCAGACCTGTGGGAGACAACCTGTGTCTAGTCCCTTCCCTCTCCAGGCTTTGACCAGGATCTCCTCTGGAGAGCCCAACCAGAAGGAATGAAGAGACTGCTCTCCTTTATTCTTCTTTCTCCAGGCAGAGCCGTTTAAAGCAGCCCAAAAAGAAGGGATGGTTCCCACTAAGCAAAATCTCTAGAGAGGAGGATTTTCTAGCTTCTTTTACTTTCCCACCCCACCTCATCCAGCAGCTGTCAGTTCCAACGCTGAGAAAGGCTAGCTTAGATGCATCCACCTTTTATTTCTCTTGGAAATGTGGGTCTGCTGGCTTTCTGCTGGATATTTTGTTAATTCAATACTCCTCAAGGTTTATGAGTTTATTTGTAATGTCAAAAGAAAATTGGCATCAAATTCACTTCTGTCTCTTCTTAGTGTCTGACCTTGAGTGCATTGCTTAACCAGGAAGCTTCATTTTCTCCCCTATAAAATAGGCCTTACTTCCATAATGGGCTGTTGGGATGATTCAGTGATATATCATAAAATCAATAGCACTATGCATATAGTGACTTCAGTAAATATTATTAATAATAACAATTATTTTCATAATTCTTTTACCTTTCTTATTTTGTCACTCTACTTAAGAGGAATGGGGTGAGGGGTACAGTAGGCAGGTAGGAGTTCTGGAAAGAAAAGTGTGGCGAGCCCAGTCATGTGCTTGAAATTTCCGCGATCCAGCCACCTCCTTGTGCTCCGACCCCTTGTCTGCCAGGGGAGGGGTGGCAGCTGCTCCGTCCACCTGCCCAGGCCCTGATCCAGCCAAGGGACGGGCTGCTGCTGGAATGGCCCAAATGTCCTGGGTTTAGAGCTACGTAGAGGATAGCTGAGGATGGGGGAGAAGGGTGAAGGGGCAGATAAGGAACACTCTTCTCTCTCATTATGTCCACCTACCCTGCAACTTTGTAAGCTTTCCTCTGACCTCAAGCCTGCTCCACCCTGGGGGTAGGACTGAAGGAGTTCCCCCTCTTTCCCTCCCTTGTTCTCTGCCCTCTCTTGCCTCCTCCCCCATGGCTAACCCCACCCACCCCACTCCCAGGCCCCTGCTCCCTCCCCATCCCAAGTGCTGCTCAGCTGTCCCTGGCCCTCAGCTAGGCACTCTGCCTGCCTGTACCCCTTATGAATTGCCACCATTCACATGCTGGCTCCAGAGTCTCCATCATCTGTCTCACTGGGTCTGAACAGTAGGGCTATGTGGCCTCATCTGTTGTCCTCCATCCGGAATCCAGGGCAAGAGACTAAACTTCAAAATCCCCAACTTTCACCTGCCAGGATTGAGGTAGGCAGCACTGGCTGAAAGGCAGAGTCTGAGTTAGGGGCACCCTCATCTCCTGGAAGAGCAGGCCTGGTTCTTCTCTATCCTAGACCCACCCAACACTGACTGAAACAAACTGCAAATGCAGTGTGAAAAAAAGCAAGAAGCCCACTCTTCTCAAAAGGATACTTGCATATTTAATAGCATTCTCTTATTATATTTCATTTATTTGTAGCCAGGACCTGAATCAGGGGTTTCAGTGTACAATGTAAACAGAAAGACACACAATGGCAATATTTTTAAATTAATTTTTTTTGTTATATAAGCAATATGTAAATGTTCTTTCCTTGAATAGAAAAATGAAGCCATTGCATTTCAGATTCAGACTCCCTTTGATCAGTCCCCTAAATCCAGACTATTTCCCCTCAACACAGAGGTAACCCCACTGTTACCAACTTGAATATATATTTGCCTAATATATACATAGAAAATATATAATTCTGTCATGTGGACTTGGATTTTGCTATTATTTTTTACATAAATTGTAAACCACAAATATTTCATAACTAAATTCACTAAAAAAAAGGTTATACCTAAACCAGTACATATATATTTACATCATGATATTCTTAGAATAGACATATCATGGTTCATTTAGCCACCTCCTTGTTGACAGACATCCAGGTTCTGTCATTTTCTCTCATTATAAACATTGTATTCTGTCACATGCTTGAGCTTTCTCCAACCTTGTCCTGCCTGGTCCTATGTTCCTACCCCTTGTGAAGGGAAAAATTTATCATTTATACTGTTTTAAGGGTGCAAAAATAGTAGAAGTGTTCTTAAGAACTCTTTATAACACATTTTTAGTAATTTAAATACCCTGTGTCCCATTAAGATGATTTCCACATCCAGTTGGGGACAAATCACTGCTCTAGGAGAGAGAGTGCACCCAATGAAGTAGAAGTAGATTCAAAAGAGAGTGAAGAGAGTAGAAAGGGAAAGAAAGTGAACAGGAAAGAGTAAGAAAGAGGAAGACGTAAAAGAACATGTATACAATAGAGCTCTCTGCAACAGAGTAAAACTGGAAATGTCTAGCAGAAAAGAAACAAGTAAAACTTGTCATGTATATTTACCAGAATATTATGTAGCATTAAAATAATAATTTGAAGACTGTGTAAGAGTATGAAAAAGCTTCTGATATTAAGTTTAAAAGTAATCTATAGGACATTTCACCGCAAAACAATGAATTTCACCTTTTTCTCAAGTGCATGTGGAACCTTCTCCAAGATAGATCACATCCTGGGCTATAAATCTAGCCTTGGTAAATTTAAACAAATTGAAATCATTCCAAGCATCTTTTCAGATCACAATATGGTAAGATTAGATGTCAACTACAGGAAAAAAAAACTATTAAAAATTCAAACATAAGGAGGTTAAACAACACACTTATGAATAACCAACAAATCACAGGAGAAATAAAAAGAAATAAAAATATGCATAGAAATGAATGAAAATGAAAACACAACAATCCAAAACCTGTGGGATTCTGTAAAAGCAGTGCTAAGGGGAAAGTTCATAGCAATACAAGCTTACCTCAAGAAACAAGAGAAAAATCAACTAAATCAAGTAAACCTAGTGAAGTGAAGTCGCTCAGTCATGTCCGACTCTTTGCGACCCCATGGACTGTAGCCTACCAGGCTCCTCTGTCCATGGGATTCTCCAGGCAAGAGTACTGGAGTGGGGTGCCATTTCTTCTCCAAGTAAACCTAGCTCTACATCTAAAGCAACTAGAAAAAGAAGAAATGATGAACCCCAGGGTTAGTAGAAGGAAAGAAATCATACAAATTAGGGCAGAAATAAATGGAAAAGAAACAAAGGAGACCATAGCAAAAATCAACAGAGCTAAAAGCTGGTTCTTTGAGAAGATAAATAAAATAAACAAACCATTAGCCAGACTCATCAAGAAACAAAGGGAGATGAATCAAAACAACAAAATTAGAAATGAAAATGGAGAAATCACAACAGACAACAAAGAAATACAAAGGATCATAAAAGACTAGTATCAGCAATTATCAGAGAAGGCAACGGCACCCCACTCCAAATAAAATGGACAACTTGGAAGAAATGGACAAATTCTTAGAAAAGTATAACTATCCAAAACTGAACCAGGAAAAAATAGAAAATCTTAACAGACACATCACAAGCACAGAAATTGAAACTGTAATCAGAAATCTTCCAGCAAACAAAAGCCCAGGACCAGACAGCTTCACAGATGAATTCTACAAAAAATTTAGAGAAGACCTAACACCTATCCTACTCAAACTCTTCCAGAAAATTGCAGAGGGATGTAAACTGCCAAACTCATTCTCTGAGGCCACCATCACCCTAATACCAAAACCAGACAAAGATGCCACAAAAAAAGAAAACTACAGGCCAATATCACTGATGAACATAAATGCAAACATCCTTAATAAAATTCTAGCAAACAGAATACAATAACATACTAAAAAGATCATACATCATGACCAAGTGGGCTTTATCCCAGAGATGCAAGGATTCTTCAACATTTGCAAATCAATCAATGTGATATACCACATTAACAAAGTGAAAGACAAAAACCATATGGTTATCTCAATAGATGCAGATAAAGCCTTTGACAAAATTCAACATCCATTTATGATAAAAATCCTCCAGAAAGCATAGAAGGAACATACCTCAACATAATAAAAGCCATATATGATAAACCCACAGCAAACATTATCTTCAATGGTGAAAAATGGAAAGCATTTCCCCTAAAGTCAGAAACAAAACAAGAGTGTCCACTCTCACCACTACTATTCAACATAGTTTTGGAAGTTTTAGCCACAACAATCAGAGAAGAAAAAGAAATAAAAGGAATCCAGATTGGAAAAGAAGAAGTAAAACTCTCACTGTTTGCAGATGACATGATCCTCTACATAGAAAACCCTAAAGACTCCACCAGAAAATTACTAGAGCTAATCAATGAATATAGTAAAGTTGCAGGATATAAAATTAACACACAGAAATCCCTTGCATTCCTATACACTAACAATGAGAAAACAGAGAAATTAAGGAAACAATTCCATTCACCATTGTGATGAAGAGAATAAAATATTTAGGAATAAATCTACCTAAAGAAACAAAAGACCTATATATAGAAAGCTATAAAACACTGATGAAAGAAATCAAAGATGACAAATCAAATAAATGGAGAAATATACCATGTTCATAGATCAGAAGAATCAATATAGCGAAAATGAGTATACTACTCAAAACAATCTATAGATTCAATGCAATCTCCATCAAGCTACCAACGGTATTTTTCACAGAACTAGAACAAATAACTTCACAATTTTTATGGAAATACAAAAAACCTCAAATAGCCAGACCAATCTTGAGAAAGAAGAATGGAACTGGAGGAACCAACCTGCCTTACTTCAGGCTATACTACAAAGCTACAGTCATTGACAGTATGGTACTGGCACAAAGACAGAAATATAGATCAATGGAACAAAATAGAAAGCCCAGAGACAAATCCACACACCTATGGACACCTTATCTTTGACAAAGAAGGCAAGAATATACAATGGAGAAAAGACTATCTCTTTAACAAATGGTTGAAACCAGAACACTTTATATCACCATACACAAAAATAAACTCAAAACGGGTTAAAGATCTAAATGTAAGGCCAGAAACTATAAAACTCCTAGAGGAAAACATAGGCAAAACACTCTCTGACATAAATCACAGCAGGATCCTCTATGACCCACCTCCCAGAATATTGGAAATAAAAGCAAAAATAAACAAATGTGACCTAATTAAACTTAAAAGCTTTTACATAATGAAGGAAACTATAAGCAAGGTGGAAAGACAGCCTTGAGAATGGGAGGAAATAATAGCAAACGAAGCAATTGACCAAAAATTAATCTCAAAAATATACAAGCAGTTCCTGAAGCTCAATTCCAGAAAAATAAACGATTCAATCAAAAAGTGGGACAAAGAACTAAACAGACATTTCTCCAAAGAGGACATACAGATGGCTAACAAACATGAAAAGATGCTCAACATCACTCATTATCAGAGAAATGCAAGGCAAAATCACAAGGAGGTACCATCTCACGCCAGTCAGAATGGCTGCGATACAAAAGTCTACAAGCAATAAATGCTGAAGAGGGTGTGGAGAAAAGGGAGCCCTCTTACACTGTTGGTGGGAATGCAAACTAGT
The DNA here is from genome assembly GCA_935064755.1 of Tragelaphus eurycerus. NCBI lineage: Eukaryota > Metazoa > Chordata > Mammalia > Artiodactyla > Bovidae > Tragelaphus > Tragelaphus eurycerus. The sequence goes on along the minus strand of CAKXYN010000134.1, from coordinate 206,198 downwards.
ACAGCCACTATGGAGAACAGTGTGGAGATTCCTTAAAAACTAGAAATAGAACTGCCATATAACCCAGCTCATCTCACACGCTAGTAAAGTAATGCTCAAAATTCTCCAAGCCAGGCTTCAGCAATATGTGAACCGTGAACTTCCTGATGTTCAAGCTGGATTTAGAAAAGGCAGAGGAACCAGAGATCAAATTGCCAACATCCGCTGGATCATCAAAAAAGCAAGAGAGTTCCAGAAAAACATCTATTTCTGCTTTATTGACTATGCCAAAGCCTTTGACTGTGTAGATCACAATCAACTGTGGAAAATTCTGAAAGAGATGGGAATACCAGACCACCTGATCTGCCTCTTGAGAAATCTGTATGCAGGTCAGGAAGCAAGAGTTAGAACTGGACATGGAACAACAGACTGGTTCCAAATAGGAAAAGGAGTACGTCAAGGCTGCATATTGTCACCATGTTTATTTAACTTATATGCAGAGTACATCATGAGAAATGCTGGACTGGAGGAAACACAAGCTGGAATCAAGATTGCCGGGAGAAATATCAATAACCTCAGATATGCAGATGATACCACCCTTATGGCAGAAAGTGAAGAGGAACTAAAAAGCCTCTTGATGAAAGTGAAAGTGGAGAGTGAAAAGGTTGGCTTAAAGCTCAACATTCAGAAAACGAAGATCATGGCATCTGGTCCCATCACTACATGGGAAATAGATGGAGAAACAGTGGAAACAGTGTCAGACTGTTTTTCTGGGCTCCAAAATCACTGCAGATGGTGACTGCAGCCATGAAATTAAAAGATGCTTACTCCTTGGAGGGAAGGTTATGACCAACCTAGCTAGCATATTCAAAAGCAGAGACATCACTTTGCCAACAAAGGTTCGCCTAGTCAAGGCTATGGTCTTTCCTGTGGTCATGTATGGATGTGAGAGCTGAACTGTGAAGAAGGCTGAGCACTGAAGAATTGATGCTTTTGAACTGTGGTGTTGGAGAAGACTCTTGAGACTCCCTTGGACTGCAAGGAGATCCAACCAGTCCATTCTGAAGGAGATCAGCCCTGGGATTTCTTTGGAAGGAATGATGCTAAAGCTGAAACTCCAGTACTTTGGCCACCATGAACTGCAGCACACCAGGCCTCCCTGTCCATCACCAACTCCCGGAGGTCACTCAGACTCGCATCCATCAAGTCAGTGATGCCATCCAGCCATCTCATCCTCTGTCGTCTCCTTCTCCTCCTGCCCACAATCCCTCCCAGCATCAGAATCTTTTCCAATGAGTCAACTCTTACTCAGCCATTAAATAGAATACATTTGAATCAGTTCTAATGAGGTGGATGAAACTGGAGCCTATTATACAGAGTGAAGTAAGTCAGAAAGAAAAACACTAATTCAGTATACTAATGCATATATATGGAATTTAGAAAGATGGTAATGATAACCCTATATGTGGGACAGCGAAGGAAACACAGATGTATAGAACAGTCTATTGGACTCTGTGGGAGAAGGTGAGGGTGGGATGATGTGGGAGAATGGCATTGAAACATGTATATTATCATATGTGAAACAGATTGCCAGTCCAGGTCTAATGCATGAGACAGGGTGCTCAGGGCTGATGCACTGGGATGACCCAGAGAGATGGGATGGGGAGGGAGGTGGGAGGGGGGTTCAAGATGGGGACACATGTACACCCATGGCTGGTTCATGTCAATGTATGGCAAAAACCACTACAATATTGTAAAGTAATTAGCCTCCAATTAAAATAAATAAATTTTAAAAAAGTTAAAAAGTAAACTATAAAATTAAAACTATATAATAATAACAACCATGTAAAATGATGGAGAAGGCAATGGCACCCCACTCCAGTACTCTTGCCTGGAAAATCCATGGATGGAGGAACCTGGTAGGCTGCAGTCCATCGGGTCGCTAAGAGTTGGATACGACTGAGCGACTTTACTTTCACTTTTCACTCTCATGCATTGGAGAAGGAAATGGCAACCCACTTCAGTGTTCTTGCCTGGAGAATCCCAGGGACGGGGGAGCCTGGTGGGCTGCCATCTATGGGGTCACACAGAGTCGGACACGACTGAAGCGACTTAGCAGACTTAGCAGCAGCAGCAAAATGATGCTGACATATTAAGATGGAAAGGGAATACAAACAAAACAATTTGATTTGTTATAGTAACAGAATTGTGGGTATACTATTATTATTGCTTACTTACATTAATGTTGTTATAATAGTATTTTGTGCAATATTTGATGTTAGATAGCAACAAAAATAAGAAAGGAAAATAAATAAAATTAAAATGGTGAAGAAGAGAGGGAGAGAACAGCATGGAAGATGAAGTAAGAAAGGAGAAGAGAGGTAAGGAGAGAAGGATTGGAGTCATGTTTTGAAGGCTGGGCCATCTTTAACCATAGAAGCAATGTCAGCGATAGTGTTGACTCAGGCTCTTCCAGGCTCCTTGGACAGAAACCAGTTTCCACTGTACACAGATGTTTACCTTCCACCCTCTTCCCTTTGATATTTTTTAAAACCAGTGAAGAAGTTAGGGATACCAAGCACAGGATTTTAAAGAACTCAGATTCTAGTGTCTAGAGAGAGATGAGGGCACAGGTGTGTGAGCAAACAATTATAGACAGTCAACAAAAGCTCAATCAGAGGTCTGATATTATGTAGGTGGAGGTTGTAGTGTCCCAGAAGGCTTCACAAGCAAAGGACATTTGAGCTGCATTTCAAAGAATGGGCAGGAGATTATCAGAAAGAGAAAAGGGGGCAGCATTCTAGGCAGAAGGCACAAGTGCAAAGGCACCAGGGCCTAAAGACACACACTATCATTCAGTATAGCTAAACTTAGGATTTGGGAGGAACATAGGTAAGAGATGAGGCCTTGAATTTATTCTAAGGGCAATGGGAAGCATTAAAACATTTGATCAGAGCAACATCATACTCTAATTTGTGCTTTATGATGACCATTGAGGCAATGAGCAAACTGGGTGACAGTAGGAGAAAGTGGAGAGAAGGAACATAGATTAGGACACCATTGTAAGAGTTCTGATAAGATAAGAGAGAGTAAGACCCTAAACTGGGGCAAGTAATGGAATAAGAGGAGAGGAATTAACTCATGAAATTTTTATGTAGAAATAATAAAACTTTATTCATTAATTCATTCAGTGAGCAACTTCTGAGTTGCTTTTAACAGCTCAGTCATGTCTGACTCTTTGCAACCCCATGGACTGCAGCACGCCAGGACCCCTGCACACCACCAACTCCTGGAACCACCCAGACTCTGTGGCCCCACGACTGCAGCACGCCAGGACCCCTGCCCACCACCAACTCCCGGAGCCACCCAGACTCTGTGGCCCCACGACTGCAGCACGCCAGGACCCCTGCCCACCACCAACTCCCGGAGCCACCCAGACTCTGTGGCCCCACGACTGCAGCACGCCAGGACCCCTACCCACCACCAACTCCCGGAGCCACCCAGACTCTGTGGCCCCACGACTGCAGCACGCCAGGACCCCTGCCCACCACCAACTCCTGGAGCCACCCAGACTCTGGGCCCCACGGACTGCAGCATGCCAGGTCCCCCTGCCCACCACCAACTCCCGAAGCCATCCAGACTCTGGGCCCCACGGACCACAGCTTACCAGGCCCCCCTGCCTGCCACCAACTCTCGGAATCACCCAAACCCACATCTATCACGTCAGTGATGCCATTCAGCCATCTCATCCTCTATCGTTCCCTTCTCCTCCCACCCTTAATCTTTCCCAGCATCAGGGTCTTTTCAAATGAGTCAGATCTTCGCATCAGGTGGCCAAAGTATTGGAGTTTCAGCTTCAACATCAGTCCTTCCAATGAACACCCAGGACTGATCTCCTTTGGGAGGGACTGGTTGGATCTCCTTGCAGTCCAAGGGACTCTCAAGAGTCTTTTCCAACACCACAGTTCAAAAGCATCAATTCTTCTGCACTCAGCTTTCTTTATAGTCCAACTCTCACATCCATACATGGCTACTGGAAAAACCATAGCTTTGACTAAACAGACCTTTGTTGGCAAAGTAATGTCTCTGCTTTTTATTATGCTGTCTAGGTTTGTCATGGGTTTTTTTCCCAAGGAGCAAGCATTTTTTAATTTCATGGCTGCAGTCACCATCTGCAGTGATTTTGGAGCACTCCCAAAATAAAGTCTCTCACTGTTTCCATTTTTTCTCCATGTATTTGCCATGAACTGATGGGACTGGATGCCATGATCTTAGTTTTCTGAATGTTGAGTTTTAAGTCAGCTTTTTCACTCTCCTCTTTCACTTTCATCAAGAGGGTATTTAGTTCTTCTTCGCTTTCTGCCGTAAAGGTGGTATCATCTGCATATCTGAGGTTATTGATATTTCTCCCGACAATCTTGATTCCAGCTTGTGCTTCATCCAGTAGTAATGCTCCAATTATCATACAATTCAGCTTATTCACATGCTAGCAAGGTTACACTCATAATATTTCAAGCTAGACTTTCAGCAGTAAATAAATTGATAACTTCCAGATGTACAAGCTGGCTTTAAAAAAGTAAACCAGAGATCAAATTCCCAACATTAATTGGATCATGGAGGAAGCAAGAGTATTCCAGAAAAACCATCTACTTCTGCTTCATTGACTACACTGAAGCCTTTGTGTGGATCACAGCAAATTGTACAAAATTCTTAAAGAGATTGGGAATACCAGACCAGTTACCTGTCTTCCAAGTAACCTGTATGTGGGTCAAGAAGCACCAGTTAGAACCTGACATGAAACAACTGACTGGTTCAAAACTGGGTAAGGAGTACAACAAGCTGTATATTGTCACCCTGCTTATTTAACTTATATACAGAGTACATCACGTGAAATGACAGACTGGATGACTCACAAGCTGTAGTCAAGCTTGCTGGGAGAGATATCAACAACCTCAGATAGGCAGATGATATCACTCTAATAGCAAAAAGTGAAGAGGAACTAAAGAGCCTCTTGAGAGGGTGAAAGAGGAGATAAAAAAAACCTGGCTTAAAACTCAACATTCAAAAAATAGATCATGGCACCCAGTCCCTTCACTTCATGGCAAGTAGATGGGGAAAAAGTGGAAACAGTGACAGATTTTCTTTTCTTGGGCTCCAAAATCACTGCAAAGCATCTACTTCTGCTTTATTGACTATGCCAAACCCTTTGACTGTGTGGATCACAACAAACTGTGGAAAATTCTTAAAGAGATGAGAATATCAGACCACCTGACCTGCTTCCTGAGAAATATGTATGCAGGTCAAGAAGCAACAGTTAGAACCAGACATGGAACAACAGACTGGTTCCAAATAGGGAAAGGAGTACGTCAAGGCTGTATACTGTCACTCTGGTTATTTAACTTATATGCAGAGTACATCATGTGAAATGCCAGGCTGGATGAAGCACAAGCTGGAATCAAGATTGCCGGGAGAAATATCAATAACCTGATATATGCAGGTGACACCACCCTTATGGCAGAAAGTGAAGAGGAACTAAAAAGCCTCTTGATGAAAGTGAAAGAAGAGAGTGAAAAAATTGGCTTAAAACTCAACATTCAAAAAACTAAGATCATGGGATCCGGTCCCATCAATTCATGGCAAATAGATGGGGAAACAGTAGAAACAGTGAGAGATTTTATTTTGGAGGGCTCCAAAATCACTGCAGATGATGACTGCAGCCTTGAAATTAAAAGACACTTGCTCCCTGGAAGAAAAGTTATAACCAACCTAGATAGCATATTCAAAAGCAGAGACATTACTTTGTCAACAAAGGTTCATCTAGTCAAAGCTATGTTTTTTCCAGTAGTCATGTGTAGATGTGAGAGTTGGACTATAAAGAAAGCTGAGCACCAAAGAATTGATGCTTTTGAACCTTGGAGAAGACTCTTGAGAGTCCCCTGGACTGCAAGGAAATCCAACTAGTCCATCCTAAAGGAAACCAGTCCTCAATGTTCATTGGAAGGACTAATGCTGAAGCTGAAACTCCAATACTTTGGTCACCTGATGCAAAGAACTGACTCCTTTGAAAAGACCATGATGCTGGGAAAGATTGAAAGCGGGAAGAGAAGGGGCTGACAGAGAATGAGATGGTTGGATGGCATCACCAACTTAATGGACATGATTTTGAGTAAACTCTGGGAATTGGTAATGGACAGGGAGGCCTGGTGTGCTGCAGTCCATGGGGTCACAAAGAGTTGGACACTGAGCGACTGAACTGAAAATCACTTGGACGGTGACTGTGCTGTGCTGAGTTGCTTCAGTGTGTCTGACTCTTTGGGACCCTACGGAGTGTAGCCCACCAGGCTCCTATGTTCATTGGATTCTCTAGGCAAGAATACTGGAGTGGGTTGCCATGCCCTCCTCCAGGGGATCTTCCTGACTCAGGGGTCAAACCTATGTCTCCTTCATTGGCACTAGCGCCACTTTTCCACTAGTGCCACCTGGAAAGCCTCATGGCAGTGAATACAGCCTTGAAATTTAAAAACTCTTGCTTCTTAGAAGAAAAGCTGTGACAAACCTAGACAATATATTAAAAAGCAGAGACATCACCTTGACAACAAAGGAACATATAGTCAAAGCTATGGTTTCCTCCAGTAGTCATGTACAGATGTGAGAGTTAGACCATAAAGAAGGCTGAGCACCAAAAAACTGATGCTTTCAAATTGTGGTGCTGGAGAAGACTCCTAAGAGTGCCTTGGACTGCAAGGAGATCAAATCAATCAATCCTAAAAGAAATAAACCCTGATACTCTTTGTAAAGACTGATGTTAAAGCTGAAGCTCCAAATACTTTGGTCATCTGATTCATTGGAAAAGACTCTGATGGTGGGAAAGATTGAAGGCAAAAGAAGGGGCAGAGGGTCAAATGGTTAGCATCATTGACTCAATGGACGTGAATTTCAGCAAACTCTGGAAGATAGTGGAAATCAGAGGAGCCTGGCACGTTACAGATCATGGGGTCACAAAAAGTCAGACCTTACTTAGCAATTGAATGACAAGTCAGTCAGTGATCAAATAGAGTGTCTTAAGAGAGAAAGTTGGATGGGTAGACAGCCGGTTACAGGCCAATGAGGGAGAAGCCTTGAGAGACTAGGAATCAATGGGCTATGAGAAGGGAGGGAGGAGAGTTCTAGGATGACTTCCCAGTTTCCTTCTCAGAGGTTGAGTGGATCCAGTGGCTGACATGAGGAGCACATGGTAAGGGTGTGTCTGGAGGCACACGGTCATTTTGATTTGGGTCTCTCCATTTCCTTGAGAAAGGCCAGTTGTGGCTTAGGGAGCTTGTTATGGCCTTCCCAATTATATGAATTTATGGAAGGCACCTAGAAAAGCTCCTGTCACACAGTAAGTGCTCTGCTGCTGCTGCTGTCACTTCAGTTGTGTACGACTCTGTGCGACCCCATAGACGGAAGCTCAACAGGCTCCCCTGTCCCTGGGATTCTCCAGGCAAGAACACCGGAGTGGGTTGCCATTTCCTTCTCCAATGCATGAAAGTGAAAAGTGAAAGTGAAGTCGCTCAGTCGTGTCCGACTCTTAGCGACCCCATGGACTGGAGCCTACCAGGCTCCTCTGTCCATGGGATTTTCCAGGCAAAAGTACTGGGGTGGGGTGCCATTGCCTTTCCTGCAGTAAGTGCTCAGTAACTGTTAAATGAAGAACACAAGTAAGAAGTGCAGAGACTTAAAGCAAGATTCATATATATCGTGCTGCCTCTGTTCATAAGATCAAGATCAGTGTGTGGCCCACTGACTCTGAAAGGCAGTATACCAGAAACTTCTGACAGAACTAAACCTCAGCCTCCCAAAAAGAGGATATTAAAGAGAGTGTGAATATAAACATGCAAAAATAGAGCTCACTGTTTGTAGCCTGGTCTCCTGCAAAGAAAAGCATAGATGGGGCAGAGGGATCTCAGCAATTTATTCCCATCAAAAGGCATTTGCATTGCATCATTTGTTTGAAGAATGCATACTGTGAACTTTGAAAATCACCTCATTGCTTGATACCATGGAGGAAGTCTCCAAAGTTGTGAATTTTCTTTGTTCTTGTGCTTTTATTATTGTTGGTTTACTGAAATTTTAGAAGATGAAACATAGTATGGAAATATTATTTATATCGATGCTGTTGGGTAGTGAAGTCATGGAAAATTTGCTTGAAAGGTTTACTGAACTGCTTCTCCACCACAGGGAATTAAAAATCTTTGAAAGACTTAACTCTTCAGACCTCAGGCAACTCATGTCTTCTGTATGTGACAAGACTTGTAAACACTCTGATCCTGAAAGTGAAACACTGCTGAGGCATTGGATGGAGGAAGTACTCATGTTGACCTTAAGCTGGATGTGTGGGCTAAGTGACTGACCACTGGAACTGCTTTCATTTCTTATTGCTTCAGTACTCTGAGCACAGTGAAATCTTTACCAGCTGAGCCACAAGGGAAGCCCAATGAAATCACCAACAATAAAGAAATGCAGTGTTATTTGATGGACATAAAGTCACATTTCAGGAGACATTCTCAGATTTTGATATGAATGGTATGAAATTTGGTATGAATTTTGTTATGTTATATATATGCTATGTTATATGTGTGTGTATATATATATAAGAAACCTCCTTTTAAATTTGTATAGAGAAGGGGAAAAAATCTAATACTTTGGGTTTCCTCCTGCCGCTTAAGAGAGAGATAAAAAAATGTCTGATACTCGCAGCCTTCCTCTGTTTGGAGACCCCTGGCCTTCCTGCCTGTTACTCTCTCACATATATATATATATATATATTACCATTTTGAAATTAATATCTATTGAGTGCTTATATGTTCCAGGCACTAGTCTAGGTGTTTTACATGTGCTAATTCATTCAAGCCTCACAACAAACCTATGTGATAATTTCTAGCATTGTTCTAATTTCACAAATATTAAAATAGAGACACAGTAAAGTTAAGAAGAAAGATCTTTAAGTAGGGGAATCCAGACTCTAACTCTGGCAGTCTGACTTCTGTGCTCTTAACCACTCTGTGTAAACTTGAAGATGTATTTAAATCACCAAACATCAACCCTATCAGTGGGGCTTCATTTCCATGGAACTGATTATAGTGAAAGTTAATCACATTCACCAAGAAAATAAATTTTCCTAGAATTATAGAAAGCACTGGATAAATTCCAGAATTTAAAATATCCTACTATGTGGTCTGACTTAGCAATACTTGAGGGCATTTTCTTTTTCTAAAGAAACCATTGAGGTCAGTGCCGAGAACCCTCACTAGTGAGTAAATCTGGATCCTGTGTTGAGATATGACCTGCTGGAGCACCCTCTACAACTCCATTTGTTATATACCTGTCCTCATGGACTTTACCAATCCTCTTAAAATCAACCCACATTTAGCATAGGCCCATAAGAGTGCACTTTGTATAAATTATTAATCTAACTGCTTTTGTATTGCTCTTGTGTTGTTAAATTGTTCAATCAGCTTTGCTGTTGTTGTTATCTTTTAAGTTATGGACTTCATGTTCTGAAGTATAGCATAGTAGTTTAGTGATTGATCCTCTCATTAAAGAAAACTAAAAATACTGGACAAAATAAATAATTGAAAACTCTTTTTAAATGCACCAATAGATTGGGAAAAAATTACAGGTAAATTCAGAAGCCTTAAAATCACATAAAAACCAGAAAGATAAACCTGTACTAATGTCAGCATTTATAATGAGTTTCAGTTTTCACATATCTTGCAAGACATAGAGGATTTGTTAAAGGTAAAGAGACGAATAGGAGTCTACACTCCCAGTATAAATCCATAAACCTAGAGCCCAAAGGCTACAATTCATTACAAGGGTGAATTAAAAATAAATTGGTGTCATGCCCAGCTGCCTTAAATCTGGCACTAAATAGAGAGAAGAGAAGCATTTCTTTTGAAAATTAGTAACTACCAGCTTGGAGAAGGCAATGGCACCCCACTCCAATACTTCTGCCTGGAAACTCCCATGGGTGGAGGAGCCTGGAAGGCTTCAGTCCATGGGGTCGCTGAGGGTCGGACACGACTGAGCGACTTCACTTTCACTTTTCACTTTCATGCATTGGAGAAGGAAATGGCAACCCACTCCAGTGTTCTTGCCTGGAGAATCCCAGGGACGGGTGAGCCTGGTGGGCTGCCGTCTATGGGGTCACACAGAGTCGGACACGACTGAAGTGACTTAGCAGCTTAGCAGCAGCAACTACCAGCTAGACCTTGTGCAGGTTTGTGGCCCACAATTCACACTATCCTGAGGGTTCAAAAAATCTAAAGCCAAACATTTATTTTTTGTATGATCCTGAGCTAGCAATGTCCTCAGGTGCTTGGCAGTAGCAAATAGAAAACATCCCAGAGGAAAGCAATTTTAATCCAAGCATCAGAGAATTACCACAGACACAGGTTTAAGAAACATGAGCTTACCAAAAAATCACAAAACACAAGGAAACAAGATACCACGAGAGAGATCTCATAAGGGAAAAGTAGAGGGCATATAGTGGTTCACAACCTAGGGCAACTTTGCCCTCCAAGAGACACTGTGGGTTGTCACAGCTAGGCGGGGAATGTGTATGCCCCTGGCATCTAGTGTGCAGAGCCCAGTTGCTGTCAAACACTCCCTAATGTGCAGGCAGTCTTCTACAATAAAGTCTTCTCTGGCTCAAGATGTCAATAGTGTTAACACTGAGAAACCCTGAGAGAGCAGAATCATGCCTACAAGGCTTCTATTTTGGATCTGCAAAAACATATACAATATGTATAAACTTAAGGAAAATTAAAATATCCCAAAACAGCAAGGGAATATATTATCAAGCAGATTTGAAGAGCCAAATGAGATTTTTTAAAATGAATTAAGTAAAACAACTGAACTAAAAAGTTCAGTGGAACAAACATTCTGAAAAATAGCCTGGAATTATCTAGTAAAATTAAAGATATACATACTCTGTGACCCAACAATTCCACTCTTAGTACATAGCCTTGAGAAATTCATGCACATGTGTTTCAATATGCATTGTTGAAAATAGTGCCTCCATACAAAGGGGAAAAGACTAATCTAGATATCCATCAAAAACAGAATAAAAGGTGTAATATTTTCATGAACTGTACTGCCTCAAAGCATGGAAAGTAAGTGACCCACAGGTACAAACATAGATTAATTTTCAAATATTATGTTGAATAAAAGATCCTAAATATAGAGTATTACATTAAAACAGACAAACAAAAATGGATATAGGTGGTAAAACTGTAAAGAAAAGCAAAGAAATTATTAGACTAAAGCCAGAGTGATGATCATCTCTGGTGGAGGAAGTGGTGGTTGAAGATCAGGAACAGAGACAGAAATTCTGGACTTTGGTAAAGTTGTATTTCTAGGGTGATTACTTAATATTTGTTTCATAATTAATTGTTAAGCTGCGAAAGTGAAAGTGTCGATCCCTTGGTCGTGTCTGACTCTTTGCGGCCCCATGAACTACAGCCCTTCAGGCTCCTCTGTCTATGGAATTCTCCAGGAAAGAACACTGGAGTGGGCTGTCATTTCCTTCTCCATTTATATTTTGCACTTTTCTGAATTGTGTTACATTTTCTCAACTTAAAAAAAGTTTGAAAAAGACGTTTGAAAAATGAAATGGACAGGTTAAACACCAGCTTAGGAAAAGTCAAAGTGAGATTTACAATATTGGAAGACAGATCTAAAGAAATTCTTCAGAACACAGTTCAGAGAGACAAAGATATAAAAAGTAGGAGAGAAAGATTGAACTGGGATTCTAAAGACGTGAGACAAAGAGGGGCAGTCTTTGAAGAGCTAACGGCTGAAAATTTCTCAGAACTGAAGCGCAAATAACTGACAAAATTGGGAAGCCCAGCCAATCACAAGCAGTTTAAATAAAAAGTATATACACCTATAACATATATTGAAAATTTCATAATGTATAAAATTTAAAAAATGGCTCCACGTAGCTCTTGGTACTTGACCCGATTTCTGTCAAAATGTCTCCTGTTCCTGTGCAAGCCCAGCATGAACGGTAATCACACTATACCTTTAAGTACAGACAGGTCAGTCAAAGCACAGAAAAACTCTGATGCTGAGTAGAATGCTTTGAACATTGAAACAGCCATCAAGACCAATGGTATGGATGTGCTTATCATCATCCACATTTTGACCAAATGTGGCAATGAAAAGAGACAGGATATTGCCTACCAGATAAGGACCAAAAAGAAACTTGCATCAGCACTGAAGTCAGCCTTGTCCAGCTACCTAAAGATGGTGATTTGAGAACTATTGAAAACACTTGCTCAATATTATGCTTCTGATTTGAAAGCCTCCATGAAGGGGCTGGGGTGCAATGAGGACTCCCTGAGATTATTTGCTCAAGGACCAACCAGGAGCTACAGAAAATTAACAGAGTCTACAAGGGAATGTACAAAATTGATCTGGAGAAGGACATTATTTCTGAAATATCTGGTGACTTCTGTAAGTAGTCAGTTGCCCCTGTAAAGGGTAGAAGAGGAGAGGATGGCTCTCTCAATATGTACTAACTGACCAAGATACCTGTAGTCTCTATTGTACTAAAGAGAAGAGGAGAGAACTGATGTTCTTAATGGATAAACATCATGACCAAGCGGAGTGTGTGTCACCTCCAGAAAGTACTTGAAAGGTACAAGAATTATGTCCCTTAGAGATTTATAAACATATTAGAGGGCATAAAGAAAGAGGTCAAAGGAGACTGGGAAGATGTTTTCTTAAACCTGGCCCAGAGTATTCATAATAAATTCCTGTATGTTGCTGTATATGACTCCATGAAGGGCAAGCCCTCATTATAAGAGCTTGATTAGAATCATGGTTTCCAACAATTACAAGCTGCTGTACTACTACATCCAGCAAGACACCAAGAGTGACTACCAGAAAGTGCTCTATGCCTGTGTGTTGGGGATGACTTAAGCATGAGATAGCATGAGAATCCAGAAGTGGTGTTCCTATGCTTCCAGCTAACAGTTCTAGAAGATCAGCTTGCTACAAACAGCCCCCTGTGCCCATTCCCTGTGAGGAGGATGTTAGTATTGCTCCTCTTGGCCCCAGCCTTATTTTAGTTGCCCAAGCATTTCCTGCCTTTCCTGTCTAGTCTTCCCTTTTATCCAAAAAAAAAAAAGAAAAAGAAAATTCCAAGGAGTTAGAAATTCAATCTCCTATGTGAAACACTTTGCCTCTTGTGTACTATGTCATAATGTCATAAACAGATGGATAAAATAAATTTTAATTTTAAAAATTAAAGAGAAAAGATATTAAAAGCAGTCAGCAAGAAAATATATATAACCTTCAAGTAAATGATACCTAGACTGACTCCTTTTTTCATCAACAGTGAAAGTTAGAGGATAATACAATAATATTCTTTATGTGATAAAGAAAAATAAATCTATTATAAATCTATTATATTATCATATGTATGAAAATAACATCAATGACAGATATAAAAACATTAAATAACTCATGGAATAAAGACATTTTTAATTGAAATTTAAAATATTTAGAAAGGCTTATAGACAAAACATTACATGTCAAACTTGTGAAATACAATTAAAGTGGTACTTTAAAGAAAAATTATAGTCTTAAATGCTTATATTAGAAAATAAATCAGAAGGAGGATAATATGGGTAGAGATGTAGGATGTGGAACTTACCTCCTCCCACAAATACATCAAAAATACATCTATGTGTGGAACAATTCTCATAAAACATCTGCTGAACTCTGGTAGATGACCTCAGACTTCTGAAAGAGCAAGAAAATCTCCGTGGAACTAGGTATGACAAAAGGAAAAAAGGAGAGAGAGAGAGAGAGAGAGAAAGGAATCAGGATAGGACCTGTGCTCTTGGGCGGGAGCTGTGAAAGGAAAACGTTGCCACACCCTGGGAGGTCCCCTCACTGGTGTACAGACCAGCCAGGATGGAAGGGGAGCTTCAGAGACTTGGAGGAGAGCACAAATGGTTTGTGTAAGGCAAAACAGAGAGAGACTTGCCCAGATGTTCAATACCATCACCATGCACTCCCCAGTCTGAGGTGCTTGTCTACCAGGGCAGGCAGGGACTGAGTGCCAAAGCTGGGGCTTCGGAGGTCAGACATGGCGAGACAACTGGGATTGACTGCACAGAGATAGCCTGAACGGACAGGAGAGGGGTGCGGTTACAACCAAGGGTATATGCAGAAGAAACGTGGGCCAGCATCTCTTTCCGGAGAAGGCAATGGCAACCCATTCCAATACTCTTGTCTGGAAAATCCCATGGATGGAGGAGCCTGGTAGGCTGCAGTCCATGGGGTCGCTAAGAGTCGGACATGACTGAGCGACTTCACTTTCACTTTTCACTTTCATGCATTGGAGAAGGAAATGGCAACCCACTCCAGTGTTCTTGCCTGGAGAATCCCAGGGATGGCGGGGCCTGGTGGGCTGCCGTCCATGGGGTCTCACAGAGTTGGACACAACTGAAGCGACTTAGCAGCAGCAGCAGCCATCGTAATTACCCATGACGTTTTTCACAAACTGGAACAAATAATCCTAAAATTTGTATGGAATCATAAAAAAAAAAAAAAAAACAGAATTGCCAAAGCAATTCTCAGGAAAAAGAACAAGGCAGGAGGCATAACTCACCCAGATGTCAGACAATACCACAAGGCTACAATAATCAAAACAGTGTGATATTGGCACAAAATCAATCATAAAGATTAATGGAACATAATAGCGAGCCCAGGAAAAAACCCACATACATGGATACTTTATATTTGACAAAGGAGGCAAGAATATTCAATGGAGGAAAGACAGTCTTTTCAGCATGCTGGGCTGAGAAAGTTGCACAACTGCATGTAAATCAATGTAGTTAGAACATATCCTCACACCATGCACAGAAATAAACTAACAATGGCTTAAAGACTTAAACATAAGACAAGACACCGTAAGATTCCTAGAAGAGAACATAGGCAATTATGTTAATTATGTTTAACATAGGCAATTAAATTTTTTTAGGTCAGTCTCTCAAGGCAATAGAACTAAAACAAAAAGCACCTAGTCAAACTTACAAACTTCTTCATAGCAAAGGAACCCATAAACAAAACAAAAAGACAGCCTATGGAATGGGAGAAAATATTTGCAAACAGTGTGATTAACAAGGACTTAATTTCCAAATATACAAAGCTCATGCAACTCAACAACAGAAAAACAAGCAATCCAGTTGAAAAATGGGCAAAAGATATACAGATGGCCAATAAACACATGAAAAATTGCTCAACATTGCTAATGATTAGAGAAATACAAATCAAAACTACAATGAGGTACCACCTTACACCACTCCAAGTAGCATTATTAAAAAGTCTGCAAGTAACAAATGCTAGAGAAGATGTAGAGAAATGGAACACTCCTACACTATTGGTGGGAATGTAAGTTGGTGCAGCCACTATGGAAAACAGTATGGAGGTTCCTCAGAAAACTAAAAATAGATTTACCATATGATCCACAATCCCACTCCTGGACATATATCTGAATGAAACTATAATTTAAAGAGATATACATACCCCTATGTTCATAACAGCTCTATTCACGATAGCCAAGACATGGAGACAACCTAAATGTCCATTGACAGATGAATGGATAAGGAAGATATACATGAGGGAATAATACTAGCCATAGAAAAGGATGGAGTAATACCTTTTGCATTAATATGGGTGCAAGTAGAGATTATCATACTAAGTAAAGTAAGTCAGAAAGGGAAAAACAAATACCATATGATATCACTTGCATGTGGAATCTAAAATATGAACTTGTATACAAAGCAGAAACAAAATTACAGAAAGAGAGAACAGATCTATGGTTTCCAAGGGAGAGGGATGGGAGAGGATTGGGCTGGGAGTTTGGGGTTAGTATATGTAAACTATTACATATAGAATAGATAGACAACAAAGTCCTACTGCATAGCACAAGGAATTATATCCATGTCCTGAGATAAACCTTAATGGAAAAGTAATATAAAAAAGAATGGCTCAGTGGGAAAGAATCTGCATACAATGCAGGAGACACAGGAGATTATTGATATTTCTCCCGGCAATCTTGATTCCAGCTTGTGCTACTTCCAGCCCAGCATTTCTCCTGATGTACTCTGCATATAAGTTAATTAAGCAGGGTGACAATATACAGCCTCGACGAACTCCTTTTCCTATTTGGAACCAGTCTGCTGTTCCATGTCCGGTTCTAACTACTGCTTCCTGACCTGCATACAAATTTCTCAAGAGGCAGGTCAGGCGGTCTGGTATTCCCATCTCTTTCAGAATTTTCCACAATTTATTGTTATCCACACAGTCAAAGGCTTTGGCATAGTCAATAAAGCAGAAATAGATGTTTTTCTGCAACTCTCTTGCTTTTTCCATGATCCAGAGGATGTTTGCAATTTGATATCTGGTTCCTCTGCCTTTTCTAAAACCAGTTTGAACATCTGGAAGTTAACGGTTCACATATTGCTGAAGCCTGGCTTGGAGAATTTTGAGCAAACATTACTTTACTAGCGTGTGAGATGAGTGCAGTTGTGCAATAGTTGAACATTCTTTGGCATTGCCTTTCTTTTGGGATTGGAATAAAAACTGACCTTTTCTAGTCCTGTGGCCACTGCTGAGTTTTCCAAATTTGCTGGTATATTGAGTGCAGCACTTTCACAGCATCATCTTTCAGGATTTGGAATAGCTCAACCGCAATTCCATCACCTCCACCAGCTTTGTTCGTAGTAATGATTTCTAAGGCCCATTTGACTTCACATTCCAGGATGTCTGGCTCTAGGTGAGTGATCACACCATCATGCTTATCTGGGTCGTGAAGATCTTTTTTTGTACAGTTCTTCTGTGTATTCTTGCCACCTCTTAGTATCATCTGCTTCTGTTAGGTCCATACCATTTTTGTCCTTTATCGAGCCCATCTTTACATGAAATGTTCCCTTGATATCTCTAATTTTCTTGAAGAGATCTCTAGTTTTTCCCATTATGTTGTTTTCCTCTATTTCTTTGCATTGATCGCTGAGGAAGGCTTTCTTATCTTTCCTTGCTATTCTTTGGAACTCTGCATTCAGATGTGTATATCTTTCCTTTTCTCCTTTGCTTTTCACTTCTCTTCTTTTCACAGCTATTTGTAAGGCCTCCTCAGACAGCCATTTTGCTTTTTTGCATTTCTTTTCCATGGGGATGGTCCTGATCCCTGTCTCCTATACAATGTCATGAACTACAGTCCATAGTTCATCAGGCATTCTGTCTATCAGATCTAGTCCCTTAAATCTGTTTCTCACTTCCACTGTATAATCGTAAGGGATTTGATTTAGGTCATACCTGAATAGTCTAATGGTTTTCCCCACTTTCTTCAATTTAAGTCTGAATTTGGCAATAAGGAGTTCATGATCTGAGCCACAGTCAGCTCCCAGTCTTGTTTTTGCTGACCATATAGAGCTTGTCCATCTTTGGCTGCAAAGAATATAATCCATCTGATTTTGGTGTTGATTATCTCTAGTAATTTTCTGGTGGAGTCTTTAGGGTTTTCTATGTAAAGGATCATGTCATCTGCAAACACTGAGAGTTTTACTTCTTTTCCAATCTGGATTCCTTTTATTTCTTTTTCTTCTCTGATCGCTGTGGCTAAAACTTCCAAAACTATGTTGAATAGTAGTGGTGAGAGTGAACATCCTTGTTTTGTTTCTGACTTTAGGGGAAATGCTTTCCATTTTTCACCATTGAAGATAATGTTTGCAGTGGGATTATCATATATGACTTTTATTATGTTGAGGTGTGTTCTTTCTATGCCTGCCTTCTGGAGGGTTTTTATCATAAATAGATGCTGAATTTTGTCAAAGGCTTTTTCTGCATCTATTGAGATAATTATATGGTTTTTATCTTTCAATTTGTTAATGTGATGTATCACATTGATTGATTTGTGGATATTAAAGAATCCTTGCATCCCTGGGATAAAGCCCACTTGGTCATTATGTATGGTCTTTTTAATATGTTGTTGGATTATGTTTGATAGAATTTTGTTAAGGATTTTTGCATCTATGTTCATCAGTATTTGCATAAGCCTCTTATTCTTCTCCATCAGAGGTCAGAGAGACTGAAAACCACAGTCACAGAAAACTAACCAATCTAATCACATGGACTACAGAAGGGTCATGGTGGAGAGTTCTGCAAAACGTGGTCCACTGGGGAAGGGGATGGCAAAGCACTTCAGGATTCCTGGCTTGAGAACCCCATGAACAGTATGAAAAAGCAAAAAGATAGGACACTGAGAGATGAACTCCCAGGTTGGTAAGTGCCCAACATGCTGCTGGAGATCAGTGGAGAAATAACTCCAGAACGAATGAAGAGACAGAGCCAAAGCAAAAGCAACACCCAGTTGTGGATGTGACTGGTGATTGAAGTAAAGTCCAAAGCCATAAAGAGTAATATTGCATAGCAACCTGAAATGTTAGGTCCATGAATCAAGGCAAATTGGAAATGGTCAAATAGGAGATGGCAAGAGTGAACATTGACATTTTAGGAATCAGTGAACTAAAATGGACTAGAATGTGTGAATTTAACTCAGATGACCATTATATCTACTATGGTGGGCCAGAACCCCTCAGAAGAAATGGAGTAGTCAACAAAAGAGTCCAAAATGCAGTACTTGGATGCAATCTCAAAAACTACAGAATGATCCCTGTTCATTTCCAAGGCAAACTACTCAATATCACAGTAATTCAAGTCTATGCCTTGACCAGTAATGCTGAAGAAGCTGATGGTGAACGGTTGGTTCTAAAACAACTTACAAGACCTTCTAGAACTAACAGCTAAAAAAGATGTCCTTTTCATTCTAGTGGACTGGAATGCAACAGTAAGAAGTCAAGAAACACCTGTAGTAACAGGCAAATTTGGCCTTGGAGTACAGAATAAAGCAGGACAAAGTCTAATAGAGTTTTGCCAAGAGAACGCATTGGTCACAGTAAACACCCTTATCCAACAACACAAGAGAAGACTACACACGGACATCACTAGGTGGTCAATATTGAAATCAGATTAATTATATTCTTTGCAGCCAAAGATGGAGAAGCTCCATACAGTCAGCAAAAACAACACCAGGAGCTGACTGTGGCTCAGATCATGAACTCCTTATTGCCAAATTCAGATTTAAATTGAAGAAAGTAGGGAAAACCTCTAGACCATTCAGGTATGACCTAAATCAAATCCCTTATGATTATACATTGGAAGTGACAGATTCAAGGGATCAGATCTGTTAGAGTGCCTGAAGAACTATGGATGGAGGGTCATGACATTGTACAGGAGGCAGGGATCAAGACCACCTACAAGAAAAAGAAATGCAAAAAGTCAAAATGGTTGTCTGAGGAGGCCTTACAAATGGCTGTGAAAAGAATAGAAGCAAAAGGCAAAGTAGAAAAGGAAAGATATTCCCATTTGAATGCAGGGTTCCAAAGAATATCAAGGAGAGATAAGAATGCCTTCCTCAGTGATCAATGCAAAAAATAGAGGAAAACAATAGAATGGGAAAGACTAGATATGTCTTCAAGAAAATAGAGATACCAAGGGAATATTTCATGCCAAGATGGGCACAATAAAGTACAGAAATGGTATAGACCTAACAGAAGCAGACAATATTAAGAAGGGGTGGCAAGAATACACAGAACTACACAAAAAAGATCTTCACCACCAGGATAATCATGATGGTATGATCACTCACCTAGAGTCAGACATCCTGGAATGTGGAATCAAGTGGGCCTTAGGAAGCATCACTACGAACAAAGCTAGGGGAGGTGATAGAATTCCAGTTCAGCTATTTCAAATCCTAAAAGATGATGCTGTGAAAGTGTTGCACTCAATATGCCAGCAAAGTTGGAAAACTCAGAAGTGGCCACAGGCCTGGAAAAGCTCAGTTTTCATTGAAAACCCAAAGACGGCTCAAACTACTACACAATTGCACTCATCCCACACACTAGTAAAATAATGCTCAAAATTCTCCAAGCCAGGCTTTAACAGTATGTGAATTAAGAACTTGCAGATGTTCAAGCTGAATTTAGAAAAGGCAAAGGAAACAGAGATCAAATTGCTAACATTCATTGGATCACTGAAAAATCAAGAGAGTTCCAGAAAAACATCTATTTCTGCTTTACTGACTACAACAAAGCCTTTGACTGTGTGGATAACAACAAACTGTGGAAAATTCTAAAAGAGATGGGAATACCAGACCACCTGACCTGCCTCTTGAGAAATTTGTATGCAGGTCAGGAAGCAGCAGTTACAACTGGACATGGAACAACAGACTGGTTCCAAATAGGAAAAGGAGTACGTTAAGGCTGTGTATTGTCACCCTGCTTATTTAACTTATATGCAGAGTACATCATGAGAAATGCTGGGGTGGATGAAGCACAAGCTAGAATCAAGACTGTGGGGAGAAATTCCAATAACCTCACATATGCAGATGACACCACCTTTATGGCAGAAAGTGAAGAACTAAAGAACTTCTTGATGAAAGTGAAAGAGGAGAGTGAAAAAGTTGGCTTAAAACTTGACATTCAGAAAACTATGATCATGGTATCTGGTCCCATCACTTCATGGCAAATAGATGGGCAAACAATGGAAACAGTGGCAGACTTTATTTTGGGGGCCCCAAAATCACTGCAGATGGTGACTGCAGCCATGAAATTAAAAGACACTTGCTTCTTGGAAAAAAGCTATAACCAACCTAGATAGCATATTAAAAAGCAGAGACATTACTTTGCCAACAAAGGTCAGTCTAGTCAAAACTATGGTTTTCCCAGTAGTCACATGTGGATGTGAGAGTTGGACTATAAAGAAAGCTGAGTGCAGAAGAATTGATGTTTTTGAACTGTGGTGATGGAGAAGACTCTTGAGAGTCCCTTGGACTGCGAGGAGATCCAGCCAGTCCATCCTAAGAGATATCAGTCCTGAATATTCATTGGAGGGATTGATGCTGAAGCTAAAACTCCAGTACTTTGTCCACCTAATGGGAAGAACTGACTCATTGGAAAAGACCCTGATGCTGGGAAAGATTGAAGGTGGGAGGAGAAGGGGATGACAGAGGATGAGATGGCTGGATGGCATCACTGCCTTGATGGACATAAGTTTGAGTAAACCCTGGGAGTTGGTGATGGACAGGGTGGCCTGGTGTACTGCAGTCCATGGGGTCACAGAATTGGACACAACTGAGTGACTGAATTGAACTGTACCATTTTTCTAGATTTTACATATAAGCGATATTAAACACTATTTGTTTTTCTCTTTCTGACTTACTTCACTCTGTACGACAGTCTCTAGGTCCATCGACATCACTACCACTGGCTCAATTTCTTTCCTTTTTATAGCTGAATAATATTTCGGTGTATATATGTAACCACATCTTCTTTATCCTTTTCTCCGTTGATGGACATTTAGGCTGCCTCCTTTTCTTGGCTACTGTAAATGGTGCCACAGGAACATCAGGTGCATGCATCCTTTTGAATGATTGTTTTTTCTGAATATATGCTTATGAGTGGATTCACTGGGTCATATGGTAGCTCTAGTTATAATTTCTTTTTAAGGCAGTTCCATACTGTTCTCCATAGTGGCTGTACCAAGTTACAGTCCCACCAACAATGTAGGAGTGTTTCCTTTTCTCCACACTCTCTCCAGCATTTATCATCTGTGGATTTTTTGAAGATACCCATTCTAACCAGTGTAAGTGATACCTCATTGTAGTTTTGCTTTGCATTTCTTTTATAATTAGTGATGTTGAGCACATTTTCATGTGTTTGTTGGTCATCCATATGTCTTCTTTGTTGAAATGTCTATTTAGGATTTCCACGAATTGCTTTGTTGTTGTTGTTTTTTTTAATTGAGCTGCATGTTATTTTTGTATATTTTGGAGATTAATCCCTTGTCAGTTGCTTCATTTGCAAATGTTTATCCCATTATTAGGGTTGTCTTTTCCTTTTGTTTATGAGTCGGATACTACTGAAGCAACTTCACTTTCACTTCTCACTTTCCTGCATTGGAGAAGGAAATGGCAACCCATTCCAGTGTCCTGGAGAATCCCAGGGACCTGGGAGACTGATGGGCTGCCGTCTATGGGATCGCACAGAGTTGGACACGACTGAAGTGACTTAGCATGGTTTCCTTTGCTGTGTACAAGCTTTTACATTTAATTAGGTCCTATTTAGGGACTTTCCTCGTGGCTCAGATGGTAAAGCGTCTGCCTACAATGAGGGAGACCTGGGTTCAATCCCTGGGTCAGGAAGATCTCCTGGAGAAGGAAGTGGCAACCCACTCCAGTATTCTTGCCTGGAAAATCCCATGGATGATGGAACCTGGTAGGCTACAATCCATGGGGTCGCAGAGTCAGCATGACTGAGCGACTTTACTTTCACTTAGGTCCTATTTGTTTATTTTTATTTATTTATTTATTTAATTTCATTTTATTTAACTTTACAATATTGTAATTTTTATTTTCATTACTCTAAGCAGTGGATTGAAAAACATCTTGCTATGATTTACATGGAGAAGGCAATGACACCCCACTCCAGTACTCTTGCCTGGAAAATCCCACGGACAGAGGAGCCTGGTAGGCTGCAGTCCATGGGGTCGCTGAGAGTCAGACATGACTGATCGACTTCACTTTCTTTTCACTTTCATGCATTGGAGAAGGAAATGGCAACCCACTCCAGTGTTCTTCCCTGGAGAATCCCAGGGACGGGGAAGCCTGGTGGGCTGCCGTCTGTGGGGTCACACAGAGTCGGACATGACTGAAGTGACTTAGCATAGCATAGCATAGCATAGCATGATTTACATCACAGAGTGTTCTACCTATATTTTCGTCTGAGAGTTTTATAGTATCTGGCCTTACATTTAGGTCATTAATCCACTTTGAGATTATTTTGTGTACAGTGTTAGGAAGTGTCCTAATTTTATTCTTTTATGTGTCCAGTTTTCCCAGCACCACTTATTGAAAAGACTGTCATTTCTCCATCGTATAGTCTTGCCTCTGTCAAAGGTTAGGTCACCATACATGCATGGGTTTTTCTCTGAGTTTTCCATCCTGTTCCATTGATATTTACTTCTGTATTTGTGCCAGTGGCATGTTGGTTTGATTACTGTGGCTTTGTAGAAAAGTTTGAGTCAGGGAACCTGTTTCTTCCAGCTCTGTTCTTTCTCAAGACTGCTTTGGCTATTCGAAGCCTTTTGCTTCCATACAAATTGCAAACATTTTTATTCTGATTCTTTGAAAAATGTCATTGGTATTTTGATAGGGATTGCATTGAATCTTCAGATTGCTTTGGATAGTATAGTCATTTTCACAATATTGATTCTTCTCATCCAGGTATATGATATATATTGCTTTTTCTGTTTGTGTCATCTTTGATTTCTTTCATCAGTCTTATAGTTTTCTGACCATAGGCTTTTTGCCTGCTTAGGTAGATTTATTCCTAGGTATTTGTTGTTGTTGTTGTTGCAATGGTAAATGAGATTGTTTCCTTAATTTCTCTTTCTGCCCTTTCATTGTTAGTGTATATGAATACAAGAGATTTCTGTATATTAATTTTATATCCTGCAACTTTACCAAAATCATTGATGAGCTGTAGAAGTTTTCTGATAGCATCTTTAGGATTTTCTATGTATGGTACCATGTCATCTGCAAACAGTGAGTGTTTTACTTGCTTGTTTCCAACTTGAATTTTTTTTTAACTTTTCCTTCTCTGATATATGTGGCTAGGAATTCCAAAATTATGTTGCATAAAGTTGACAAGAGTGGATATTTTTGTCCCATTCTTGGTCTTAGAGGAAATGCTTTCAGCTTTCCACCATTGAGTATGATGTTAGCTGTAGGTTTGTTGTATATGACTTTTATTATGTTGAGGTAGGTGTCCTCATGGCTCAAATGGTAAAGAATCTGCCTGCAAGGCAGGAGACCCAGGTTCTATCCGTAGGTCATTCTTGCCTGAAGAATTCCATGGACAGAGGAGCCTAGTGGGCTACAGTCCATGGGGTCGCAAAGAGTCAGGCATGACGGAGTGACTAATACTTTCAGGTTTCCTCTAAGCCCACTTTCTGAACTTTTTTTTTTTTTTTTTTTAATTTATCATAAATGACTGTTGAGCTTTGTCAAAAGCTTTTTCTGCACCTATTGAGATGATCATATGATTTTTATTCTTTAATTTGTTAATGTAGTGTATCACACTGATTTATTTGCATATATTGAATAATCTTGCATCCCTGGGATAAATTTCACTTGATCAGGGTATATGATTTTTTTAATGTGTTATTGGAGTCTGTTTGCTAGTATTTTTGTGAGGATTTTTACATCTATGCCCACCAGTGATACTGGTCTGTAATGTTCTCTTGTTTTTTGTGATATCTTTGTCTAATTTTGGTATCTCATGAAGGTGGCCTTGTAGAATGAGCTTAAGAGTATTCTTTCCTCTGCAAATTTTTGGAAGAGTTTCAGTAGGCTAGGTGTTAACTCTTCTCTAAATGTTTGATAGAATTCAGCTATGAAGCCACCTGTCCCTGGCCCTTTTTGTTGGAAGAATTTTAATCACAGTTTCAATTTCAGTGCTTGTGATTAGTTTTTTCATGTTTTCTATTTCTTCCTGGTTCAGCCTTGGAAGGATGTATCTTTCTAAGACTTTGTCCATTTCTTCTTCTTGCTGTTGTTCAGTTGCTCAGTCATGTCCAACTCTTAGGGACCCCATGGACTGCAGCATGTCAAGCTTCTCTGTCCTTCACCATCTCCTAGAGCTTGCTCAGACTCATGTCCATTGAGCTGGTGATGCCATCCAACCATCTCATCCTCTGTCATCTCCTTATCCTCCTACCTTCTATCCTGCATCAGCATCTTTTCCATGAACTGGCTCTTCATATCAGGTGGCCAGAGTATTGGAGTTTCAGCTTCAGCATCAGTCCTAATAAATATTCAGGTTTTATTTCTTTTAGGATTAACTGGTTTGATCTCCTTGCAGTCCAAGGGACTCTCAAGACTCTTCTCCAACACCACAGTTCAAAAGCATCAATTCTTCAGTGCTCAGCCTTCTTTATGGTCCAACTGTCACATCCATACATGACTACTAGAAAAACCATAGCTTTGACTATACAGACCTTTGCCAACAAAGTGATGTCCCTGCTTTTAATATGCTGTCTAGGTTTGCCATAGCTTTTCTTTGAAGGAACAAGCATCTTTTACTTTCATGGCTGCAGTCAGCAACTGCAGTGATTTTGGAGCCCAGAAAAAGAAAGTCTGACACTGCTTCCACTGTTTCCCCATCTATTTCCCATGAAGTGATGGGACCAGATGCCATGATCTTAGTTTTTTGAGTACTGAGTTTTAAGTCAACTTTTTCACTCTCTTCTTTCATTTTGATCAAGAGGCTCTTTAATCCCTTTTCACTTTCTGCCATAAGGGTGGTGCCATCTGCATATCTGAGGTTATTGATATTTCTCTTGGTAATCTTGATTCCAGCTTGTCCTTCATCCAGCCTGACGTTTCATATGGTGTACTCTGCATATAAGTTAAATAATCAGGGTGACAATATACAGCCTTAATGTACTACTTTCCCAATTTTGAACCCGTCTGTTGTTCCCTGTCTGGTTCTAACTGTTGTTCCTTGATCTGCAGACAGGTTTCTCAGGAGGCAGATAAGGTGGTCTGGTATTCTCATCCCATTTATTTCTGCTCTGATCTTTATGATTTCTTTCCTGCTACTACTTTGTGTTTTATTTGTTATTTTGTCTTTAGTTGCTTTTGGTGTAAGGACAGGTTGTTTGAGATTTTTATTGTTTCTTTTTCATTTTATTTTAATTTTATTTTTTAACTTTATAATATTGTATTGGTTTTGCCATATATCAACATGCATCCGCCACAGGTATACACGTGTTCCCCATCCTGAACCCTCCTCCCTACTCCCTCCCTGTACCATCCCTCTGGGTCATCCCAGTGCACCAGCCCCAAGCATCCAGCATTGTGCATCGAACCTGGACTGGTGACTCGTTTCATATATGATATTATACATGTTTCAATGCCATTCTCCCAAATCATCCCACCCTCTCCCTCTCCCACAGAGTCCAAAAGACTGTTCTATACATCAGTGTCTCTTTTGCTGTCTCGCATACAGGGTTATCGTTACTATCTTTCTAAATTCCATATATATGCGTTAGTATACTGTATTGGTGTTTTTCTTTCTGGCTTACTTCACTCTGTATAATAGACTCCAGTTTCATCCACCTCATTAGAACTGATTCAAATGTATTCTTTTTAATGGCTGAGTAATACTCCATTGTGTATATGTACCACAGCTTTCTTATCCATTCATCTGTGGATGGACATCTAGGTTGCTTCCAAGTCCTGGCTATTATAAACTGTGCTGCGATGAACAATGGGGTACACGTGTCTCTTTCAATTCTGGTTTCCTCAGTGTGTATGCCCAGCAGTGGGATTGCTGGGTCATAAGGCAGTTCTATTTCCAGTTTTTTAAGGAATCTCCAAACTGTTTTCCATAGTGGCTGTACTAGTTTGCATTCCCACCAACAGTGTAAGAGGGTTCCCTTTTCTCCACACCCTCTCCAGCATTTATTGCTTGTAGACTTTTGTATCACCTCATAGTGGTTTTGATTTGCATTTCTCTGATAATGAGTGATGCTGAGCATCTTTTCATATGTTTGTTAGCCATCTGTATGTCTTCTTTGGAGAAATGTCTACCTAGTTCTTTGGCCCATTTTTTGATTGGGTCATTTATTTTTCTGGAATTGAGTTGCAGGAGTTGCTTGTATATTTTTGAGATTAGTTGTCTGTCCGTTGCTTCATTTGCTATTATTTTCTCCCATTCCCAAGGCTGTCTTTTCACCTTGTTTATAGTTTCCTTTGTTGTGCAGAAGCTTTTAAGTTTAATTAGGTCCCATTTGTTTATTTTTGCTTTTATTTCCAATATTCTGGGAGGTAGATCATAGAGGATCCTGCTGTGATGTATGTCGGAGAGTGCTTTGCCTATGTTCTCCTCTAGGAGTTTTATAGTTTCTGGTCTTATGTTTAAATCTTTAATCCATTTTGAGTTTATTTTTGTGTATGGTGTTAGAAAGTGTTCTAGTTTCATTCATTTCTGAGAAAACCAGAATTGAAAGAGACACCTGTACCCCAATGTTCATAGCAGCACTGTTTACAATAGCCAGAACGTGGAAGCAACCTAGATGTCCATCCACAGATGAATGGATAAGCAAGCTGTGGTACATACACACAACGGAGTATTACTCAGCCATTAAAAAGAATACATTTGAATCAGTTCTAAGGAGGTGGATGGAACTGGAGCCTATTATACAGAGTGAAGTAAGCCAGAAACAAAAACACAAATACAGTATACTAACGCATATATATGGCATTTAGAAAGATGGTAAAAATAACCCTATTTACGAGACAGCAAAAGAGGACTGATGTATAAAACAGACTTTTGGACTCTGGGACCGGGAGAGGGTGGGATGATTGGGGAGAATAGCATTGAAATATGTATAATATTATATCTGAAACGAGTCGTCAGTCCAGGTACGATCCCCCATAACAAATGCCTGGGGCTGGAGCACTGGGACGTCCTGGAGGGATGGTGTGGGGTGGGGAGAGGGAGGAGGGTTCAGGATGGGGAACACGTGTATACTGGCGGTGGATCCATCTTGATGTATTGTAAAAACAATACAATATTGTAAAGTTAAGCAAAATTAAAAAAAAAAAAAAAAAAAAACTAAAAAAAAAAACAAACAAGTGGTTGACCAGTTTTCCCAGCACCACTTGTTGTTTGAGACTTTTGTTGTTTCCTCAAGTAGTGTTGTATTGCTGTAACATTTCCTCTTAGAACTGCTTCTCCTGATCCAATAGGTTTTGGATTGCTGTATTTTTGTTGTCATTTGTCTTTAGGTATTTTTTATTTTCTTTTTGATTTCTTCACTGATCCATTGATTAATTAGTAGCATATTGTTTATCCTCCAAGTGTTTGTGTAATAAATAGCTTTTATTTTGTTGAGACATTTGATGAAAGTGAAAATGGAGAGTGAAAAGTTGGCTTAAAGCTCAACATTCAGAAAATGAAGATCATGGCATCCAGTCCCATCACTTCATGGCAAATAGATGGGGAAACAGTGGAAACAGTGTCAGACTTTATTTTTCTGGGCTCCAAAATCACTGCAGATGGTGACTGCAGCCATGAAATTAAAAGATGCTTACTTCTTGGAAGGAAAGTTATGACCAACCTAGATAGCATATTCAAAGTAGAGACATTACTTTGCCAACAAAGGTTCGTCTAGTCAAGGCTATGGTTTTTCCAGTGGTCATGTATGGATGTGAGAGTTGGACTGGGAAGAAGGCTGAGGGCTGAAGAATTGATGCTTTTGAATTGTGGTGTTGGAGCAGACTCTTGAGAGTCCCTTGGACTGCAAGGAGATGCAACCAGTCCATTCTGAAGGAGATCAGCCCTGGGATTTCTTTGGAAGGACTGATGTTAAAGCTGAAAGTCCAGTACTTTGGCCACCTCATGAGAAGAGTTGACTCATTGGAGAAGACTCTGATGCTGGGAGGCATTGGGAGCAGGAGGAGAAGGGGACGACAGAGGATGAGATGGCTGGATGGCATCACTGACTCTATGGACGTGAGTCTGAGTGAACTCTGGGAGTTGGTGATGGACAGGGAGGCCTGGCGTGCTGCGATTCATGGGGTCACAAAGGGTTGGACATGATTGAGTGACTGATCTGATCTGATTCTCCCTATATGCACTTTAAGAGATTTTACCATGAATGGATGTTTAACTTGTTCAAGTGCTTTTTCTGCATTTATTGAAATGATCATGTGGTTTTTGTCTTCTTTTCTTGATGTGGTTTATCACATAGATTGATTTATGCATGTTGAACCATCCTTGTGAACTTGGGATAAATCCCACTTAATCATGCTGTATGATTTTTTTAGGCGTTGTTGGATTCATTTTGCTAATATTTTAGTGAGAATTTTTGCATTTATATTAATCAAGATATTGGACTGTAATTTTCTTTTTTCAATAGGATCTTTGGTTTTGGTGTCAGAATGATGCTGGCTTCATAGAATGTCTTTGAAAGTGTTGCCTTCTCTTTAATCTTTTGGAAGAATTAGAGAATGATTAGTATAAGTTCTTTTCTGTATGTCTCCAAGAATTCATCTGTAAAGTCATCTGGTTCTGGACTTTTGTTTATACAGAGTTTTTTAAATTACAGGTTTTATTTCATTTCCAGTGATCAGTCTGTTCAAATTATCTACTTCTTGACTCAACTTGGATAAGCTGTACATTTCCATTGTCCATTTCTTCTAGGTAGTCAAATTTGTTAGCATATAACTGTTCATAATATTCTCATTTTTTGTTTGTTTGTTTGCTTTTCTGCCGTATTGGTTGATATTTTTCACTTCTTATTTTATTTATTTGGATTCTCTTTCTTTTCTCATTGGTGATTCCAGTGACAGGATTATCAGTTTTGTCTACTCATTCAAAGAACCAGTTCTTTATTTCACTGATTTTTTCTATATTTTAATATCTATTTTACTTATCTCCACTCTGATCTTTATTATTTACATCCTTCTGCTAACTTTAGGTTTTAACTCTTTTTCTAAGTATTTTCAGGTGGTTGTTTTGGTTGTTTATTTGAAATTGTTCTTGTTTTGGAAGACAGCTTGTATTGCTATGAATGTCCCTCTAATAACTGCTTTGTTGTATCCCATAGGTTTTGTATGGTTGTGCTTTCATAATGAGATTAAAAAAATTCCCTAAGGAAAGGAATACATCAAGGTTGCATATTGTCACCCTGTTAAATTCTATGCAGAACACATCATGTGAAATGCTGGGCTGGATGGATCACAAGCTGGAATCAAGATTGCTGGAAGAAATATCAGCAACCTCAGAAATGCAGATGATACCACCCTAACAGCAGCAAGTGAAGAGGAAGTTCTTGAGCTTCTTGATGAAGGTAAAAGAGGAGAATAGAAAAGCTGGCTCAAACTCAACAACCAAAGAACAAAGATCATGGCATCTTGTCCCATCACTTCATATCAAATAGAAGAGGAAAAAGTGAAAACATAAAGAAGGCTGAGTGCTGAAGAATTGATGCTTTCAAATTGTGATGCTGGAGAAGACTCTTGATAGTCCCTTGGATAGCAAGGAGACCAAATCAGTCAACCCTAAAGGAAATCAACCCTCTATATTCATTGGAAGCATTGATGCTGAAACTGAAGCCCCAATACTTTGGGCACATGATGAGACAAGTCAACTCATTGGAAAAGAACCTGATGCTGGGAAAGATTGTTGGCAGGAGGAGAAGGGGTCAACAGAGAATGAGATGGTTGGATGGCATCACCCAATCAAGGGACATGTGTTTGAGCAATCTCAGGGAGATAGTGATGGACATGGAAGCCTAGCACATTGCAGTCCACCGGGCTTCAAAGAGTTGGACAGGATTTAGCAACTGAGCAACAAAATTTTTGAGATTTGTTTTGTGCCCTAGTATGTGGCTAATACTAGTAAATATTCCACATACACCTGAAAAGTATGTGTGTTCTGTTATTTTAATGTAAAGTGCTGCCAATATCAACTGTCTGTTTTATAGTATCATTTATGATCTCTTGCCTTATTTATTTTCTGCCTCAAAAATCTGTCCATTGATGTGAGTGGTATGTTAAAGTCTCCTATAATTGTATTCTTGTCAATTCTTCCTTTCTGTCTGTTAGTGTTTGTTTTATGTATTTGGGTGCTCCTATATTAGTTGCATGTAAGTTGACAACTCAGCAGTAGCCACAAGAGCAAGAAAATGTGTTTTCATTCTTGCTGGCAAGTGTAAAATCCTCCTTTTGTATTGATCTTTTATCATTATATAGTATCTTTCTTTATGCCTTTTTAAAATTAATTATTCAGCGGCCTCAGGTCTTAGTTACACCATGTGCAATCTTCATTATGTCATGCAGAAATCATTTGTTTTCACACTTAGAGTGTCTAGCTGTGGCATGCAGGCTCAGTAGTTGTGTCACATGGGCTACAGATTGTGTGGGCTTCAGTAGTTGTGGCACACAGGCCCAGTAGTTTCACCCATAGCTTTAGTTTCTGTGCGACATGTGGGATCTGATATCCCACTTCGGTTTTATTTATTTTTAATTGAAGGATAATTGGTTTAGAATATTGAGTTGGTTTCCACATGACCTGCCTCTTGAGAAACCTATATGCAGGTCAGGAAGCAACAGTTAGAACTGGACATGGAACAACAGACTGGTTCCAAATAGGAAATGGAGTACGTCAAGGCTGTATATTGTCACCTTGCTTATTTTACTTATATGCAGAGTACATCATGAGAAATGCTGGGCTGGAAGAAGCACAAGCTGGAATCAAGATTGCCGGGAGAAATATCAATAACCTCAGATATGCAGATGACACCACCCTTATGGCAGAAAGTGAAGAGGAACTAAAAAGCCTCTTGATGAAAGTGAAAGGGGCTTAATGAAAGAGTGAAAAGAGTGAAAAAGTTGGCTTAATGCTCAACATTCAGAAAACTAAGATCATGGCATCTGGTCCCATCACTTCATAGGAAATAGATGGGGAAACAATGGAAACAGTGTCAGACTTTACTTTCGGGAGCTCCAAAATCACTGCAGATGGTGACTGCAGCCATGAAATTAGAAGACACTTACTCCTTGGAAGGAAAGTTATGTCCAACCTAGATAGCATATTCAAAAGCAGAGACATTACTTGGCCAACAAAGGTCTTTCCAGTCAAGGCTATGGTTTTTCCAGCGGTCACGTGTGGATGTGAGAGTTGGACTGTGAAAAAGACTGAGCGCTGAAGAATTGATGCTTGTGAACTGTGGTGTTGGAGAAGACTCTTGAGAGTCCCTTGGACTGCAAGGAGATCCAAGCAGTCCATTCTGAAGGAGATCAGCCCTGGGATTTCTTTGGAAGGACTGAAGTTAAAGCTGAAAGTCCAGTACTTTGGCCACCTCATGTGAAGAGTTGACTCATTGGAAAAGACTCTGATGCTGGGAGGGATTGGGAGCAGGAGGAGAAGGGGATGAGAGAGGATGAGATGGCTGGATGACATCACCGATTCGGTGGACATGAGTTTGGGTGAACTCCGGGAGTTGGTGATGGACAGGGAGGCCTGGCATGCTGCAATTCATGGGGTCTCAAAGAATTGAACACGACTGAACTGAACTGAGTTCAGTTCAGTTCAGAATTGAGTGACTGAACTGAACTGAACTTCTGCTATACATCTACATGAATCAGCCATAAGTATAGGTATAGGTCCTCTTGAACCAAAAACACGGAGCTCTTCACAAATTCATAATTCATTGTCATCTTGTGCAGAGGCAATGCTAATTTTCTATTTCATTCCAATTTTAGTATATGTGCTGCTGAAGCAAGCACTCATTTTCAAGTTTATTTTGTCTGAATACTGTGACCTCCACTTTTTTGTCATTTCCATTTACATGAAAGATCTTTTCCCATCCCCTCTCTTCAATCTATGTATTTCCTTTGCCCTAAAGTGGGTCTCTTAGAAGCAACATATTGTAGACCCTTGTTTTTCTTTCCAGTCTGCCACTCTATGTCTTTTGATTGGAGCAGTATATTGACATGTAAGTTAAGTATTGATAAATATGTATTTATTGCCATTTTAAACCTTGTTTCCAGTTGATTCTATATTTCTCCACTGTTTCATTCTTTTGTTTTACTTGTTATGGTTTGATGATGGTTTTATTGTATGCTTGCATTCTCTTCTTGTGTGTTTGTGTGTGTGTGTGTGTGTGTGTGTGTGTGTGTGTGTGTGCATGTGCGTGTGTGTGTGAATCTATTTTATGTTTTTGATTTCTGGTTACCCTGTTTTTCAAGTATATTAACCCTTTCCTTGGAGAAGGCAATGTCAATCCACTCCAGTGCTCTTGCCTGGAAAATCCCATGGGAGGAGCCTGGTGGGCTGCAGTCCATGTTGTCGCTTAGAGTCAGACACGACTGAGCGGCTTCACTTTCACTTTTCACTTTCATGCATTGAAGAAGGAAATGGCAACCCACTCTAGTGTTCTTGCCTGGAGAATCCCAGGGACAGAGGAGCCTGGTGAGCTGCCATCTATGGGGTTTCACAGAGTTGGACATGACTGAAGCAACGCAGCAGCAGCAGCAGCACCAACACCTTCCTATATCTGCTTGCTTTAGACTGATAATCATGCAAGTTCAAAGACATTCTAAAAAAAAAAAAAAAAGAATTTACATTTTCTTACCTCTTCCCCCACATTTAATGGTTTTGATGCCCTCTTTTACATCTTCATGTTTATCTCTTTGCTGTTCCATGTGTTTATCATTGCTTTCACAAATAGTTTTTTTTTTTTATTTTTTGATTTATAAAATGGCTAAGTGATTTATTTTCTAATTGTGATTTCTTTTTTCCTATGTCTTCTTACTTCTTTTCTATTTAGGGAAGTCACTGAAGTCATTCCGTCGTGTCCAAGTCATTCCGTCGTGTCCAAGTCATTCCGTCGTGTCCAAGTCATTCCGTCGTGTCCAAGTCATTGAGACCCCATGGACCCCATGGAGCCTACCAGGCTCCTCCATCCATGGGATTTTCCAGGCAAGAATACTGAAGTGGGTTGCCATTTCCTTCCCCAGTTTAGGAATATTTCGTATAGGATAGGTTTCATATTGCCATATTCTTTTCGTTTTTGCTTGTCTGGTAAATCCTTTATCTCACCTTATATGCTAAATGATAATCATGCTGGATAAAATATTCTATGTTGCAAATTACTCCCTTTCAAGACTTTGAATATATTTTCCTTTTGCCCTGCAATGTTTCTGTAGAGAAATCAGCTATCACCTTATGGAGATTTCCTTTTAATTAACTCTTTATTTTCCTCTTTCTGCTTTTGAATTGTCTCTTTAACTTTTGTCATTTTGTGTATAACATGTCTTGCTTTAGGTCTGTTTGTGTTCATCTTTGGGAACCTTTATGCTTCCTGTATCTGGGTATCTTTATGTTTGGGAAGTTTCCAGCCATAATTTCTTCAAATACATTTTCAATCCCCTTTTCTTTTTCTTCTTCTGGAATCACTATTATGTGTAGATTGGCCTGCTTTAGGTTACCCCATAGACCTTGTATATGGCTTTCATTTTTCTTCATTTGTCTTTCTGGTTGCCATACTGACTAGTTAATCTCCATTACTCTATCTTCCAGATTACTTCTTCATTATTCTGCAATATTCTCTCCAGTATTCATTGCCTTTAGCTCAACTTTAATCTTGGAAAATGAACTTTCTAATTTTTCTTGCCTCTTCCTTATATGTCTCATTCCTTTTTACAGTAATGTGCATTTCTGTCGATAGCCATTCTTAATTCCTCAGTATTTTCATTACCTCCTTTTGAACTTGGTGTCTATTAGACTGAAGAGGACTGTTTGATTGTCAACTATGTGTAAAAGAATGAAATTAGAAAACTTTCTAACACCATACACAAAAATAAAGTCAAAATGGATTAAAGACTTAAACATAAGACCAGAAACTATAAACTCTTAGAGAAAAACATAGGATGAACACACTCTCTGACATAAATCACTGCAACATCCTCTATGATTTACCTCCTAGAATAATGGAAAACAAAAATAAACAAATGGGACCTAATTAAACACAAAACCTTTAGCACAACAAAGGGAATTATAGGTGAACACACAAACCTCAGAATGGGAGAAAATAATAGCAAATGAAACAACTGACAAAGAATTAATCTCCCAAATACATGAGCAACTCATATAGCTCAATACCAGAAAATCAAACAACCCAATCAAAATGTGGGCAGAAGACCTAATCAGACGTTTCTCCAAAGAAGACATGCAGATGGCTAATAAACACATGAGAAGATGCTCAACATCACTCATTATTAGAGAAGTGCAAATCAAAACCACAATGAGGCATCATCTCGCCAGTCAGAATGGCCATCATCAAAAAGTCTACAAACAATAAATGCTGGATAGGCTGTGGAAAATACGGAACCCTCTTACACTCTTGGTAGGAATGCAAACAGATACAAACACTAAGGAGAACAGTATGGAGAGTCCTTAAAAAGCTAGGAATGGGAAGGTGGAAGAAGATAGTGGGGGAGTAAGACAGGGAGATCTCCAGCCTCCCCACAAATACATCAAAAACTCATCAAGATACAGAACAACTCCTACAAAGCAACCTCTAGATGACAGTAGAAGAACCCAGGCCTCCAGGGGTGGGTGGGGGGCAGGCTAAGCTCCCTGAAATGAAGTAGGAGAGAGGATGGAGACATAAAAAGGGAAAGACAGAGAATTTCTGGATGGGAGCTTTTGCCCTGAGGGAGGGAGGGAGGGAGGGAGTTGTAAAGCAGGAAGAGTTCCCATACACTGGAAGCTCCCTCACAGGGAGGCTCAAGGGGGAGCCATGGAATCTCAGAAAGACAGGCAAAGCAGAGACTTAAAGGGCAGAAAACAGAGAAAGCTGCATTTCTCAGCCCATAAACAGTTCATGGACCATGGCCTCGACCACACAGTGAGCTTGGGGAACAGAGAGAACCTATAGAACGCCAACAGCAGAGAGGACAGGCCCAGCGTGTTGAGGTGCAGCATACAAACCTCCCCAGTACACAAAGCCCTTGTGGCACAGAGGGTAGGCCTAGGGAGCCTAAAGAAGCCCCACAACATAGAGGGTGGGACTGGTGAGATGAAGCAAGTGCACACAAGCCCTGTGATGTAGAGGGCAGGCCTGCAGAGCCAAGACAAGTGCACACAAGCGCCACGATGCAGAGAGCAAGCACAGGGAGCTGAGACAAGTGTACATAGCCCTGTGACATAGAAGGCAGGCCAGTGAGCCAAAACAAGTGCACAGAAACCCTGTGACATAGAGGACAGGCCCAGAGAGCTGAGACAAATGCGCACAAGCTCCTCAGCATAGCAGGATGGCCTGGTGAGCCAAAACATGTGCACATAAGCGCAGGACATTCAATACCACGGTAATCCAAGTCTATGTCCTGACCAGTAACACTAAAGAAGCTGAAGTTGAATGGTTCTATGAAGACCTCAGTTCAGTTCAGTTCAGTCGCTCAGTAGTGTCTGACTCTTTGCAACCCCATGAATCACAGCATGCCAGGCCTCCCTGTCCATCACCAACTCCCAGAGTTCACTCAGACTCACGTCCATCCAATCAGTGATGTCATCCAGTCATCTCATCCTCTGTCGTAGTCCCCTTCTCCTTCTGCTCCCAATCCCTCCCAGCATCAGAGTCTTTTCCAATGAGTCAACTCTTTGCATGAGGTGGCCAAAGTACTGGACTTTCAGCTTTAGCATCATTCCTTCCAAAGAAATCCCAGGGCTGATCTCCTTCAGAATGGACTAGTTGCATCTCCGTGCAGTCCAAGGGACTCTCAAGAGTCTTCTCCAACACCACAGTTCAAAAGCATCAATTCTTCAGTGCTCAGCTTTCTTCACAGTCCAACTCTCACATCCATACATGACCACTGGAAAAACCATAGCCTTGACTAGATGGACCTTTGTTGGCCAAGTAATGTCTCTGCTTTTGAATATGCTATCTAGGTTGGTCATAACTTTCCTTCCAAGGAGTAAGCGTCTTTCAATTTTATGGCTGCAGTCACCATCTGCAGTGATTTTGGAGCCCAGAAAAATAAAGTCTGACACTATTTCCACTGTTTCCCCATCTGTTTCCCATGAAGTGATGGGACCAGATGCTATGATCTTCATTTTCTGAGTGTTGAACTTTAAGCCAACTTTTTCACTCTCCACTTTCACTTTGATCAAGAGGCTTTTTAGTTCCTCTTCACTTTCTGCCATAAGGGTGGTGTCATCTGCATATCTGAGGTTATTGATATTTCTCCCGGCAATCTTGATTCCAGCTTGTCCTTTTAGAACATCAAAAAAAAAAAAAAAGTCCTTTTCATTATAGGGGACTGGAATCAAGAAACACCTGGAGTAACAGGCAAATTTTGCTTTGGAGTACAGAATGAAGCAGGGCAAAGGCTAATAGAGTTTTGCCGAAATAACACACTGGTCATGGCAAACACCCTCTTCCAAGAACACAATAGAAGACTCTACACATGGACATCACCAGATGATCAACACTGAAATCAGCTTGATTATATTCTTTGCAGCCAAAGATGGAGATGCTCTATACAGTCAGCAAAAATATTACCAGGAGCTGACTGTGGCTCAGATCATAAACTCCTTATTGCCAAATTCAGACTTAAAGTGAAGAAAGTGGGGAAAACCACTAGACCATTCAGGTATGACCTAAATCAAATCACTTATGATTATACAGTGGAGGTGAGAAATAGACTTAAGGGACTAGATCTGATAGACAGAGTGCCTGATGAACTATGGACAGATGTTTGTGACATTGTACAGGAGACAGGGATCAAAACCATTGCCAAGAAAAAGAAATGCAAAAAAGCAAAATGGCTGACTGAGGAGGGCTGTGAAAAGAAGAGAAGCGAAAAGCAAAGGAGAAAAGGAAAGATATAAACATCTGAATGCAGAGTTCCAAAGAATAGCAAGAAGAGATAAGAAAGCCTTCCTCGGAGATAAGTGCAAAGAAATAGAGGAAAACAATAGAATGGGAAAGACTAGAGATCTCTTCAAGAAAATTAGAGATACCAAGGGAACATTTCATGCAATGATGGGCTCAGTAAAGGACAGAAATGGTATGAACCCGAGAGAAGCAGAAGATATTAAGAAAAGGTTGCAAGAATACACAGAAGAACTGTACAAAAAAAGATCTTGATGACCCAGTTAATCACAATGGCATGATCACTCACCTAGAGCCAGACATCCTGGAATGTGAAGTCAAGTGGGCCTTAGGAAGCATCACTATGAACACAGCTAGTGGAGGTGATGGAATTCCAGTAGAACTGTTTCAAATCCTGAAAGATGATGCTGTGAAAGTGCTGCACTTGATATGCCAGCAAATTTGGAAAACTTAGCAATGGCCACAGGACTGGAAAATGTCAGCTTTCATTCCAATCCCCAAAGAAAGGCAATGCTAAAGAATGTTCAAACTACCACACAATTGCACTCATCTCACACGGTAGTAAAGTAATGCTCAAAATTCTCCAAGCCAGGCTTCAGCAATATGTGAACTATGAGCTTCCAAATATTCAAGCTGGTTTTAGAAAAGGCAGGGGAACCAGCAATCCAATTGCCAACATCTTC
This sequence comes from Tragelaphus eurycerus, assembly GCA_935064755.1. NCBI lineage: Eukaryota > Metazoa > Chordata > Mammalia > Artiodactyla > Bovidae > Tragelaphus > Tragelaphus eurycerus. Next base: position 167,946 of record CAKXYN010000134.1, on the reverse strand, counting down.
TGGACCATCAAAAAAGCAAGAGAGTTCCAGAAAAACATCTATTTCTGCTTTATTGACTATGCCAAACTCTTTGACTGTGTGGATCACAATAAACTGGAAAATTCTGAAAGAGATGGGAATACCAGACCACCTGATCTGTCTCTTGAGAAATCTGTGTGCAGGTCAGGAGGCAACAGTTGGAACTGGTCATGGAACAACAGATTGGTTACAAATAGAGAAAGGAGAATATTAAGGCTGTATATTGTCATCTGCTTATTTAACTTATATGTAGAGTACCTCATGAGAAATACTGGGCTGGATGAAGGACAAGCTGGAATCAAGATTGTCAGGAAAAATATCAGTAACCTCAGATATGTAGATTACATCACCCTTATGGCAGAAAATGAAGAACTAAAGAGACTCTTGATCAAAGTGAAAGAGGAGAGAGAAAAAGTTGGCTTAAAGCTCAACATTCAGAGAACTATGATCACGGCATCCAGTCCCATCAATTCATGGCAAATAGATGGGAAAACAGTGGCAGACTGTATTTTGGCGGTGGGGGGTGGGGGGGGGGCGGGGAGAAGGGGGGCCTCCAAAATCACTTTGGATGGTGACTGCAGCCATGAAATTAAAAGATGCTTACCCCTTGGAAGGAAAGTTATGACCAACCTAGATAGCATATTCAAAAGCAGAGACATTACTTTGCCAACAAAGGTCCATCTAATCAAGGCTATGGTTTTTCCAGTGGTCATGTATGGATGTGAGAGTTGGACTGGGAAGAAAGCTGAGCACTGAAGAATTGATGCTTTTGAACTGTGATGTTGGAGAAGACTCTTGAGAGTCCCTTGGACTGCAAGGAGATCCAACCAGTCCATCCTAAAGGAGATCAGTCCTGAGTGTTTATTGGAAGGACTGATGTTGAAGCTGAAACTTCAATACTTTGGCCACCTGATGCGAAGAGCTGACTCATTTGAAAATACCATGATGCTGGGAAAGATTGAGGGTGGGAGGAGAAGGGGACGACAGAGATGAGTTCACTGGACGGCATCACCAACTCAATGGACATGAGTTTAGGTAAACTCTGGGAGTTGGTGATGGACAGGGAGGCCTGGTGTGCTGCAGTTCATGGGGTCACAAAGAGTCAGACACGACTGAGTAACTAAACTGAACTGAACACTGCCAAAGCCAGAAGGACTGCCCAAAGACATGCTGAACCCATAGACACTCCTGTGATATTTTCCTGGTTAGGGAAATTTGTGCCTTTTTTCTCATTGATGGAGCTGGATCTTGTCCATCTGAAAGGCAGTGTCTTGTCGTACACACTGTCCTACTACTGGACACTACACTGCCCTTCAGAGAAACGAGACTCAGTTCCATCAACCAGAACAGGTTCCCCCAACCAGGAAATTATCACAGGACACTATCCAACCCCATCGACGGGAGAAGATTCCACAACCAAGAAGAAGTATGACTTTGAGAACATTTTTTTTTTTCTTTTAAATCACACTATTGATTCCTTCTACATATTTCTACCTTCACATTATCCTTTTGTGGTATTGTGGAGTTTTCATTTTTGTTTTTCTTGTTTAAAAAATACCCTCTTTTAAAGATTTTTTCACCTTTTTTGGTGATTTTTCTAATTTTGCTTTGATATATTTGACTCTGTTTCTTATATTATAGTTATTCCTGAATATATATAAATCTTTTCCACATATGTCTATTTATCCTTGCTGTTCTACTTTTTCCTTTCCCCTTTTTTCCCCCTTTCTTCCATCCCTTCTTTTTCTATTTTCTCTCCCTTTTCCTATTTTTTCTCTTCCTCTTTTTTCCTTCTTCCTTTTCCCTTCACTCTTTCTTTTTTCACCATGTAAGTTAAATTGTTGTGCTCTCTTTCTTATATTCCCCAGTTGGCAATCTGCTGAGGCTCAGTTTTCCAGACTGAGCATTAGTTAGCTCTGGTTTTAATTGGTCAATATTACTTTTGGTTTCCCTTGTTCACAAAGTCAATTTCCTGTACTCTATACCTTGGTTATAACTGTGTGTGTGGAAGTATGGGTATATGTCTAATTATTTCTGTGATTACCTGCTTGATCTCCTCCCACTAGTACATAGGCACAAGTCATCCTTAACAAGAAATAAACACAAACTACTCAACCAACCTTTCCCTCCGAGGGCAAAAACAAAAGCAATAAGGACTACAACCCTAAAGTTTGGGTAAAGAGGACCTCAAGCAGAGCAAAGTAGAAAAAAAAAATTAAAAGATTAAAAGACAGAGAATACAGCACAAATGAAAGAACAAGGTATAAACTCAAAAGACCAAATAAATACGGAGAGGAAATAAGCAATCTATCTGAAACATAATTCAGAATAATGATAGTAAAGATGTTCTGAAGACTTGAAAATAGAATGGAGATAATGCAAGAAACAATTAACACAGTTAATACAATCACCAAGGACATAGAAGATATATAGAAAAAGCAAACAGATGAATATCACAATTACTGAAATTAAAAGTACTCTAGAAGGAACAAATAGCAGCATAACTGAGGCAGAAGAACAGATAAGTGAGCAGGAATATAAAATGGTAGAAATAACTGCTGAGGAGCAGAATAAAGGAAAAAGAATGAAAAGAATTGAGGACAGCCTCAGAGACTTTGGGGACAATATTAAATGCACCAACATTTGAGTTATAGGGATCCCAGAGGAAGAAGAAAAAAAAAAAGAAAGAAAAGGAAGGCACTGAGAAAATTTTTGAAGAAATTATAGTTGAAAACTTTTCCAACATAGAAAAGGAAATAGTCAATCAATTTCAAGAAATGCAGAGAGTCCCTTACGGGATAAACCCAAGGAGAAATACGAGACAGATGTTAATCAAGCTAACAGAAAGAAAGCTAAAAACCAAGGGAAAAGGAACAAGTAACCAGGGAAAATCCATACAATTAACAGAGGAAACTTTCAGCAGAAACTCTGCAGGTCAGAAAGGACCTGCAGCATATATTTAAAATACTGAAAGAAAAAAAAAAATCTACATTAGTAGATTAGTATACCCCAGCAAAGATCTCATTCAGAATTGATGGAAAAATCAAAAACTTCACAGACAAGCAGAAGTTAAGAGAATTTAGCACCATCAAACCAGTCTTACAACAAATATTAAAAGGAATTAGATAGCCAGTAAACACAAGAGAAATGAAAGACCTAAAACACAAACCCAAAATAATTAAGAAAATGCCAATAAGAACATTATCAATAATTACCTTAAATTTAAATGGATAAAATGTACCAGCTAAAAGACTGACTGAATGGATACAAAAACAAGACCCACATATATGCTGCCTACAAGAGACCCGATTCAGACCTAGAGACACATAGAGATTGAAAGCAAAAGGATGGAAAACGATATTTTGAGCAAATGGAAACCAAAAAAAAGCTGGAATGTCAATCCTATTTCAGACAAAATAGACTTTAAAATAAAGAATATTATAATAGACAAAGAAGGACGCTACATACTGATCAAAGCATCAATCCAAGAAGACATAACAAGTTTAAATATTTATGCACCCAACATTGGAGCACCTCAGTACATAAGGCAAACACTAACAGGCATAAGAGGGGAAATCTACAGTATCACAATAATAGTAGGGGACTTTAACACCCCACTTACACCAAAGGACAAATCATCAAAACAGAGACTCAATCAGAAAACAGAAACCTTAAATGAAACATGAGACCAAACAGACCTAATTGATATCTTCGGGACTTTCCATCCAAATGTAGAATACACTTCTTCTCAAATGCACATGGTGCATTCTCTAGGATAGACCACATCTTGGGCCACATCAAGCTTCAGTAAATTTAAGAAATTGAAATTGTATTAAGTATCTTCTCTGACCACAACACTATGAGACTAGATATCAACTAGAGGAAAGAGACTGCAAAAAACACAACCGCATGGAGATTAAACAATACATTACTAAATAATGAAGAGGTTACTGAAGAAATAAGAAAGGAAATCAAAAGATTTCTAGAAACAATTGACGGTGAAAACATGACGACCCAAAACCTATGGGATTCAGCAAAAGCAGTTCTAGGAGGGAAGTTTATAACAATACAATCCTACATCAAGAAACAAGAAAAGCATCAAATCGACAACCTAACTCTGCATCTAAAGCAGTTGTAAAAAGAAGAACAACAACAAAAAAATCAAAGCCAACAGAAGGAAAGAAATCATAAAGATCAGAGCAGAAATGAATGAAAAAGACATGAGGAAAACAATACCAATGTTAATAAAATTAAAGGCTGATTCTTTGAGAAGATAAAATTAACTAACCACTAGCCAGACTCATTAAGAAAAAAAGGAAGAAAAATCAAATCAACAAAATTAGAAATGAAAAAGATGTTACAGCAGACAACAAGAAACACAAAGGATCATCAGAGACTATTATGAGCAACTATGTAGCAAATACCCTCTTCCAACAACACAAGAGAAGACTCTATACATGGACATCACCAGATGATCAACACCGAAATCAGATCGATTATATTCTTTGCAGCCAAAGATGGAGAAGCTCTATACAGTCAGCAAAAACAAGACCAGGAGCTGACTGTGGCTCAGACCATGAACTTCTTATTGCCAAATTCAGACTGAAACTGAAGAAAGTAGGGAAAACCACTAGACCATTCAGGTATGACCTAAATCAAATCCCTTATGATTTATACAGGGGAAGTGAGAAATAGATTTAAGGGCCTAGATCTGACAGATAGAGTGCCTGATGAACTATGGAATGAGGTTCGTGACATTGTACAGGAGACAGGGATGAAGACCATCCCCATGGAAAAGAAATGCAAAAAAGCAAAATGGCTGTCTGGGGAGGCCTTGCAAATAGCTGTGAAAAGAAGAGAAGTGAAAAGCAAAGGAGAAAAGGAAAGATATAAACATCTGACTGCAGAGTTCCAAATAATAGCAAGAAGAGATAAGAAAGCCTTCTTCAACGATCAATGCAAAGAAATAGAGGAAAACAACAGAATGGGAAAGACTAGGGATCTATTCAAGAAAATCAGAGATACCAAAGGAATATTTCATGCAAAGATGGGCTCGATAAAGGACAGAAATGGTATGGACCTAACAGAAGCAGAAGATATTAAGAAGAGGTGGCAAGAATATACAGAAGACGTGTACAAAAAAGAGCTTCACGACTCAGATAATCATGATGGTGTGATCACTGACCTAGAGCCAGACATCCTGGAATGTGAAGTCAAGTGGGCCTTAGAAAGCATCACTACGAATAAAGCTAGTGGAGGTGATGGAATTCCAGTGGAGCTATTCCAAAGCCTGAAAGATGATGCTGTGAAAGTGCTGCACTCAATATGCCAGCAAATTTGGAAAACTCAGCAGTGGCCACAAGATTGGAAAAGGTCAGTTTTCATCCCAGTCCCAAAGAAAGGCAATGCCAAAGAGTGCTCAAACTACCGCACAATTGCACTCATCTCACACGCTAGTAAAGTAATGCTCAAAATTCTCCAAGCCAGGCTTCAGCAATATGTGAACCGTGAACTTCCTGATGTTCAAGCTGGATTTAGAAAAGGCAGAGGAACCAGAGATCAAATTGCCAACATCCGCTGGATCATGGAAAAAGCAAGAAAGTTCCAGAAAAACATCTATTTCTGCTTTATTGACTATGCCAAAGCCTTTGACTGTGTAGATCACAATCAACTGTGGAAAATTCTGAAAGAGATGGGAATACCAGACCACCTGATCTGCCTCTTGAGAATCTGTATGCAGGTCAGGAAGCAACAGTTAGAACTGGTCATGGAACAACAGACTGGTTCCAAATAGGAAAAGGAGTATGTCAAGGCTGTATATTGTCACCCTGTTTATTTAACTTATATGCAGAGTACATCATGAGAAATGCTGGACTAGAAGAAACACAAGTGGAATCAAGATTGCTGGGAGAAATATCAATAACCTCAGATATGCAGATGACACCACCCTTATGGCAGAAAGTGAAGAGGAACTCAAAAGCCTCTTGATGAAAGTGAAAGTGGAGAGTGAAAAGGTTGGCTTAAAGCTCAACATTCAGAAAACGAAGATCATGGCATCTGGTCCCATCACTACATGGGAAATAGATGGGGAAACAGTGGAAACAGTGTCAGACTTTGTTTTTCTGGGCTCCAAAATCACTGCAGATGGTGACTGCAGCCATGAAATTAAGAGACGCTTACTCCTTGGAAGGAAAGTTATGACCAACCTAGATAGCATATTCAAAAGCAGAGACATCACTTTGCCAACAAAGTTTCGCCTAGTCAAGGCTATGGTCTTTCCTGTGGTCATGTATGGATGTGAGAACTGGACGCCGAAGAAGGCTGAGCACTGAAGAATTGATGCTTTTGAACTGTGGTGTTGGAGAAGACTCTTGAGAGTCCCTTGGACTGCAAGGAGATCCAACCAGTCCATTCTGAAGGAGATCAGCCCTGGGATTTCTTTGGAAGGAATGATGCTAAAGCTGAAACTCCAGTATTTTGGCCACCTCATGCGAAGAGTTGACTCATTGGAGAAGACTCTGATGCTGGGAGGGATTGGGGGCAAGAGGAGAAGGGGACGACAGAGGATGAGATGGCTGGATGGCATCACTGACTCGATGAATGTGAGTCTGAGTGACCTCCGGGAGTTGGTGATGGACAGGGAGGCCTGGCGTGCTGCGATTCATGGGGTCGCAAAGACTCGGACACGACTGAGCGACTGATCTGATCTGATCTGATCTGATGTTCTAACAAAATGGACAACCTAGAGGAAATGGACAGGTTCTGAGAAAAGTTCAACCTCCCAAGACTGAACCAGGAATAAAAAAATCATGAGCAAGCCAATTACAAATACTGAAACTGTGATAAAAAATCTCCCCCCAAAAACAAAACCCCAGGGCCAGATGACTTCACAGGGGAATTCTACCAAACATTTAGAGAAGAGCTAATGCCTATTTTTTTGAAACTCTTCCAAAAAGTTGCAGAGGAAGGAGCATTTCCAAACTCATTCTACAAAGCCATAATCACCCTGACATGAAAATCAGGCAAAGACAACACAAAATAGAAAATTATGGGCCAATATCACTGATGAACATAGATTCAAAAATCCTCAAGAAAATTCTAGTAAACAGAATTCAGTTTCAGTAAAGTCGCTCAGTCGTGTCCGAGTCTTTGCAACCCCATAAATCGCGGAACGCCAGGCCTCCCTGTCCATCACCAATTCCTGGAGTTCACCCAAACTCACATCCATCGAGTTGGTGATTCCATCCAGCCATCTCATCCTCTGTCGTCCCCTTCTCCTCCTGCCCCCAATCCCTCCCAGCATCAGAGTCTTCTCCAATGAGTCAACTCTTCGCATGAGGTGGCCAAAGTATTGGACTTTCAGCTTTAGCATCAGTCCTTCCAAAGAAATCCCAGGGCTGATATCCTTCAGAATGGACTGCTTGGAGGTCCTTGCAGTCCAAGAGACTCTCAACAGTCTTCTCCAACACCACAGTTCAAAAGCATCAATTCTTCGGCACTTAGCTTTCTTCACAGTCCAACTCTCACATCCATACATGACCACTGGAAAAACCATAGCCTTGACTAGACGGACCTTTGTTGGCATAGTAATGTCTCTGCTTTTGAATATGCTATCTAGGTTGGTCATAACTTTTCTTCTAAGGAGTAAGCATCTTTTAATTTCATGGCTGCAGTCACCATCTGCAGTGATTTTGGAGCCCCCAAAGTAAAGTCTGACACTGTTTCCATTGTTTCCCCATCTATTTCCCATGCAGTGATGGGACCAGATGCCATGATCTTTGTTTTCTGAATGTTGAGGTTTAAACCAACTTTTTCACTCTCCCCTCTCACTTTCATCAAGAGGCTTTTTAGTTCCTCTTCACTTTCTGCCATAAGGGTGGTGTCATCTGCATATCTGAGGTTATTGATATTTCTCCTGGCAATCTTGATTCCAGCTGGTGCTTCTTCCAGCCCAGCATTTCTCATGATGTACTCTACATACAAGTAAATTAAGCAAGGTGACAATATACAGCCTTGACATACTCCTTTTCCTATTTGGAACCAGTCTGTTGTTCCATGTCCAGTTCTAACTACTGCTTCCTGACCTGCATACAAATTTCTCAAGAGGCAGGTCAGGTGGTCTGGTATTGCCATCTCTTTCAGAATTTTCCACAGTCTATTGTGATCCCCACAGTCAAAGGCTTTGGCATAGTCAATAAAGCAGAAATAGATGTTTTTCTGGAACTCTCTTGCTTTTTCCATGATCTAGCAGATGTTGGCAATTTGATCTCTGGTTCCTCTGTCTTTTCTAAAACCAGCTTGAACATCAGGAAGTTCACGGTTCACATATTGCTGAAGCCTGGCTTGGAGAATTTTGAGCGTTACTTTACTAGAGTGTGAGATGAGTGCAAATGTGCAGTAGTTTTAGCATTCTTTGGCATTGCCTTTCTTTGGGATTGGAATGAAAACTGACCTTTTCCAGTCGTGTGGCCATTGCTGAGTTTTCCAAATTTGCTGGCATATTGAGTGCAGCACTTTCACAGCATCATCTTTCAGGATTTCAAATAGCAGTTGAGCTATTGCAAACAAAATTCAGTAACACATTAAAAAGTTCATACACCTTGATCAAGTAGAGCTTATTCCAGGGATGTAAGGATTCTTCAATATATGCAAATCAATCAATATGATACACCATATTAACAATTGAAAGATAAAAATATACGATCATCTCAGTAGATGCAGAAAAAGCCTCTGATAAAATTCAGTACCAGTTTATGATTAAAATAAAAACGCTTAAAAAATGGGCATAGAAGGAGTCTACCCCAACATAGTAAAGTCCATATATAATAAGCCCACAACAAACATTATTCTCAATGGTGAAAAACTGAAAGTATTCCCTCTAAGATCAGGAACAAGACAAGGGTGTCCACTCTTACAACTATTATCGAACACAGTTTTGAAAGTCCTAGCTATGGCTATCAGAGAAGAAAAAGAAATAAAAGGAATACAGATGGGAAAAGAAGAACTAAAACTCTCACTGTTTGCAGATGACATGCTACTATACATAGAAAAAAAAAAGCAAAAGAAACTACTTGATAATTTCCAGAACTAATCATCGAACTGAGGAAAGTCGTGGGATACAAGGTCAACAGACAGAAATCACTTGCATTTGTAGATACTAACAATGAAAAAGTCAGAAAGAGAAATTAAGGAATCAATCCCTTTCACCATTACAACAAAAAGAATAAAATATCTAGGAATAAACCTACCCAAGGAGACAAAAAACTGTATACAGAAAATTATATGATGCTGATGAAAGAAATCAAAGATGATATAAATGGATAGAGAGATATTCCATGTTCCTGGGTAGGTAGAATCAATATTGTGAAAATGACTATACTATCAAATGCAGTCTGCAGATTCATCATGATCTCTATCAAATTACCAATGGCATTTTTCACAAAACTAGAACAAAAAGTTTCACAGTTCATATGGAAACACGAAAGACCCCGAATATCCAAAGTAGTCTTGAGAAAGAAGAATGCAGCTGGAGGAATCAACTTTCATGACTTCAGACTATACTACAAAGCTACAGTCATCAAGACAGTATATTGCTGGCACAAAAACAGAAATATAGACCAATGGAACATGAAAGAGAGCCCAGAGACAAACCCAAGCACTTATGGGTATCTTTTTTTTGACAAAGGAGGCAAGACTATATAATGGGGCAAAGACAGCTTCTTCAACAAGTGGTGCTGTGAAAACTGGACAGCTACATGTAAAAGAATGAAATTAGAATACTTCCTAATACCATACACAAAGATAAACTCAAAATAAATTAAAGATCTAAATTTAAGACCAGAAACTATAAAACTCTTCAAGGAAAACACAGACAGAACACTCAATGACATAAATCAAAGCAAGATGCTCTATGACCCACCTCCTACAGTAATGGAAATAAAAACAAAAATAAACAAGTGGGACCTATTTAAACTTAAAAGCTTTTGCACAGAAAAGGAAACTACAAACAAGGTGGAAAGACAACCCTCAGAGTGGGAGAAAATAATAGCAAATTAAAAAACTGAAAAATAATTAATTTCCAAAATGTACAAGCAGCTCATACAAGTCAATACCAGAAAAACGAACAACCCAATAAAAAAGTGGAGAAAAGACTTAAACAGACATTTCTCCAAAGAGGACATACAGATGGCTAACAAACACATGAAAAGATGCTCAACATTTCTCATTGTTAGACAAAGGCAAATCAAACTACAATGAGATACCACCTCACAACAGTCAGAGTGGCCATCATCTAAAATTCTACAAACAATAAACGCTGGATAGGGTGTGGAGAAAAGGGAACCCTCTTTGCATTGCTGGTGGGAATGTGAATTGATACAGCCACAATGGAAGATGATATGGAGATTACTTAAATAACTAGGAATAAAACCACTATATGACCGAGCAATCCCACTCCTAGGCATACAACCAGAGGAAACCAAAATTGAAAAAAACACATACATTCCAGTTGTCATTGAGGTGCTATTTACAACAGCTAGAACATGGAAGCAACCTAGATATCCATCAACATATGAAAGGATTAAGAAGTTGTGGTACATATATACAATGGAATATTACCCAGCCATAAAAGGGAACCCATTTGAGTCAGTTTGGAGGAGGACGATCCTAGAGCCTATTATACAGAGTGAAGTAAGTCACAAAGAGAAATATAAATATCATCAATTAACACATATATGTGGAATCTAGAAAGATGGTACTGATGAATTTATTTGCAGGGCAGCAGTGGAGAAGCAGACATAGAGTACAGACCTATGGAAACAGGGAGAGAGGGAGGAGAGAGAGAGTGAGATGTATGGAGAAAGTAATATGGAAATTTACAATAACATATGTAAAATAGATAGCCAATGGGAACTTGCTCTATGACTCAGGGGACTCAAACAGGGAATCTGTAACAATCTAGAAGGGTGAAATGGGAAGGGAGATGGGGGTGAGGTTTGCAAGGGAGGGGACATGGGTGTACCTAAGGCTGATTCTTGTTGATGTTTGACAGAAAAGAACAAAATTTTGTAAAGCAATTATCCTTCCATCAAAAATAAATAAATAAAAATAAATAAAGTGGCAAAAAAAGGAAATAAGATGATATTGAGAAAAATTTAGTATCATGTATTTGAAAATTTAGGTGAAATGGAAAAATTCCTTTAAAAAACTTCCTAAAACTAATACAAGAAGAAAAAAAAAATCTGAATTGTCCTTTAACCAGTAAAGATATTGAGTTAATACTTCTAAGGAAAACTGAAGAAATGAATAATTCCAATCTTACAAAAACTCTTCCAGAAATAAAAACAATGAAAAATTGTGAACTCACTGTATGAACCTAGAATAATCTTGATATCAAAACTAGATTTTTAAAAAAACATGAGAACAGAGTTTTAAGCCAGTCTATTTATGAATATACATGCAATATCTAAACAAAATATTAGCAACCAGATACAGCAACATATAAAAATGTACTACATCTTGAATGAGATAGGTTTATTCTAGGAATAAAAATTGTCATAACTTTTAATTAATTAATATAATTCACCACATTAACAAATTAAAGCAGAAAAACCTTGTCACTGAGAAAAAAATTTTATTGACTCTCCATTCATGACAAAATCTCTCAGCAAACTACAAGCAAAAAGCAGAAAGTAACTGATAAAAGATAACTTTTTATAATTCACAGTGAACATTTTACTTTTTGTTGAATACTTGAAATATTCTCTACAAGACTAGGAACCAGAAGAGAATGTACATGATCACCATACTGACCTGGAAGTTTAAGCAAAAAGGAACAGAGATGAAAGTTATACGAATTGGTAAAGAGGAACCAAAATTGCTTTTTTTCACAGGTGATAAGATCATCTAATTCTAGCAAATCCTAAAATCATTAGCAAATCTTAAGAAATCCATAGACAAATGATTAGCATAAATACAAGCATTTTGCAAGGCTACTGGGCAAAAAAATTCAATATACAAAAATAAATTTCACTTCAGTCAGTCAGTTGAGTCGCTCAGTCGTGTCCGACTCTTTGCGACCCCATGAATCCCAGCACGTCAGGCCTCCCTGTCCATCACCAACTCCTGGAGGTCACTCAGACTCACATCCATCGAGTCAGTGATGCCATCCAGCCATCTCATCCTCTGTCGTGCCCTTCTCCTCCTGCCCCCAATCCCTCCCAGCATCAGAGTCTTTTCCAATGAGTCAACTCTTCACATGAGGTGGCCAAAGTACTGGACTTTCAGCTTTAGCCCTTCCAAAGAAATCCCAGGACTGATCTCCTTCAGAACGGACTGGTTGAATCTCCATGCAGTCCAAGGGACTCTCAAGAGTCTTCTCCAACACCACAGTTCAAAAGCATCAATTCGCACTCAGCTTTCTTCCCAGTCCAACTCTCACATCCATACATGACCACTGGAAAAACCATAGCCTTGACTAGGTGGACCTTTGTTGGCAAAGAAATGTCTCTGCCTTTGAATATGCTGTCTAGGTTGGTCATAACTTTCCTTCCAAGGAGTAAGCGTCTTTTAATTTCATGGCTGCAGTCACCATCTGCAGTGATTTTGGAGCCCAGAAAATAAAGTCTGACACTGTTTCCACTGTTTCCCCATTTATTTCCCATGAAGTGATGGGACCAGATGCCATGATCTTAGTTTTCTGAATGTTGAGCTTTAAGCCAACTTTTTCACTCTCCACTTTCACTTAATCAACTTTATTTTCATGAACCAACAAAAATGGATGAAGAATCTAACCTTTAAAACTTGTTGTTCAGTCAATAAGTCGTTTTCAACTCTTTGTGACCCCATGAATTGCAGAATGCCAGGCTTCCCTGTCCTTCACTATCTCCCGGAGCTTGCTTAAACTTATGTCCATTGAGTCAATGATGCCATTCAGCCATATCATCTTCTGTAACCTCCTGCCCTCATCTTTCCCAGCATCAGGATCTTTCCCAATGAACTGGCTCTTTGCATCAGGTGGCCAAAGTATTGGAGCTTCAGCTTTAGCATCAATCACTCCAATGAATATTCAGGGTTGATTTTCTTTAGGATTCACTGGTTTGATCTCCTTGCTGTCCAAGGGACTCTCAAGAGTCTTCTCCAGTACTGCAATTCAAAAACATCAATTTTTCAGCACTCAGCCTTCTTTATGGTCCAACTCTCACATCCATACATGACTACTAGAAAAACCAAGCTTTGACTTTATGGACTGTTGTCAGCAAAGTGATGTCTCTGCTTTTTAATACTCTGTCTAGGCTTGTCATAGCTTTTCTTCCAAGGAGCAAATGTCTTTTAATTTTAGGGCTGCAGTCACTGTTCACAGTGATTTTCGAGCCCAAGAAAATAAAATCTTCCACTGTTGCCACTCTTTCCCCATCTATTTGCCGTGAAGTAAGCAGAAAGTCCAGAAAAACATCTATTTCTGCTTTATTGACTATGCCAAAGCCTTTGACTGTGTGGATCACAGCAAACTACGGAAAATTCTTAAAGAGATGGGAATACCAGACCACCTGATCTGCCTCTTGAGAAACCTGTATGCAGGTCAGGAAGCAACAGTTAGAACTGGACATAGAACAACAGACTGGTTCCAAACAGGGAAAGGAATATATTAAGGCCGTATATTGCCACCCTGCTTATTTAACTTCTATGCAGTGTACATCATGACAAATGCTGGGCTGGATGAAGCACAAGGTGGAATCAGGATTGCCAGGAAAACTATCAGTAACCTCAGATATGCAGATGACACCAGCCTTATGGCAGAAAGTGAAGAAGAACTAAAGAGCTTCTTGATGAAAATGAAAGAGGAGAGTGAAAAAGCTGGCTTAAAACTCAACGTTCAGAAAATTAAGATCATGGCATCTGGTTCCATCATTTCATGGCAAATAGATGGGGAAACAGTGGAAACAGTAGCAGACTTTATATTTTTGGGCTGCAAAATCACTGTAGATGGTGACTGCAGCCATGAAATTAAAAGATGGTTACTCCTTGGAAGAAAAGTTATGACCAACCTAGGCAGCATATTAAAAAGCAGAGACATTATTTTGCCAACAAAGGTCCATCTAGTCAAAGCTATGGTTTTTCCAGTAGTCACGTATGGATGTGAGAGTTGGACTATAAACAAAGCAGAGTGCTGAAGAATTGATGCTTTTGAACTGTGGTGATGGAGATGACTCTTGAGAGTCCCTTGGACTGCATGAAGATCCAACCAGTCCATCCTAAAGGAGATCAGTCTTAAATATTCATTGGAAGGACTGATGCTGAAGCTGAAACTCTTGGCCACCTGATGCAAAGAACTGACTCAGTGGAAAAGACTCTGATGCTGGGAAAGATTGAAGGCAAGAGGAGAAGGGGACAACAGAGGATGAGATGGTTGGATGGCATCACTGACTCAGTGGACATGAGTTGGAGTAAACTCTGGGAGTTGGTGATGGACAGGGAGGCCTGGTACTGCAGTCCATGGGGTCACAAAGAGTCAGACATGATTGAGCAACTGAACTGAACTGAACTGAACTGATGGGACTGGATGCCACGTTCTTAGTTTTTTGAATGTTGAATTTTAAGCCAGCTTTTTCACTCTCCTCTTTCACTCTCATTGAGGCTCTTTAGTTCCTTTTAAAACTAAAGCTACAGTCATTTGAAATAACATAAAAATATAAAGTAACTAGGAATAAATCTAACAAAAGATTGCAAGATTTTTATGAAGAAATATTTAAAACTTTATTATAAAACATTAAAGGAAAATTATTATTTCATTTAATAAATACTTATGCAGAAGCCACTACATGTTATGTAATTCTAATGTTTTGTAGTTGTTAACCGATAAATCCTCATAACCATTTCTGAGAAAGATACTTTTATTATTAAAATAATTTCAGTGACAGTTAAAAAAACTAGAAACTATCACAAAGTTGGAAATCTACTGAGTGACAGAGCAGAGATTTGAACCAAAGCAACTTGGCTATGGAATCTTGTATTATGTTGCCTTTCTTGATGAATAAAATAAATGGAGAGAGACATTCTATTTACCATTTAGAATACACAAATTATAAAAATGTCAGTTCTTAAAATTATACAGATATCAATTTCTCCCCCAAAGTAACCTATAGTTGCAATGCAATTCCCATCAAAATTACAAGAGATGCCATCACGGTTCAGCATGGATGGTGCAGCATCCAGCTGGGTTTTAAAGTTCACTGGAGATGTAGGGGACAAATCAGATAACTGCTGTGACCCGCGTAGAAGCCAAGGACCGGGCCATCCATATATTAAGCACCTACTATGTTCCAGGTGTGGAGAAGGCAATGACACCCCACTCCAGTACTCTTGTCTGGAAAATCCCATGGATGGAGAAGCCTGGTAGGCTGCAGTCCATGGGATCGCTAAGAGTCAGACATGACTGAGCGACTTCATTTTCACTTTTCACTTTCATGCATTGGAGAAGGAAATGGCAACCCACTCCAGTGTTCTTGCCTGGAGAATCCCAGGAAGGGGGAGCCTGGTGGGCTGCCGTCTATGGGGTCACACAGAGTCGGACACGACTGAAGCGACTTAGCAGCAGTGGCAGCAGCATGTTCCAGTTGGGCTTCCCTGGTGGCTCAGATGGTAAAGAATCTACCTGCAATGCCAGAGACCCAGGTTGGGATTAACCCTGGAGGAGAGCATGGCAACCCACTCCAGTGTTCTTGCCTGGAGAATCCCCTGGACAGAGGAGCCTGGTGGGCTATATGAGGGTTTCAAAGAGTCAGACACAACTGAGTAACTAACACATACACACACACACACATATTACAGTCACTGCTCTAGAAACTAGGGTACAGTGATGAACAAGATAGACAAGGTCCTTGCTCTCATCGAGTTTTTAATCTAAGAGGTACTTTTATTTCTACTTCTGAAAAAAATAATTGGCATCAGATTACTCCTCACACTGAGAATTTTAAATCCTGGGTAAAAGTATTTGAAGGCAAAAAGCTGGTAGCAAGGACTGAATGGGCCAAGATCCAAAGAAAAGGGAAATGTGCTCTGATAAGTGCAACATTCTAAAGCCAATTTCCAATGAAGACCTTTGTTTAAATTTTGCACGTGTGAGGCAATGCTTCAAGAAAGAAAGTAGATGACATGGAACTCTGATCAACGTTATGTGGCACCCTGGATGGGAGGGGAACTTGGGGAAGAATGGATACACATATATATGTATGGCTGAGTCCCTTTGCTATTCACCTAAAACTATTACAACATTGTTAATCGGCTATATCCCAATACAAAATGAAAAGTTTAAAAAGTGAAAATAAAAGAAAACAAGTAGAAATGTTGGCAATGTTTATAGATTAGGAGAGATAAAATTAGAGTGCAGGGCCCCAGTTTAGCCACCAGATATTCTAGAAATAAGGATAACATAGAGACAGGTAAGTCTCAATTGGACCAAGAAGGCAATGGCACCCCACTCCAGTACTCTTGCCTGGAAAATCCCATGGACAGAGGAGCCTGGTAGGCTACAGTCCATGGGGTCGCTAAGAGTCGGACACGACTAAGAGACTTCACTTTCACTTTTCACTTTCATGCATTGGAGAAGGAAATGGCAACCCACTCCAGTGTTCTTGCCTGGAGAATCCCAGGGAAGGGGGAGCCTGGTGGGCTGTCGTCTATGGGGTTGCACAGAGTTGGACACGACTGAAGCGACTTAGCAGCAGCAGCAGCAGCAGCAGCAGCAGCATTCTGCTCGTAACCTATCTGCCTACCACAAGACAATTAAAGCCTTATTTGGAGGAAGTTACCATCAAGAGCTCCTAAAATCTTTGATAAAAAAAAAAATATCCAGCAAGTAGTTGAAAATTAACAACAAAAGAAAGATTAAAAGCCAAGAAAAAAGGCTCCTTCCCCCAAAAGGAAACCCCAGAACCATAGGTGATTCAAATTTTTTTTTTTTTTTTACCAGATACACACTTTAAAATAACAATGATTAATGTATTTTAAAATAATTGGAATTGAATGGAAATCCTAGGACTAAAAAATACAATAGCATAAACTAAGAATTCATTTGGTGAGTTTAACAGTAGATTAGACAAAGCAAAGGAGAATATATTGGTAAATTGGAAAAAGGAAACAATAGAAAATATTCAGGTTAAAATATGTACCGCTCCTGTCCTGTATGCTCAGTCATGTCCAACTCTGCAACCCCACTGTAGTCTGCCAGGCTCCTCTGTCCATGGAATTTTCCAAACAAGAATACTGGAGTGGGTTGCCATTTCCTTCTCCAGTGAATGTGAACTCAGTGCAGAGTATGGAATTTTGCAGGCAAGAATACTGGAGCGGGTTGCCATTTCCTATTCCAGGGGATCTTCCCAACACAGGGATTGAACTAGCGTCTCCTGCATTGGCAGGCAGATTCCTTACCACTAGTACCACCTTAGAAGCCCTCACATGCCCCCTAAAGGGGTGGAAAATGTGTGAGACATATATAGTACATAGTTAAAATCCCAACGTAAACGTAATTGTAGTGCCAGAGGAGAGGGAGAAGAATAAGACAGATTCAGTATTTGAAGAAATATTTCACATAGAAGTATTCTAAATCATAGAGTATTTCAAAATGAAGCCACAGACTGAGGAATATCCACAAAACAACCCTTCCCCCCAAATCTAAATACTCACAGTAATCTAGAGAAAACAAAGACAAAGAGAATACCTTATAAGTGAAATCACTTACCTCAGATTGGGACTTGAATCCATGTGCTGGGACTTGAACCCAGCCAAAACCCAGTTTGGGACTCAAACCCATATAGCTGGGACTCAAATTCAGCCAAAACCCTGTTTGGCACTTGAACCCATGCGGCTGGGACTCAAATCCAGCCAAAATCTTGTTTGGGACTCGAACCCACATGGCTGGGGCTCAAAAGGAGCCAAAACCCATGGTACCTGGTTTAAGAACCTAATGAAGCTTAGGTTCTTGATGTCTCATCACAGAAAGAATTCAGTAGGTGAGAAGTGGACTTGTTCAGATTCAGAGAGAAGCACACTCCACAGACAGAGTGTGGGCCATCACAGATGTCAGCGTGCCACAAAATGTGGCACAATTAGCTGTTATAGACCAGGTAATTCCATATGCTAATGAATGGGAGGATTATTCCAACTATTTTGGGGAAGGGGTGGAGATTTCCAGGATTTGGGCCACGACCCACTCCTTGGTCTTTTGACAGTGCCTTGAAACTTTCATGGCACCTCTGGGTATGTCATTTCACTTGCTGATTGAAGATCAAGGTCTAGTCTTGTCTGCCACCTTGGTCTCATTTGATTCTAATTGTTTTATGTTGTGTGGGAGGGCTATGTCATTCTTTGAAAAGTTGTGCCCTGCCCCTTTCCCTCCTGTTACAAAAGGAGGCATGGTAAAAACAAACTTTGTTGCAATTAGTGAACTTTTCAACAGAAACAATGAAAGCCAGAAGACAATGGAATAATGTTTTTAAAGTGTGGAAAACAACCACATGTAGCATTTTATAAACAGCAAAAATAGCCTTGGAGTGACATTAGCAAGATGGTAGAGTAAGAGGAAGGAGCACTTTTCTGCAAACAAACAACAGATGGCTATCTACAAACAAAAAAGAGCTCTGGTATTCCCAAGAGTTTAGAACTTCAGCAACATAGTGGAACAGAAAACAAAAAAACAACCACAGGAAGATTATTAGGGAGATTGGCTTAGCTGAGATGTCTAGAGATGGATAGGGATGAAGAAGGAGGGAAGGAGCCATCTGTATCAATATCATCACAGTTCCCAGTGACCCTCTCCATGGAGACCTCTGGGAGACTTTGCCACTAAGGACCTAAATCACTCCCACGACAACTATGGGCTCCCCACAGCTTTCACAGCAGAGGACCCTGTAGTGTTCCTTGGCACAGACACCCACAGGTCTTCTGAGGTCTGTTCCACAGAAGACCTGGACAGGTTTCACCAGTGAGGTAACCAACAGCTTCCCATTACATACAAAACTCAGTTCCAGACAAAGAGAAGTAATGTTAAGATCAGATCAGATCAGATCAGATCAGTCGCTCAGTCGTGTCCGACTCTTTGCGACCCCATGAACCGCAGCACGCCAGGCCTCCCTGTCCATCACCAGCTCCCGGAGGTCACTCAGACTCGCATCCATCGAGTCAGTGATGCCATCCAACCATCTCATCCTCTGTCGTCCCCTTCTCCTCCTGCCCTCAATCCCTCCCAGCATCAGAGTCTTCTCCAATGAGTCAGCTCTTCGCATGAGGTGGCCAAAATACTGGAGTTTCAGCTTTAGCATCATTCCTTCCAAAGAAATTCCAGGATTGATCTCCTTCAGAATGGACTGGTTGGATCTTCTTGCAGTCCAAGGGACTCTCAAGAGTCTTCTCCAACACCACAGTTCAAAAGCATCAATTCTTCGGCGCTCAGCCTTCTTCACAGTCCAGCTCTCACATCCATACATGACCACAGGAAAGACCATAGCCTTGACTAGGCGAACCTTTGTTGGCAAAGTAATGTCTCTGCTTTTGAATATGCTATCTAGGTTGGTCATAACTTTCCTTCCAAGGAGTAAGCATCTTTTAATTTCATGGCTGCAGTCACCATCTGCAGTGATTTTGGAGCCCAGAAAAACAAAGTCTGACACTGTTTCCACTGTTTCCCCATCTATTTCCCATGTAGTGATGGGACCAGATGCCATGATCTTCGTTTTCTGAATGTTGAGCTTTAAGCCAACCTTTTCACTCTCCACTTTCACCTTCATCAAGAGGCTTTTTAGCCCCTCTTCACTTTCTGCCATAAGAGTGGTGTCATCTGCATATCTGAGGTTATTGATATTTCTCCCAGCAATCTTGATTCCAACTTGTGTTTCTTCCAGTCCAGCATTTCTCATGATGTACTCTGCATATAAGTTAAATAAACATGGTGACAATATGCAGCCTTGACGTACTCCTTTTCCTATTTGGAACCAGTCTGTTGTTCCATGACCAGTTCTAACTGTTGCTTCCTGACCTGCATACAGATTTCTTAAGAGGCAGATCAGGTGGTCTGGTATTCCCATCTCTTTCAGAATTTTCCATAGTTTATTGTTAAGATAAAACAAGAAAATTTCTGGAAGAAAATATAAAAGAGTACCTTAATGACCTTGAAGTAGGCAATATTTCTTTAATAGGAACTAAAAGCATTAGCTCTAAAGCAAAAGAGGTGGAAAGACATCTTAAGAAAGTGAAAAGGCAAACTGGAATGGGAAGAGTTTCATAATACTTATATCTGACAAAGGACTCCTATTGATAATATATGAAGAGCTTCTACAATCAATAAGAAAATGACAAACAATTCAATAGAAACATGGGCAAAATACTTGAAGAGGAACTTCACAAATAAATCTGAATGGCCAAAAAAGATCTTAAAAAATAGCCATCAGGAATATGAAAATTTGAAACACAAAAGATATCAGTTTGTTCCCTCCAGATAAAGAAAAATTAAGTCTGACAGATCATCATTAATGGAAGTATAAATTGGTATAATTATCTTGGAAAACAGTTTTTATGTTATCTAGCAAGGTTTAAGATGCATATACTCTGTAATCCACCAATCCCATTTCTATATATATAGCCTAGAGCAACTCTTCAGCACATACATTAAGAGACATGAAGAAGAATATTCATTGTAGCATGGTATTCAGTACTCTCAAACTGGGAAAGAAATACTTTTCATCAGCAATAGAATTGAGAAGTAAGTTGTGATATACTCACACAATGGAATTCTGTACTACAAACAGAAGAAAATGATTTGCAATACACATAACACAGATGAAAGAAGTTAGTCACAAAATATTTACTTTGACTCCATTGATAAAATATTCAAAAACACATAAAGTCAAACATTATGCCATTTAGAGATTTAAAATGTGATAAAACTGTAAAGAAAAGCAAAGGAATTGTAAGCACAAAATTAATGATGAGGATTAGCTTAGGTTGAGGAGAGAATGGATGAGATCAGGAAGGCATACAAAGGTAATGCTACCATATTCTTTGTTAAATTGGATGATGGGAATACAAGTGTTTGTTAAATTGTTATTTTTATCAGATCAGATCAGTCGCTCAGTCATGTCCGACTCTTTGCGACCCCATGAATCACAGCACGCCAGGCCTCCCTGTCCATCACCAACTCCCAGAGGTCACTCAGACTCACATCCATCGAGTCAGTGATGCCATCCAGCCATCTCATCCTCTGTCGTCCCCTTCTCCTCCTGCCCCCAATCCCTCCCAGCATCAGAGTCTTCTCCAATGAGTCAACTTTTCGCATCAGGTGGCCAAAATACTGGAGTTTCAGCTTTAGCATCATTCCTTCCAAAGAAATCCCAGGGCTGATCTCCTTCAGAATGGACTGGTTGCATCTCCTTGCAGTCCAAGGGACTCTCAAGAGTCTTCTCCAACACCACAGTTCAAAAGCATCAATTCTTCGGCGCTCAGCCTTCTTCACAGTCCTTATACTGCATGACTTATAAATAAATATTACTTTGTAATCAATAAAATTTGGTACAATTAAAATTTTGTATCTTTTACATAAATATATTTGCATGTAAATATATGTAAAATATAAATCTTAAATAAAGATTTATGGTCATGTCATTTATGATGGAAAAAACATGGCTGCCTCTGTACTGCTGCTGCTACTACTGCTAAGTCACTTCAGTCATGTCCGACTCTGTGCGACCCCATGACGGCAGCCCATCAGGCTCCCCTGTCCCTGGGACTCTCCAGGCAAGAACACTGGAGTGGGTTGCCATTTCCTTCTCCAATGCATGAAAGTGAAAAGTGAAAGGGAAGTCGCTCAGTTGTGTCTGACTCTTAGCGACCCCACAGACTGCAGCCTACCAGGCTCCTCTGTCCATGGGATTTTCCAGGCAAGAGTACTGGAGTGGGGTGCCATTGCCTCTGTACTAGGTTTCACTAAAGAGTAGACCACAGTCATTGACATTGTCTCCAGGAATTACCCTGTTGAAATGCTCTTTCTGAGCAGAGGGAATGTCCTAACCATTCTGTTTATATAGAGTATAACAATGACTTAGGCTGCCATAAGAAAATACATTGGACTGAGTGGCTCAAATAGCAGAAATTTACTTTCTTGCAGTTGTGGAAGCTGGAAGTCCAAGATTAGGTGCCAGCATGGTCAGATTCTGGTGAAGACTTTTCCTGGCTTGCAAATAGCTGCCTTCTTGCTCTGTTTATATGGCCTTTCTTTGATGCATGTAAATAAAGAGTAAGCCCTCTGATGCCTCTTCCTAGAGGGGCACTAATCCAGTCATGAGGGCCCCATCCTCATGACCTCATCTAATACTTATTTCCTCTCCAAATATTATCACATTATCATATTCACATATGAACTTGGGGGGTGCGAGACAAACATTCAGTCTATAACATTTAGTCACCCAGATTAGCTAATTATCACTTTGGCAGGTTGAGAGGGACTGAGGCACAGAAGTCTTATACAGAATATACGTTTTTAGGGATTGAGAATGAGTATGAAAAAAGAACCCAAGGACTTTTACTTTATTCCTTCCTTCAAGGTGAGGACTTGCTTAGCTCTGGGGACTTAGCCACTGCTTCAGAACCCCTTTTCCATGGATGGTACCTATCTCACAGTCCCCTCACGTTTTCTGTGCACATTCCATCCGCCTTGCAGCTGCTTGCCCGAGGGTTGAGGAGGGAGCACACTATTTCTATGCAATGTCCATAAATGAGCACTTCTTTCTTAAGAGAACTTTTCCCCAGAGATTTCTTCAACATGTGCAATGACAGAGATTCTACACAAGGCTTGGGGTTGGGGAAGAAGGCACTAAAGGGAAAAGATTTAAATTCTAAGACATAGAAAATTAAAATCCTGCCAGAAGCAGAATAACATGGGGAAGGATAGGGAAGTTTTGTTTTTGGTCTCCGTATGGGAGTTTCAGAGAACAGATGGCTGGGGGTTATTTATAACTTATAACAGGCAGAACTGAGATCTGTGAAATGCCAGGTGGCTTGGCTGAAAATGAATAAGGCCAGGGTAAGGACTGAGACCTCCACTTGGACTCCTAGAATGTGGGTATTTGCAGAGAGGGACGGTTCCACCATATAAAGGTTATGGAGCCAATCTCCATCCTCCAGGCTAGGTGAGAAACCCTCCAGAGAATCTCTGCTCTTAGGAATAATAATAGTTTCACTAATAATAATAATTAACATGTTATTAGCTGACTAGGTGTCAGGCACTAAGCTAATTATATATTTGTAAAATGAGAAAGCTGAGTCTTGGTGAGGGCAGGTAATCATCCTAAGACCTCATAGCTATGTGAAGCTCTCTGTATGGCACCCTGGCCTGTGTGGGAGTGGGAAGAGTGCCAAGTGTCTAGACAACTTCCCCTATCACTTTAGCCCTAAGTGACTTAAAGAGGCAAGATCACAGGGCTTGGAATATGGACCAGGAACTTTGATAGGGGTGGGGAATGGGACAGGGAACTGGCACATTAAGAAGTGCTGAAGGGCAGCTCTGAACAGCGCATGTGTGTGTGAATATCCAGGTGATCACCCAGATAAAGGCAGTGTGATTATATGCAGGAGAGATTAAGTTATTTATTAAATGCTTATTTAATAAATCTGGCTCTAGAGGACAAGGCAGGCAGGCACTGAAGTCCAATCTGGCTTATTCTACTCTGCCAAATGGCTTATTCTACAAACTTCTTCGGGGAAGGCAATGGCACCCCACCCCAGTACTTTTGCCTGGAAAATCCCATGGACGGAGGAGCCTGGTGGGCTCCAGTCCATGGGGTCGCTGAGAGTCGGACACGACTGAGCGACTTCACTTTCACTTTTCACCTTCATGCATTGGAGAAGGAAATGGCAACCCACTCCAGTGTTCTTGCCTGGAGAATCCCAGGGACGGGGGAGCCTGGTGAGCTTCTGTCTATGGGGTCGCACAGAGTCGGACACGACTGAAGCGACTTAGCAGCAGCAACAAACTTCTTAGGAAGGAAGGCAAGCCACTTCCTCTTCTCTAGTTCTCAGTCTCTCCTCTTTAAAACAAGACAGTTGTTTTAAAACAAGACTAATATTCTTCCCAGCTCTGATCATCTGTGCATCTGTGATTTCACTGTAGTTAGCAAACGTGGAGAAGAGGATGGTTGGGGATGTCAAAAGTCAAGCTCTTGGCTATCAACTCCAAGGCCAAGAGCCAAACCTTGGCAAGAACAGTCAGCAAGGCAAAGCAAAAGGAAGAAAAGTCAGGAGGTGCCATCTGTGCCATGTGGCAGGGAGTGAGATGCTATAAGCACCACTGATCATGCCAACACCCACTCCCAGGGCTATGCGCTGGTGCCAGCCATGCCTGCCAATGGGTGGATAGAATGCTTCCAAATTCATGACTCCAGGAGCAAGGCTGTCTATCTCAGAATAAGTAAAGCCCTAGGCAACTTGATGCCTTCTTGAGGAATTCCCTTCTGGCAACTAGAGGACTTCTCTTGTGGCTCAGCTGGTAAAGAATCCCCCTGCAATGTGGGAGACCTGGGTTCAATCCCTGGGTTGGGTAGATCCCTTGGAGAAGGGAAAGGCTACCCACTCCAGAATTGTGGCCTGGAGAATTCCATGGACTGTATAGTCCACGAGGTCACAAAGAGGCAGACACGACTGAGTGACTTTCACTTTCAGGCAACTTGATGCAGTTTATCTACTTTTCAGGCTGCAACAATCCTTTTGAAGGTCAAATGTCCAACTTCCTACCTCAATTTGTCTACAATTCTATGTCCCTCTGAATCACAACTCCATTTTTTTCCCAGTGGGCATCATTATCATCCAAAGGTCAAGCATTGACCCCAGGTCACAAAACACATAGGCTATGATGTTCAGGTCAACCTAGGGAAGAAATGACTCTCAATTCTTACACTTTGTGCCATAGAAGGGACTTGCATTGATGATATGGGCTCCAATGTTTAGCTCAGCTAATTAGTAAGCATTTAGTGAACAGCCATTATGTGCACTTGCTGGGTACCTACAATATACCTAATCTGAAGAGGAGCTGGTTACCAAAGTCATCCAAGGCCTGAGTCTGGGATAGCAGACTTTAATGAATATGATTGTCCACTGACATTGAGGTTGGTCAGGCTGGGTTCTAATCTTGCATCTGTCTTCAGTTAGTACCATTAGAAAATTTCTTAACCAGAACTCCCAGTCTGAAAATTGTAGTAATGATACATACCTCCAATTATTGAGGGCAGGTAACCATCCTAAGACCTCATTATAGAGACAAAATAGTTAATGCGACATTGTAGAGACAAAATACTGTCCGGAAGACAGGAAAGTCCTAAATGCTGATGTAGCTGTTGATGATGACATGGTGATAATTGCCCTTCCCTGAGTCAATCCTACTTTAGGCCTAGAGTACTTCCCTATCTAACACCCACTGGCTGATATTAGATAGAGAATGCAGCTGGTTATGGGTTCAGGAAGCCAAGAAAATATTGCCCTTCACTCCTGGGTCAGGAAGCATGAGAGCCTCACTAGCAAACAAAGAAAACTGTTACTTTCAGAAATCTGGATTCAGTCAAGAAAGATGGAAAAACAGGCAACTGGAGACTTGGGAAGCCAGACACAGAGTTGTGAAAGTAGCCTTACGAAGAGATCAGGGAGGAAGGAACAGGTTAGGTGAAGGGCAGGTGCCTGAGATCCTACCCTGTTCTGGCCCCCTGACCCACCTCCCAAGGCCTCAACTTCCCCAGACATAAATGCAGAAAAGCAAACTATAGGCTGAGGTGAAGTATGGCTAGAACTTTGAAGTCAGGACTATGTCTCCACTGTTAAGGAGCTGAAATGAGGTAAGGACATGGAACATATGAGTTGGTGAATGTTTGGGTGTGTGAACTCCATGGGTGGTCTGGGAGTGTGAGGACTGGAACTCCGGGGATGGAAACAGCCTATTGAGGAAAAGGACCCAGGAAGCAAGTTCTCTCAGTTATACATTTACCACCAGGAGACTACCTGCTTTCAGAAGCAGAAAGCAAATG
The DNA here is from genome assembly GCA_935064755.1 of Tragelaphus eurycerus. Classification (NCBI taxonomy): domain Eukaryota; kingdom Metazoa; phylum Chordata; class Mammalia; order Artiodactyla; family Bovidae; genus Tragelaphus; species Tragelaphus eurycerus. Next base: position 141,874 of record CAKXYN010000134.1, on the reverse strand, counting down.
GGTCCTCCTTTGGGCTGGTTCAAGCTCACACAAAGAAGGGAATGCAGAGAGGCAATATGGTTCAGGGAAAATACTCCAGGCAACAGGATCTGGAGAGTGGAATGCAGTGTTCCCACAGCTCACTACGCAGGGAACGCAGCAGATGGAACTGCCCTGATTCAGGGGAACATTTGGTTTCTGTCTCACATCGACTCACTGGAGAGGATTGTGAGAGAGGGCCTGGAGACAGAGAAACAAAAGAAAAGGTCAGGAAAGGGAAAGCCAGGAAGTTGTCCACAAATTTCCTAAGATCCTTCCAGAGGCCTTGAACAGGTGGTGACAAAAAGTCAAACTGAATGAGACCTTCCAGAACACAGAATCCAATCGTTTATTTTCTATCTCAGGAATCTATGGCCCTTGGAGAAGTTGGCATAGCACAATAGAAAGAGGCTGTGGAGTCAGGGAGACATGAACTCACCACTTAATAGCTGTGTGATTTAGTGCAAGTTTCTTAACTTCTCTGAGCCTTAGACTTCTTTGTAAAGGGATTATATCACTTATAAGAAGTGAGTGAGGTAATTTATGTAGACCATGTAGAATAGTGGCCAGTAGACAGAAGAGACTCAGTAAATATTAGCTTCAGTTTCTCAGGGTCACACAGGGGTTAATAGTAGACCTAGGACTAGAGACCAGGTGCCCTGACTTTTAAGCCAATGAGTCGGACATTCTACCACCCAGCTACAGAAAAGTGTCAAAGACAAAACATGCCTATGATGTGTCATGAGAGGTGGGGTAGGGAGGGGTTGAAGCAATGTTAGAAGGGATTTTCTCATGACCAAAGAACGGGAATGTATTACCAAAGGTTCCATTTTGGGAACTTATTTAATTGTGTGCTTGGAGTGGATTAAAGGCTGGGAGTGAACTAAATGTCATCTCGATGAACACTTAGGCTCACTGATGCAAGAATTCAGTTTACCAGAGGCAGGGTTGGTTATACCATTCTCTAAACCTCCCAAAAGAAAGAAAATAAACATGCAATCATTTATTCAACAAACATTTATTAAGTACTTGATATGCCCAAAGAAATAGGGTTTCTAATTACCGTTTTGCCTATGAGGAAATGAAGGTTCCAAGCTATTAAATGAAAAGAATGTCATACAACTAGCAAGTGTCACAGCTAGGATTTGATGCCATCTTGATTTATCTGTCCTGCACCACACTGCATTTCTTGTTTTCTGATAGACAGAAAGGAGTAAGATTGGCTCTAGGGCTGATACCCTCAGAATGGTGTGCATGGAAAGAAGGTCTAAGGAGGATATCCGGCTTGCCCTTTACTAAGAGTAGAAGTGGTCCTTGGAGGCTGCTTTTTACGTTGCCTCTGGAGTTTCCCAGCTTGTTCTGGGGGGCACTCTGCCCCTGGTAGGAATCTCTATCTAGGATCCCATGGCTGTCTCACCAGGACCAGACAATCTCCAGGATCACTCCCCAAGATAGTCTCATTGCCCAGGAGCCTCACAGAGACTGTCATATTCACATCCTGAGTAATTAGGGGCAGAAGTATTCAGGTACAGACACATTTCCTGTGTGATGGGGGAGACATGAGGGAGCCCTGACTCTTTAGGGGAGATACAGCCCCTTTCCCCAGAGAGTTCCCAGGATGATAAAGTGATAGAACAAACACCACTTTTGCTCTTAAAGAGCTCCCAGACTGATGGGGGACATGTAGACAAAGATTGGTGTTGTTGCTCAGTCACTCAGTGGTGTCCGACCCTTTGCAACCCCATGGATTGCAGCATGCCAGACTTCCCTGTCCTTCACCATCTCCCAGAGCTTGCTCAAACTCATGTCCATTGAGTCAGTGATGTCATTCAACCATCTCATCCTGTGTCATCCCCTCCTGCTCCTGCCTTCAATCTTTCCCAGCATCAGGATCTTTTTCAATGAGTTGACTCTTTCTATCAGGTGGCCCAAGTATTGGAGCTTCGGCTTCAGCATCAGTCCTTCCAATGAATATTCGGGACTCATTTCCTTTAGGATGGATAGGTTTGGTCTCCTAGCAGTCCAAGGGACTCTCAACTTCTCCATACCACAGTTCAAAAGCATCAATTCTATGGCTCTCAGCCTTCTTTATGCTCAAACACACTCATCCATACATGTATACTGGAAAAACCATTGCTTTGACTATACAGACCTTTGTCAGCAAAGTGATGTCTCTGCTTTTTAATATGCTGCCTAGGTTTGTCATAGCTTTTTTTCCAAGGAGTAAGCGTCTTTTAATTTCATGGCTGCAGTCACTATCCGTAGTGAGTTTGCAGCCCAAAAATATAAAGTCTGTCACTGTTTCCACTGTTTCCCTGTCTATTTGCCATGAAGTGATGGGACCAGATGCCAAGACCTTAGTTTTTTGAAAGTTGAGTTTTAAGTTCACTCTCCTCTTTCACTTTTGTCAAGAGGCTCTTTACTTCCTCTTCACTTTCTGCCATAAGGGTGGTGTTTCCGCATATCTAAGGTTATTGATATTTCTCCCAGCAATCTTGATTCCAGCTTATGCTTCATCCAGCCTGGCATTTCACATGAAGTTAAGAAGTTAAATAAGCAGGGTGACAATATACAGCCTTCAGTTCAGTTCAGTTCAGTTCAGTCACTCAGTTGTGTCTAACTCTTTGTGACCCCATGAATCACAGCACGCCAGGCCTCCCTGTCCATCACCAACTCCTGGAGTTCACTCAAACTCACGTCCATTGAGTCGGTGATGCCATCCAGCCATCTCATCCTCTGTCGTCCCCTTTTCCTCCTTCCCCCAATCCCTCCCAGCATCAGAGTCTTCTCAATGAGTCAACTCTTTGCATGAAGTGGCCAAAGTACTGGAGTTTCAGCTTTAGCATCAGTCCTTCCAAAGAACGCCCAGGGCTGATCTCCTTTAGAATGGACTGGTTGGATCTCCTTGTAGTCTAAGGGACTCTCAAGAGTCTTCTCCAACTCCACAGTTCAAAAGCATCAATTGTTCAGCACTCAGCTTTCTTCACAGTCCAACTCTCACATCCATACATGACCACAGGAAAAACCATAGCCTTAACTAGACCTTTGTTGGCAAAGTAATGTCTCTGCTTTTCAATATGCTATCTAGGTTGGTCATAACTTTTCTTCCAAAGAGTAAGAGTCTTTTAATTTCATGGCTGCAATCACCATCTGCAGTGATTTTGGAGTCCAAAAAAATAAAGTCTGGCACTGTTTCCACTGTTTCCCCATTTCCCATGAAGTTATGGGACCAGGTGCCATGATCTTCATTTTCTGGATGTTGAGCTTTAAGCCAACTTTTTCACTCTCCTCTTTCACTTTCATCAAGAGGCTTTTTAGTTACAGCCTTGATCTACTCCTTTCCCAATTTTGAACCAGTCCATTGTTCCATGTCTGGTTCTAACTTGCTTCTTGACCTGCATACAGATTTCTCAGGAGGCAGGTCAGGTGGTCTAGTATTCCCATCTCTATAAGAATTTTCCACAGTTTGTTGTGATCCATACAATCAAAAGCTTTAGTGTAGTCAATGAACCATTAGCGGTTACTTTTCTGGAATTCTCTTGCTTTTCTGATGATCAATCAGATGTTGGCAATTTGATCTCTGGTTCCTCTGCCTTTTCTAAATCCAGCTTGTACATCTGGAAGTTCTTGGTCCATGTACTGTTGAAGCCTAACTTTAAGGATTTTGAGCATAATTTTGCTAAAATATGACCAGTGTTTGTCACCCAGTCCTGCCTGATGCTTTACGGCTGATGGATTGCAGCCTACCAGGCCCCTCTGTCCATGTGATTTTCCAGGCAAGGATACTGGAGTGGTTTACCATTTACCTCTCCAGGGGATCTTCCTGACCCAGGGATCAAACCCGTGTTTCCTGCACTGAAGGCAGATTCTTTACCAATTATGTGAAATGAGCACAGTTGTATGGTAGTTTGAATATTCTTTGTTATTGCTCTTCTTTGGGACTGAAATGTAAACACCTTTTCCAGTCCTGTGGCCACTGCTGAGTATTCCACATTTGCTGGGTAACTGAGTGCAGTACTTTCACAGAATCATCTTTTAGGATTTGAAATAGCTCAACTGGAATTCCATCACCTCCACTAACTTTGTTCATGGTGATGCTTCCTAAGGTCCACTTGACTTCACATTCCAGGGTGTTTGGCTCTAGGTAAGTGATCACACCATTGTGGTTATTTCGGTCATGAAGTTCTTTTTTGTAGAGTTCTTCCATGTATTCTTGCCTCCTCTTCTTAATATCTTCTACTTTTGTTAAGTCCATACCATTTTTGTCCTTTATTGTGTTCATCTTTGCATGAAATATTCCCTTGGTATCTCTAATTTTCTTGAAGAGATCTCTAGTCTTTCCCATTCTATTGTTTTCCTCTATTTCTTTGCATTGATCACTGAGGAAGGCTTTCTTATCTCTCCTTGCTATTCTTTGAAACCCTGCATTCAAATGGGTGTATCTTTCCTTTTCTCCTTTGCTTTGTCTCCTCTTCTTTTCTCAGCTATTTGTAAGGCCTCCTCAGACAACCCTTTTACCTTTTTGCATTTCTTTTTCTTGGGGATGATGTTGATCACTCCCCCTGTATAATATCATGAACCTCCATCCATAGTTCTTCAGGCACTCTGTCTATCAGATCTAATCCCTTGAATCTATTTGTCACTTCCAATGTATAATTGTAAGAGATCTGATTTAGTTCATACCTGTATGGTCTAGTGGTTTTCCCTACATTCTTCAATTTAAGTCTGAATTTGGCAATAAGGAGTTCATGATCTGAGCCACAGTCAGCTCCTGGTCTTGTTTTTGCTGATCATATAGAGTTTCTCCATCTTTGGCTGCAAAGAATATAATCAATCTTACTTTGGTATTGACCATCTGGTGATGTCTATGTGCAGAATTGTCTCTTGGGTTGTTGGATGGGGGTGTTTGCTATGACCAATGCGTTCTCTTGGTAAAACTGTTATGCTTTGCCCTGCTTCGTTTTGTACTCCAGGGCCAAACTTGCTTTTACTTTAGGTATTTCTTGACTTCCTACTTTTGCATTCCAGTCCCCTATAATGAAAAGGACATCTTTTTTTGGGTCTTAGTTCTAAAAGGTTTTGTAGGTCATCATAGAGCCATTCAACTTCAGCTTCTTTGGCATTAGTAGGTAGGGTACAGACATGGATTACTGTGATATTGAATGGTTTGCCTTGAAAGTGAACCAAGATCATTCTGTCATTTTTGAGATTGCACCCAAGTACTGCATTTCAGACTCTTTTGTTTACTATGAGGGCTACTCCATTTCTTCTAAGGGATTCTTGCCCACAGTAGTAGATATAATGGTCATCTGAATTAAACTCACCCATTCCAGTCCATTTTAGTTCACTGATTCCTAAAATTTCAATGTTCACTCTTGCCATCTCCTGTTTGACCACTTCTAATTTACCTTGAGATTCATGGACCTAACATTCCAGGTTCCTATGCAATATTGTTCTATATACCATCAGACTTTACTTCCATGACCAGTCACATCCACAACTGGGCACTGTTTTTGCTTTGGCTTCATCTCTTCATTCTTTGTGGAGTTATTTCTCCACTCTTCTCCAGTATATTGGGCACCTACTGACCTGGGGAATTCATCTTTCAGTGTCCTATCTTTTTGCCTTTTCTAGAACTCACAACAGATTTCCCAGCCTGGAGATCTGGCAAAGGGAGAAACCCCAAGGAATTTGACTTTGGAGGCCAGTGGGATTTGAGTACAGAACTTACACAGGACTAGGGAAACTGACTTTTGTAGGGCACAAACAGAACCTTGTGTGCACCAGGACCCAGGAAAAAGGATAAGTGACCCCACAAGAGACAGATTCAGACTTCCTTGTGAGTATCCAGGAGTCTCTGGCAGAGGCATGGGTCAGTGGTGGCCTGCTGCAGAGTTGGGGGCACTAAGAGACCCCATGGGACCTTTTGAAGGAGGTTGGCATTATCTTCATTACTTCCACCATGGTTTGGTCTCAGGTCAAATAAAAGGGAGGGAACACAAACCCACCCATCAATAGAAAATTGGATTAAAGATTTACTGAGCATGGCCCTGCCCATCAGAACAAGATCCAGTTTCCTCCAGTCAATTTCTCCCATCAGGAAGCTTCCATAAGCTTCTTATCCTTATCCATCAGAGGGCAGTTCAGTTCAGTTCAGTTCAGTTGCTCAGTCATGTCCAACTCTTTGCGACCCCATGAATCCCAGCATGCCTGGCCTCCCTGTCCATCACCAACTCCTGGAGTTCACTCAGACTCACGTCCATTGAGTCAGTGATGCCATCCAGCCATCTCATCCTCTGTTGTCCCTTTCTCCTCCTGCCCCCAATCCCTCCCAGCATCAGAGTCTTTTCCAACGAGTCAACACTTTGCATGAGGTGGCCAAAGTACTGGACTTTCAGCTTTAGCATCAGTCCTTCCAAAGAAATCCCAGGGCTGATCTCCTTCAGAATGGACTAGTTGGATCTCCTTGCAGTCCAAGGGACTCTCAAGAGTCTTCTCCAACACCACAGTTCAAAAGCATCAATTCTTTGGGACTCAGTCTTCTTCACAGTCCAGCTCTCACATCCATACATGACCACAGGAAAAACCCTAGCCTTGACTAGACGGACCTTTGTTGGCAAAGTAATGTCTCTGCTTTTCAATATGCTATCTAGGTTGGTCATAGCTTTTCTTCCAAGAAGTAAGAGTCTTTTAATTTCATGGCTGCAGTCACCATCTGCAGTGATTTTGGAACCCAGAAAAATAAAGTCTGACACTGTTTCCACTGTTTGTTTCTCCATTTATTTCCCATGAAGTGATGGGACCGGATGCCATGATCTTCGTTTTCTGAATGTTGAGCTTTAAGCCAACTTTTTCACTCTCCACTTTCACTTTCTGCCATAAGGGTGGTGTCATCTGCATATCTGAGGTTATTGATATTTCTCCCAGCAATCTTGATTCCAACTTGTGTTTCTTCCAGTCCAGTGTTTCTCATGATGTACTCTGCATATAAGTTAAATAAACAGGGTGACAATATACAGCCTTGACGTACTCCTTACCCTATTTCCTATTTCCAGTCTGTTGTTCCATGTCCAGTTCTAACTGTTGCTTCCTGACCTGCATACAAATTTCTCAAGAGGCAGGTCAGGTGGTTTGGTATTCCCATCTCTTTCAGAATTTTCCACAGTTGATTGCGATCCACACAGTCAAAGGCTTTAGCATAGTAAATAAAGCAGAAATAGATGTTTTTCTGCAACTCTCTTGCTTTTTCCATGATCCAGTGGATGTTGGCAATTTGATCTCTGGTTCCTCTGCCTTTTCTAAAACCAGCTTGAACATCAGGAAGCTCACGGTTCACATATTGCTGAAGCCTGGCTTGGAGAATTTTGAGCATTACTTTACTAACGTGTGAGATGAGTGCAATTGTGTGGTAGTTTGAGCACTCTTTGGCATTGCCTTTCTTTGGGATTGGGATGAAAACTGACCTTTTCCAGTCCTGTGGCCACTGCTGAGTTTTCCAAATTTGCTGGCATATTGAGTGCAGCACTTTCACAGCATCATCTTTCAGGATTTGAAATAGCTCAATTGGAATTCCATCACCTCGACTAGCTTTGTTTGTAGTGATGCTTTCTAATGCCCACTTGACTTCACATTCCAGGATGTCTGGCTCTAGATCAGCGATCACACCATCGTGATTATCTGGGTCATGAAGATCTTTTTTGTACAGTTCTTCTGTGTATTCTTGCCACCTCTTCTTAATATCTTCTGCTTCTGTTAGGTCCATACCATTTCTGTCCTTTATCAAGCCCATCTTTGCATGAAATATTCCCTTGGTATTATCAGAGGGCAGAGAGAACTAAAACCACAATCACAGAAAACTAATCAAACTGATCCCATGGACCACAGCCTTATCTAACTCAATGAAACTATGAACCATGTCCCATGTATGGCCACCCGAGATGGATGTGTCATGGTGGAGAGTCCTGACAAAACGTGGTCCACTGGAGATGGGAATGGCAAGCCACTTCAGTATTCTTGTCTTGAGAACCCCATAAACAGTATGAAGGGAAGGACTGGTGGTGGGGAAAAGTGGGTCTTGCTCTGGTGGGCAGGGTTTTGCTCAGTAAAGCTTTTATCCAATTATCTATTGATGGATGGGGTTGCACTCCCTCCCTTATAGTTTTTTTTTTTGGCCTGTAGCCCTCAGGCTACAGGCTGTATGGTCAGGTTAATGGCCACCTCCAAGGCTTTATGCTAAAGGGGACCTTTCCAGACAACTGCTGCACATCTGCCCATCCCTGCAGTGAGCCCCTGATGACCCACACCTCCACAGGAAGCCTCCAACACTAGCAGGTAGTTTTGCTTCAGTTTCCTATGGAGTCACTGCTCCTTTCCTCTGAGGCTTGGTGCATGCAAGGTTTTGTTTGTGCCTTCCTAGCCTGAAGTCTCTCTTACCCCCAGTGCTGTGGAAGTCTTGTAATCAAATCCCACTGGGCTTCAAGGTCAGATTTCCTGGGATTCCTAGTCCTTTTGTCAGGTCCACAGCCTGGGAAGCCAAAGTGGGGTTCCAAACCTTCACAACAGTGGGAGAACTTTTTTGATATTATTGTTCTCTAGTTTGTGGGTCACCCACCTGGCGGGTATGGGATTTGCCTTTATCGTGATTGTGCCCCTGCTACCATCTCACTGCGGCTTCTTCTTTGTCTTTGGGCATGGGGTATCTTTTTTTGGTAGGTTCCGTGGGGTCGCACAGAGTTGGACACGACTGAAGTGATGCAGCAGCAGCAGCAGCAGCAGCATCCTCCAGTCAATGTTTGTTTAATAGCTAGCTATGATTTTGGTGCTCTCGCAGGAGTAGATGAGCACAGGTCCTTCTACTCTGCCACCTTGAACTGGAAGTCCCTCTCAGCCATTTGTAAGGGCCCTCAGACAACCATTTTACCTTTTTGCATTTCTTTTTGTTGGGAATGCTTTTGATCACTGCCTCCTATACGTTACAAACCTCCTTCCATACTTCTTCAGGCACTCATCTATCAGATCTAACCCCTTGAATCTATTTCTCACTTCCACTGTATAATCATAAGGAATTTGATTTAGGTCATACCTGAATGGCCTAGTGGTTTTCCTTACTTTCTTCAATTTAAGTCTGAATTTGGCAATAAGGAGTCCATAATCTGAGCCACAGTCAGCTCCAAGTCTTGTTTTTGCTGACTGTATAAAGTTTCTCCATTTTCAACTGCAAATAATATAATCAATCAGATTTTGGTATTGACCATCTGTTGATGTCCATGTGTAGAGTCGTCTCTTGTGTTTTTGGTAGAGGGCCTTTGCTACCCACTCCAGTGTTCTTGCCTGGAGAATCCCAGGGACGGGGGAGCCTGGTGGGCTGCCGTCTATGGGGTCGCAAAGAGTCGGACATGACTGAAGCGACTTAGCAGCAGCAGCAGCTTTGCTATGATCAATGTGTTCTCTTGGAAAAATTCTGTTAGGCTTTGTCCTGCTTCATTTTGTACTCCAAAGCCAAACTTGCCTTTTACTTAGGTATCTCTTGACTTCCTACTTTCGCATTCCAGACCCCTATGATGAAAAGGACGTCTTTTCTTGGTGTTAGTTCTAGAAGGTCTTTAGGTCTTCGTAGAACCATTCAACTTCAGGTTCTTTGGCATTAGTGCTTGGGGCATAGACACGGATTACTGTGATATAGAATGATTTGCCTTGAAAACGAACCAAGATCATTCTGTCATTTTTGAGGTTGCACCCAAGTTCTGCATTTTGGACTCTTGTATGAGTAGTATGGAGGTGATGGAATTCCAGTTGAGCTATTTCAAATCCTGAAAGATGATGCTGTGAAAGTGCTGCACTCAATATGCCAGCAAATCTGGAAAACTCAGCAGTGGCCACAGGACTGGAAAAGGTCAGTTTTCATCCCAATCCCAAAGAAAGGCAATGCCAAAGAATGCTCAAACTACTGCACAATTGCACTCATCTCACACGCTAGTAAAGTAATGCTCAAAATTCTCCAAGCCAGGCTTCAGCAATATGTGAACCATGAGCTTCCTGATGTTCAAGCTGGTTTTAGAAAAGGCCAGATCTAGAAAAGGCCAGAGATCAAATTGCCAACATCCACTGGATCATGGAAAAAGCAAGAGAGTTCCAGAAAAACATCTATTTCTGCTTCATTGACTATGCCAAAGCCTTTGACTGTGTAAATCACAATCAACTGTGGAAAATTCTGAAAGAGATGGGAATACCAGACCACCTGACCTGCCTCTTGAGAAATTTGTATGCAGGACAGGAAGCAACAGTTAGAACTGGACATGGAACAACAGACTGGTTCCAAATAGGGTAAGGAGTACGTCAAGGCTGTATATTGTCACCCTGTTTATTTAACTTATATGCAGAGTACATCATGAGAAATGCTGGACTGGAAGAAACACAAGTTGGAATCAAGATTGCTGGGAGAAATATCAATAACCTCAGATATGCAGATGACACCACCCTTATGGCAGAAAGTGAAGAGGAACTAAAAAGCCTCTTGATGAAAGTGAAAGTGGAGAGTGAAAAGGTTGGCTTAAAGCTCAACATTCAGAAAACGAAGATCATGGCATCTGGTCCCATCACTACATGGGAAATAGATGGGGAAACAATGGAAACAGTGTCAGACTTTATTTTTCTGGGCTCCAAAATCACTGTAGATGGTGACTGCAGCCATGAAATTAAAAGATGCTTACTCCTTGGAAGGAAAGTTATGACCAACCTAGATAGCATATTCAAAAGCAGAGACATTACTTCGCCAACAAAGGTTCGCCTAGTTAAGGCTATGGTCTTTCCTGTGGTCATGTATGGATGTGAGAGCTGGACTGTGAAGAAGACTGAGCACCGAAGAATTGATGCTTTTGAACTGTGGTGTTGGAGAAGACTCTTTTTTTTAAAATTAAATTTTATTTTGCTTAACTTTACAATATTGTATTGCTTTTGCCATACATCCAGATGGATCCGCCACAAGTATACATGTGTTCCCCATCCTGAACCCTCCTCCCTCCTCCCTCCCCATACCATCCCTCTGGGTCGTCCCAGTGCACCAGCCCCAGGCATCTGTTATCAGGCATCGTACCTGGACTGGCGACTCGTTTCAGATATGATATTATACATATTTCAATGCTATTCTCCCAAATCATCCCACCCTCTCCCGTTCCCAGAGTGAAGTAAGCCAGAAAGAAAAACACAAATACAGTATACTAATGCATATATATGGAATTTAGAAAGATGGTAACAATAACCCTGTTTACGAGACAGCAAAAGAGACACTGATGTATAGAACAGACTTTTGGAGAAGACTTTTGAGAGTCCTTTGGACTGCAAGGAGATCCAACCAGTCCATTCTGAAGGAGATCAGCCCTGGGATTTCTTTGGAAGGAATGATGCTAAAGCTGAAACTCCAGTATTTTGGCCACCTGATGCCAAGAGTTGACTCATTGGAGAAGACTCTGATGCTGGGAGGGATTGGGGGCAGGAGGAGAAGGGGACGACAGAGGATGAGATGGCTGGATGGCATCACTGACTCGATGGATGTGAGTCTCAGTGACCTCTGGGAGTTGGTGATGGACAGGGAGGCCTGGCGTGCTGCAGTTCATGGGGTCGCAAAGAGTCGGACACGACTGAGCGACTGATCTGATCTGATGAGTGGTATGAGGGCTACTCCATTTCATCTAAGAGATTCCTGCCCACAGTAATAGATACAATAGTCAATTGAATTAAATTCACCCATTCCCTTCCATTTTAGTTCACTGATTCCTAAAATATTGGTGTTCACTCTTGCCATCTCCTGTTGACCACTTCCAATTTACCTTGATTCATGGACCTAACATTCCATCCTATGCAACAGCATTGGACTTTACTTTCACCACCAGGCACATCCACAACTTGGCATTGTTTCTGCTTTGACTCAGCCTCTTCATTCCTTCTTGAGCTATTTCTCTGCTTTTCTCCAGCAGCATATTGGGCACCTACTGACCTAGGGAATTCTTCTTTCAGTGACATATATTTTTGCCTTTTCATATTGTTCATGGGGTTCTCAAGGCAAGAATACTGAAGTGGTTTACCATTCCCTTCTCCAGTGGACCACGTTTTGTCAAAACTCTCCACCACTGACCCATCCGTCTTGGGTGGCCCTACATGTCATGGCTAGGCTCAATAATAATCATGTAGATAAAACTTATTGAGTACATACTACATGAGAAGCATTCATATAAATATGAACTCATTTAATCCAAAAAATAACTTTATGAGACAGGTCTTATTTTTATCCTTGTTAAACAGAGGAAGAAATGGAGGCACAGTGAGGTCAAGCCACTTACACAGCTAGAAAGTGACAATGCTAACATTAAAATCCAGGCAGTCTGGCTAGTCTGGATAGTTTGGGGATACTGTAACTCCTCACAGGTCTAGGTGACCAGCAATAGTGGGTCTGGTCTGAGAAGGCTGTCTCAAGAACATGGGTAGTCTCAAGGCTTGTTTGGAGCTCAGGGCCCAGAGAAAAGGATCCAGAAAGTCTTGGGGCAGAAAGCAGGCCTGCTAAGATTAGGAAGTCATAAGTGAGAGCAGAGAAGGTGGACTCCTAGAGGAGGAAGACCAGGAAAACTTGTGAAGAGTTTATTTATCTATTTGTTTACCATCGCATTATATGGAATGTGGTACCTTAGTTCTATGACAAGGGATCATACCCATACCTCCTGCATTGGAAGTGCAGAGTCTTAACCATTGGACCACCAGGAAGTCCCGTCTACACAGACCACATGAGAAAGGCCTGTGAGCCTGCCATGGGGAAAGCTGGCTAAGGACAGAGGAGCCCTAAAACAGAGAGGAATTGGGGTGGGGAAGAATACAAGGAAACATCCAATGGGAGACTTTCCATAGGGAAGGAGCTTGAGCACCAAGTATGAGGGTAATACTGATGGTGGGGAGTTGGTAAGGAGGCAAGTGGCAACTTAACAACTGAGTCACACACTCCCCTACCCATACACCCACAGGGCTATCTTTGGGACACCTGTCTCAAGAGCTCGAACTAGCTAATTATTACATAACATACTGATCATGACCTGGGCTTTGGCTTTAGATAGGTAAGAGTTTCTGGTCCTAGTTTTACAACTCACCAGCTGCCTACCCTCTCTGAATTCCGGGTCCTCATCTGTAAACTGACGATAATAGTAGTTACCTTATGGAATGATTGTAAGGATTAAATGAATTACAGGTTATCTAGCACTTAGCATAGGGTCTAGAAGAAAGGGCTCAATAAATAATGACCCTTGGACAGCAAAGAGATCAAACTAGTTAATCATAAAGGAAATCAGTCCTGAATATTCATTGGAAGGACTGATGCTGAAGCTGAGGCTCCAATACTTTGGGCACCTGATGAGAACTGACTCATTAGAAAAGACCCTGATGCTGGGAAAGATTGAATGCAGGAGGAGAAAGGGATGACAGAGGATGAGATGGTTGGATGGCATCACTGGCTCAATGGACATGAGTTTGAGCAAGTTCCAGGAGTTGGTGATGGACAGGGAAGCCTGGCATCCATGGGGTGCAAAGAGGTGGACATAACTGAGTGAACTGAACTGAGTCATTTAAAAGTTTAATTTCAAAGTATTTGGGGATTTTTTAGAAATTTGTTATTGATTTCTAATTTAATCTCATTGCTTTCAGAGCACATGCTCTTTATTATCAGTATTTTTAAATTTATTTAGACTTGTTTTGTGGTACAGCACATCTTAACCATGTGCAGCTACTGTTGGGTGGAATATACTACAAATGTTGATAGGCAAAATTGGTTGATAAATTTAAGTCTTCTATTTCCAAGTTGATTTTATCTACTTGTTCTATGAATTACTGAAAGAGGATTTTTAAAATCTCTAGCTAAAATTTTGGATTTGTTTATTTCTCCCTTCAGTTTTATTTTTGTGTATGTTGCTTTATGTATTTTTTTTACTTTATGTAATTTAAAGGGGTTGTTGTTTGGTACATATATATTTAAGATGATTGCTTTTTGATAAATTGAGCCCTTTATCATTGTATAATGTATCTCTTTATCCCAAGTCACAGTTTTTGTTCTGAAATCTACTTTTCTGATATGAATATACCCACTCCAGGTTTCTTATGATTAGTGTTCTCATTGTATGTATTTTCTCATCATTTTACTCTCAACTTATCTGTGTATTTGTGCCAAAGTCTACTTATATTTAATGCAGTTATAGATATGGTTGGATATAAGTCTCCCATCTTGGTAATTGTTTTCAATTTATCCTATTATTCTTTATTCTTTTTTGTTTCTTTTCCTATCTTCTAGATTAACTGAGTATTTTTTAATATTCTGATTTATCTCCAGTAATGATGTATTAGCTATAGTTCTATGTTTTATTTTTTAGTAGTTGCTCTAGATTTGACAGTATTCATCTTTAACTTATCACAGTATACTTTTAGATAATACTATACCACTTTTATGTATAAGTAAGAATCCTGCAACTGTATATTTCTTTTCTCACCTCCCATTCTCTTTGCTATTGTCATCTTACATTTCATTTTTGTGTTATAAACTCTAAAATACATTGCTATTATTTTTGTTTTAAATAGATAATTATCTTTTAAAGAAATTTTACAGCAAGGGGTCTTTCTATATTTACCCACATTTACCACTTCTGATGCTCTTCATTCCTTTATGCAAATCCAAGTTTCAATTTTGCATCATTTTCCTTCTGCCTGAAGAACTTCCTTTACCATTTATTATAGCAAATATGTCCTGGTGATAAATTCTGCCAGCTTATTTTTGTTTGAAAAAATTCTTTATTTTACTTAATTCTTAAAATATATGTTTTGTTGAGTACAGAATCTTGTTTGATAGGTTTTCTTTTCTTTCAGCGCTTTCAAGAGGTTCTACTGTCTTCTGTCCTTCATAGTATCCCTCATAATACTTAGCAGCTTTTAACAATCTTCATTTCTCTATACACAGTAGGCCTCTTTTACTCTGACTGCTTTAAAATGTTTCTCTCTATCACTGATTTTCAGAACTTTGATTATGATGCTCCTTGATGTGGTTCTCTTTGTGTTTATCCTTCATTAAGTGACTTAGATTTGTGAGTTCATAATTTCTACCAAACTTGTAAAAATTTAGCCATTATTTCTTCTAATATTTTTCTGCCCCTTTCTGGAACTTTAATTACACGCATATTAATCCACTTGATACTGTCCCACATGTCACTGAAGCTCTTTTTTAAAATATTTTTTTGTTTCATTTTTTATTTTTCCTATTACTTTGTATTCAGATTCAGTGAAATCTTTCTCTGCAATGTCTAATCTGTTATGAACTGAATGTATCCCCGTCTTCATATGTTGAAATCCTAATCCCTCCATGTAATCAATGTAACTGTATTTGAAGATGGGGCTGTGGAGTTGGTTAGATATTAAGGGTGGGGGCCTGGTATGATGGGATTATTACCCTTATAAGAAGAAATACAAGAGAGATTGATCTCTCTTTCAAGGAAAAGCCATGTGAGCACCCATCATGAGGGCAGCAACTTGCAAGCCAGCAAGAGGGCTCCCACTAGAATCCAACCATGCTGGTACTCTGATTTCAGATTTCTAGCCTCCAGAATGGTGGGAAAATAAAATGCTGTTGTTTAAGCCATCCAGCCTATGGTATCTTGTTATGGCAGCCAAAGCAGACTAATACATAATTCTACCAAGGAAATTTTGATTTCTTTTTATAGCTTCTATTTTTTTCTTCATCATGCTCACATTTTCCTTTAAATCCTTAGACATATTTAAAAGCCCTTTTAATGGTCTTGTCTGTTAATTATATCACCTCTATCATTTCTGGGTCTATTCCAATTGACTGATTTTTGTCCTGATTTTAGGTCACTTTTTTTTTTTTTTTTCCTGCTTCTTTGCTGCCTACTAACTTTTGATTGAATAACTGACATGAATTTTATATAATTGAGTGTTAAATTTTATCATATTCCTTTGATGAGTGTTAGACTTTGTTCTGGCAGGAAGTTAGTTTAACTCTTTGCTTGAGGCTTGTTTTTAAACTTTTAAAAAGCAGATTTAGAGTACTCTTTATTTTACTGCTAAAGTGTGACTCTTTTGTGAGGCTCTTGCTATAACCAGTGGAAACTTAATTTCTGGCTTTGTCTGAAGCTAGGAATTGTTAAGATACGGGGGGAGCAGAGATTGAGGGGTTTTTGATGAACTGGGTTTGGAAGGATAAGAGGTAGAGAGGAACTACTGAATGGTGGCATCAGTCACCTACAGTTAATAGGAGGCACAACGATTTACAGCTGGCGGGGAAGACATTACTCATCTTCCCCATTTTAAAGACAGAAAAGTGAATCCCAAAGGAGGAAAAATTTTGCCTCAAACCATAACAGCCTGGGACTTGGCAGAAGAGATCCTGTTCCCTACACCTGACCACCTGACTTCCTATCCTACAAAGCTCCCTCCATGTCAGCCTACAGCCCTGACCATGCCTGCAGGAGCCTAGGAAAAGCTGGTGGCCTGAGTTCCAGGGAGAGGAATGCAGGGAGGGTCTTATAGCAAATTCTGGGAAGTGGTGGCTATTGAAAGAGATATTGGGGAGGAGAAGATAGAGCTGGGAGGAAAGCAAAAGCACTTCCACCCAGGCAGCAGCTGCTCCCAAATATGTCACAACTCGTCAAAGAGGCAGAAATAGAAGCTGTCCAGGGAGTAGGAGGGGGTGGGGTGGCATGCTAGGACTCTTAGCCCACAGGGAGGAGAGAATTGCGCGGCTGGAAGAGAAGGGGGACAGGTGGGGTGTGCTGTTAGAGATGAGTATGACACACACATGCTAGGCAGTTCTAGGTAGGCTGAAGTGGGTCCACAGAACATCCCAGTTGCCCTTCAGTGAGCTTGAGTATGGGAGCAGAGTGGAGACGGGAAAAGGATAGACTAGCCAAGGAAACCTGCCTGCTCGAACCCTATGAATCGATCTTTAGAGCTGCATCTGATTTAAACACTCAAAACAGTCCTTCTACCCCAACGCCAGGAGTACTTCCTCCAGCCCCACACGCTGTGTCAGAAAAAGAATGTCACCTCTCAAAGGGCCACTCGAATCATTCAATCCAGCATCTTGATTTACAAACAGGAGAGTTCAGAAATGGGGACAGTAACATGCCCTGACTCCATATCTAGGGTTCCTTCTTCCTCCTTCCCTGAACTGTCTCAACTGAGAGCTGAAGGTCAAGCCCTCACAGAAGCATGAACTACTCATAAGAAATCCTCACCTATATTTTCCCCAAGTTCCTCAGGTTTGCACTGCCACATGCTCTGCTAAGCCCTGTTCTGCTTATTTTAAAAAGTAGCTCTGCACTTTGTGTCTACCAACCACGTCTCCATGACCCTCACTTCCTGAGGACCCTACCACCTCAGGACTTCTCCACCCCAGCGCCAGAGATTCCTGATGAATGAGTCTGGCCCTGAGCTCCAGATTCCAGGCAGGGATGGATTTCCCAGTGGTAATTTGATGCTCAGTTCTCAGCGGAAACAACGGAAACAACGTGCTGTCTCCAGAGGCCTGGAGCCCTCCCCTCCCCCTCATTTCTCCACCATGACTCCTATCTGCGTCCAAACCTCTCCTTTCTCAAGACTTCAGGATTCCTCCTGGTCTCTCCAGCCAATGGTCTCACCCTCCTCTTGTGTCTTCTATTCATTTCTCCATCACTACCTCTCCCAATAGCTCTCTAAACACTCTATTTGAAACCTAGAGCACCTCCAATTCCCTTGCTGCCTCCCACCTATGGCTTCAGGCTTACCTGGAAAACATGTATTCACAGCACACTTCTTCACCTGTCAGCCTCAGAGAGGGAGAGGAGGCACCTTCATTCAGCTCCGAGGCCTAAACTCAGGCCAAGAGCCAACACCTTTCACACTTCTGACCCTAGTGCTCTGTGCACCCAATATATAAAAAGAAGAAGGTGCACTCACTGATTTTTAGACTACCTCACCGTTTGGACATTCTATGATTCTGTGATCTCTTCTCATCCTGCTACTAAGTCCTAAAAATAATGCTGATTTGCATGCCATGTTCTTGCATCTAAGTCCTACTGAAATGCACGTGTATTCTGCCACCCAGCTCCCACCTGGTCTTCATTCATAATACCAGATAACTAGCCTAGGCAAACAAAATGTGGGGCCTATCTGGAGAAACCAGAGGCTCCCACCCTTCCAGAACCTCCTCCTTGATCCTTTATACCTACGCATGTGAGACTCTGGGATAGGAAACTTGCTTTGATGTAAGTCAAGCAAATTAGCAGCCTAGGTCAGCCCCACTGCGAGGTCAGTAGGGACTGGAAGATCCTGAGTATCAGACAGCTGGCACTGGGTATGCAGCAGATGCAGAAACAAAGAGTCAGGAGCAGGTGAAAGGGATCTCTGAGCATTTTGAAATTCAACCAGTACCATGCAAATGAGATCAGCCCAGCATGCAAATAGACAAAATCAAGTTGAGACAGTCAGGGTAGAGGCACAAACAGCCTGGCTCTGGAGCCTTGGACAGGGACAAGGACTTCCTCTGGAGGAAGCAGGACTGCTAGAGGAGGAGGCTACAGTCAGAGCAGGGGGCCCTCAGTGCCCACGCCAGCAGGGGTAGGGATTAAGACCTGACGCCCTGCTGTCAGGTTAGAGCTGATGGATCACCACTGGTGGCAGAGCACAAAGGCTGTTCTGTGCTGGCACCAATGTGTTCCCATCCATCAGAGGGCAGTCAGCATGGAGCAGAGGAATATGCACGGGGGGGGCCTCTAGGGGCAACTTTTCCACAGTTCAGCTCTGAGAGAGGAACAAGGTGAGAAAAGGGCCAGGCTCTCCATTAGGGTTCTGAGGTCAGAGACACTTGGGCCACCCTAATTTCTCAGTCCTGGAAGGGTCTGTGCCTCACAGCTGGGATTTAACATAGTCCACAAGCCACCTACTTGGACAGACATACACAAATACATCCACAGACAGGGATTCACTGAAACCCAGACACAAGGTCACCCTCATCTCTCAGTCCTGTCCTCACATTTGATCAGAGGCAAGTGATACACAGACATAAGGCTAAACTCACACCCAGACTGAGGGCAGGAACTGACTTTATTTGCCATTCTTGCCAATGTCCAATCTTGCCCAGGGAATGATAGAGAGTAGGCTCTTAGGAAACTGAGTTGAGCAGAGAAAGGAATAAACGAATAAATTCCTTCTCTGGATTGTATTAGGCACTGTTTCTAGCCTACTCTACTATCACCAACTTTGTATAATCATCTTCCCATGGGTGAAGTGAAGATGGTAGAAAGACCACGTCTTGTTCACATTAGTGACTGTGACACACAGCACAAGGTACACATTATGTAATCCTTGAATGAAAAAGTGAATGAATAACTGTATACACACATGGCGTGGGGTCATGTTTTCCCTCTCTCATTCCTGTTGTTCTGGTCCCCTGGAGACAACGAACACAACCAGAGAAATAGCCTGAGAGAGAGGCCAGGAGTGGAGGAGGGGATACAACAAGGAAGGGAATGAACGTTTTAGGGGTGTTCCCATGTGCCAGGTGCCCTTTCATTAATTCAGTAACGATTTCCCTAGCATGCACATGTACCATCCCTTTACCAGGTGAAACTTGCATCCTCTCCCAGTTGAACCCACCCTCTTGTCTCTGAGTGGCTTCTGCAGGTCTTCAGCACTTTGCACTGCATCATTGTCATGGTCTTCTATGTGGTCTCCTTGCCTCAAGTCCTTCCCTGCTGCCAGGTGGGCCTCCTCTCATCTTTGCAGGCTTGTCCAGTCATCCACTTACCTGAACGCTGAGCTCCATATAAGCTCATCTACCCAATGATTCCCCCTGCCTTCTTCTCCTCTTTCAAATCATACCATTTCTCCAAGATCCAATCCAGGGATCTCCTCCCCCTCCACAGAGACTCCAGCCTTTGGTGGTTCTGATTTTCTATAAACTGAAACACTCATTTGATGAACCCACTCATTTGCAATGAGTCATGACGCCTTGTTTACTGCTGAATTAAAACATCTCTCTCTCTTGCACTGTAATTTAACATTTGCACAGTATCCACACTCATCAACTAGATCAGTTCAATTGCTCAGTCGTGTCCAACCCTTTGCAACCCCATGGACTGCAGCATGCCAGACTTCCCTGTCCATCACCAACTCCCAGAGTTTACCCAAACTCATGTCCATTGAGTTGGTGATACCATCCAACCATCTCATCCTCTGTTGTCCCCTTCTCCTGCCTTCAACCTTTCCCAGCATCATCTTTTCCATTGAGTCAGCTCTTCAAATCAGGTGGCCAAAGTATTGGAGTTTCAGCTTCAACATTAGTCCTTTCAATGAAAACTCAAGACTGATCTCCTTTAGGATGGATTGGCTGGATCTCCTTGCAGTCCATGGGACTCTCAAGAGTCTTCTCCAGCACCACAGTTCAAAGACATCTTCGGCACTCAGCTTTCTTTATAGTCCAACTCTCACATCCGTACATGACCATTGGAAAAACCACAGGCTTGACTAGATGGACCTTTGTTGGCAAAATAATGTCTCTGCTTTTTAATATGCTGTCTAGGTTGGTCATAGCTTTTCTTCCAAGGAGCAAGCATCTTTTAATTTCATGGCTGCAGGGAGAACGCAATGGCACCCCACTCAGTGCTCTTGCCTGGAAAATTCCATGGACGGAGGAGCCTGGTAGGCTGCAGTCCTTGGGGTTGCTAAGAGTCGGATACGACTGAGTGACTTCACTTTCACTTTTCACTTTCATGCATTGGAGAAGGAAATGGCAACCCACTCCAGTGTTCTTACCTGGAGAATCCCAGGGACGGGGGAGCCTGGTGGACTGCGGTCTATGGGGTTGCACAGAGTCAGACACGACTGAGCGACTGAACTGAACTGAACTGCAGTCACCATCTTCAGTGATTTTGCAGTCCCCCAAAATAAAGTCTGCCACTGTTACCACTGTTTCCCCATTTATTTGCCATGAAGTGATGGGACCAGATGCCATGATCTTTGTTTTCTGAATGTTTAAGCCAACTTTTTCACTCTCTGCTTTAACTTTCATTAAGAGACTCTTTAGTCCTTCTTCATTTTCTTCCATAAGGGTGGTGTCAACAGCATATCTGAAGTTATTGATATTTCTCCCGGCAATCTTGATTCCACCTTATGCTTCATCTAGCCCTGCATTTTCATGATGTACCTTCATATAAGTTAAATAGGCAGGGTGACGATATACAGCCTTGATGTACTCCTTTTCCCAGTTGGAACCAGTCTACTAAGATCCTAGAAATAATCACAGAACAAGCTCAATTCTTCTGCTTCCATTTTTAGAGGATGAGGTCCCATTGTTTAAGAGTGTGGCAGACCGGGTACCAGAAGGACAACACAGTGTAATTTCTGGGTTTCCTTAGTAACTTCAACATCACTCTTTTGCTCAGCACTCAGAATTTGAGTGTAAACTGAGGCAAGGGTTTTCTTTTTTCTTTTCTTGGTGGCGTGTTAGAAATATTAATAGATTCTTCTTTAACCTATCTGAAAGTGAAAGTCACTCAGTCGTGTCTGACTCTATGTGACCCCGTGGACTATAGAGTCCATGGAATTCTTCAGGCCAGAATACTGGAGTGGGTAGCCATTCCCTTTTTCAGGGGATCTTCCCAATCCAGGGATCGAACTCAGGTCTCCCACACTGGAGGCAGATTCTTTACCAACTGAGCCATAAGGGAAGCCCAAGAATACTGAAGAGGGTAGATTCTCTCTTCTCCACCGGATCTTCTAGACCTAGCAATCAAACCAGGGCCTCCTGCATTGCAGGCAGATTCTTTACCAATTGAGCTATTAGGAACCCCTCAGCTATTAGCCTATCTGGTCAAGATCAAAGCACAACAACCCATAGCTCCTATACTGCCACTTTTTATCACACTGCTGCTGCTGCTAAGTCGCTTCAGTCGTGTCCGACTCTGTGCGACCCCATAGATGGCAGCCCACCAGGCTCCTCAGTCCCTGGGAGTCTCTAGGCAAGAACACTGGAGTGGGTTGCCATTTCCTTCTCCAATGCATGAAAGTGAAAAGTGAAAGTGAAGTCGCTGAGTCTTGTCCGACTCTTAGCGACCCTATGGACTGCGGCCCACCTGGCTCCTCCGTCCATGAGATTTTCCAGGCAAGAGTGCTGGACTGGGGTTTTTATCACACTAGCAAAACCAAAACCCAAATTAAGGCCTTGTTGCTTCCCCTCAACATGCTTGGGTTAAAAAAAAAAAAATGTCTAGCTATGTACCCTCCTCATCTCTGTTCCTTATCCCAAAGGACACATTTTTGGGATAGCAACATTTTTCTGCTCCTCATCATAGACAAAGAGAGGGTGGAATGCTGCATTTTTCAAGCTCTATTCAGATCTCACCTCCCCTGTGAAGTCTTCCCCAAGACTCCAGCACAGTCCCTCTTCCTCTTATTACCCTCACCACCAGCTGGAACTTTTAACATCAGTCTTATCTGTCATTTGAGAAGAAATGAGGCTAAGTCCAGAGTGTCGTAGGGGACAAAAAAACTGGGATCAAAGGATAGAAGATTCAGGGTGCAGGCTGCAGTTTAAAACCCAGAAGGGCTTCCTGCTCATCAGTGGAATGATGAGCCTTAGGAAGTCAGCAGATGTTGGAAAATGGCTACCTGGGAAGGGAATTCAGGCATCAGGGGTTGAGCAGAACTACGTGGCCAGCAGGGTCTACTAGATGGGAAGGTCCTCAAGGGTAGAGACACTGCCTTGGGCATCCCTGTGATTCTTCAGTCCTAAGACTGAACCTTGTTCGCTGCTGATCTCTGAGGCCTGCCTACTGTATTGGGATCATTGTTCCCTCAGACCCCAAAGCCTCAGCTGAGAGGTGATCACAGACTGAGAAGCCCAAAGATTAAGCAGTCCCTCCTCCACCTGACATTTGAGATCTGCGTGGTATATATAAAGCTGATGGCTCAGATGGGAAGACCAGAGCAACCCAGCCAAGTGGTCAAGGAGAGGGTATATTTAAACTGCATTTGAAGGTCTCTGCTTTCTCTCCTTCCCTCCTCACCCACATTAAGGAGCCAGGAAAATCCTGGTGTCTAAATTGGGTAGGAAACAAGTTGAAAAGGTGACATGGGAAGACAGATAAATGATTCAGCATCAGAAAGGGAGGAGACAGAGGGCTTAATAGATCTTGATCTTGCCACTGTGGGGAGGATGGTGATGTGTAGACTGTAAATTCCAATCTCTGTTCCGATGCTGGTCAGCTGTATTAAAGAGAAAACTTCCACTGACTCCTACCAAAAAGGAGAAAACAAGACCGAAAAATTCCCTTTGCCTCAGTTTATCCACAATCACATGAGACCTAAGAAATATATGATGTCAAAACTGCTTTGAAAACTTAAAAGTTGAATCCATCTGCCAGTCTTTCTTACCCTGGACACTGAATATTCATACATGTCCGCAAACTGAAGTGCTGTCACCCTCTGGAAAGGGAATCTTTTGAAGAGTTTCGTCTCACCAATACAGTCTGGGTAAAGTGCTATGAGGAAGCAGGGAGATGAATAGACTGACTTCCCACAGCCCCTTCCAGCCTAAACCTGCTCCTTCCTTGTCCTTCCCCCACGCCACCCCTCTTCTTTGAGGCTAGCAGCAGGCAGGCCGCCCAGCTAGGAGTAATTGAAAGGAGCAGATGAGGGGAGAATGTGTGTCCTCCCCCAGCTTCCCGGCCCCCACAGGGGCTGTCGAGAAATGAAAACTAGTCAGATTACACCCTGTGGCCTCCCTCCCAGTGCACGGGAGCCAGCTAGGGGTAGGCTGGCTGGGGCAGGGGCCGGGGTGGTGTGTGCAGGGGGAGAGGGAAGGGGAATCACGTCTAATCCACTGTAAACGTCTTGATGTGCAGCAACAGCTTAGAGGGGGGCTCAGGTTTCTGTGGCGTTGGCTATATTTATCTCTGGTTCCATGCCAGCGGGGAGGGTTTAAATGGCACCCAGCAGTTGGCGTGAGGGGCCGCAGGAGCTTGGGGGCTGGTGGCAGGAACAAGTCTCTTCTGACCCCATGGAGCTGTATGAGACCTCTCCCTACTTCTATCAGGAACCTCACTTCTATGACGGGGAGAACTACCTGCCTGTCCACCTCCAGGGCTTCGAGCCGCCAGGCTACGAGCGGGCTGAGCTCAGCCTGAGCCCTGAGGCTCGCGTGCCCCTTGAAGACAAGGGGCTGGGGCCCGCGGAGCACTGCCCGGGCCAGTGCCTGCCGTGGGCGTGTAAGGTGTGTAAGAGGAAGTCGGTGTCTGTGGACCGGCGGCGCGCCGCCACGCTGAGAGAGAAGCGCAGACTCAAGAAGGTGAATGAAGCCTTCGAGGCTCTCAAGAGGAGCACCCTGCTCAACCCCAACCAGCGGCTGCCCAAAGTGGAGATCCTGCGCAGCGCCATCCAGTACATAGAGCGCCTGCAGGCCCTGCTGAGCTCCCTCAACCAGGAGGAGCGCGACCTGCGCTACCGAGGCGGGGGCGGACCCCAGCCGGCGGTAAGTTGCCACCCCAC
This sequence comes from Tragelaphus eurycerus, assembly GCA_935064755.1. NCBI lineage: Eukaryota > Metazoa > Chordata > Mammalia > Artiodactyla > Bovidae > Tragelaphus > Tragelaphus eurycerus. Next base: position 117,298 of record CAKXYN010000134.1, on the reverse strand, counting down.
CCGCCTGCCGGGGCAGGGGGCACAAGGCATCTGGACAGCCTCAGGGGACCCCATCGTGGGCTCAGTCAGATGGCTGGAGCAGGAGCCAGGCAGGGTCTTAGGAGGCTGCAGGATGCCTTTCCTTTGTTACAGCTGGACCGCCCAGCTGACCTCCTGTGTCCCCGTGTCCTTTCCAGACAAGACAAAGGCAACCGGGAGGAGAGGCGTGTGGAGGGGGGTGGCACAGGCCTTTAGGAGGGGTCCAGAAGCAAGTCCAGAGTCAGCTGGATGAGGAGGAAGGTTAACCCCAGCATCTGGTGTTAGGGCCTCAAAGGCAAGGTCAAGCGTACCTCAGAAGACTGCTTCGCCTCTTAGCCAACCCCATCCTGGGTATGGCGAGCAGAGAAAACCCACTCAGCCTCCCTCATGGAACCCCAACAGGCCTCTACAGAAGTGGGTCTGTTTGGGCCAGACACTCTGCCTCCTTCACCCCTATCCCAGTCAGGAAACTACAGAGCCCCCCTTAATCTGGGTCCCCTATAGGGGCAGAATCACCCTCCACCCCAGGATGGGTACTGGGAAAGGCCTTGAAGCAGGGGTTCTGTGGCCAAATTAAAAGAGGTAATTTTGAAGATTCTGAAATAGGAGGTGGGCTAGGCTGGAGGGCTGCAGCTTGTGACCCTCCCTCCAACCCCACCACAGGCACTTCTTCTGTCCACGGGGACTGGACAAAAGAGACACTACCAAGAATGGTGGTGCCCTAACCCTGGGCCTCCATTCTGTCTTGCAGGTGCCCAGTGAATGCAGCTCCCATAGCGCCTCCTGCAGTCCACAGTGGGGCAGCGCACTGGAGTTTGGTCCCAACTCAGGGGGTAAGTGAGACCAGCACCCTGCTTACTTTGACTCAAATCACGCAGTCTGTCTCTAGGCCCAATTCTTCCCTCTTCCCTTATTCCTTGCTCCAGTACTTTCCCCTCAGCCTCTCTAGGAGGTTTTTGAAACTAGGGCCCCAAATAGTGGGCTAGAAGGCCCTGTGCCTCTCTGAAGCTTTGACCTGCTAAGGAGTTGTCTAGGCCTCCTGCAACAGCCCAGCTGGTGCCTGGTGGCTGACCTTCCCCACAGAGAGGACAGTGTCCCTGCTCTGGGAATTGCTGAGTCAAAGCTGCAAAACTGGGCCAGCAAAGGGCAGTTCCAGTCTCCCAGGATACACTATTCTGGCTCCACCTCAGAATAGCTGCTTCCAAATTCTAACTACATCGGGGATTTCAGAGGACACACTGGTGTTCAAACACACATACACACATGTGCGCACCTAGCATTAGGAAAGGCATGGGCTGTGGAGTAGAACCCCAAGCTTTTCTCACCCATCTGTCCTGGAAAACCTGTGCTACTCCAAAGAGTTCAGCCCCTGACTCTGGTCATACGATCCTTTCGTCAACCAGGTAACATCTTCCTACCTTCTCCTTATAGATCATCTGCTCCCAGCGGACCCTACAGATGCCCACAATCTGCACTCCCTCACCTCTATCGTGGACAGCATCACAGTGGAGGATGTCGCTGCGGCCTTCCCAGATGAAACCATACCAAACTGAGATTGTCTGCCAGGATGGGCATCCATGAGAGCCCCCCACACTGGCCACAGATGCCACCACTTCTGCAGCAGGGCTGTTCTAAGCCAGGCTTTCCTGATGCCAGGAAACCAGCTCTGGAGCAGACAAATGCCAGACTACCCCCTCCTCATCCACTTAAGGTTAACCTGCCACCCAGAGAGGGAAAGAATGCTCTCACTTAGCTGACTCCTTAGAGCAAGAGGGCAGTTCTGTTTCCAGGGAGATAAAGCAAGGGACCAGAGTGCCCCCTTGTGCAAGCCCTCTGGTCAGGGGGCAACTCAGGAGCTGCCCTTTGATCGTTATGCAACCTCCAAATCCACTCCCTGAAAAGATAGCTTGATATGAAGACAGTGTCTTGACCTGGACAAACCATGCACATCTCCTGTTCGTCTCTTCCTATGCCAGTGGCTGGGCTGGGCCTGCCCTGAATTGAGATGAGGGAGAGGAATAATCCAGTTCCCAAGTCACTGGGGGGCCAAGCTTTTACAGTGAATCCTGGGAACCTTCCAGTGGTTTTATGTTTTGTTTTGTTTTGTGTGTTGTTTGTAAAGCTGCCATCTGACCAAGGTCTCTGTGCTGAAGTTGCCAGGGATAGGTGCAGGGCGGGGGGCAGGGGCTCCTGGGGTGATTAATTTTGTTAACCAAGCATTGTGTGGTTTTGCCATTGTTTTGTATATTTTTTTGGCTAACTTATTTGGATTTCTTTTTTAAAAAATAAATAAAGACTGGGTGCTAGAAGAGTGTCTGTGATATAGAGGGAGGAGATGACTGATGCTATAGCCTCTTCCACCTCGGTGGTCCAGACACGTTGCCGGGCCAGGGCTTGTGAAGCAGATGGGGCTCTCAAAGCATCTGAGGCACCACACTGCGGGTGGTCACGAGGTGCCTGAACCCCTATTTCACCATTACAAAGGAAGCCATGTCTGGTTCATTGGCTGGGCAAAGACAAGATTTTATGGAAATCCTTTGGGGGACACACAGGAAATTTAGTTCAGCATTCTATTGCACTCTAGTTCATAGGTGCTCTTCAGTCTCCTGCACTCCATCCCAATAGGTTCATTCCCTTTCAATTAACTGAGCATGCTCATTTTCCTAGCACTCAGAACACAGCCAGCAGACAGGGGTATAGAGCTGGAATCTGTAGGTTTCCCCTCTCTAATTCCTGCCTCTCCTCTGGTGCAACATTAGGAGTCCTGTGAGGAAGTGGGAGGTGATCAAATCAGGGTGATTGGGGTCAGACACTATCCCTTTATTCCAAACCAAATAGCATGCCCCCTCACCACACTCTTCTGATACTCCAGGCTGCAGGAGATTCTGATCCCTGTCTACAGCTCAGAGGATGAAGCCGATTTCGTTTGGGGTGGGGAGCAAGGGGTTTATAAAGAACAATCAAAGGAAATGAAGGAAATGAAGGACTCTATTCACATGGGATGCCATTTTCCAAAGACTAGCTTCCTGAGGGCAAGAAGGTGGGTGGAGAATTGAGATGAAGGATTTGGATAGAGATCATATAATGTTAACTGATAAAGCATCAGGAGCTAGAATTTAGCTAAAATTTAGCCCATTCAGACTAGAAACTTTATTAATTCCGACTGCTTCAGGCTGTGTCTGATTTATTGCAAATTATAAGTTTCAGAATCATTATAGAAGTCAGGGGATTCAGAGTGCAGTACATTCCAGCCTCAATTCTTCCAGGCCCTTCACAACAGACTTGACCCAGTTTTATCAGCCAGGCCCAGGCCCTGATGCCCCTTCTGCACTAGCTCCGGGCCCAGCTGCACCATCTCTACCACACCAATCTTCCTGACTTGTTCCTGGAGAGGGAAGACAACACACTGCTTCTGAAGGTTTCTCCAGAAACTTTGTGTAAGCAACAGGAGAAACAAGCCTCAGAGCAGACTCACAGAACCCAGGTGAGAGCATAGAAGGTGGGGGGTGGGGCGGGTTCCCCCAGGGCTCGCTCATTCCAAACCACCAGGCGGGGCTGGGTCTACTAGGAAGCATAAACTGGCCTAATCTTTCCCCATTTGTGAGATTTTCTTTTTGGGTTTATGTCACTGTGTTTATGCTGTGGACAGGGGGTGTTGTTCCATTTGCTGTTCCATTTACTGAAATGTTTGCCATTCCAGTAAACAAAAAATGTTACCTGCCATCAAGTCATCAGACACTGTAGTGGCAAGGTGCACCCATTTCCTGGATGGAGAAAATAACAGAAAGCATTATGTGGTTCAGATACTGGCCCTAGACTGTTAAGATGCTTATGTAAAGAGTAATGCCAATAAGCCCAGACTCTTGCATATTCCCATATGTAGAAAGGCACTAAAATCATTAATTTGATATGCCTGTTTTTTGTGATTATCAGTAATCTTTGACATTTGACTACATTTTTATTTTTAGCAAAAACTCCTATATGTCCTGGCAGAACAGTTCCTCAGAGCTATTTGAGAGGCTCTCCCCTGGGCTATAGTCCTCAGTAAGTTCCCCCAACTAAAACATATCTTTCAATTGTTAGGTTGTGCATTTTTCTTCAGTTGGACAGTCTTACCTCCTTGGAAAGACTCGAGAGGAATACTTAGGTCACTGCCACAACACTTAGCTCTCCGTGGCTCACTGCCCTTGGAGATGAGGAGGGTAACACGTGTGGGTATTGAATCAATATTCATTCTCTTATTATCCACCAAAAATATTGAACTACCCATTCAAGGGGTATCTTCTCCCATCAGATTCATTTCCTCTGGCCCTGGCACCTTCCAAGCTCCTACGGGATATAATCCCACCGCCTTCAGTTGCCCAGTAAGTGGTCATGGTCTGACCAAGAGAAAAGACACTCATCTCTACTAAGGAACTGATAGGTTCTCGGGTTGCTGGATAAGTTTATTTCTTCTCAATTATCATTTCAATTGGAATTTGAGGTTGATATTCATAATCTTACAAATGAACAGTTCTCAGCAATGGCTATTAGGGTTGATTGTCAAGTATTGTCATTGTATACTTATTTCTTTCTCAGTCTTTAAGTCCTTAAGCCTCCCCACCTGGTAGAAACAATTTGCTGGAATTTCACATGTGTGAGCATTACTTTGCTTTGAGCATTCATTGGCATTGCCTTTCTTTGGGATTGGAATGAAAACTGACCTTTTCCAGTCCTGTGGCCACTGCTGAGTTTTCCAAATTTGCTGGCATATTGAGTGCAGCACTTCCACAGCATCATCTTCCAGGATTTGAAATGGCTCAACTGGAATTCCATCACCTCCACTAGCTTCACATTCCACTTGACTTCATATTCCAGGATGTCTGGCTCTAGGTGAGTGATCATCACCATCGTGATTATCTTGGTCATGAAGATTTTTTTGTACAGTTCTTCTGTGTATTCTTGCCACCTCTTCTTAATATCTTCTTTTCTGTCCTTTATCAAGCCCATCTTTGCATGAAATGTTCCCTTGGTATCTCTAATTTTCTTGAAGAGATCTCTAGTCTTTCTCATTCTGTTGTTTTTCTCTATTTCTTTGCATTGATCGCTGAGGAAGGCTTTCTTATCTCTCCTTGCTATTCTTTGGAACTCTGCATTCAGATGTTTATATCTTTCCTTTTCTCCTTTGCTTTTCGCTTCTCTCCTTTTCACAGCTATTTGTAAAACCTCCCCAGACAGCCATTTTGCTTTTTTGCATTTCTTTTCCATGGGGATGGTCTTGATCTCCGTCTCCTGTACAATGTCACGAACCTCATTCCATAGTTCATCAGGCGCTCTATCTATCACATCTAGTCCCTTAAATCTGTTTCTAACTTCCACTGTAAAATCACTGCAGATGGTGATTGCAGCTATGAAATTAAAAGATGCTTACTCCTTGGAAAGAAAGTTATGACCAACCTAGATAGCATATTCAAAAGCAGAGACATTACTTTGCCAACAAAGGTCCATCTAGTCAAGGCTATGGTGTTTCCAGTGGTCATGTATGGATGTGAAAGTTGGACTGTGAAGAAGGCTGAGCACCGAAGAGTTGATGGTTTTGAACTGTGGTGTTGGAGAAGACTCTTGTGAGTCCCTGGACCGCAAGGAGATCCAACTAGTCCATTCTAAAGGAGATCAGTCCTGGGTGTTCTTTGGAAGGACTGATGCTAAAGCTGAAACTCCAATATTTTGGCCACCTCATGTGAAGAGTTGACTCATTGGAAAAGACTCTGATGCTGGGAGGGATTGGGGGCAGGAGGAGAAGGGGATGACAGAGGATGAGATGGCTGGATGGCATCATTGACTCGATGGACATGAATTTGGGTGAACTCTGGGAGTTGGTGATGAATAGGGAGGCCTGATGTGTTGCAGTTCATGGGGTTGCAAAGAGTTGGACACGACTGAGCAACTGAACTGAACTGGACACATGTTTGAATGTCAAAGTTTTATCAAACTGGAGCCTAGACTCATTTATTATTTTCACAGGATAAACATTTGTCATCAAAGCATAGAGACTTTCTTAAATTAACAAACACTTAACTTTCACATTGAATTACAGATAAAACTCCAATTAATGAGTAATGAGTGATAGTTCTTTAGGGAAATTAGCTTAAATTTGGTCTCCAGTGGAAACACCTGTAATAAATCAAACAGGCTTAATCAAATGCTGTCTAATAATTAATTTTAGGGAATCTACCAGAATAAAAAGAATTATTTGAAGTCGATATACCAATTGACCGTGTGAAGAGAGGAACTTCTTGGAGTGTATAGATAATTGGTGTGAACTGAGGAATACTTAGAGTACTATTTGCTGTACTTTAATAAACATCCTTGGGTATCTAACTTCTTAGAGTAACCTAGTTGGCAGTGAAAACCCTTTAAAGTGCTGCAGGTGGTTGGACCAGCTGGAGAGGGAGGTAAAGGAGGTACAATGGAGGGTAAGAGCAGAGAAGCACCCTCAGTTCAGTTTTACTATTTCATGGGTAAGAGCTAACATGTCACATCCCCTGGACTTGTCTGAATTCCTGGCTTCTGGGCTCCAGGCTAGGGCTGAGACACCTGGAGGTGAGCTAAGCTCAGGAAGAACTGAAGCGGTTGGGCTAGGGCCATGGCTAGGGGAATACCACCTAGACCCAGATAGGAATCCCAAACGCCACAGTGATCATGGCTGTGCCACACCCCTCAGCCACATGCAACCACCAAATGCAGATTCTCTGCCTCTCACTATGCTGGGTACATTCCTAAGAGGAGCAAAGAAAAGTGTTCAAGGGGAGAAACCTAGAGTCTTCTTTTTCACAAATGCTGAGAGGAACACGATGTCAGGGTCTCATCTCAAACGCAGCCTGTCCAATGTCAAGTTCACATTTCCACATAAGCCTGTTTCATCTACATTTCCCACCCCAGTGGATGGCAATGTTGGGAAACAGCAGTTTTCTTGAAATCCTTCAGGTCTCACTCCTTTAGCCAGCTGGTCAAGTCTACCTTTCATCATTAAGAGGGTAGTAGGGGACCCCTAGAGGCTTTCAGGCACTAGGCCAGCAACTTCCCTTGCCTGTTTGGCCACCCAGAATCAAAGGTTGCTTTGTCTTGCTCTCATCCTGCCATCTGTGCCCACAGACTCTGCCATCCCATATCATCGGTGGAATGGTTGGTTCCCCTTGATGATTCAAGGCTGTATTATGCTGCCATCAGGGACTGCACCATTCCAGTGAAGAAAGAAAGAAGTCTCCATGAAGAGCAGAGGAACCGAGTGCCGTAGTAGGAGTGGCAGAGATGAGAGTCCGAGAAAGGCAGCTGGAGGTGGGGGGGCTTAGCCTCAAGGTAGGGGCTCAAGCTCACTCAAAAAAAGCACGTATACTGGTAGTGGGTCACAACTTTTAACAAACTTCTACATAGCTGTATCATACCAGTTACATAGTCTCAGCTTTACAGTTTTCTGTTCTATAAAACGGTGATGATGATACAACATAGGGTTGTGAAGATTTAATGAGCTAATACATTTATCATGCTTAGAACAGTTGTCTGGCACAGAAAAGTTCTTAATTTTTAGATTTAATAATAATCCTCATAAAAACCCTCTGAGATAATGTTGGCTCATTTATTCATTCAAGTATATTCATCTAGAGACTGAGATCAACGGGATTCACTTAAAGGAGCTTCCTCACAGCCCTGTGGGAAAGACTAGAGAGGATGATGACGAGGCAGCATCATGGTGCGCACAGAGCGCCCGGGTCAAAAAGGGTTGCTGGTTACCTAATTCTGCTGAGGAGAGGCAGGCAGTGCCTCCCAGGTGACACTTGAAGTGGGTCTGGAAAGTTCACAGCTGCAAAGGCAAGAAACCTATTTGTGCTGCCTTCTGGTGACGGGGCTGGATAGACACATTTCTGAGTTAGGCTGACTCAAGAGTGGTGAGAGGGAGAGAGGGTACGGGAAAAAGTCACAATAGCCTCTTGTCCTGCCCCAAGGACTTGGATCTCAGATCTAGAGGTGCTGGGGAGTTGCTACATAAGTGTACAGCAGAGTGATATGACTGAAGGGTGTTTAGGATAGAGTTACTTATCCTCTGGCATCAGTGTGAAAGGCTATGAGGATAGTGAAGCAGGTGTGTACAGAGGAAGTGAAGGAAATAAATCAATCTCAGCAGTCAGGACTCCTCACTCCTTTTCCTATAGTCCTTTGGCACAAGTAACCCAAACATTAACCTATCAATTCCATGGTTATATAAGTAAACAGAAGGTTACTAACTATAAGTTTGAAAAAGTCTGATATTTACATTCCAGCATACAACAGCTTTTAGGACTGTGGAATAAGCTAGATGCATCAGGTAAGTGTGAAGTTAAAAAAAAAAAAAAAAAGACCAGAGTCATGTGTATGTTGTCTCAAGACCAGTTTATTTATTGGTATATACACACCCACACTCAACACTCATACACACCCATCCGCCCATTCTTGATGCACTGAACCAGTACAGTGCTGAGAAGGGACCTGATAAGACACAGAAAGCTGATGGTGGAGGGTGGGAAGGGTATGGGTCACTGGTGACTCTCCAGATAAAAAGTATATTGATGGTATACACCAAGACAAGAACTTTCCATCACTGTATGCATAACCTCGCTGAAATACATCCCAAGATACCCTGAACAGACCAGGATCTTGCTAGCTGCTGCCTTATGATATAACCAATTAAGATAGGGTTAAGTTGCAGAGGAGAAGCTGGGACTGAATTAATTTCCCACTTAGCTAGCCCATCAGAGTTCCCTGAAGCAATCAGATGGCCTTACGGTCTCTGACTGTGAGTTCATCAGTCACAGGAATCTGGGGCTCCTCCATAATCTTAACATCCATTACCCAGAGACAGGGGCTCTTTCTCTCCATCCAACTCATTTTCTGCTCAAGAACTCCTCCAGCTCCATTGCCAGTGGCCTGACAGACAGGAAGGGCAGGCAACAATGAGAGCAAGGGCAGGTGAATATCTTGTCCAGACGCATGGAAGCCCACCCAGCCCCACCACTCTGCAGAAGAAGGCTGTAAGTGTGGCACTGCCCCAGGCTCCATCACTCCTTCTAGAAGGGATTCTCTGACCCTTCATCTGACCTGCTAGCCTAGCCCCTACTCAGACCCACATCAGCTCGCAAGCTAGCTGCTCGGCCACCTGAAGGTTGGCACTGCACTGGCCCCTCTCCAGGTAACATGCCCCAGGTACTTTTCCTCTCCTCTCACCAGGAGAAGCTCTGGGTTCCATCAACTCACCCTAAACTTGGGTTCCAAACACTTCCAAGCACCTTGGCAGGAGAAGTATTGTGGATGAAGGAGAATTTATTGGAAATGACATTCCTACCAAACCAGGATCTATATCCCTCAGGCCTAAATGCAACCATGCTGTTGGGGAAAGCAACGGAAACTGGGCAGGTCTCAGGAATTTCTGGAGGCACCCCCTAAACACCAAAAGCACCTTGAACAAAGAGTGACAGTTTTGGGACAAGCAGGTGAATACAGTCTTCAACAACACCGGATTTCCTGGACCTAGGACATGATTCACTAAAGGAGAAGCTTTATTTTCTTGCTAGGAGATCAGGGGAAGGAAGTCTCAGATTACCTTTTTCCCAAACCAGATTTTAAGGCCAGCGTATTAATATATACTCAACCCACTCATTAGGTACATTTTTGTAGGGCTGGGGTTATCAAAGAAGTGGGCCAGAGGAGGACAGCAAGGGAAGAAATCCTGGGAGCACAGCTGGCAGTGTATGGTTAGCTCTGTTCTGCCCCAGAGCCAAGATTCTTCTCCCTCCAGCCCAGCAGCAGCTCTACCCTACAGCTGGGGCAGGAGGTAATTCCCACGGCCACTTGGGCTTAGAGCTACCGCAGGACATCGGCTCTCCCTCTAGCTGACCTGCATGCAACCTCTCACTGGGCAGGAGAGCTGAATTTCCCCATGCTTATGCTTGACGTTTGGGATTCAACTTAAACCAGGGCCTAGAATCTCCACCTGAGCCTTCCTTCTTCCCAGATTCATCATCCTGAGAAAGAATGGGGCCGTCTACATCTCCGAGCCCCCAAAGATGTCTTGAAGGTGTGGCAGCAGCCAAAAGGTGCGGATGAGTCGGGGGAGGGAACATGGCGGGAGGGGGGATGCCAAAAGCAGACGTAGACCATCCAGTGCAACCAAGAGACAGACAGAAACCAGAAGGCCCAATAACCCAAGCAAGGAAGTCTGAAGCGCCCTTTCCTTGGAAGGGCCACCCCAGCCCTTGGTCCTGCATCCTGGTCTCCGGTGGAGTGAGCGGTCCAGACCTGTTAGATGCAGAAGACAGAAGGCGGAGTCCATGTATCTCCGGCTGCCTTCCTCTCCCTGCCACAGACCCACAAGCATGGACGACCTGGCTGCCTCACACCACCAGGAGACCCAGACACATCCCAGAGAGCCTTACAGGGACACACGGTGGACTTGGGGTAGCGGGATGCTGAAGGGTAGACGAGTATATTCTGAGAGAGAGACTAGGAGCCCTGGGAGTAAGGGGAACCAGCAGGACGGTAAGGGCTATCCGAGCCTGTGAAACCAAGCAGGAGGAAGCTGGCCTTGCGGGGCTGTGGCTAGTCCCGGAAGGCGGAGAGCATGTGTCCGTAGAGATAGTGGGAGCGAGCTGAGAGAGAGAGAGAGAAAGGCATTTGCGCAGTGAGTTGGGAGAGACCCCCTGGGAGACAGGTTGCAAGGTATCTGCGGCGTGCTTGCAAGCTTGAAGCATCCAGAGCCTGAGAAAGCAGTAACGGCAAGCGGAACAGTGGGCGCGAGGAGCGCTGGAGCAGCAGGGCCGGCCCGCCAGCCACGGGCGCGGGGAAGCCTTGAGCCGGCGGACGGCGGGCCGCGGAGCGCCTGCGCCCCAGGCCTGCCCCCCTCACCCTGAGCCGCGAAGGACCAGGGGCGGGAGGTGGGCTCAGCAGGAGTAGGTCCGCACTGCTGGGGTCTCCAGTCTCCTCGCCCCCGCCGTCCGAACTAGGAGTCGACAGCCGCCGGGGAACACAGAGCGACGGGTTAGTGAGCGCGCAGCTCGCAGGTAGGGCCCTCCCCGCCCTGCGGCCTCCTTAGCAGAGCCAGCCCGGAGCGGCGCGCCCCGCCCCGCCCCGTCCCGCTGCCGCTCACCTTCAGGCGTGATCTTCTTCCTTGGGGACGGTGGAGGCGGCACGGGCCCCACGGTGGACGCGCGGAAGGTTGCTGGGAGCGTGTCGGCCGCGGCGCTGAGCGAAGCGCGGCCGTGGGGGTCCCGCGGGCGGAAGCGTTTCCTCCAGGAGGGCGCGCGGCGGAGCGCCTTGTCTTCCCCCTGCACCGGGGGGCGCAGAGGCCCTGGGCTAGGGGCGCTATGGCCGCCCTTCGTCCCTGCCTGGGAGGGCAGGCAGTGCCTGTTCTAGGGGCACCTTTCCCTTCAGAAACAACGGAGCAAGGTCACGTCCTTTCCGGCCCTCAGCCTTTCCCTGTGGAAAATGACTGGACGAAGCGGATGGCTCTGAAGAGCCCTTGCGACTCTGAAGTCCCCTGTGTCTAGGCGAGGTGCGGTCCCCTCTGTTCGAATCTGACATCCTGCAGTTTAACTCAGTTTCCCCGTTGCCTCAATTACCTCAAAGTGGGCTTGGGATGCTCACTGACCTTTAAAGTATCCCTCCTCTCAGCCTCATGCATGGGAAGTGGTCACCAGCCAGCCTCCTTGCACTCCTTCCTGCCCTTCTGGAGACTCAATATGGCTGCAGCCCCAGTGTCCTGGAGGAGTCCTGGGTCAGGAGCCAGGAGACCTAGCTTCCATTTTACTAGCTGTGTGACCCTCACAGGTGACCTCTCTGAGCTTCAGTTTCATTATCTATAAATGTACAGGCTGCCTATCTGGATCTGGGGACAGCAGTGACAAGGTCAGGCAGATGGCCAATCTGAATAGGCTCCTCCAAAGGAGGCAGTGGACAGCCCCCTGCTATCTGCCGGCTGTATTGCCAGCCAAGCCTCCAAAATAACTATCTCTGCCAAAGGGCATCCAGAGCCATAACCCTACAGGATGTCCCTCTGCACAAGCCTCCCAACCCACCCTTCAGAGCCCACATCCACCCTCCTTGGTGGCCATGCCGGAAACACCTCAACCCTTGTGTTGGCAGAACTGTTGCAGGTAAAGGGCTACCAGTGGGACTGAGAGACACCAACCCATCAATTCTCACCTCAGCAACCTCTCCCAGCCTCATTAGGGTTTGCTGCTCCTGCTCTGAGTAGGGCAAATGTTCCCATTAGTTCTTAGCACCATGTATCTCTGTCATAGCATTTTTAAATGTACTGATGAGATTATGTTATCAATTTATTTCTCTTCTTGTCTTCCTTCTCTCCCCCACCTCTACTTTCAAATTCTAATCTTCATGGGGCAGAGATTTTGTTCTGTGTTGAACAATACATTCCCTAGCCTCTGAGTAGTACCTGGGAACACTGTAGGTACTCAATAAATAATTGTTAAATGGCAGCTGGCTCCCTATGCACACATCCCATCCCTGAGTTTATGAGGAACTTTCCCCATGACCCTATCCTTATCCTAGTCCCGAGACCCTTTCTTCTGCATGCTTTCTCTCCATTTCCACCTTCAGCCAACACTAAGGTCTTCGTTTTTCTCCTGTCCTCTAATAGTCAGATGTTCTTTCTGTTCAGCATCTCCCCATTTCCCTTGAGTCCTGCTATCCCTGTACAGGAGAACTGGATCTAGCCCTCCAGGACCTTAAAGCTTGAGAAGGGCACCCGAGAACCAGAATTGTCAGAGAACACAGTTCCAAGAGACAACCCAAGACTGCTTATGATGTGCTAGATGGCTGGACAGGAGGCAGGCTCTTGGATCTCCGACCTCCGCCCTGCTACTGCCCCATAGCCCCAAATCTCATATTATTCATGGGACCTGTCCTTCTACTTTAAGCTTCCTTTTAAAAAATCAGTTCTCTCCAGCCCTACATCCAACTGAATCCCAGAAAGACCATTACATTGCCAAGATAATATCACCTACTCAGTAACTCCACCTCAATGTCTGAAGCCTGGTATCTCTACTTTTAGGAGGCAATGGAATGTAGGAAAAAGAATGCAGGAATCAGATACACTTTTGCTCCAGTCTTGCTCTGCCACATACCAGCCTATGTCTGTAGATAAGTTACCTGTGACAGCAAGTTACCTCTTTGATCTTCAATTTCATCCACAGGATGGGATAATAACCTGTCTCATGTGGTTATTACTAGCATAAAATAAGATGTCTGCCATCACTTCACCACCATGCCTTGCCCCATGCCTGGCCCAGAGTAGGCATTCAAAGACTATTTTTGTCAGGACTGAAGGAGAAAAGAGCTTTCTAAATTAGAAAGCACCATTCAAAGATTTATGAGAAAGCTATATCAAAGAAAGCTTAGATCCTAGTGTATGGGAAATAAAGGAAGGTCCTCCTTGTAGGGGCATTGGGAAGATTCAGATCTCAGAATGGGGACACTTAGTGGGGTTTGGCAGTTTATCTCCTTGACTGAAACACACACACACACACACGTGTGTGTGTATGGTAAATAACACACTCCAAATTTCAAGGTACCTCTGTGAAGAAAACACCCCTTTACAAATTCTGTGTGTTTCTGAGTGTGTCCTATCTACCAAAGCAGAGTAGTCATTCTACCAACGGGTTTTATTCCTGTTAAACCCAACCAAGAAAAGATTAACTGATAAGTAGGTAACACTAATGGTGTCCCATAAGGAGGCCCAGAAGCTAAAGAGAGGCACTGATGGGGTGGGGGTGCAAACAAAGGGAAGCTGCACAGAAAATGGTGATCAGCAGATCTAACTTAAGATGGAGAAACTAAAAATAAATAGTCTGGGCTCTTTTTTAACTCGTTTGGAACCAAGGCAGCTAAGGCAGACCTGATGGGAGGGCAGGCAAGGCTGATGATAGGAAAGTGAATAGGGAGGTGGAAGAGGAGAGAAGGCAGGCACTGAGGGGACTGTGTCCTCAGGAAACCTATGTGTTAGTAGGCATCCCTTACAGAAGTATCATGGCCAGAACTTAGGAAAGTTCTGGCCATTCCCAGAAACAGTCCAGCCTAAACTTGAGAGGAAAGCCTGACAAAATCTAGTTGGAAGGGACTGTTTCTTCAGTGCCCAGGGCACACGAGTAAAACTAGAGGGGAAGCTGGGATGACAGCAGCCTGGGCCATGTGTTTAACCACGTCACACTGAACTGAGGAACACGTGAGCAAACCTGTCATTGAATGACCTCAGTGTAACTTCCACCTCCAGACAATCACATTGCTGGGAGGGTTGGAAACTTTTGAACAGGCTGGAGATGTGCTTTGCTGACAACACTGAAAAGAGGAGGTCTAAGAGATACAGTCAGAGAAGGCAATGGCAACCCACTCCAGTACTCTTGCCTGGAAAAATCCTATGGACGAAGGAGCCTGGTGGGCTGCAGTCCATGGGGTTGCTAAGAGTCGGACATGACTGAGCAACTTCACTTTCCCTTTTCACTTTCATGCATTGGAGGAGGAAATGGCAACCCACTCCAGTGTTCTTGCCTGGAGAATCCCAGGGATGGGGGAGACTGGTGGGCTGCCATCTATGGGGTCACACAGAGTCAGACACGACTGAAGCAACTTAGCAGCAGCATCAGCAAGAGATACAGTAAAAGGTATGATCCCAAAGAGATTGCCTTTGGGGGAACCTCTGGGCTTCTGTAGTTAGGAGGTTTGGGGCACAGAGTTCGAAAATGCTAGAGGTTCAAGGAAGGAGTTTCATAGAGACCTCTCTGGGCCTCTTGCTAGGCCTGTTTCTGCCTCGTCAACCCTCTGACATGATCCCCATCCTCTATGGCTCTCCTCTTTTAGGTTACTCCACCAATCATCAACCCAAGGATGAAGAACTCATGAACTTCAATGAACCAGCAGTGACCACCAAATCTTCAAGGTCCCCAGTTCACAGCCAGGTACTCACATCATCCAGCTTCCGGTCTGTGCCCAAAGCCAACAGGTTGTTGAACTCTCTCTCCAACACTTGGCGTGCCTAGAGTCCACAAGGTGAGACAGGGAGAGTGGGGAGGGGCTATGGTTAGTGACTTCTAATACCATCTTTCACCTGTTTCGTAGGGAGTACAAGGGTGGAGATGGGGTTTTCAGTTCATTTAACCCATTGGCCTTTGATACTGTTCCTTTAGGCCTGACCTTGGTGTCCTCCTACAAGTCAAACTGTAAACCTTAGGATTTTTTCATATGGAGCTAATTAGAAAACTATAATTTAAAAAACCACAATAACAACTATAGAACACATGGATGGACAAGCTTCACCTACTGGGGGCAAAACCCAACAGTTTGTCTATAAGGGAATATCATGGCATACTACCTCTCTGAAGGGGTAAATATGAATGGAGAACATGGATAATAAAGATTTATTTAGATTATATAAATGTATTTTATGAGGTTCCAAATAAAAATTTTAACTTAGGAGACTGCTGAGTCATGGATATTGGTAGCCCTTAGGCGGTGTGGGGCATAAAGGCCCTCTGTAGGCCTCCTAGTACTTTAACTCACTAGATTTGAGAAATGCCAGAAACAAGGAAGTTTTCAAAATTGCCACCAGATATTTTAAACCATTTTTAATGAAGGATTCCATATTGGATCAGATCCTACTTCCCTTAATAGCTAAGCTAAATGAATGGGTCAGAAGAACAAGAATGGTTAGAGAGCAACAGAGGGGTAGCCTTGCTAGTGTTTACAGATGTACTGCTATCCACAAAAACTGGATGTATATAGAGACAGGAAACAATAAAACAAGCCCATTTCTGAGTAGAAAATACTAACCATAGAATTCTGTGAGGACGGTCTTTGTTGGTAATGGTAATATTTTTATAAATGATAAAAAAGAGACATACAGTTAATTTTCAAGTATCCAGATGACACTGTTCCCCTGGGTTGTGAAAAATGACTATGAAGCTGTGTAAGTGGGCAAGAAGGCGACCGATGAGGATGGAGGTGGACAATCATAGAGATACTGCATTTTGTGGGGAAATCTCAGCTCTTCCTAGAGAACAAGGGGAATCTGTACGCTCCATTCTGACTGGTGGGGATGGGTCACTGTAAACAGACTACAGGACACCCTGGGCTTGTGTGCTGCCATCACCCCTAAAAGGCCAATACACCACCAAAATTACGAGACAATTCAACACTACCTTGCACAAGCAAAAACTTGTCTGTTCCCAGAATAGCTTGTGCAGCTCTGGTAGTTGAATTTCAGAAGATATATGACAGCTGCAAACAGTCCAGACAAGGGTAGCTAAAATGATCAGGGCATGGAAACAACTCCATATGAGAAAGGCTAAAAGAATTAAGACCACTCCATCTGGAAAGACAAAGCCTCAGACCCAGAGGTAGCACAATCAGGGTTTATGAAACGACAGAAAGTAGAACTAGTCAAAAACAAACATCTGTACCAAATCACAGACAATTAGGATGAGGCAGTTGTCCTCCCCAGGGGGAGCCCAATGTGAATTACATTTAGGAGAAATAAAATCAGCAAGTACTTTACACAACAGGTAGTAATTCTAGAGTCCATTATACACAGGAAGTTAAAAAGGTCAAACATAAATAAGTTCAAGAGAATTTAGATATATTCTTAGATGATAGCTCCATAATAAATATGAAATGTAATGGAAGGAGAGGTCTAATCTTTTGAGCTGTTGGCAGGGAGACAAAGCCTTGGCATGGAGCAGCTCTGGGCTGTGTTATTTGGTATATTTAGCTTTCTTAAACCTAGGGACCCAGGAGCAGATCCCTAGGATGGGAAACAAAGGAGATACAGGTTCTCTGGTCCTTTTGGGCCCTAGGGCTAGGGCTATTCATTTTCCTCTATGAATAGTCAGGTCAGAAAAGCAAGTTGAGGAAAAGTCTCAACTGCAATGATGTGGCTGGGAGGAGATGGAGGTGCCCACTGCAGTGGCACCAGGCCTGTGCTGAGTGTGTTCTGTTTGTGAGGAACACTTGTTTCCTAGGGAACTTGGTTATGCACAAGGACCATTTGGAGGTTTGAGGACATTTGTGATCCCCTCTAGGACAGGCCTCCCGCTGATCCATAAACCTATGCATATCAGAGGGAGAGAAAACAAGAGGAAAGGGAGACTGAGATTGAGACTAATGACACAGATGCCCACCTGGGTATTTTGTGTGGGTATCTGGAGAACCAGGGCCAGTGTGTTGTGGTCAAAGTTCTCATCCAGGGCCAGCAAAGCGCCATGCACACCACTCTCATGGAGGTTTCCTGCGTAGTCCCGGAGCCCAATAGACTGGACCCAATGAACTACCTGGTCATTGGTCCAGACCAGCACATCTGGAGGGTGGGGGCAGAAAAACAGCAGAGACAGGTGTGGCCAAGGCCTCTCCAGGGACAGAAATGGAGGTCCCTGGACCCAGTCTACCCTGTTTGTCTTGGCTCCTACCCACTCCCACCCCCCTTAACTTTCCACATCTTCTTTCTGTCCTCCCTGGCACCTGAGCTCTTGGAGAACCAGCCCACACTACTACATTCTTGCCAGCCTGCAGGTTCAGGCTAATAGGCTTTCTCCCCAGAGCCCCTGTATCAGGCATCCCCTGTCCCTAGGCAGGAATGGCCCTTTTCTTAGTCTTTCTACCTTCAAGGTCTCTCCTAAGACTAGCCTTTCTTTCTGGTCAAACCCCACCCACAGCACCAAGTTCTCTGAGCACCTTCTCACACCCTTGCATTTGTCTGGTTCGTGGCCCTGTCTTGTGTGTGGGGCGGGGGCTGCTGCTTCTCCAACAGATGGCAGCATCCTCTGGGCAGGGCCTGTGTCTCCCTGCAGGCTCTGCCTTCCCTCTAAGATTTGGATCTCCGCGTGGCACAGGATCCCTTTCCTGTCTTCCCTCAGCCAGAGGGGGGTCCTGGCGGCAGGCCCTTGTCCCCCCAGGCTGCTTCCACACCCCTCAAGAGGCTCCATGGAGCCCGATAGGCTTACCCTTGATCTCATGCTGGCTCTCCTCCCGCCGCTTCTCCAGCTCCTTCCGGTCATAATTCAGCCTCTTCAGGCACATGATGCCATACTGAAGACTGGTTCTGCAGGCACACAGCCCCCCTGAGCCAGAGTCTCAGTGGGGTTGCATTTCAACCTCATCTGCCCCATATCCAGCACTAGTCACAGCACATCAAGACCTACATCCTCCAGCACAAAGAGCATCCCGGCCTGCTCCTTCCTCCTTCCCCAGGGCTTAGACATGATCCATTCAAAGGTTACTTCCCTCTCGCTGCCTATCCTATCCATCTTCCCTCTAAGCCAGGGTGTGGGCTTGACTGATGAAGGAAACTTC
Source organism: Tragelaphus eurycerus (assembly GCA_935064755.1). NCBI lineage: Eukaryota > Metazoa > Chordata > Mammalia > Artiodactyla > Bovidae > Tragelaphus > Tragelaphus eurycerus. Next base: position 98,917 of record CAKXYN010000134.1, on the reverse strand, counting down.
TTTGAATGATAGCAACATGTCCTTCCCTCTCCAGGGTCTGAAATGACAAAGACCCCTACAGATACTCTTTCGTGTGCCCATTTCATTGAGTCCCTAAAATGGCCTATGGTATGACCTGCCCCTATACTGACAGCCCCTCTGTTCCTCAGACACGGCAGGCATACTTGGCCTCTGTGCCTGGGGGCCTTTGCAGTGGCTGCTCCTTCCGCCTGTGACATCCCTCCCCCTTAGACTGCTACAAGGCTCACCCTCCTGTCTCCTTTAAGTTTTTGCTCAAATGTATTTCAAGTTGAGTAGTTACCTTGTCCACCTGATTTAAAACTGCAGTATCACCAGCATCACCCCCAGCCCATATTCCCAATCCACCTTACTCTGGTCTAATTTTTTTCCTACCACCTTTTATCTATTAACATTCTGCATATTTATAATTCCTTGCTATGTCTCCCAGTTACAATGTAACTGGAAGCTTTGTTTTGTTCACTGATGTATCTTAAATCCCTAGAACAGTGCTTGACACAGTCCATAAATGTAAACATCATAAATGCTAAATGGATTACATGAAATAATTCATATAAACTATTAAAGTACTTTAAACTGTACCAGGTGTGTAGTATGTACTCAGTAAAAAATAACTAAGCCAGGCCAAAACCCAGACTGTAGAAGGGACCCCGCAGGCTATCAGTCCAAGTTCCAACCTAATGCAAGAGTCACCTCTTTAACAACCTTCTTGAGTATTATGAACACACGTGCCGGAACACTTCTGGTGACAGGGAATTCACTACCTCTCAATGCAGCTCATTCCACCTTGAGCAGCTTTCCTTGTAGTGTTCTTTAAACTTGAACACTACTCTGTCATTCAGCCTCTCTGGATTTTATCATGTATAAAGTGGAGGAATAGAATAGAAGGTCTCTCCCAACTCTAACTGCTTTTGACTATCATTGAGGTCATTGCTTTGTGAGATTAAATTATGCTGGATTGCTCCCTACTTTTCTTACCTCATTTCTACCCAGGTAGCCCATCTGCATAGAAAAGAATCCCTTATAGCTCAGAGACACCATTTCTAAGAACTGTTTTCTGGCTCACGACCTTTAAGCCTTTTGGTCCCCTGGAAGGAGGGCAGATGCACACAGACCTCCTAACTGGAAATGCCTCTGTCTAACTGCAATCTTACTATAATTTCAATTCAGTTCCTGTGACTTTCAAAAAGCTGTTGTATAGTATAGCAGAAATATAAAGCCCTTAAGGTCAGATCAGTCTGGGTCCGAATGCCAGCTGTGCCACTCTCCAGCTGAGTGGCACTCGGCATATGTGAAACGGGGGTAGTGCCTCTCCTGCAGAATCACCGTGAGCATTAAAGGTGATCCTGTATGATAGGGTTTAGCCCAGACCCTGAAATATAAGAGGCACTCAGTAATGGTACCACTCTTAGGAGGACATTGCTGATTATTGTGTGTGTTTCTTCTCATATCAAAATCAGAGATTCTCATGGAAACCTGCTCAATAGAATACTATGGTCTAAGGAAAAGAGCTCTCAGTGAGGTGTCAAGACAGAATGTTGGCCCCATTCTGCAGCCACTTGACTTGAGACCTGGTCACACTCAATCTCTACTGGACTTGTTTTCTCCATCTGTGAAAGAAGTTTTTAAATATCCCTTCCTCATCGTTAAAAAATTATCACTTAAAAAACATTTTTTAAAGATGAGAATATGCTTATGAAATACTGAGTGGAATGAAAGCAGTTATAGACATAATTGAGGTAATAAGGAATGTAGAAATGCTTCATTAACTCTGAGGTACTGACAATTCGGGGCTGCAGATGTGTATAGGCTGAGTCTCTCTCCTGGGACCTGGGCAAAGGGTCAGAGAAAGACTTCCATAACGCTGGGCAGGGCTGGGCTACCAGATCCTGAAGCAGCCGAGGCACATCTCAGCTGGGTGGGCAATGGCCCTTCTCTCCCCAGCCCCATCAATCACTCAGTGAGGACAGGTGCAGCTCGGTCTGGCAGCCTCCCAGACTGACAGAGACAAGAGTGCCTTTCAGCCCTAGCGGTGAGGGGGAGGGCAGACACAGCTAAGGGCTCCAGCACAGGAGGTTCTCTGGCATGGCGGCAAGAGAACTGGGTTTGCGTCGGGAAACTTGCATTCTGATAGTATGCCTGAGTGACCCTGGGCTGCTACTCCTTCCTATCCCTCAGTTTCCTCACCAATAAAAATATGGAGGCTAACCAACCTCTTCCAAATATAATTTGTTCTTTATGAGCTGGAGAGACCAAGGGACACCTGCAGAGTCCAAATAGAACCTAGAAAAGCCACACACTCTCAGCTTTAACCTTTGACGCATTAACCACTCAAGGCAAAAGAGCTGGCTCAGATAGTTGGCATGATGTGAAGCTGAATGTTAAAAAGGACTTCCTAAAAACTATAAACTCCTGGAACTATTACCACCCACTTTACTCTCCCACCCAAATGCCAGTGGGGGTCAAGCATATATTTCAAATGAGTGAAGCAGGCTGGAGGGGGTGGGAGGACCTGGGGAATACCTATGTTTTAGGAGGGCTGCCTCCCTAGCTCCAGCTGGTTGTTTCCATGATTCTGTTTTTTCAAGAGAAGCCAGACATCCAGAATTCTGTATAATATTTCCTAGTGTTTAAATGTTGGCAACTAAAGCATAATTTTAAAAATACAATGTAGGCCAAACAAAATACATGAGTGAGCCAAATTCTGCCCTCAGGCTACCGGTTGGTGACCTCCACTGCAGACACTTTTGCACAGAAGATCTGTCAACAAAGAGAAGAACATTGGATGACTTTCTGTACAAAAAGGATGTACGTTTAAAGCTGAGAGGCTCAGATCTAGGATGTTAGCAGAGCAAGAATCCAGATAGAACTTTCCTCTCATCTTGTAAGGAATTAGGCACCTAAAATAGATGCTGGGTTCAGTATGAGTCTTCTCCGGATACACGTAGGGAATTCAGCAAGCCCAGGGACAAGAAATAAAATTCACATCTATGAGGAGATTTTTCCAAGTGACGCTAAAAAGAAATGACTGTGTCTTAAGAGTTGCAGGTGAGAGGATTGAGAGGGTAACAGGCAGGAAGGCCAGGGGTCTCCAAATGGAGGAAATAGGTTGCCAGTGTCAGACGTTTTTCTCTCTCAAACACCAGGAGGAAACAAACTAGCGATTTTTTTCCCTTGTCTATACAAATTTAAAAAGAGGTCTTAAAATACTGTGTTGCCATCATGACATCTGGTTTCACCTGAAGTTAACTATTCTCAAACCTTGAGTTAACCAATGCATTTTTCTTATGGAAAGGTTTGTCTTAAACTATGTTAATGTACTATGCATTTACCCCAGATTCTATCTTCAAGTCGGTTCCGCCTAATGGCTCAGAACGGACTTGACAAACCAGTATGTTAAACTCAGACATTGTTCCCCTAATCTATGTAAACGAAACTATTTGTATGGCAATCTGCCCTTCTACAAGATTCAAGTCAATCGTTTTATGGCCCGGGATGAATCATCTGGTGCCAAGATTATCCCAAAATGCATTTTATGGATGAGGGCCCTGGTGCCATTCTGAGTTTTAAGACATTCCTTTCTTTCATTAACAGACTGCTAGTGACTATATAACATCCAGCTGAAAACTAACAGGGGGGTACTCTTTCTGCCCCCTTCTGATGCCTATGTCAGAAGCTTTCTCTATCTCTGTTATACTTTAATAAAACTTTATTACACAAAAGCTCTGAGTGATCAAGCCTTGTCTCTGGCCCCAGATTGAATTCTTCTCCTCTGGAGGCCAAGAATCCCGCCATCTTTTCATTCAGCAACAACCTTTCAGGACTAAACCCTCAAATTGCAGTGGAGACAAATATTTGACTTTCCCTAAATGGAGATTTGTCACTATCCCAAACTGGTAAAGAAAAAGCACCTCTATTCCTGGAGACAGACCCCCAGAACTGGGGGAGACCTGTGCTGGGAGGTGGCCGTGGGCTCCAGCCTGGCTCACCGGTGGGAGCTGTCCACCATCTTCAGGTGGACCCGCAGGTCCTTCTTGGTGAGGTGATCCAGCATGCGAGCATCCACGAGGCACTCCATGAAGTAGCTGCGGTACTGGGGGAGCCCCAGGCTGGGGAGCCACTGGTTCCCAATCCACTCGTGGTTCATATCCCCATAGACCAGGGTCTGAGGAACAAGATGGAGGAGGATGGGGGCAAAGGCAGTGTCAGCAGGTTGCAGCTAGCGTATTGTTGAGAGAAATCTTACTCCAACGTCCATGGCAATTCAATAAAATCACAGCTTACTTTCACTGAGAGGGTGGGGAACAATGTCTGAGTATAACATAGTGGTTTATCAAGTGGGAGGTGGGGATTTTTAATGGAATTTTTAAAATGCTGAAATGATGTATTTCTACTCACTTATCAATTATCTACAGTAATGAAGCATCTATCTAGGCAGCAGATAATAGGAACTCCTTCCCATCAACTTGAAAGGCATTTGTGGTGCTGTAAGGCAGACTTGCCTTCCTGATTTCCAATCAGCCACAAGCCTGCTGAGTCCATGGGTCAGGCTGCCTTATAGAGGACCTGCAGAGTGGCTAAGAAAGCCAGTCTTTCTTGGGAAACTGTAGTCATATGGTCCACAAGGGATTGTGTTTGACTAAAGATGTAAAAAAAATGAAGTAAGGTGACCTGTGCCTGAATAGCCAGTGCTCTTCTCTAAGGCTTGGTGGTCTCTCCAGAAATCCTCCAGGTCCTTTGCATGCTGCCTCCCCCACCCCCAACACAGCATGTGCAGCACCCCCTACCCAGTCTGGTTCTGAGAGGCCTGCTCCAGTTAGTCAGTGCCTCCTGTCTTGCGGGCAGGGACCTCTCTGACCATCTATCCTTAAAAAGAATTTTAATGGCCACCCTCCATCACTCTCTTTACCTAATCTGATTTTTTTAGAACTGAAAATTTTATCTTCCTTTTCTTTTAAAAAATAGTTCATACACATAAAATATATGCAGCGTATGTTCATTTTGAAGCATAAAGATGAAGTTAACATCTCTGGATGTCATCCACCGCGGCCTCCATCCCTGTGTCTTCCTCAGCTTGTGCCCTGCTCCCTCGAGAGGAAACACCTCTCCTGAGTTTTCTATCATTCCCCTGCTTGAGAAAATGTTTTATTGGTTTTTATGGCACCCCACTCCAGTACTTTTGCCTGGAGAATCCCATGGATGGAGGAGCCTGATGGGCTGCAGTCCATGGGGTTGCTGAGAGTCAGACACAACTGAGAGACTTCGCTTTCACTTTTCACTTTCATGCACTGGAGAAGGAAATGGCAACCCACTCCAGTGTTCTTGCCTGGAGAATCCCAGGGATGGGGGAGCCTGGTAGCTGCCAACTGTGGGGTCACACAGGGTTGGACACGACTGAAGTGACTTAGCATAGCATAGCATAGCATGGTCATTGATGCGTATTGCTTGGTTGAGAGTTTTAATAGAAAATCTTTGGGGACTTACAGTTTTCACGTTACATTATATGTGCGAGTCATTTATTTCCTCTGCTAAATAGTATTTTACTATGACAATATACTGTACCTGATCAGTCCAGTCTACTATTGCTGCTGTTGCCCAGTAAGTATAAACAGTGCTGCTCTGTGCTTCATTTTAATTATGGCACTCATATCTATCTGACATACTGTCCATTTATTTGTTTACTGTCTATCTCTCCACTAGAATATAAACCCCAGGAGGGCTAAGTTTGCTTACTTCTGTAGAGCAAGGCGCAATACCTAGTAGCTGCTCAATAAATCCTTGCTAAGTGAATGAATGAAAGCCCTTTGCTAAGCTCAGCAGGAGTACCCCCGAGAGGGTCAGGAAGAGGAAGAGGATTCATACAAATGATCTCAATACTCCTGGGAAGGGTGTCAAACTGAGGGGAAGAGGCAGGCATGCTGGGGGCACAGCCATCCAAGGCTCCTCACCTGCCATGGTAAAAACCAGAGGTAACGAAAGGGGACTGAGGAAGGAAGGAGGCGGGGCTTCAGCAGAGGAGAAAACCTGTGCCCAGGGCTCTTCGTGTGAAGAGGGACCTAAAAGACCAGGGCTCAGAGTCCTCCAGGAGCAAACCTGCTGGGAGAACACCACCCCAAACTGCTACAAGTTGGTTCTGAACAAGGGGACAGGGTCTTACCTGAGCCCAGCTGCCCTCCTCACTGTCCTGGGAACAAGTGCAGCATGTCAAGGGGAAAGAGGCAAAGTCAAGAAACCTGGCAGCCTCCACCCAAGGACCCATCAGGAAGAAAGCAGACACCCCAGCAGTGGGATGGGTGACTAGGGAAAGCTTGTTGGGATGGTTTCAGCACAGAAGGCTGGTGCACATTCCTGTGTTTGCAGTGAACGGGGATCAAATGTGTGTGTGGCAGAATCACAGCCAGCCAAGTTCCCAGGTCCTCATCACCCTCCCTGTTCCTTCCCCAAGGATACAGCGCAAGGGCAAAGACTGGCTTCATGTCTGTAGCCGGGCAAGATGTTCCCAAGCCCTCCTCTTCTCTGCAGTACATCAGGAGCCTAGCGTGAGCCTGTGAGCCCCCTGGGATGCACCCCCACCCCCATGAACTGTTTCCATTCTCACTTCTTTCCCACCAACCCACCACTCTGAGAGCAGAACTCCATCAAACAGCAGGGATCCCAATCTTATACTGTATCAGCTGCAACCCCCATTGACTTCCTGTAACCTTCCCCTCATCCTCATGCAAGTCATTAGTCCTAATCCAAGACCCAGGACCCGGGGCCTGACTCACTGTTTTAGTGGATGTTGCCAGAGTTTCCATCTCTTCGTGGGTGACCCAGACATTCCCAGAAGACTGCAGGCAGAGAAGAAACAGAGCTGGTCCTGTGTGGGGGTGCCTAGGCTCCCTATCAGGCTGAGAGCCTCAAGGACAAGGACAGAGCTGCCTTCCCCAAGTCCTATCACAGGCCCAGCCCAGAATTCTGCACTGCTTAGCAGTGTCTGGCACACAGAAGTACTCAGCAAATGTTTTCTGAATGAATATGAATAAATGGTGTGAATCTGGTATAAGGACTAACCTAATCACAGAGATGGACTACAGTGAAAGATTTCCTCTGGGCCTCTATGGACAGGTTTACATTCTTCTGGAGAGGTTGGACGGCCAAAATTTACAAATCCCCTATTCCCTCTGCTTCCCACAAAGGCCCTGTTTGCAAACTCTGCCCAAAGATCTAGAATTCCTGGCAGAGGGAGAATTGGGGAGATGGAGCTCATGGGCGGTATGTGGGAGGCAGGGAATTACACCTGCTGAGATCCTGCTGCATCAGTGCTACCACCTCTTGGAGGCCAGGTGGGACCCTCTGTGGGGACAGGAAGGGGCAGGACTCAATGCTACCATCTTCCCAATGACCCATGGGAAACTTTGCAGACACTATTCTGGGGCTTCTGAAAATATTCTAGGTGAGGGAGAGGTCACTCACAGTCCTGGAGGTGGGCGGGGCAGAGGGGCTGGTCAGCGACACCATCTCCTGGATGGCCAGCCGGAGCTTGAGCCGGTGCAGGGCATTGCTGATGCCAATTTCTCGCTGGATCTCTGTGTCTGACAGGGCTGACATGATGGCGCCACTCTTGACGTTGGCCCGGCAGGCTGCCACATACCAAGCGGGCATCCCCACCCAGAGCTGCAGATATGAGGCACAGAGGGTAAATTCAGCCCCTTCCCCAAGATCTGGGCTTCACTCAATACTGAGAGGCAATGGTCAGGCCTCATCCATGGTCCCAGAATAGCAAATGCAGAGCAGAGGAATTTAGACATGTGGAAATGACCATCACCAAATGCTTTTCTCATTTAACAGGAAACTCTGAGGCCTGGGAAGGTGAAGGGATTTTACCAACACAGCATGGGTGATCAGCCCCTGGGGATAGCTATAGGAAAGTGAAACCACCTGTGAAAGTCTTATGGCTCAGTGATGATTAATTCCCAGACTTAGCCACCCGAGAGACTTCAGAATATAACATCCATTATGTCCTCCAAAGTAACAGGTGTGTATGTTTGGGGAAAGGGGGTGTTGGCTAAGTGCTAGACATGGCACTGTGCACTTCACAGGGGAGAAACATGCTGGGAAAATTTTAGAAATACCACCCCTGCGCCTAAGGAGTCCTTGTCCTTTCTCATGCATCCTTCCCACCAGACCCGAGTAGACTTGGACTCCTTTTGCCCAGGTTTACCTCTAGCCAGGAGACCACAGTAGGGCCGTCCCACTGGGCAAAGGGCGTTCCTTTTCTCCGGGCATCTTCAAGCAGCTGGTGTCTTTCAGGAAGAACAACAACAGATTCACTAAGTCCTTTTTTCTTTGTCAACCATGCTTACTCTCAGGGAGCATGGGCTCTGCCAAGATGTGGACTCCCACTACCCCAGCTCCTTACCACAGGACTGCCACCTTTGCTCTATGCTTGAAACAGTGTAACACGAAGCCATGAGGAGCAACACCTCTTCATTCCCAAAGGTGAGGGCTTTCAGTTTGTTTGCACAGACATTTTCGTCTGCTCTGTCAGAGATCCCAGGTGCTGGATCACAGCACACTTGCCCTCTTCTCCCAAAGCGCCCTTGTCTCCTTGCTCAGGTCATCCTAAGAACAATCTCCCAGCCCCTACTTAGACCAGGCCAACTCAGTTCAGAAAGGGCCTTGCTGGGCTCTGACTGCCTAAGCTCAGCCCTATGGCAGTCCTGGGGGACGACAGTGAGTGAAGGGCTGGACCCCACCTTGGCAGAGCCTAGCCTGTGGTTCTTACTTCTTCTTCAGCCTCCGGTCCTTTTCTGCCTGGGTTCCCAGCTTGCCAGGCACCATGGGCTCCTGCAGACCGAGCTCAGAGTCTGTTAGTAGTACAACTAGAATGGAAGAGACGGCGTATCAGCTAGGTCCTCTGCTTCTCCTCCCAAGGCCTGGGTCAGGACTGGAGAGCAGACCAGCAGGACACGCCTCAGCACAGGAGAGCCTGCGGGCCTGAGGGGACCACCCATTCTTCCTGGAGCCTCCACACAACATCCCTACAACCCAGTGGTCCCACAGTGGCATCAAGTGGGTCACCCCGAGCCCAAAGAGCCTTCCCCTGGGGGCCTCCGCTCTGTAAGTGTTTTCCAGCCAGACGGCTAGAAGTTTTTCCACCCTAACAGCAGCAGAATCCTAGCAGAACTTGTCCCTCTTCCAGACCAAGCTGCAAAGGAAACTCAGAAAGCCAGAGTGGGCTTTGGGCTCAGCCAGGATTAGCGTGGCCTGGGCTGGGGTGGGGAAACAGGCATGCTCAGAGATGTGTGTCTGGGCCCCTTTCTCAGGGCCACTCACTTGCACAAATCACAAAATGGAACATGCATGGCTCTGTCATCTTAAGGATCTCCTGAACTGATGCCAGAGTTCATGGGAGGGGCAGCATTGTAGAATTCATTTACGTCCCAGTCACTCCTCACAAGTGTACAGGGGGCAGAGGGTAATCCAGAAATCAATCTGCAATGCTATTTTAGGTTTAGGTGCCAACATGGTGTGGGGAACATAGGAAATCATAAGGCTCCAACATAAGATGCCTCTTGCACTGCCAGACCTTCTCAGCCCTGGCCCCTCCTGTCTGTGGCTGGCTCCACAATGCATTTTGCAAGGCCTCTGTGAGCTCGCCCCAGCCTAGGATCTAAACCCACCTCTTCCATTTCTCCCACACCCTTCCCTCCCCACTCTGAAAAGATTCAACTATGTACCAAACTCTCATACCCACCCCCTCCCCCTCTCACACACAAATGCTTCTTCTTGGCTAATTCCCACTTAGCCTTCAAGCTTCTGCCCAGGTGTTGCCCAGCAGAGAAAGTCACTCCTGTCACTCCCACTGCTCCATAACTGACCTCTGAGTTCCAGAAGCACCCAGAGCATATTGCTATCTTAATATTGTTTTGGAATCATCTCTTTATTTTTCTTTTTCATTAGAAACTGAACTTCCTTGAAGGAATGACTACTGCTCTGATACCTACTACGAAGCCCTGCTTTCCTACAATAGTTAATAAATGTCTGTTGAGCAAATAACTGGATAGATGAGGGCAACGAAAGGAGGAAGGGAGGGAAAGGAAGAAAGGAAAGAAGGAACAGGGGAAGGGACAGGAAGACAGCTAACATTTACGGTGTACCTACCACATGCCAAGCACACACTGGAACTTTATATTATCGTAGAGCTGTTAATAATGCTACCCTTGCCCAAGTACTTACTTGACTACAATGTCTACCAAGTCATGATTAGGCATTAGGATATTTTGCATCTGGGAGGCAAGATATACTAGGAATTAACAAGTGACTCTCCTAGGAGAAAAAAAAGTCCAAGAAATTTCTCCTGAAGGTCCTGAGCACAGTACATTAGAAAACCTCCAAACGGGAAGAAACCTCAGAGGTCCAACCTCACACTTGATACAGGAAGCCCTTCTACAGCATACCAAATAAACAGCCATTCATCTGATGCCTGACACTTCTCATGGCAGGAACTACCACCTCATGAAGCAGCCCTTCCAGCTGTGAAACAGCTCTGACAGAAAACTGCTTCTCTGGAGCAGAATCTTGGTGTCTGTGGCTTCTGCCCCCTGGTCCCTGGCAGAGAAGGCTGGATCCAAGGACACCCTCCTGCTTCTCCCCTACTCACACCCATTTACTAAGGTTAGACAGAGACCATGGCCTGTGGGTCCATCTCGGCTCGGCTGGATCAGCCTGCCTTTCTCCTTCTTCCCAAATAGGCGGCCGATGGATGATTTGATGCCCTTGCGCTTGGCACCCTTGTGCAAGGAGTCCTGGCTGCTGTTGCTGCTGCTGGGGTTGCTGCCTGGATCCTCCAAAGCACTACAGGATGACAGCCAGGACGGGGTGGGATGAAAAGAAATATACTTAAATTATAGCATGAGAGATGGGAGCTAGACTTCAGGAAGAACTTACAGTAAGTGTCAGGATTGAAAGGGTAAGGGGGTATGATCAGAGCATGGGACCAAAAGAGACATGGAAATGTCCTTCTCTCATGGTGTTTCAAAGAGAAGTGAGATGTTCAGACACCTGGGACAGGTAAGATTCAGCCTGTTCAGGGGCAGAGAGAGGGACGAGGTAAACTTGGGGATGGAGAGGCTTGAGATGGGGTCTGCTCCATTTACCTCTTGCCTTCTTCCTGGCTCAGGGCAGGGAGGCCAAGCTTTTCTAGCTGCAGTGTCCTGGGTGAGGAAGGAGGAGAAGTCTCACATTTTATGGTGGCTTTATCCTCTCGGTTCTCTTCCCAAGACACTGGTGACTGAACAGACAGTGGAGCCGTCAGGGGGTAGAGGGAGAGATCGGGGGCTTGCTGACCCAGCCCAGATAGGCGGAGGGGCGTAGAGAGAGGCAGAGGGGAGGCCCTGCCGGGGCCTCTCAGAGTTCAGACTCAGACTCAAGGGCCCACGGGGGAGAAGCTAAAAGGGAAAGGCGGGGGAAAATTAACCTGTTAGTACCTGGGTCATCAGGCAGCACTCACCAGCAGCTTTCTCCTATGCTTTCTTAAGTCACTGGGCTGGAAGAGAGAGTGACAGGTGAGCCTGGACTCACCTTTTGGATGCTTGAACATCTACCCTAAGGGGAACCCAGTGGTCTTAGGATGAGAAGATAGGACTCAGTGCCTTACACAGGCCTGAAGAGAGTATCACAGCAAAACAAACCAACAAAAAACTGGCTTGAAAAAAAATAAATCAGGGCTTCCTCTGAAAGAGAGAAAGACGTGTAGGGGCTGGGTGAGTTTCTTAAGCATTATCCAAGGGGAGAGGGCAAGAAAGTAACCATGTAGCTCTTTTCAAACCCAGAAGGATGTGCTGGTAACCTGGCATGCCATGGTCTATACATATCATAAGAAGAAAATGCTGTGACCCAACTGAGAGTGAGCCCCGCAGTCAACTCCCCTCGGTCAACCCTGAAGCAGAGCCTAGTGATGACAAGGTTGTTCATCAACTGCCCCGAGTCTCTCACCAAGGTCATGACCCCCATCCGATCCAGGTCCTGGGCAGCACTGCGGGAGGTAAGCTTAGGTGTGGCACGGCCGCTGAGTGGAGGGGACGCGCTGGCCAGGGACAGGGCGGTCAGAGAGGTGGGGATGGAACCGCGTTTGTGCAGCAGGGTCAGGTCTAGGGCCTCCATGCTGCCACTAGTCACTCGAGTTTCCAGCTCCTCAGCACGGAGCTCTGTGGATTCCTTCTCTTCCTGGATCATCCTGGGAGGTAGGCAAAATTGGGCCTCACTGTTAGCCCAGAGAGGACTAGCAGGAGGCATGTGTGGGCACTGCCTGATTCACCACCCAGTGACCCAGGGTACAAGGCGATGTTCAGTTGTATCCCAGTGTTCGGGGGCATTGCAGGGACATACAAGGCCTTGTGGGCACAGCTGGTTCTATCCCACTACAGCTTAGCAATTTTCTGTCTAGTTAACTGGCCTAATGTAACAAAACTCCCTAGTTTAACAAAAGCAGTTGCTAGGAAAGGAGCCAAGTCAGTCAGTGGAATATAAACCTTCCCGGAAGTTAGAATGCTTGACCTACCACTCTCTATAGGGCCTCTGTTTCCCAATATACCCAATGTCAGGAATGGTCTAAGTCAGTAGTTCTCAAACACAGAACCTTTAATTGATGCTGATCCCTGATGAAATGTTCCCTGTTCCACAGAAAAATCAGAATAATAGTGATAATGTTATGTGTATGGGGGAGGCACTCAGAGAGAAATGTGTGTACGCACACTCATACACACACACACACACACAAATATAACGATGTCAACTATCCTTTAGAAGTAAGGACCTATCTTTATTCTCAGAGCGTATCTTTCCAACTTTAGGGATATTAAAATATCCTTTCTTTGATAGAATGGTTATGATAGGAAATGTTAATTATCTTTAATGTTTCATTTTGCAGAATGAAAGTTGGCAGTACTATGTTAGTGCCCTTCTGTGTGTGTGTGTGTGTGTGTGTCTGTGTAGTATTTTCTTTTTAGCTTGTCTGTGAAATCAAAAGTATGAAAACCACTGAACCAGATGACCCCTACAGCCCTGTAAAGCGCTGATGTTCTCTGCTTTGGATTTTCCTTTGCCATTTGTCACAAACATTAATAAACTCTCTATAAAAATGGAGTAAAGTGCAGGTCTTCATAACATTCCCTGACAGTGGTTTCTGTCTGATGCTTCATTAGGGATGGAAGGCATGACACAGTGCACGGAGTTTAGAAAATGTTGAATCCTGGCTCTGCCACTTACTGCACTGCTTTGGGCAAATCATTCAGTCTTTCTGATTTGTTTCCTTGTCTGTAAAATGGAAATAATGCTGTCTCCTCCAGTGACTGTGATAAGACTGACAAAAAGCTCTCACCCTGAGTTGGCCTCAGTATGTGGGAACTACACAAGAGTGATTGTGTTTAGCTGTAGGAGGTCAGGAACACAGCCTCTGAAGACCTGGGAGGAAAAATGAAGCCTGAGAAGTCAATCTGAGGTCCTGCCCCTCTCCATCAGCATTGTGCCAGAACCTTGCCTGATCGCCACACAGGGTCCCTAGATGATGGCACTCAAGGTGCAGCTGTAAGAGACAAGCAAACACACACAGAATCTCTCCTGCAGTGCTCAAACACAAAGAGCCTCTGTCCTTCAAGGAACCTCCTAGGCCCTCCACCCCTGCCCTAACCTGATCTCCTCGTTGATGGCATCCAGCTGCTCCTGCAGCATCATGGCCAGGGTCTGGGCATCTGAGTGGCTGCTGGGGGAGACAACGTCCATGGAGCCCACCAGATGCCCTGGTTTATCCTCATCCACATCAGAGATCTCACGGTCACTGTCAAAGGCAGGGGTGGCTGTCGGGACCAGCACCTCAGGCAGTGGAGATGGCTCCCAGTCCTTAGCAGAGAAGGATAGAGAGGTGGGTAAGATGCACGCGATGGCTGAGGAGCAAGACCTTCCCCACCTACAGCAGTAGCACTGACATTTCCTGGGAGGTTGTTAGAAACGCTAAATCTCAGGTACCATCCCAAACCTACTAATTCACAATCTGCCTTTTAACAAAATTATTGGATAAGTTACTTGTATGTTAAAGTCTAAGAAACACTACCCAAACTCAAGGAGGCAGACAGCAGAATAGTTAGAAACAGATTCCAGAAACTGCCTTGTTTTGAATGCTGGCTCCACCAAGTCTCAGGTATGAAAGAGCTGTTTAACCTCTCTGTGCCTCAGTTTCTTTATCTGTAAAGTGGGAACAGTAACAGTATCTACTTCATAGATAGCTCTGAGGATTAAATTAGGAAATGCATGTAAGGCACTTAGCACAGTGTCTGGTACCAAGTAAGTATTATGTTAAGTCTATCCGTTTCTATGCACACAAAAGGTAAAGGGAACAGGAGAAAACCAAGCAGGCCTAACTGTCTTGTGTCTCACAGACTTTCAGCACATTACAGAACCCTCTGGTCAACCCTCAGAGGAGGCAGCTTCTCAGAAATCGTCCTACAAACCTCTTTGGTAGACAAAGGCCTAGAAGTGCAAAGAGCACAGAACTGGGCTGGGAGAGTGAGTGAGATCAGGGGAAGAAAAGGGAAGAGCCCATCTTTAACCCTATCTTCTGTGTGCCATTCACAGTAATTCAAACCATTCAATGTCACAGTAATCCAAATCTATGCTCCAACCAGTAATGCCGAAGAAGCTGAAGTTGAACGGTTCTATGAAGACCTACAAGACCTTTTAGAACTAACACCCAAAAAAGATGTCCTTTTCATTATAGGGGACTGGAATGCAAAAGTAGGAAGTCAAGAAACACCTGGAGTAACAGGCAAATTTGGCCTTGGAACACGGAATGAAGCAGGGCAAAGACTAACAACTAACACAGTTTTGCCAAGAAAATGCACTGGTCATAGCAAATACCCTCTTCCAACAACACAAGAGAAGACTCTATACATGGACATCACCAGATGGTCAACACCGAAATCAGATCGATTATATTCTTTGCAGCCAAAGATGGAGAAGCTCTATACAATCAGCAAAAACAAGACCAGGAGCTGACTGTGGCTCAGACCATGAACTCCTTATTGCCAAATTCAGACTGAAATTGAAGAAAGTAGGGAAAACTACTAGACCATTCAGGTATGACCTAAATCAAATCCCTTATGATTATACAGTGGAAGTGAGAAATAGATTTAAGGGCCTAGATCTGATAGATAGAGTGCCTGATGAACTATGGAATGAGGTTCGTGACATTGTACAGGAGACAGGGATCAAGACAATCCCCATGGAAAAGAAATGCAAAAAAGCAAAATGGCTGTCTGGGGAGGCCTTACAAATAGCTGTGAAAAGAAGAGAAGCGAAAAGCAAAGGAGAAAAGGAAAGATATAAACATCTAAATGCAGAGTTCCAAAGAATAGCAAGAAGAGATAAGAAAGCCTTCTTCAGTGATCAATGCAAAGAAATAGAGGAAAACAACAGAATGGGAAAGACTAGGGATCTCTTCAAGAAAATCAGAGATACCAAAGGAACATTTCATGCAAAGATGGGCACGATAAAGGACAGAGATGGTGTGGACCTAACAGAAGCAGAAGATATTAAGAAGAGGTGGCAGGAATACACAGAAGAACTGTACAAAAAAGAGTTTCAAGACCCAGATAATCATGATGATGTGATCACTGACCTAGAGCCAGACATCTTGGAATGTGAAGTCAAATGGGCCTTAGAAAGCATCACTACGAACAAAGCTAGTGGAGGTGATGGAATTCCAGTGGAGCTATTCCAAGTCCTGAAAGATGATGCTGTGAAAGTGCTACACTCAATATGCCAGCAGATTTGGAAAACTCAGCAGTGGCCACAAGATTGGAAAAGGTCAGTTTTCATCCCAATCCCAAAGAAAGGCAATGCCAAAGAGTGCTCAAACTACCAAACAATTGCACTCATCTCACACGCTAGTAAAGTAATGCTCAAAATTCTCCAAGCCAGGCTTCAGCAATATGTGAACCGTGAACTTCCTGATGTTCAAGCTGGTTTTAGAAAAGGCAGAGGAACCAGAGATCAAATTGCCAACATCCACTGGATCATGGAAAAAGCAAGAGAGTTCCAGAAAAACATCTATTTCTGCTTTATTGACTATGCCAAAGCCTTTGACTGTGTAGATCACAATAAACTATGGAAAATTCTGAAAGAGATGGGAATACCAGACCACCTGATCTGCCTCTTAAGAAATCTGTCAGGAAGCAACAGTTAGAACTGGTCATGGAACAACAGACTGGTTCCAAATAGGAAAAGGAGTACGTCAAGGCTGCATATTGTCACCATGTTCATTTAACTTATATGCAGAGTACATCATGAGAAATGCTGGACTGGAAGAAACACAAGTTGGAATCAAGATTGCTGGGAGAAATATCAATAACCTCAGATATGCAGATGACACAACTCTTATGGCAGAAAGTGAAGAGGGGCTAAAAAGCCTCTTGATGAAAGTGAAAGTGGAGAGTGAAAAGGTTGGCTTAAAGCTCAACATTCGGAAAACGAAGATCATGGCATCTGGTCCCATCACTGCATGGGAAATAGATGGGGAAACAGTGGAAACAGTGTCAGACTTTGTTTTTCTGGGCTCCAAGATCACTGCAGATGGTGACTGCAGTCATGAAATTAAAAGACGCTTACTCCTTAGAAGGAAAGTTATGACCAACCTAGATAGCATATTCAAAAGCAGAGACATTACTTTACCAACAAAGGTTCACCTAGTCAAGGCTATGGTCTTTCCTGTGGTCATGTATGGATGTGAGAGCTGGACTGTGAAGAAGGCTGAGCGCCGAAGAATTGATGCTTTTGAACTGTGGTGTTGGAGAAGACTCTTGAGAGTCCCTTGGACTGCAAGAAGATCCAACCAGTCCATTCTGAAGGAGATCAATCCTGGAATTTCTTTAGAAGGAATGATGCTAAAGCTGAAACTCCAGTATTTTGGCCACCTCATGTGAAGAGTTGACTCATTGGAGAAGACTCTGATGCTGGGAGGGATTGAGGGCAGGAGGAGAAGGGGACGACAGAGGATGAGATGGCTGGATGGCATCACTGACTCGATGGGTATGAGTCTGGGTGACCTCCGGGAGCTGGTGATGGACAGGGAGGCCTGGCGTGCTGCGGTTCATGGGGTCGCAAAGAGTCGGACACGACTGAGCGACTGATCTGATCTGATCTGATCTGATCTGTGTCCCAAGCCCCCCAGGGCTCTTTTCTCACTCCTGCAGGGTTTAGACTGAGCTCCTGGGCAGCTGCTGTGTTGTTATAAACAGGAGGACAAGGAGAGAGAGGAGAGAGAAAGAGATGATTTCAGAGGTCAACTCCCCGCCTTAGGGGTTTTCCTAAGGGCGGAGATGAATCCTTCCCCATCAGATAGGAGTTCCCTCCTTTTCTACCTCTATCTTCTAGCGCCCTAGAGCATGTAGGGAACCTGCGTTCAAGACAAAGCATGGTTAACAATTATGAGGCTAGGAAGGAATCAGACTTCCCCAAAAGACTGAAGTCAGTCCTTTTCTGCTCCTAATCTTTCCTGTTTTCTCTCAGCTTCCTAGGCAGACCCCACAGAAACTACATGCTTCTCAGGAAACTGCAGGAGCCATCCCAAGGGTCAGCTAACCTGTTATCCCGCCCTCACCTCCCCCATAAACCACAGCTTTTGTTTCAGAGAGCTTGCCAATTCCATCTTGGCCCTACTTCTCCCACCCGCACCACTAAAACACCCCGGCACACGTGCACAGGCTTCAGCGGGGCCTCAGGGACTGGCTGGCCACCCACCAGCCCCTACCTCTTGCCCATCAGGAGGTCAAGGCGAAACACAGCTGTTGTAGCTGATGACGGCCTTAACCCGAGGCTGCAGCTGTCACTGACATGGGGGAGGGTAAGGGGAGGATGTGCACTGCACATCAGCTGTCTGTGAAACCAGAGCCAGACACGTGGCTGAATTGACCCCAGATTCCCCTGGGGAGACCCATCCACACTCACCCCTCCACCCCCTTACCTTGGCAGACTGTTCCCGCCGTGCTGAGTAACAACGATGTAGACCTTGAGATGCGTGCGCAGTTGTGCTCAGGGAGAACCGCACATCCGTTGCACTGCCCGTGTACGCCCTTGAGTGGTGGATGGAGGAGAAAAGGTGAGCCCTGCGGTCTGATAGCCCCAGCTCACACCCACTGGCCCCAAAGAGTTAAGGGATCTTCAGCTTGGAGAAGAGAAGGACATGACTTTTGAAAATGATTTAAAGGTTTCCATGTAAGCAAGAGATTAGGTTTATTCTCTGGTGCTTCAGGAATGAGAATGATCCAGGTGAGTAACTTCTAGGCAGGTAGCTTTTCATTTAATACAAGAAGAACCTTCAAACAGTACACCAGGTATCTGGAGGGAGAGGGTAGTTCCTGCTTATCCCCACCACCACTTTTCTCTGCAACTCAGTTCCAGGTCTATGATGGGGTCAGTACTTATATAGTCAAAGCCAAGAATCCTCAGTCACTAAGGAAAGCAATGCCAAATAGCTTGGTGTGTTCCGGTCTATGTCTTTTTGATTGGGGTAGGGGGTTGGTCTCTTCTTAGCATCCTACAGGAACGGAGGAGTAGGAGGAATTCCAACTACAATTTTCTGTCTCTATTCTCTGCTTCTCTCCATATGTGCTCTGTAGCTTAGTCGTGTCCAACTCTTTTTGACTCCATGGACTGTAGCCTACCAGGCTCCACTGTCCATAGAATTTTCCAGGCAAGAGCACTGGATTGGGTTGCCATTTCTTTCTCTAGGGGATCTTCTAGATCGAACTTGCATCTCCTGCATTGGCAGGCTGATTCTTTACCCACTGTGCCACCTGGGAAGATGCTTCCCTCTATACTCCTATACAGTAATTCCTAATGAAATTGATACCCAAGTGTCTACCACCCTAGAAACCTACAGACTTCTCTTCAACATCTCTTTTCCTAATTTATGTCCCATCCGCACATATACATACACACATTTACTTTTACCTTTCTTCAAAAAAAAAAAAAACAAAACTGATCCCTATTTCCCTGATACAATAAGAGCATGACCATAGGGAACCTTATGAGTTCTGATCTAAGACATTTTGGTTTGTACAGAATATATCCAGAAGCCATGAACCTTGAGTAGCATCATCTACTTCAGTCTCCTCAATCATCACCCTGCCTCTCTGGGCAGAGAATTGAGTGCAGCTTGATGTCTGAGTTCAATACCAAATGCTTGATAAAATATGAAGAAAAACCCAGAAGTCCCCTAAACCATGGGCCTAATTCCAGCATTATGTTCAGAGCCCTAAGTAAGTTATCTCAAAAGAACTACAGTGAACCAGATTCTCCCCATGAGCAGGCCCTGTGGAACACAGGTGGGCATGTAATTCAGTAGACCCCTCTCAACAGCATACCCTCTGTCAAGGAAGCAGGAATCATTCCCTGTGTTCCACGACAGTGGGGAAGGATCATGCTGTGGTTTATTAGCTCTCAGCATCCCTCAGAGGACAGGTGCTCCCTTCTAAACTGCCCAAGTAAGCTGGATGACTTTACCAAGTTTTCTAAACCTCAGTGTTTCACCCTGAATAGGAGGAGGACCCTGAGGTCCTGAGCAGTCTTTTGTTGGGAGGAAGTCTCCTCCCCCAGGGTCCATCCAGGGCCATCCTGGACCCCGTCCCAGCATGCCTGGCCTCCTGAGCATACCTGGAGTGGATGCCATCCACAAATGGTCCTCCTCGACCCTTCAGTTGGTCCACCTCTTGGCGCAGTTTCTCAATCTCTTCAGACAGGCGGCCCTGTGCCAGGCAGACACACAGTAGGGATAGGGGCAAGGGAAGGGAAGAAAGGGGATAAAAGGACACAGAGAACAGCAGAGTTGGGGAGAAGCAGAAGAATGCACCGCAAAGTCCAAACCCAGGGGCCCAAGGCCAAGACCACAGATGATACCAGAAGAGAAGAGGTCCAGCTGGAAAGTGAGTAGAAGGGTTGGCAGGGCAAGGCCAGAAGAGGGCTCTGTCTGGAAGGACTCGAGCAGAACAGGTCTGCTGAGCCCTCCCTGCCGACAAAGGCATGGCACATAAGGCTGGGTAGCAGAGGGGCCCACAGTGAACTCCCAGACCTCACAGACATTGCTGGGGCACACACAGTGGGCAATCCTCCCCAGATCACCAGAAAGCAAGAGCTTCACCAGGTTTGTGTGCATGCATGCCCAGTTGCTTCAGTCATGTCCAACTCTTTGCAACCATATAGCCCAGCAGGCTCCTCTGCCCATAGTATTCTCCAGATAAGAATCCAAACATCCACTTCAGAGGCAGTGGGAGTTGGACAGGAGTATAGCTAGAGAACTAAGAGAACTTGATGCTCAGTTTGCATCTGATGCCTTTAGAGTGCCTTCGTGAGGATCTACAGATGGGTCAAATGTGTGTGATGACCTACTTTTGTAAATAGAAGAAAAAGATATACAGATTTGGAAGGAAAAATACATGATTTAGAAAGATAAATAGGAAAAGTTTTTCTACTGGACCGTTTCCATGATATTTCGTTGTTTCCCATTAAACATGATGAGAAAATCTTGAAAAAACAAAAGAATCCTGGAGTGGGATGCCCTTCTCCAGGGGATCTTCACCCAGGGACTGAACCCATCTCTTATGTCCCCTGCATTGGCAGGTGGGTTCTTTACCACGAGCGCCACCTGGGAAGCCCCACCAAATCATTTTGTCAAGTCCTTCACTGGGCCCTGATTCTCTGCTACCCACTCTCTGCCCTAAGCTTATGGCTCAGTTTCTTCTTTACAGGTGGGTGGTGATACATCCACTGTGACAGGCTTTAGTGAGGATTAGTGGGGTAACATGTGAACATGGACTAACAAACTGGCTAGCAGAGTGCTGGGTTTGAGAGCAGCTCATGAAACACAGGTGTGTTCTTTCTACACAGCAAGTTCAGCCCTCCCAGGCTGGCAGGGCTGGCCAGCAACTGGGTACCTTGTGATGGTGCTGCTCTTCAATCTGCCGCTGGGAGGTCTCCAGCTCTTGGATCAACGTGTTCTGGGGGAGAACAGCTGTGAGCCAAGAAGCCTCCCGCTCCCCGCCCTGACTCCAACTCCAGCTCTGGCCACGTTATCCCCTCCCAGGACCATCTGCACTCGGCCTGCTCTCCAGTTCAGCCACTCCTTGCCCACCCGACCCCAGAACCACACCCCCCCACCCCCTAGCTACTCTTTCCCTTCTCTCCGGTCCACAGCCCACTGCTGCAGCCCCATCCTACCTGCTCGCAGGGCTCCCCCCACGCCTTTGCCCCCCACCCATTTCCGCCAGCTCTGTTCCTCCCAGTAACCTGACCACCAACAGCCGTCCGCAGCACCTTCTCCTCCAGGGCCACCATGCGCTCCCTGAGGTGGAGCTGCAGGCGCTCCTTCGCCTCGATAAGCAGCCGGTCCACCGTGTCTGACAGGCGCTTGTTGTGGGCTTCATTCATCCTCTCTCGCTGGCGCACCTGCAAATGCAGCCCACCTCACAGCAGGCCCCCAGGGCCCTCCCTCCACAGCCCCAGCCTCACAGCAGACCCCCAGGGCCCTCCCTCCACAGCCACAGCCTCACAGGAGCCCCCCATGGCCCTTCCTCCACAATCCCAGCCTCATTGGCCCCTGCAGCCCTCCCTCCACAGCCACAGCCTCACAGGAGCCCCCCACGGCCCTTCCTCCACAATCCCAGCCTCATAGGCCCCTGCAGCCCTCCCTCCACAGCCCTGGCCTCACAGGAGGCCCCCGCAGCCCTCCCGCCACAAACCTGGTCTCACAGGAGGCCCCTGTGGCCCTCCTGCCACAGCCCCCGCCTCACAGGCCCCCGCGGCCCTCCCTCCACAACACCAGCCTCATAGGAAGCCCCTGCGGCTCTCCCTCTACAACCCCAACCTCACAGGCCCCCGCGGCCCTCCTGCCACAGCCCCAACCTCACAGGCCCCTGCAGCCCTCCTTCCACAGTCCTGGCCTCATAGAAGGCCCCCGCAGCCCTCCCGCCACAACCCCAACCTCACAGGCCCCCGTGGCCCTCCTGCCACAGCCCCAGCCTCATAGGACCCCGTGGCCCTTCCTCCACAACCCCAGCCTCACAGACCCCCGCGGCCCTCCTGCCACAGCCCCAGCCTCATAGGCCCCCGCGGCCGTCCCTCCACAGCCCCGAGACCCGCCCTCCACAGCCCCAGCCTCACTGGTCCCCTGGGCCCTCCTTCCACAACCGCAGGGAAGCACCTGTTCCTACTGTGGTTCTGCGCCCAACTGGCCACTTCCATCCTCTGCGGCCCCTCTCTCCAGTGCTCCTGCCCATACCCCAGGTCCTCCGTGTGTCTGTCTCTGTCCTAGTTAGGTCCTTGTCCAGCTCCCAGTCTCCTCCTTTCCCTGTTCACAGACCATCCTGTGGTACCACCCTGGGGCAGAGAGGGGCACCAAAGAGTCCTGTCTGGTGCTCTCACCCGCGCCAGCTCTTGGTTCTTCTCCTCCAGCTGTCCCTCCAGCTGTCGGAGGTGCTCCTCAGTGTTGCCGTGTCGCTCTTCAGCCTGGAGGTAGGAATAGGTCGGTGTAGCTTGTAGATCATCCCTCCTCCTGCTCAGACCTTGCATCCCATGCTCCCAGGTGCCACAGGAGTCTTTGGGAATTAGGGCCTCAGGGAAAAGTGAAGCCAAACTCTCCACTTACCATAGCGGAGCATTTTGTCCCCACCACTGACATTCTTCCCATGTACCCCAACCCCTGCCAGATTCCCCCACCCACACCTCCTCCTTCCTGCTCAGGGCTAACCTTGCACTATCTCAGAGCTGGCAGCTTACGAGACTGTAAATTCTCATGCTTCCAGAAAGAATGCCACTTGAAAGTACGAGCTACCATAAATCTCTGTGCCTCTAGATAGGAGCACGGACTCCAGCCAGAGTTCAAATCCTGGCTCCCTCCCGTCCCAGCTGTGTGATGTTGGGCAAGCTACTGAACCTCTACAAGCTTTTGTCTCCTCCACTGTGATAATAGTATCTATGCCTTTTGCAAGGACCAAAGGTCATAATCCATGGTAAACACTTAGGACTCAATGAGCACTCAACAAAAGCTAGCCACGGTGATTACTTTTGCTGTTAAAACAGCCCTTGTAGAGTGTTCTCCCCTTCTGTTGATGCATCGTCAAAGATGGGGACCTCACTGTCTCTTTTGACAAGGTATTCAATATTATTACACATCTTATAGTCAGGAAATCCCTTCTAAAAGTCTTTCTACAATGACTTCCTGAACACATTAATCACTTCGGTCCAGCCCTTCTGGTCAGTTTTGGGAGTGATGAAACCTGACTGCTCAGCATCGCACACACAATATCTTCTGCTGGACTTTAAACTCTGTTCTTCATTCCTAGGGGATATTTCCTGAAAGGCTTAGAGATCACCAAGTTCAACCCCATCATTATAGAGATGATGACTTCATCACAGAGATAGTGACAGAGACACCCAATTATGGAGGGAGTGACTTTTCCCAGGTCACAGAGCCAGTCAGTGGCAGAAGTAAATCTGGTCCTGTGGGCACGAGGCACAGCCAGGCTGGAGGCTCCATCTGCAGAGCTCCCAAGCTGCCACACTGGCACAATGCCAGCCTCTCACCTCCAGAGGTCTAGGGTCTGATGCTTACTAAATATTGGTTTCCTTCTCTTCCTTGCTTGAGGGGGTAGCTATGGTGATCCCACATGCGGCACTCCTGAAACTCTCTCCCACTGTAAACACTCCTAAATTCTCCTGATTAAGCCACCACATGTTCATGCATTTACACAGCTCTTCCAGACCTAGGATGTTTTTAGCCATACACCTCCATAAAGTTAACTGTCCTTTGGGTAAAATTATATTCCCTTTCATTTGTCCAAAAGTTGCGGCCTTCAAACAGCCAGAGGTGGTCCCAAGATCTACAATGCTTCAATCTGACAAAAAATGAAATGCTTAGCCTAAACTCCCAGCCCCTTCAGAGATGTATAAACTCTGATCACATCTCCTCTCAAATTTCACTTTTTCAGAAATCAAAGTCCTATTTTTTCCACTTCAGATTCCCCCAAAAGGAAGTATTACTATTAACCACAGTGGTATAAATAATAATAAAAATACTTTGCATTGACAGTTTCTTCTACTTCTTAAAGTACTCTTACATTCACCCTCATGAGGCTCACATCCCTGTGGAGTGATAAGGGCAGGGGTTACTCTTCCATCTGACAGAGACAAGAAAGTGTGTTTCCTGGAGCCATGCAATGAGCAGCAGCTTCCTGGTCCCAGCCCATCACACCTCCCACTCTCTCCACCTACTGCCTGGCTCCAGGAGAGCTCAAGCAGCCGCGGTCAGAGGCAGATTCCCAGGCCCGCAGTCCACTTGCCTTGGTGAGGGCCGCAACTCTTTGGGCCAGCTCAGCCTCCACCTCTGGCAGCGTCTCGGCCTTGCGCATCGTCTGCTGAAGTTTCTGCTCGGCTACCTCCAGTAGCTCCTGCAGATATCGGGCTTTCTCCTCACACTAGCAGAGTGAGGGGTGAGAAGGAGAGTCAAGAAGGAGCACTGAAGTGTCCCCCACCCCTAGCTTCAGGAGAGAGCAGGTGACAGGCCAGGGATGATCTTCATTCCAGGATACCCTAAGACACCTGACTTCCCTCTCCCAAGGTGGCCTGCTATACTTCAGAGGCTCTTGGGCCACCAAGAGGAGGGTTAAGCATGATCATCAGGACCTCCAGGGTCGAGTACAATGCCCCCAAACCCCAAATGCAGGAGTTACCTGGCGATGCAAGAATTCCCTATTGGCCAGCTCGTTCTCCAGTTTGTCGTTGAGGTCATGGATTGATGTAGCCTCACGCTGAGCAGCCAGGTAGCGCTTCTCCAGGGTGGTGATCCGCTCCTCCATGTCCTCCTTCTGGGCTAGAGCCTGAGCAGGAGAGGAGAGGGTGCTGGGGAAGGGCATCAGCTTCTTCCCGCCCTCACTCTGTCTGTGCCTCCGCACCAGAATGGCTGTGTCTTCTCCACACTCCCCTACCAGTTTCTAACCCTGACCCATCCCTCCCACCACTCCTCCCCACACCGGACCCCCAAGCATTCAGTCTTACACTCCTCAGTCATCGCTTGGCCCTCCCTCAATACCCAGGACATCCAACAGCTGCCTTCCTAAGTGCTAAAGGCCTACACTCAGGAAGGCAGCGTCAGGCCCAGGCCCCTGCTCACTTCCCGGAGGTCCCGCTGGTGTTTGCTGCTCAGTTCCTCTGACTTGATGAGGTCCCGGCGGGCTGTGCCCAGGTCCTCCTCCAGTTCAGCCACAGCTGCTGTCAGGGTGACCAGTCGTTCCCGGGCCTGGCTCAACTCAAAGTTCTGCTTCTCCAGAAGCTCCTGCAGCTCCTCAACCTGGCCCGCGTCCTCCTCCAGAGACAGGGAGCTCTCAGTCAGCCGTCAGGCACCCCCTCCCTGCCCTGCCCCAGGGAGGCGGGCGGAGGAACAGCACATCCAGAGCAGGCCACAGCTCTGCTCCAGCTCCGAGCACACGTCCAGGAACACCCTGTGTCCTCTGAGCTTCAGGACCTCACGCCAAACAACAATCAAACACCCTCACTCTCCTGTGTCTCTCTTGAAAAGCAATCATTTCTAGTTTTACCTGCTATTTCAGTCTCTTGTAACCTAGAGAGGGCCATGACTAGGGGAACAGAGGCTCAGAAAGACAAGTGATCTCTTAGATAGATGGCTCCTAACAATTCAGTTACATGCTTACCAGTGTACATACTGGGCACTAAAAGAAAAACCTGCAGATTTCTTTGCAGATGGGATAAGGGGAAGAAGGAAACAGATGATAACCTTGGAGAAAGTTTCAAATTTAATTCAAACAGTCGCTCTACTGCATGAAGGCCCGGCAGGGCCCACACCCCCTGTCTGGGTAAGACGTGCCTCCTCTGTGCAGCTCCCCGTGACCAACCTTCCACAGGCCTTTTGGTCCCAGCTCCACAGTCCCCTCCTCTTCGGCCACTCCATCCCGAACCCCTGACCCCTGCTGTAGGGAAGACACCTGCAGGGAGTCAAAGAGAAGAGAACCTTCTAGACCTTCCAAATCCCCCACCTCCCAGAGAGAGATGCCTCCTGTTAGCTAACAATCTCCAGCTAAGACAGGAGGGAAAAGTCTGATGAGGACTGGAGTTGGGAACAGGTGTAACCCAGCCATGGCTTCCAGATGAAAAGAGGGAAAGTAGCTTACCTGCTGGTGGGCACACGCCAGCTGTTCCTCCAAAGTGGTCACTCTCTCGAGGGCCGCCCGGAGCCGCTCTCGCACCTGCCCAAGGAAAGGGGAGATGGAGAAAGAAACAGGGACCCTCTGGACTTGACCTGGAGAAGCCTGGGCTTGGTCTATCATCATTGAGCATAAGGCAAAGAGAAGGACCTACCAAAAGGCAAATTTATGAGAGGGCACCTAATAGAAGGACCTGGAAATTGGACTAATGGTAGGAGTAAGCCAGTTAGGAAGCTAGAAGGCAGTTTTCCCTAAACAGAGGATACAGAAATCTCAAAGAAGGGATGCACAGAGGCTCCAGGGAAGAGACTGGGGGTGGGCTGGACTGTATTGTATTGTATCCACGGTTGCATTGGGGGTGGATGCAGACTGTCGGCTAGCCTACGTACCTTCTCATCCAGGGCCTTGTGGTGCTCAAACAGTGACTTGAGAGCCTTCAGCACCTCCACCTCACTGGAAACCCCTGATGGTGACTGAGCCTGACGCTTCACCACAGTCATCCTCAGTGACCGCTCATGGCGGGACACCAGGCACTCCAGATGTTCCAGAAGCAACTGGCAGAGAGAAGGCGAGGGTTCAAGGAAGGACTGTGAGCCTACGCCCCAGGGGCTATAAGCATGGTCCACACAAAGACCCAGCAAACCCAAGTCCTGCCGTGTGTACCACTGTTGGAATGCTGAAATACTCCCATGTGGGTAAATGGGCGCTGCCCCAACTTCAGACCTGCCCAAGCCTCTCTCTCAAGACCCTGACTTTCCCATGATCCCCTAACTAGAGGTGAAAAGCCTAGGTCTGATGGTTGAACACACTGACTATCATCCCAGAAGACAAGGCAAGAGGAGGTGAGGATGGGGCTGGATGTGCTGGCCATGCCTGCTCCTTCGGTCATACGCCCCCACCCCCCAAAGCACAAACACACCCCAGGTCACCCCACTTACCCTCGTGTTATTCCGCTCTGCTTTCAGCTCTGATATCTCTTCCTCCCTCTCTAGAAGTTGCTCTCGACACATACTCAGCTCCCGGGTTAAGGTGGTAAATTCCTGTAAATCCCCAAGGCCCCTCAGTGCTTGAGGATCCACCACTTACACAGTATCCTGCATGCCCAAGTCAGTGAGTGGTGGGATCCTGTCACTTGTCCCTTACCTCCACCAACTGTCCCCAGAAAAATCCCTACCCATCTACATGTGCTTAGTCGCTCAGTCGTGTTTGACTCTGTGACCCCATGGACTGTAGCCCGCCAGGCTCCTCTGTCTGTGGGGATTCTCCAGGCAAGAAAACTGGAGAGGGTTGCCATTCCCTCCTCCAGGGAATCTTCCCAACCCAGGGATCAAAACTAGATCTCCCACATTGCAGGTGGATTCTTTCCTGCCTGAGCCACCAGGGAAGCCCAGGAATACTAGAGTGGGTAGCCTATTCCTTCTCCAGGGGATCTTCCTGACCCAGGAATCGAACTGGGGTCTCCTGCATTGTCAGTGAATTCTTCACCAGCTGAGCCACAGGGAAGCCCTATCCATCCATACTGTTAGCATATGTTTCTCCAGAGGGGAGAAGCATTCCAAGTACATGCAAGGGAATACAGTTGGATATGACAATGAGAAAGTCACCAAGTGTGCTCTGTGATTCCTTCCTCCTCCAGCCACCAATATAACCTGATTATGCCCCCCTCCCATTTTGCATTTCTGTTTCTCCAACAATCCAGTGACATTTCCCTGTAGAAGTAGGTGGAGGGGAGTTTCACTTCTGGTTTGCTGTTAGTAAGGTCCAAACAGAGATCGATGAATATTAAAGAAGGAAGAGAAGGGGGCTTTGAAGTGAGTGTTCTGGAGAGCTCTTTTCTACTCCTTTCCCAGAGTTTTGCAAGTTTCAGGTAGCAAAAAAAAATGAGATTACTGAAGGGCCCACCCTGCATAGAAACAAGAGTGTACAGATCTGCTGAATCAGCCATGTGGCTTCAGCTCTGGCTTCTAGGATCCCAGCTCGCTCCATCCTGGGGCCTGATGCCAGGGCATTGGTCCTGGCTTTGCCGAATGCCCATGTATAAAGTATCCCTTTGCGGGGTCTTTTCCCACAATGATAGGCCCGGACACTCTGAGAGACATTTCCAGCCCACTCTCCTTCATGAGGCCAAGCATAGAGGGTGAGAGGCTGGCCCAACAGACCCAGGCCTACCCTATCTGTTTATAATTAGACATCAACTAATTCCAGAAAGGTGATTAGTTAAGGGGTCCAAACTCTGTGGATGCTCAGGGTCTGGGAGTGACTGAATAGTGGCTACAGTCCCATTCCAACCTGCAGTCTCTCTCACACAGCACAGAATCACTACTGAAGGAAGAATTTCAAAGCAATCGCCTTTCATCATTGCATATCAGGCCAAGGGGACAAGAGACACAGGCAAGAGACAAGGGACACAGAGAGATGCCGGAGCCCAAGAAGCCTCGGACACAGACCCTGCTCATGATTCCTGCCTTTCTCTCAAAGCCACGGGCAACAGCAGTCAAGCAGCTCCCATCCCGGAGGCCAGGCCACACATTCTCCCACACACACACCTGAACACTTGACGGCATGCCCCGAGCCCCTAACTTGGCACTACCAGCTCTCCCACCCTGTCCAGGCTCAGTCACTGCCTAGTCTTCCCACTGCAGTGTGCCTCCTACTTCCCTCCCCAGCTCTTACCATCTGACACACTGTTGCCAGGGTAATCTCCCAAAGCAATGTCGTCTTCACCATTAAATACAAACTTCTTATCCTGGTTCCAGCTTCTCTCTCACAGTTCCTTTCCAAACACCCTAAGACCTATTTAACCTGAGTAACCTGCTGTTCTCAATCACTAGTAAAGTCCACACCTTTGCTGTGGGCTCCCTCTCCCTCCCTCCCAATCCTCTGTCAACACCCGATTTTTCAAAGTCCATAGCAAAGGACACACTTCCTTGGGATCTTCCTAGTGGAAGGCTTTTTCCTTCCACTGAAAACTGGAACAAAATACTGGGAGTGCTGCCCATGTACCAGCTCCTGTGTTGGTCAATGGAGACACAGTAACAAGAAAGACACAATCCCTGCCTTTGTAAAGCTCCCGGAGCAGAATTAAGATCAATTCTCAGCTCTGCCCATTTGTGATCTTGGGCACAATGCCGAACCTCTTTGAGCATCTAATCCGAAAGATACAGTTGTCTCTCAAGGGCTGCCTTGAGGATCAATGGTCTGGCCCCTATTTTAACCATTGATATGATTTTAACAGTCCTCTGGAGCCCCTCTGCTATTCCTCCACACTCTTCCTGTCGTTTGGGTTCTTGTCTATTTCCTTTTTAGTGTATGAGCTCCCTAGAGGCAGGTGGTTCCTTCATCCCAGGGCTTGTTCAGGGCTCCAAACACAGTGGGCATAGGATGAGCCCATCTCTCACCCCAGTTCCTCACCAGGGCTCCATATTCCCATCTAGAAAGCATCATAATACTCTGCCCTGCAGACACTTCTGAAGCCTGGGCAGGAACCTCGCCCTCTCTGGCCCTTCTCCCCAAGTACAAGGGGCAGAGGAGCACTCCCGCTCCTCAGGGCTGCCTCCTCCACCCCGGCAGCTCCCCTACCGGCAGGGCGGTCAGAAGCAATTCACCAATCTCCTCAAGGTTGAGTTTCATCCTTTGTATAATAGAGGTGATGGTGATAATAGCACCAAATTCACAGTTGTGAGAATTCTGTGATGGAAACCCCATGCAAAGTGCTCAGCATACAGAAGATGCCATGAAGGGACTATAATTGTTACTAGTTCTGTTGACGGAGGAGAATAAGGGAGGTGTCACAATTCTGTCTATAATTGTCCACGGGATGCCTCTTGTTTCTCTCATCCATGCAATGCGAAGTGAACTAGACTGTCTCTAAAGCTTCTCCCATCTGCTCTCTGTGGTTCCCACCCACCACTTCCAAGAACAGACCCTGGTGAAGAGCAGCCAAGGGGAAGCGTCCTGCCCAGTACCGGCTGCCACCTGCTGGCTGCCTGGGCTCACTGCAGCTGGCCACTAAGGCGGGGCTTTCCTGCATCAAAGGCCATCCTTTTCTCCAGGTGAAGCCAGTTTCAGCCTGAGGCGCTTGGGAGAAACAGGGAAAGGTTTTATGAAACAAGGCAATGGAGAGGAAATGCTCTGTGAGTTCCATCTGTTGAGATGCTCACAGATGCAGAGCTGAGGGCTCAGAAGGTGTGGCTCTGCTGGGCTGGGTGAGGGGAAGGGGGAAGAGAGATGCTGACCGGCAGGCCTTACCTGGGGGAGGGCAGAGTTAAGGTGGCGCTGGAGCTGGTCTCGCTCATGCAGGGCATCCTGGAGCCGGCTCTGTGTTGCCAGCAAAGTCTCCTGACTCTCCCGAAGGGACTCTAGCAACTTCTCCCGCTCATCCAGCATGTTCACCATCAGCTGCTCAAAGTTGGCGTCAGCATCGGCTCCATGGGGAGGCCCCAGGGGGTCTCCCTCGTTGATTGTGGGCATCACTTCACACATGGTGGGGTGGGCAGGGGACAGGGGAGTGGCTCACAGGGTTGGCACCTCCGGGGGTCTCAGTGAAAAGGTCTCACAGTGGGCAGTACCAGGTGAGTGAAGAGGTGGGCAGGGGCTTCACCATGGCATCAGTTGCTCTCAGTCTGAAAGGGGCCTGGTGCCCAGAGTGCCCCTGTGAAACGGAGTGAGAGGGCCTGGTTTAAGCTCTCTGGGCTGGGGCTGGTTACGCTGTGTCCCCAGACAAGGAGGAAGCAGCCGAGTGTGGCCATGACAGGCGGAGCAAGTAGGGCTCAGAGAGGACCCTTCTCTTAGACTGAGCACTGCAGCCTGGCAGAGTCCCAGCTGGGTCCACTGACAACCATCGTTTCTGGAGGGCTGTAGTCTGTTGGAGAAGAGACTACTGTGAGAAGCAGCTCAGCAGAGAAGGGCAGAGGCGGAAGCATGGGTGAGGGCAGAGAACGCAGGAACCTGGAGCAAAATGTGGGGGCACGGGGGAGGAGCTGGGCAGGCCCCTCCTCCGGGTTTTCTCACCCAGACGGTGCCTTCCTTAGTTCTCCCAAGAAATGCACATGCCCGCTGCTGCAGCTTCTGCTGTCAGCTTTCTCCACCCCCAGCTGTCAGAAGGGCAGCCGCAGTGGAGTGGCTCCCCCACCCACATGGCTTGCTGGCCAAATATAGAAATGATTCAGTAAGTGGCAAGGGAGCAGCCAGAATCCTCCCAAGTGAGGCTGTGCAAGTGGGAGGAGGAGAAACAAGGTCCCTACCCCACCATAGGTTTCTCCTCCACATTCAGGCCAGGGTGAGTGCAGAAGGGGTTAAAGAGTTCTTAGTGGATATGAGTCCCGTACAGAATAGACTACTGGGGTCATAGGAAACAGGGACAGAGCAGCTCTTACCCTGACCCCTGGTACAACATGGCTACCTGGAAAGGCCCAGGCTGGACACTGGGGGCAGGCAGAGAACCCTGATCTGCTCCATGCCCGTCATTCAGGGAAGTCTCTGGATCAAGTCATCCCCTACTCCTGAACCCTGGCAGACATCAGGCTTCCATTCTGAACTCATGAACTGCTACCTATGGGCTGGAGCAGAGACTGAATGAAGTGAAGGATCGGTGATGGGGAGTGGGGAGGGTTACCCTCCTAGGGCAGGGCTTCCAAGGGGGGCCTCTGCTCATGTCTGGGAATCTTCTCCCTCCAAGTCATTGCCCATTGCTAGCACTGTCAGAAGCCACCAGCTAGGGTGGTTAACACGTGCACAGCCTGGTAGTAACACCTTGAGTTTGGCACAGGGATGCCCAGCGGTCAGAGCAAAGGAAAGGGAACTGAGGAAGGCGGCCAACAGCTGGGGATTTCCGCCTGCCATCAGCTTCTGGTCTCCCTGCTCACTGCTGGAAGGCTACCACCTAATCAGTTTTCAGAGGAAGCTGTCTTCAAAGCTCCTGTTCTAGAAGAGATGTGATGTGAGACAGCCAGAGCGGTGATAAGGACTCAGAGAAACCTCATAAATGGTGCTTTCCTTCCTTCCTTACCCCTTCTATATCTGGGAAACTCAGAGACAGCTTCTTGTCTACCCCTCTGGTGGCAGACTAGGAGAGTCAGGGAGAGGACAGGCAGCATCTGGACCCAATGTGAAGTGAAAAGTCAGACACAGGAAGTCAGACACCCTGTGGCAGGGCTGAACCTAGCAGGAGAACCAAAAAAGGGCCAAGCCTCTTCTACCTGAATTCACCCTTACCCTCCCCCGCCCCCAGGAATGGGGGACAGAAAAAGTGATGCAGGGGAGAAACATGGGCCCAGATGAGATAAAAGTCAGAGCACTAACTAGAGAACTCCCAAGTCCACAGCCACAGCCATTCCCAGAGGACCCAATACTTCAGGCAGCATGTGGGTGTGCCCATATATGCACATACATGCCCACATATGTATGTACACTGGCAGACACAGGATTTGGAGCCTTAGGACATACACATGTTCCCAAACACAGAAAATGGATACAAAATCTAACCCATGGAGCCCTTCTCCAAACTGGATAGCCACTGTAAAAGGTGGGATCCCACGAGGTGAAAAGTAGCACCCTGGTCTGCACCCTACGTTACCCCAATATCCCTGCTCCACAGAGTAGCTGGGAGCAGACAGGAGGAGCTGCTGCCCCAGTCCTGCCAGAGCAGTGGCCTCACTAATGCTAACGACAGAAATTGCTCAGACTCGCTCACCCTCCTCACCTGAAATGCTCCACTCTGTGAGATTTAAAGGCCATTGGCTTCCCTGGTGGCTCAGAGGGTAAAGCATCTGTCTATAATGCGGGAGACCTGGGTTCGATCCCTGGGTCGGAGAGATCCCCTGGAGAAGGAAATGGCAACCCACTCCAGTACTCTTGCCTGGAAAATCCCATGGACTGAGAAGCCTGGTAGGCTACAATCCATGGGGTCGCAAAGAGTCAGGCACGACTGAGCATCTAGTGGTTAGTGGTTAATGGCCCCACCATACCTCTCTAAGCTTATCAACAGCCAAGCCCGATCCCTTCCCACTCTCCTGCCCCAACCCGAAAAAGTGTGAAGCCAAAGAGAAGGCCAGTCTGGGGAAGGGGCCCCTGTGGCAAAGGCTGTGCTTTGGAGAAGAGCACAGTGTGCTCAGGAGCACAGGGACTGAGTCCAGCAGAGCTCAGGCAGCCCACAGCATAACGCACAGGAAGGTGCCCAGAGCTAGGACGCTGGAGCCCTGAGGTGCAGTTCTGCCACAGACTAGCTGAGTGATCCGGGGCTTGTCTTGACTTACTGAGACCTCTGCTGTAAGACAGAACCCACGACCCTTATTCAGTCTACCTCAGGGGGATTAGACCATAGATAAAGAGCCTAGGAAAGCAAAAAGCATCCCATGATTGTAGGGGAATTTGAATTATGTTAGTAGTGGGCAAAGGTTGGCCTATGGGTGGAGTTTTTATGGTTCCTTCTAGGAAAGGGGTTGAGAAGTTCTCAGGAAGGGAACATAGGATCTCAGGCTGCCCACAGTGACGTGCTGGACATTTGGTCTGATTTGGCCTACCAAAATCCCCCCAGTCATCCTGGCAACTGAGAAGCTGACTTTGGTACCATCATCGCTTCCCCAGGCTCCTTCCAATCCAAGAGCCAGGTAGCCACTCCACACCCCCTAATGAAATGGCATCCCACAGAACAGGCTGAAGATGCGGCCGGAGGTGCATGGCAGGCGGATGCCTCTGAGATGACTGTCTAGGACTTCTATGGCTGCCCCCACAAACTGCACTAGTGTGAGCAGACGGGGGCTCAAGAACAGCCCTATCAGGAAACTTGGCTCTTTCTGGTTCCATGGCCATCTTTAAATAGTGCAGTTATCATCTCAGCCTAGGAGAAGCCTCAACTCCTGCACAATTTCTAAGTAACACTCACAGGTCAAAAGCTACCCTAAAGCAGACATATGTGAGGAGCTGTGGTGGTGAGGAGTGTGGGCAGGCTATCACACAATAGAGGAGGGCCCCCAACCGAGCTGACGTGTGTGTGTGAAGAGGGAGGGTCAAATGAAAACCAGGCCTCTGTGCTTATTAATACAGGAGAGGCAGACTCTGAAACCTCTTTGGCTCCCTAAAAACCACCCCCATCTTTTCCTAACAAACAGGAGGGATGGGGCACTTGGATGTGATGCTCTGGTTGACCATAAACACATACACAGGCTGGCTTCCCACCACCCTACCAGATGGCAGGCGCCACCATGGTAAGACAGCTCAGCAAGGGCAAAGCTACTGCCTTCCATAGAGGCCCAAGGGCCAGGGCAAAGCTTCTAGGAGCTGTGCCCAAGTGTAATTGGGCCAAGAGCCAGGCTAAGAGGGAGCTTCAAGGTGAGAGCCCCTTTACCTCAGGGTAAAGAGGTAAAAAAGGAAGGTCAGATACCACTCAATTGGAGGAAGAGTGAAGACCTGAGGAAATGGGGGAGAGTCATCTAGGAAAACAGTAACAATTATGAAAGCAGCTATGATTTATTCAGAATTTACCATGTGCCAGACATTGTGGCATCAGTTGACACATTGTAACTTTAATTCTCCAGTTCCTTGCAAAGAAGACACAATTCTTCTCATTTCACAGATTTGAGAATTGAGATAAGTCATGCAATCAAGTCTATGTGGCTAGTAATAAAAAGAGCTAGGATTCAATTCCAGTCTGTCTGACTCCAAAGAGGAGTAGAGGATGGAGGAGAGGGGAGTAGACATGACTCCTTCAGGCATCCTGTTTCTTCCAAGAAGCCAAGGCACTTGGGCCCCAGCCCCTTTCGCCCTTATCCAGCAGACGGCAGCCTAAGGGTTCGCTTGCCTCAGCCCTCCTCCACCAACCTTCCTCCAGTCCAAGCGAAGGCCTCTGCACATATGGCACCATGGTCATGAGGCAGCCATGTCCCCACTGGAAGTGACCTGTCTACAGAGCCTCATCCACCACTTAAGCAAACCTCTCCCCCTACCCTTGGCTGGCTCTATACTGAGCTGTAAGGAGACTGCCTGAGTTTCCCGCACCACTCCACATTCCCTTTCCCCACAGGAACTACAAAAGCAGACATTCTTCCGAACCCTCAGCCTCCTCCCTCTGGGGCTTTCAGACACCATCCTCTCAGTGGAACGTAGTCCAGCTCCCCACCTCTCTTTCCTTCTCATGCAGAAGTCCATCCTCTCCCCTTGTTCCTCTTCCGATCCAGCTCAAAACCCCAAGAAGACTTGTCCCACTCAGCCCCCTCTCCAAAGCCCCGCCAAGCCCCCTTTCCCTGTTACTCCTTGTCTCAGCTCACCATCAAGCTCCCAGAGTCCACCTATTGCTCACGAGCTTCTAGCACCTCATCCAGCCTGCCTTAGTCTCCTTTCCATATTAGTCTATGGAACTTCTGGTCACCCTTAAGCTCATCTTAAGCACCTCTTCCCCCACGGAACCTTTCTGATTCCCTCCACACAAAAGATTGGCCCTTCTACTGACCCAGAACAGCTTTGTCCTCTGTTTGTGGCACATCAACTCAACTGAAGACTCTAGAGTGAGAACCATAACCTAATTATCTTTGGACTCTCCAATACTTACCATGGGCCTGACATACACAGAGTTGAGTGCATACATGTGACAGAGTCATTCTAGGAAGTCCATCCCTGACCCACTTTAAAGAAGGGGAGTTCAAAATACAAAAAACTTCCACCTCAAAACAGGGGACACATACAGACTGAAAGTCAAGGGCTGGAAAAAGATTTTTCACGCAAATAGAGACCAAAAGAAAGCAGGAGTAGCAATACTCATATCAGATAAAACAGACTTTAAAACAAAGGATGTGAAAAGAGACAAAAAAGGTCACTACCTAATGATCAAAGGATCAATCCAAGAAGAAGATATAACAATTATAAATATATATGCACCCAACTTAGGAGCACCGCAATATATAAGACAAATACTAACAAGTATGAAAGGAGAAATCAACAATAACACAATAATAGTGGGAGACTTTAATACCCCACTCACACCAATGGATAGATCAACTAAACAGAAAATTAACAAGGAAACACAAACTTTAAACGATACAATAGACCAGTTAGAACTAATTGATATCTATAGGACATTTCATCCCAAAACAATGAATTTCACCTTTTTCTCAAGTGCACACGGAACCTTCTCCAGGATAGACCACATCCTGGGCCATAAATCTAGCCTTGGTAAGTTCAGAAAAATTGAAATCATTCCAAGCATTTTTTCTGACCACAATGCAGTAAATCTCAATAACAGGAGAAAATCTATTAAAAAGACCAACATATGGAGGCTGAACAACACACTCCTGAATAACCAACAAATCACAGAAGAAATCAAAAAAGAAATCAAATTCTGCATAGAAACGAATGAAAATGAAAACACTACAACCCAAAACCTGTGGGACACTGTAAAAGCAGTCCTAAGGGGAAAGTTCATAGCAATACAGGCATACCTCAAGAAACAAGAAAAAAGCCAAATAAATAACCTAACTCTACACCTAAAGCAACTGGAAAAGGAAGAAATGAAGCACCCCAAGGTTAGTAGAAGGAAAGAAATCCTAAAAATTAGGGCAGAAATAAATGCAAAAGAAACAAAAGAAACCATAGCAAAAATCAACAAAGCCAAAAGCTGGTTCTTTGAAAGGGTAAATAAAATTGACAAACCACTAGCCAGACTCATCAAGGAACAAAGGGAGAAAAATCAAATCAATAAAATTAGAAATGAAAATGGAGAGATCACAACAGACAGCACAGAAATACAAAGGATCATAAGAGACTACTATCAGCAATTATATGGCAATAAAATGGACAATGTGGAAGAAATGGACAAATTCTTAGAAAAGTACAACTTCCCAAAACTGGATCAGGAAGAAATAGAAACTCTTAACAGACCCATCACAAGCACGGAAATTGAAACTGTAATCAGAAATCTTTCAGCAAACAAAAGCCCAGGTCCAGACGGCTTCACAGCTGAATTCTACCAAAAATTTAGAGAAGAGTTAACACCTATCCTACTCAAACTGTTCCAGAAAATTGCAGAAGAAGGCAAACTTCCAAACTCATTCTATGAGGCCACCATCACCCTAATACCAAAACCTGACAAAGATCTCACAAAAAAAGAAAACTACAGGCCAGTATCACTGATGAACATAGATGCAAAAATCCTTAACAAAATTCTAGCAATCAGAATCCAACAACACATTAAAAAGATCATACATCATGACCAAGTGGGCTTTATCCCAGGAATGCAAGGATTCTTCAATATCCGCAAATCAATCAACGTAATACACCACATTAACAAACTGAAGAATAAAAACCATATGATTATCTCAATAGATGCAGAGAAAGCCTTTGACAAAGTTCAACATCCATTTATGATAAAAACTCTCCAGAAAGCAGGAATAGAAGGAACATACCTTAACATGATAAAAGCTATATATGACAAGCCCACAGCAAACATTATCCTCAATGGTGAAAAATTGAAAGCATTTCCTCTAAAGTCAGGAACAAGACAAGGATGCCCACTTTCACCATTACTATTCAACATAGTTTTGGAAGTTTTGGCCACAGCAATCAGAGCAGAAAAAGAAATAAAAGGAATCCAAATTGGAAAAGAAGAAGTAAAACTCTCACTATTTGCAGATGACATGATCCTCTACGTAGAAAACCCTAAAGATTCCACCAGAAAATTACTAGAACTGATCAATGAATATGGTAAAGTTGCAGGATATAAAATTAACACACAGAAATCCCTTGCATTCCTGTACACTAATAACGAGAAAATAGAAAGAGAAATTAAGGAAACAGTTCCATTCACCATTGCAATGAAAACAATACAATACCTAGGAATATATCTTCCTAAAGAATCTAAAGACCTATATATAGAAAACTATAAAACACTGGTGAAAGAAATCAAAGAGGACACTAATAGATGGAGAAATATACCATGTTCATGGATTGGTAGAATCAATATAGTGAAAATGAATATACTACCCAAAGCAATTTATAGATTCAATGCAATCCCCATCAAGCTACCAACGGTATTCTTCACAGAGCTAGAACAAATAATTTCTCAATTTGTATGGAAATACAAAAAACCTCGAATAGCCAAAGCTATCTTGAGAAAGAAGAACGGAACTGGAGGAATCAACCTGCCTGACTTCAGGCTCTACTACAAAGCCACAGTCATCAAGACAGTATGGTACTGGCACAAGGACAGACATATTGATCAATGGAACAAAATAGAAAGCCCAGAGATAAATCCACGCACATATGGTCACCTTATCTTTGACAAAGGAGGCAAGAATATACAATGGATTAAAGACAATCTCTTTAACAAGTGGTGCTGGGAAAACTGGTCAAACACTTGTAAAAGAATGAAACTAGAACACTTTCTAACACCATACACAAAAATAAACTCAAAATGGATTAAAGAGCTAAATGTAAGACCAGAAACCATAAAACTCCTAGAGGAAAACATAGGCAAAACACTCTCTGACTTACATCACAGCAGGATCCTCTATGACCCACCTCCCAGAATATCGGAAATAAAATCAAAAATGAACAAATGGGACCTAATCAAACTTAAAAGCTTCTGCACAACAAAGGAAACTATAAGCAACGTGAAAAGACAGACTTCAGAATGGGAGAAAATAATAGCAAATGACAAACAACTAATCTCAAAAATATACAAGCAACTTCTACAGCTCAATTCCAGAAAAATAAATGACCCAATCAAAAAATGGGCCAAAGAACTCAATAGACATTTCTCCAAAGAAGACATACAGATGGCTAACAAACACATGACAAGATGCTCAACATCACTCATTATCAGAGAAATGCAAATCAAAACCACTATGAGATACCATTTCACGCCAATCAGAATGGCTGCTATCCAAAAGTCCACAAGCAATAAATGCTGGAGAGGGTGCGGAGAGAAGGGAACCCTCTTGCACTGTTGGTGGGAATGCAAACTAGTACAGCCACTATGGAGAACAGTATGGAGATTCCTCAAAAAACTGGGAATAGAACTGCCTTATGATCCAGCAATCCCACTGCTGGGCATATACACTGAGAAAACCAGAATTGAAAGAGACACCTGTACCCCAATGTTCATAGCAGCACTGTTTGCAATAGCCAGAACGTGGAAGCAACCTAGATGTCCATCCACAGATGAATGGATAAGCAAGCTGTGGTACATATACACAATGGAGTATTACTCAGCCATTAAAAAGAATACATTTGAATCAGTTCTAAGGAGGTGGATGGAACTGGAGCCTATTATACAGAGTGAAGTAAGCCAGAAACAAAAACACAAATACAGTATACTAACGCATATATATGGAATTTAGAAAGATGGTAAAAATAACCCTATTTACGAGACAGCAAAAGAGACACTGATGTATAGACCAGACTTTTGGACTCTGGGACCGGGAGAGGGTGGGATGACTGGGGAGAATAGCATTGAAATATGTATAATATTATATCTGAAATGTATTAATTGTTCAAACTAAACACTATCATGTTACAATTTATTCATACTAGATGTTTGTAATGTTTCTGATAATCAATAAAAGAGATTCTTGATTTAAAAAAAAAAAATACAAAAAACTTATCTTGCCCTCTAAAAAATTAAACTTCTTTGCAGCAAGATGGGGGCCATTCCTGCCTTATAAGGCAGACTCTGGAGCAAGTTGATGGACTGGCTCCTCCACTAACCACTCATGTGACTCTGGGAAGATACCTAATCTCTCTGAGCCTCGGTTCTCCATCTGTGAAATGGGGATGATAATAATATTCACTTCAGATAGCAGATGTGAGAATTACTAGAGTTCAATCACATACACAAAGTGCTGACATCAGTGTCCATCAAACACTCAGTAAGTATTCATTCTTAGCATTTCAGGCTCCTGAAGCATTTCGAGGCTGAGCCCACTCCAAATACAATAAGAAAACTAAAAATCTGTATTAGCTAGAGGAAACGTTCCCAGAGGACAAAACTTTTGGAAAAGCTTTATTGATACTTTCTCACTGCTGGCCACAAATCCCTTCAAAAGCATCCAGTTCTCTGGCTCTCTAAAGGGCCAGCAATGAGACTTCCTCTCTCTGAGCTTCAGGTTCCCAAATCTGGGAAATAAAAGTCATAACATGTAACATGATCTAGTGATCTCACAGGTTGTCATGAGGGTCTAAGGAGTTAAGAGACATGAAACTGTTCTGAGAGGTATAAAATGCTACTCAAGCACAGGTTAGCACTGACTGCCAGCTTAAGACACTCAACTTCTGAATGGTGGCATAGTCAACTAACACAGGAATAGGCTGCTCTATCTGACAGGTTCCCCTGGGCCCATACCTGTGAAGCCTATCTCTCCAGCTGCTCCATAGGAGTGAGTTATAAGCCACCTCTTACTAAGACATGGCCTATCATTTGGGTAAGCAAAGAACTTTCTGTCCAAATCAGGAGAGTGAATGCAGGCACTGTTAACACCAGGACACAGATATAAAACGCCACTGCCCCAGGCATGTCGAACCACATGGTCACTCTTACTGTCACCACACAGGGGGACTAACGGCAGAGGCTGGGGTGGAAAGGAGGCCTGCAGGTCTCTGTACATCTCCAAAACAGCCCACTTCTAAAGTAACCACAGTTACAGCCGTCACAGCTATCCATTTAAATTAAACCAGGGGTTTGCAAACTGGGCTTTTTCATAGAGTACCTTCGGGGCAGCCTGGCATGAAAAAAAAAAAGGGGGGGGGAGGGGAGACAAACGCAAAGGGCTCTGAACTCTCTTTTCTTTCTTTAATCTCATCAACTCCAAATCTGTGAATTTTACTGGATTTCTGATTAAGGTTTCATTTGTATCAAAGGGTTCCAAGTCTAACAAGAGGTTAGAAGATCTCTGGTAAGTATTGTCTACAGAGACCTCTGCTGAAATAAATACACATTCTCTCAGAGAGGGCAGCACGTCAGTGTAACAGAACAAGGACCTGGGAAGGCTACACAGGTCACACTGGGGGCCATACTCTAAAGGTCTAATGGTGGTGCTTTAGTTGCTCAATCATGTCTGACTCTTTGCGACCCCAAGGACAATAGCCCACCACACTCCTCTGTCCATGGGATTTCCCATGCTAGAATACTAGCGTGGGTTGCCATGTTCTTCTCCAGCAGATCTTCCTGACCCAGGGATTGAACTGGGGTTCAATTCTTTGCATTGCAGTTGGATTCTTTACCGACTGAGTCTCCAGGGAAACCCCAAATGTCTAGTAGAGATAATTTATTTACAAAAGGTAAGATAGGCTGCACCACTGAACATAGCGCCTGGCTTTGGATGAGTTTACATCCTAAGTACAGTAACCCTAACCATCTTTTGTGAATCAGAGCCACGGATTAACACATATATATGCTCAGTCCACCCTGGTGGTTCAGTCAGTAAAGAAGTAGGGAGCTACCACATAGCAGAAAACAACTGTCCAGGGGTAATAAGGAACATCAGAAGGGAGTACTTTCAGATGCTGGGGTGCGAAAGATCCAGAGCACACAGAACTGCCCAGAGAAATGTAGGCACAATAAAAAGTGTGCATTGCAGGTGGTCACAAAAGTGTGTGACCACAAAAAGTGTAGGGGTGGGGTATGTGCAGATACAAAATAGAATACGGTGGGGGGAGGCATGTGTATTCACACAACAGATTGTGTAAGTGTACAGTCAAGAGAATTTGTGGTGTCCATGTGTAATCTTGAAAGAGATATGTGCTTGTGTGTATGTGTGTGTATATGAGTATGGTCATGAGAATGGGGTCCTGAGTCCATGTGCATGAGAGAACATGAGTGGGCATGTAAAATGGTGAGACTGTGTGGATGTGTGTGATCATGAGTATATGTCAGGGCTCATGACTGGTCATGAAAATACATGTGTGTGCAATCATGAGAATGGATCTGGGAGTCATGAAAGTATGTATGTTCATAAGAGCATTACGGCTGCCATGAGAGTTTTGCATGCGTGCATGATCATGAAAGCATATGGCTGATCACGAGAGAGTATAATATATGTGGTCTTGAACTTCAGTGAGAATGTATGAGAGGGAAAGGAGGGAAGGATAAGAATAATAATGAAGGAATAAAAATTGTACGTGTTCATGTGCTCTGCCCCAAACAAGGACCAAAATTTTAGGGTACTCCACAACTGGCCTAGTGTGAGTTCAAGGCAAGGAACTAGGCTCAGCCCATCTTTCTACAAACCACCAACCATCAGAGTTTCACTGCCTAGCCTCCCAAGCCCAGGGCATCAGATATGGCAGCAGTCACCCACTAAGTCTTACAGAATGCTCACTCCTGAAGGAAGAGCCCAGGCCAAACTCCTTGCCTTACCTTCCTCTTAGCAGCTATCCTTGAAGCCAAACATAGGAAAATCTTCTTCCACAGAGCAGTGAGTGAGGCTGTATGGCAGTGGAGTGGGAAATGGCTGAGAGGTGCTATCCCACGTCTGAGGTACAAGAAATCCCAGTAAGATGGTAGGCACTGCGAGAGGGCATCAGAGGGCAGACAGACTGAAACCACAACCACAGAAAACTAGCCAATCTAATCACATGGACCACAGCCTTGTCTAACTCACTGAAACTAAGCAATGCTGTGTAGGGCCACCCAAAACGGGCAGGTCGTGGTGGAGAGTTCTGATAAAGTGTGGTCCGCTGGAGAAGGGAATGGCGAACATTCAGTATTCTTGCCGTGAGAACCCCATGAACAGTATGAAAAGGCAAAATGATAGGATACTGAAAGAGGAACTCCCCAGGTTGGTAGGTGCCCAATATGCTACTGGAGATCAGTGGTGAAATGACTCCAGAAAGAATGAAGGGATGGAGCCAAAGCAAAAACAATACCCAGATGTGGATGTGACTGGTGATAGAAGCAAGGTCCGATGCTGTAAAGAGCAACATTGCATAGAAACCTGGAATGCTAGGTCCATGAATCAAGGCAAATTGGAAGTGGTCAAACAGGAGACGGCAAGAGTAGGGTCAACATTTTAGGAATCAGCAAACTAAAATGGACTGGAATGGCTGAGTTTAACTCAGATGATCATTATATCAACTACTGTGGGCAAGACTCCCTTAGAAGAAATGGAGTAGCCCTCATAGTCAACAGAAGAGCCCGAAATGCAGTACTTGGATGCAATCTCAAAAACAACAGAATGATCTCTGTTCATTTCCAAGGCAAACCATTCAATATCATGGTAATCCAAGTCTATTCCCTGACCAGTAAG
The DNA here is from genome assembly GCA_935064755.1 of Tragelaphus eurycerus. Lineage (NCBI taxonomy): Eukaryota > Metazoa > Chordata > Mammalia > Artiodactyla > Bovidae > Tragelaphus > Tragelaphus eurycerus. The sequence continues at coordinate 55,422 of CAKXYN010000134.1, read as the reverse complement.
GCTGAAAGAGCTGAAGTTGAATGGTTCTATGAAGACCTACAAGACCTTTTAAAACTAACACCCTGAAAAGATGTCCTTTTCATTATAGGGGACTGGAATGCAAAAGCAGGAAATCAAGAAACACCTGGAGTAATAGGCATAGGGCAAAGGCTAATAGAGTTTTGCCAAGAGAACACGCTGGTCATAGAAACACCCTCTTCTAACAACACAAGAGAAGACTCTACACATGGACATCATCAGATGGGTAACACTGAAATCAGACTGATTATATTCTTTGAAGCCAAAGATGAAGTCAGCAAAAACAAGACTGACAGCTGACTGTGGCTCAGATCATGAACTCCTTATTGCCAAATTCAGACTTAAATTGAAGAAAGTAGGGAAAACCACTAGACCATTCAGGATGATCCAAACCAAATATGACCTAAATCAAATCCCTTACAATTATACAGTGGAAGTGAGAAATAGATTTAAGGGACTAGATCTGATAGAGTGCCTGGTGAACTATGGACAGAGGTTCGTGACATTGTACAGGAGACAGGGATCAAGACCATCCCCAAGAAGAAGAAATGCAAAAAGGAAAATGGCTGTCTGAGGAGGCCTTACAAATAGCTGTGAAAAGAAGAGAAGTGAAAAGCAAAGGAGAAAAGGAAAGATATCCATTTGAATGCAGAGTTCCAAAGAATTGCAAGGAGAGACAAGAAAGCCTTCCTCAGTGATCAGTGCAAATAGATAAAAACAATAGAATGGGAAAGACTAGAGATCTTTTCATGAAAATTAGAGATACCAAGGAAATATTTCATGCAAAGATGGGCTCATTAAAGGATAGAAATGGTATGGACCTAAAGGAAGCAGAAAATATTAAGAAGAGGTGGCAAGAAGAACTGTACAAAAAAGATCTTCATGACCCAGATAATCAGCATGGTGTGATCACTCACCTAGAGACAGACATCCTGGAGTGCAAAGTCAAGTGGGCCTTAGGAAGCATCATTATAAACAAAGCTAGTGGAGGTGATGGAATTCCAGTTGAGGTATTTCAAATCCTAAAAGATGATGCTGTGAAAGTGTTGCATTCAATATGCCAGCAAATTTGGAAAACTCAGCAGTGGCCACAGGACTAGAAAAGGTCAGTTTTCATTCCAATCCCAAAGAAAGGCAAGGCCAAAGAATGTTCAAACTACAGCACAATTGCACTCATCTCACATGCTAGCAAAGTAATGCTCAAAATTCTCCAAGCCAGGCTTCAGCAATACGTGAACCATGAACTTCCAGATGTTCAAGCTGGTTTTAGAATAGGCAGAGGAACCAGAGATCAAATTGCCAACATTCACTGGATCATCAAAAAAGCAAGAGAGTTTCAGAAAAACATCTATTTCTGCTTTATTGACTATGCCAAAGCCTTTGACTGTGTAGATCACAACAAACTGTGGAAAATTCTTAAAGAGATGGGAATACCAGGCACCTGACCTGCCTCTTGAGAAACCTGTATGCAGGTCAGGAAGCAACAGTCAGAACTGGACATGGAACAGACTGGTTCCAAATAGGAAATGGAGTACGTCAAGGCTGTATATTGTCACCCTGCTTATTTAACTTATATGCAGAGTACATCATGAGAAATGTTGGGCTGGATGAAGCACAAGCTGGAATCCAGATTGCCAGGAGAAATATCAATAACCTCAGATATGCAGATGACACCACCCTTATGGCAGAAAGTAAAGAGGAACTAAAAAGCCTCTTGATGAAGGTGAAAGAAGAGTGAAAAAGTTGGCTTAAAGCTCAACATTCAGAACTAAGATTATGACATCTGGTCCCATCACTTCATGTCAAACAGATGTGGAAATAGTGAGAGACGTTATTTTCTTGGGCTCCAAAAATCACTGTAGATAGTGACTTCAGCCATGAAACTAAAAGACACTTACTCCTTGGAAGGAAAGTTATGACCAACCTAGACAGCATATTAAAAAGCAGAGACACTACTTTGTCAACAAAGGTCCGTCTACTCAAGGCTATGGTTTTTCCAGTAGTCATATATGGATGTGAGAAGAAAGCTGAGCACCGAAGAATTGATGCTGTTGAACTGTGGTGTTGGACAAGGCTCCTGAGAGTCCCTTGGACTGCAAGGAGATCCAACCAGTCCATCCTAAAGGAGATCAGTCCTGAGTGTTCATTGGAAGGACTGATGTTGAAGCTGAAACTCTGATACTTTGGCCACCTAATGCAAAGAGCTGACTCACTGGAAAAGACCCTGATGCTGACTGAAGGCAGGAGGAGGAGAGGATGACAGAAGATGAGATGGTTGGATGGCATCACCGACTTGGTGGATATGAGTTTAGGTAACTCCAGGATTTGGTGATGGACAGGGAGGTCTGGTGTGCTGTGGTCCACGGGGTCGCAAAGAGTCGGACACAACTGAGCAACTGAACTGAACTGAACTGAACTGAAGACTCTCTATCATCCAGTGCCCATGCCTACCTCCACTCCTGCCCCTACCTGGAATTGTAGGTTCTTATTTGAAAGGTTCCCTGAGGCCATGCAGGCCAATCTCCCATGCTGGAAGTGAGTTCCTCCCAAAATATCCCAGACAGGTCAGTCTTTCTTTGATTATCCTTCAGGAATAAAGAGGTCGCTACTAAATGAGGAAGCCCTCATTGTCCTAAGGAAGTTTTTTCTTAAACTGAATGGAAACCTATCTCTCCTTTAAAATGACAGTTATCTATCAAAGGACAGTGGCTATGAAGTCACATCAGACATGCATTTATGAGAATAAATTTACCAGAATAAATAAAACTACACTGGCTGGGCAAAGTGAACAATTATTGTTGTTTAGCCGCTAAGTCATGTCATACTTTTTGCAACCCCATGGACTGTAGCCTTCTAGGCTCTTCTGTCCATGGGATTTCACAGACAAGAATACTGAGCCACCAGGGAAGCCCACGTGAGCGACAGAGGTCTCTTTGCAAACCAGCTATTTTCACCAGAGACTTAGCAACAAAATTATACTTGTAACTAAGTATTTTTTTAAATCACTGTATACATTATACATTTTTATAATTACTATATAATGTATATTGTATCTGTACATTAGTATTATTATTCAGAGATATAAACCTAAACCACCTACCATGCTTTATGGGAAATTTAGGAATTTTCTCTTTACTGACTATAGAATCTAATTCCTCCAGTAATGTAACACCACTGTATTGGGTGCCCAGAGGATCTTCTGCTCCTGGTTAAAAATATCTAGTTGCAAGGCTTCACTGAACCCAGGGGATCTGCAGATAGACCTCTTTAATTCAATCCAATGATTACTATGAGTAGATTTCCTATTCTGCAATAGATTACTTTTTGTTATGGATGCAAAAGGCAAATAAGATACAATCTAAACTCTTAAGAAATTCACAGCCTACTTGGAAGAAAGGAAGACATATGGAGTAGCATGTAATCAACTATTCAGTCTCTGGCACATCCTGGGCTTCAGTGCTGAGCACCACCTGCAGTGACCAACTGAGTTCACCAGTGACGGTTTCTCCCCCAGCTCTTTGGGAAGGAGGCAACCCCAGCCAAGGCCTCTCGACCCCTGACTGACAAGCAAGATGCTTCTCTGGACTAGAACTGACTTCACCTGGGGGAACAGAAGGTGCTTGAGGGAGGTGGGGCTGCAGTTCCCAACTCTCTCTGAAAGCAGAGCCATGAGCTGGGCAGCCATCATGCTTCTTGTGTGAGTGGTGAGCCAGCAGCCCAGATCCTCAGGCTCTGCCAGCCCTGGAGTTTCATACGAAGCTGGCTTAGAGCTCCTTCCCTCAATGCTATTTCCCCATAACATTCTCAGTTTCCATAGGCCCCTCCCAGTTCAGCAAATTCCTCTAGAAGGACCTCCGGTCAGAGTCTGCTCAGCATCAGCACCCCTCTGAGTACTCTTTGCTCTGGTGGCCATTTCAAGTGCCACGCTCCTGGGAGCCAGCACCACATGCCCCCCAGAGCTAATTATACTTAGTGAGCTAGCAGCCAAAGGGGGACACATAGTGACTTCATGCGGCTGCAATATATATTTGTCCCTCCCTCTGATCCCACTCCCGTTCCTCTATTTCTCCCAATTCCCTACCCAGAACCTAAACTCTGAGGCAGCTCCCTGCTCCCTACCAACTCCTCCTCTCCAGCACGCACACACACACACACACACACACACACACACACACACACACACCCCAACCTCACATAACTCCATACCACTTAGAAACCACACCTTGTTTCTATATCAACTCATCCAAGGGCATATAGCCACAGAGTACAGTATCCCTGGCAGAGAAAGACTTCAGTTGTCTCCCCCATATCCTAAAGCCCCATTGGCCTCCACCTCCCTGGCCCTGCTGAGTTTTCACCATGCTTCACTGCCCCCAAAGCTGACTACTCTCCCTCTTCCCTAGCTCTCACCTGGCTGTCCTCAGTGGCTCTGAAAGGACCCATAAGTAATCCCTGACAACTATTTCCTGCTCTAAGATTTCAGCCATCAACCTAGAGAGGAGACCCAGTGTCCTGGCTGCCTGACCTTCCCTGCCTATCCAATCTCTCCTTATCATCCAGTTGCAAGACCTTCCTTATACATGCCACAGTTCTGGCATCATGACAAGCTCAGCAGCACATGTCCTGATACCACTGGATGAGATTTCCTTTTCACATCCCCACCCCCATCCCACGCCCATTCTTCTATCTTTCAGAGATGGTGTCTCTCATTGTGGAGGGTGTCTAGTGCATTCTTGGCCTTCAATAACCCATTGTGCCATTCATTGTCTCATTATCTCCCAGTACCTCTTAATCCAGGCAGCCACCTCACATCTCAGGGCAAAGTCCTAGAAAACAGCCAAAGGAAATCATTCAAACACTTTCTTTTTAAGGTAGCTTTCCTTGGGACTGCCTGGCTAATTATTAGTGGCAGAGGGTGGATAGGTTGGAATCCAGGTAAGACAGTTATTTAAAAGGATGTGGACCCAGATATTTTCATAATCCAATAGCAGTGTAACAAAATTGGTGCTGGTGGTGGGGGAGGAGGAATGGATGTGTTAACAGGGTGTCTGCTGTGTGTACCTTTCAGGTGCTCCATGGCCCTAAACTGCCTTCAGAAGACTTAGCACCTAGCATGGTGTCTGGCATTACAGTAGATGCCCAATTAATATTTGTTGGATGTTGAACAAAGTATTAGGTACCAGTTCCAACTGGGAAGATTGAGGAAAGAACCCAAAAGGGGCTAATGGAGGCACCCCTTAAGATCCCACCAGGAGAGGATCTCCATGCTAAGGACGGCCTCCTCAACCACTTGCTCACCAGAGGACAGCAGTCTCAATACCCCTACCCCTCTACCAGCATACCTCTCCTTAAAGGTGACATTGGCACCCCCTTCACAAAACAAAACAAAAAACCCAGTCACATCACGTTTCCAAGTCCTTCAACCAGACCTCTCTTTCCCCACTCACAACCAAACTGTACTGGAAAACATCTCAACTGCGTAGTGGAAAGCCAATTCTCCACTCCTACTCTCCCCGCTCAGGAATCTCTACCCAGCCCTATTTTATGGTTGCTCCCATCCTGAACCCCACCTTCAATAGACTTCCAACTGGCTGCTCCTTCCACTCCACCGCCCCTGGCACTGCAGAAATGTGGGCATCTCTGGCACAACCTGAGGCTGGCAGTTCGAGGAATGGAGAGTGAGCAATATTAAGAACGGCTGTTATGAGCAATGTGTGAGGGGATAAGAACCCCTGGAAGAACGAAGACCGTGCCAAAGCAGCGGAGCTGGCCCCGGCGCTTCTTCTCTGACTCTTCTGCATGGGAAACGGGGGCGCGGTCCACCCAGCTCCCCCTGGGAGACTTGCCAACTCAGACTCCCCGCCCCGAGCTGATGGAGCTGAGGGCGAACTCCAAGCACTCCCCACAAATCGGGCATCGTCCTCTCATTCTCATCCTCAAGGGCACAGGGCACTGCAAAGGCTGGTGAGGGGCAGCAGGAAAAGTATCTACCGGAGAGACACGTTTGAGTAAAAGGTGCTGTTTCCCAAGAACCGCTAGACTGAGACCTCCTTCCCAAACTGTGAGGGGAGCTGGAGGTGGGAAAAACAGAAATCCCTCCCGCACCCCGGGCTCTGGAGGCTCACCTGCCTGCACTCACCGAAGGCCGGGCAGCTTGGCTCTGCGCAGGAAGCCGCCCGGGCCTGGAGGGGCCGGACTTGTCCTCGCGAGCGGAGCAGGCGCCGAAGCAGCCGCAGCCTTCCCGAGCCGAAGCGCCCCGTCCTCGCCTTCTGCGGACGGCCACCGGCCCCACCTCAAGGGCGGGGCTGGCCGGCCCCCTCGAGGCCACGCCCCCGCCCCAGCGCTCCCTTCCTCGTGACGTGGAGCCGCTTGGGGCTGCGCGCCATCTTGGCTTGGCCGGGAGAATATCTCGTGAGGTGGCGGGGAGCCAGATTTTTTACCCAACGCCGGTCGTTTTAGGGCTCAAGGGAGCTCTGCCTCCATCCCAGTGAGGTGCAGCACGTACCCTTTGAACCTACGTTTGTCTCTAACCACCTCCTCCCTAAATTGGTCCCAGTACTGGCCTTGTAATTGTTTGCCAATGATTTGTCGCCTTTCACACTCTGTTGCCCATTTATTATTCGTCCTTTGGTTGTGCCCATTTTTTAAGTGGAGAAACTTGAAAGCCAGATAAATTTCCATAGTGTAAGCTTAAGTGAATTGTGTCGCTTGGCTGTGCTAACACTGTTACTATAAAATGAAATGTTTGTCTATAGTATGTACAGAATAAGAAGACAGTTTTTTGGTTAAATCTGACCATTTTCTTTTAATTGCACCGTACCCTGTACCCTGTGACAATGCATCTTTCCCATCTGGTTTGTTTAGTTTCATCAGTGTCTATTCAGTCATTTACATTGCCCAGTAAGCACTGCTAGAGATGTAAGGATTTTATATATTCAAAAGCAGAGACATTACTTTGCCAACAAAGGTCCGTCTAGTCAAGGCTATGGTTTTTCCTGTGCTCATGTATGGATGTGAGAGTTGGACTGTGAAAAAGGCTGAGTGCCGAAGAATTGATGCTTTTGAACTGTGGTGTTGGAGAAGACTCTTGAGAGTCCCTTGGACTGCAAGGAGATCCAACCAGTCCATTCTGAAGGAGATCAGCCCTGGGATTTCTTTGGAGGGAATGATGCTGAAGCTGAAACTCCAGTACTTTGTTCATCTCATGCGAAAAGTTGACTCATTGGAAAAGACTCTCATGCTGGGAGGATTGGGGGCAGGAGGAGAAGGGGATGACGACAGAAGATGAGATGGCTGGATGGCATCACTGACTTGATGGACCGTGAGTCTCAGAGAACTCCAGGAGTTGGTGATGGACAGGGAGGCCTGGCATGCTGCGATTCATGGGGTCGCAAAGAGTTGGACACGACTGAGCGACTGAACTGAACTGAACTGAACGTGTACAGACTTATAAACACACAAGTTCTATATCAGCAGCAAATGTTGTAGTTGAGATCAACGGCATGTATAACCATTTTTTTTTCTTTCCTCCAATATATTCACCATTTGGCTTATTAATTCTATGTCATTGGTAGAAGGAAGGAAAATCTGAGTAATTCTGACTTACTTGAGGGGTAAGAAATGAACCTGAATATTTTGTTTGTCTGACACTCCAAGCAAATTCAAGGTACACATTTAAAGAAGTGGAAAGTACATAGCCGTTTTTATAAAAGCAGTCCAGAAAGTTCCAGCTCTTCTCCAGATGGTTTCAGTTCCCATCAAAAGGAAATCCCTGAGACACTTTATATCCTTTCACTAAAGCGCAACTCAGTCAATGCAGAGGTAAAGTATAACATACTTTACCAAGTTTTAATGTTTTACTAAGAGAAAAGCTGAGGCAATGTTTAATGTTGTTTCTATCATACCATGGAGTTTGATACAAAAACCAGGAAGTTCAGTCAGGACACAATTATTAAGCCAATTTTACTTCACTCCCCTTTTAAAAGTAACTCCTAAATAGGGAACACAAAATTCATTAGACATCTCCCTTCTGCTCCATGGCATTTTATCAGGACACTAGGAACTGTGTGTTTCTCTCCTTCTGCCTCAGAGGCAATTTTTGATTGTAGAGATCTCAAAGGTGCTTATTGTCCTTGTTTTTTTTTTTTTTTTTTTTTTATCATTTAAATACCCAAATTCTGTTTTTCACTGACCTAGCTCACTTTCTGCATGAACAGCTTTAGTATCCACCTCACTGTGGGGTAAGGTTAGCTATTAGCACCAGTATTAAGCAGATCCTTCCTAAGAATACTCTGTAAATAGCAGGGGGTAGGGACATGATCTTCTTCTCAGGGTACACAGGCTATAGCAAGTCCTCTCACCAAGAGGACATTAGTTTTTCTGCAGGGAATGAAAAGACCAGGCTCTGATAGGTAGCACAGGGCAGAGCACAACAAAGGAGGCACTAAATTCTTACAGTGCCGAAGTCTGGTTCCAATATGGGAATGCATTTTTTAAAGGACCTTCAGCATAATAAATGCCTTTTAAACAATTTAATCACTATTCTTCCTGCAGTAACTTAAATGGTTTTACATTTTACTTAGAAACATATATTTAAAAGATTCCTTCATGGATCTTATATACTATTTAGGCTGATTAGGGATAAGGTTTACCACAATCACCTTTTTATTCATGCTTTTATTTTTTTCCATCTGTGTTCACTTGCCTGCTTTCCTTTGCTGACATCTACCATAAAAATAATGAGACTGACCATTTTAATTGTGGCATAGCAAAGGGTCAGAATCCTGGCTCTGCCATTTATTGGGTATTATGGCTTTGGGTGGGCTTCCCTGGTAGCTCAGGTGGTAAAGAATCTCTTGCAGTGCAGGAGACCTGGGTTTGATCCCTAGGTAGGGAAGATCCCCTGGAGGAGGACACCACAACCCTCTCCAGTATTCTTGCCTGGAGAATCCCCATGGACAGAGGAGCCTGGCGGGCTACAGTCCATGGGGGTCGGTCACAAAGAGTCAGACACAACTGAGCACCTAAGCACAGCACAGGATAGCTTTGGGTAAGTCACTGATTCCGTTTTTCAGCCAGAGAATAGGAACAGTATCACCCACCTTGTGGGATCATGAGAACTAGAGACATTATGAAAAGTTCCTAATATAGCACAAAATCATTATCATCACCACTATCAGCTTCATGCAAAAAAAAAAACAAAAAAAACAAAAAAACCTAAAATTCAAAACTGGCCAAAAAAATTTATGCAACAAATATTTTTAAAGAAAGATACACAAGTCAATCTCATTAAGATTCTGAAAACCCTGTCACCTGCTTTATTTCTAGATAAGGGTAAAGGGAAACAAGGAAATATTCACTTGAATTTGAGGGGCAGCTAAACTGAAAGCAAGAGTAGCAACAATTTTATGCTTCTAAGGTTACTCTGATCCATAAAGGAATGCTAAAATTTCCTTGTTTGGAGACTTAAGAGTTTAATTTTCCCCTAAAGCAAGATCATCCACTTTGGCTGGGGTAAAAGAATAAAGAACAAACTCAGTAGCACCAAATGGGGTTTAACACAGAAAATAGGGCCAGGTTTCTCCTTTCAAATGCAAAATTTTACATTAAAATATGTTTAAAAATCATAGTTGTTTTTCCTCCTGATTCAATGCTTCTCCTTCTTCTACCAGGAACCCCAGAAACCTAAAGAGCATGTGATTATTGACTAGATATACAATCCAGCTGCCCCTTCCAAACTGCAATCTCATTACAAATGGACTGGCCTAGCTCAAGGCTGCCCTCAATGACAGGAAGCAATATCTATGCTCTCAGGGAAAATGGATACTGAGGATGCCACCAGTCAAAAAGTCGAACGCTGTGTACTGGGTCCAGGATGACTTGCACACCCTGTTCACTGCGCAGTTTCTGACCACCATGGACAGGATAATCTTGGAACACCAGTCTCACTCGATGATGCCGCATGTCCGTGCTCACACTGATAGTAAACTGGGAGGGAAAAGTAAATTCAATACCCAAATTTAACAACCTTGTTTTCCTATGACATACTCTGAAATGAAACAGTCTATAGACAATTGACATGGACTAGGCCACAAAATAATCTCTAAGTTACACTACCAGCACCTTTGCAAAAATATTAAAAATTAACAGTGGTTTTTGTAAGTTTTTCTTAGCTTCATATATTTAAATTGTGCTAAAGAAAGCCTCTCAAATGGCTGCACATATTAGGATACGTGCACACAGAGTACCATCAGTGACAATTTTTAAAAACTGGATTGGAGCTATAAGAGATGATTTGAAGGGATTTTGATGAGATGCATCTGATGACTTTTTTTGGGAAAATAAACCACAAAATCTCTAAATGTGTTTATATATATCAATATATATAGATGGGTAGAGAATTGTATGAATAGGAAGAATATGGAATATGCATATATAAATAAGTCATTAATGTGGCTTAATGAGATGCCTACCATAAAAACAGATATATGACATACTTTGAATTATACAAAATTATTTAAGAGAGTTGGTATATACATGTATATATTAACAGAAACATTAAAGAACAATTCCCCAGAAGTTAAGTGCAGTTACAGGATACAAGTCTAAGTTACCTTTACTGTCTCAACATGTTTATGTATTATTTAATTCTTCACATGAAGTATGCATTACTTATTTTACCATTAAAAAAAGAATAAAGCTATTTTCAATGTGGAGGGGAACATATCTCTGAAAATAAGCCAAAAATACAGAAAAGATAAATTACATGAACTCTCCAGTTGCCAATCCAGTTAAAAATGTTAAAGATATGGAAAATATACCAGAGGCATATTTGTTGTTTACTAATCTAATTCTTAGCTGAACCTTGACTAGTCAAGGGAATCACACAAAGGACAGAGCTGGTAACCCTACATTTTAATATTCCATTTATGATACCACATGCATACTTCAGATCCTGACATATAGTGCCCATGCTTTACCATTAACCTTAATGGGATAATGTTTCTCAAACATTAACGAGCACAACACAAGAGATATAAAACCATTCTATTCACTATGGAGAAGGAAACAGAGGTAAAATATTCTCAGACATAACTAACTTTTCCACAAATAAGTCTATTCCTAATATAAAAGTCAGTTTTCAGATTTTTTAAATTGTTTTTAACAATAATTTTTTTCAAAGATTTCTTCCTAAGTGGTTAAATATATAAATCTTTCAAACTCTAGGTACAGTGACAATCTACGAAAGAACTGAGGATGACATCCTGTCTCCACTTACCAGGGTAAATATCATTCCCATGACAATTGGAATAAAGATGAAATTGAGGGTGGTGACCTGCAGTAGGCAGCAGTCCTGGTCTGGGTTGGTATGAACATCTTCGTACTGAATGGGAGGCTGCAATCCTCCCATACACTTGCTCTTTAATCTTGGGGACTGAGGAGAATTAAGAATTACTCTCATGGATTAGAGGAAATGTTATGGCTCTGAGACTCCACCAATGAAAATGCTTAACTAAAGCTGCTGAGATCCATTTTTCTGTTATCTCTTCTCTCTTTAATATATATATCAGCTTCTACACAGATCAAGGAAAGCCCATTGAAAGATGAGGAAACACATGCAAGGACATGCAGAACAGGTCCTCTCAGTAGCCAAGATCTCAGGTACAGTCCAAGCAAAAAGCAGAAAGAAAGGTACAATAGTATCTGCTCTTCCTGCAAACACTCTTGTCAGTCCCTCTCCCCATGGCTTCCTCAAATTGCCTAAGATATATAAAACCATGTGAATTATTATTGTTTACAAATACATTTGCTTTGAAAAAAAAATTCTAGGCAAATAACCTCAGTACATTGTTGTAACAAGTTCTCTCCTTTCCCCTACTTTTCAGTCTTCAAGTATACAGAAAAATTAATAAAACCATGCAATAAACTCCTGTATACCCTTTACCATTAGATATTCTGCCATATTTGTTTTCTTTCCTCTCACATTTCTCATTTTATAAATATATATATTCACATGTTTAAAAAAAAAATCACAGCTCTGGGGTGGGGGAGGCAAAGTCATTTGATAGTAACATTGGCACCAAAAAAATTAACAATAATTTCATATCACCTAATATCCACAGAATCTTCAAATTTAATTGTACCAAAAATGTTTTTTATACATAAAGAGGTATCTCATTAATCCAAGATCTGCTCAAGGTTTACTCTATGCATTGAGCTATTAAATCTTTGTGCCTCTTTCATATAAAATAATTCCCTTTCTTTTCATGACAATATTATAAGTTTTAATGCGTAGTATCTGATTTTAAAAAGGTAATTTTATGTTTAGTAAAATCAGAGCAAGGTATTATCTGAAAAGGAAAGAGATGATAAAAACGCATACCTGTTTTTTGAACTTGAAGTTGAATTCCCACATTGGTTCCTGTCTGTTCCCAACAATCTTTCTGCACCAGAAAAGTAAGCACTGTAAGAAAATAAAAATAATCTTTCTGTTGCTAGCTCTAAAGACAGCCATGGCTCCAATGCTGAGATTTTACTTTGGCACAGCTAGAAACCCCCATATCCTGCCCCCTCAATCCCCAATTTGACATTGGTGCAACATGAGAAGAGATAACCCCAAGGCTGTTCTGTAAAGAGAAGAGGTACCGATAAAAGTCAACCTCAGATGCTATTAAGGTCAACCCCTATTGTTCTCATCTTTAAAGACAGAAACATGGTCTCTAGAGACTGGGGCATTCAGCAGGCCACTTCTCTATATTAAAATATAAGGGCAGTCAGTAGCCATCAGATAAGATGATAACAAAGCCATAAAACAGGCAGAGATAGCCAACCCTGAATGTAATAGGAGCAAACCACTCAGGACCTTCTGGGAGCAGACAGCCGGTATGGAAACTACAAAACTGAGCTGAATTCAATCTAGAGTAAGCCCCTCAAGGAAAGTCAGGCTACAGCTAGGGTTAACACAAGAAGTTAAGTACCTCCCAGGGGATAAGGGGGTGGGTCGTCCGCCGTGCCAGCTGTCCTGCCCTTCAGACATGCCCTGTACGTCCTGCTGTTCCATCAAAAATAATGGGCTTGGCTTTAAGGGGCAAACACTTCTGCTGCCAACACAACGGCTCCAGTGTCCCACAAAAGCTATGCTACTGAAAAGAGAGAGAGGGAGAATCAAATACGAAAAGGTGGAGTCCAGCAACATGTGACAACTTCCTTCAGGCATGCTGGCAACTTCCTGAATGCCATGCGATTATGGTTATACTAGCAAGGCAATGCATGGGACATAGGCCATTGCAGGTCCCACATCCTCCAGATCTCTAAACAATGGACACAAAAACAGTAGACAGGTGGCCTAGGCTTCCTGTCTTGGTTAAGATTTTTGTTATCACCACTGTTAGTAGTCCACTTAAAAAATTAATATACAATTATAAAAATATGAAGACATGGGCATTTTAGATTTAGGAGTAGCACTTGCATTGTGCACTGGAGCCGCAAGGATGTCCAGCTTGAAGTCTGCCCAGTGCTGCTCTGCTCCCAGCAACTGATTAGCACCCGGCCACGGTCAGCTTTGGGGTGATCCCACCTCACCACAGTTAACCTGCGATGATCAAAGGTCTTTGCGGGAAGGAAAACTATAAATGTGAAAAGATACTCTGTCTACTCATATTATGAGAAGGAATAAAATTCTACCCACTCAGCATTCTAATCCTGCCCTAAATCCATCAACTAGTGTGACATTAAATTGAGCTCAGCCAATGACCCTGATCACCTCAGTTTACAATCCTGGGAAGAACCATGATGATCTTGAAATCAACAGTACTCTTTTAATCAATATTTATCAGGTAGAATGTTCTCACATTAGAGCTGAACTAGGGAAAAAGAATCATTAACATCCAAAGCATAAAAAACAGAATTATGAAGTACTAAAGAACATCAGACTTTGCGTAGGAACAGAATAAAAAAAAAATTCACAAACTCAAAAGATACAAAGTTTGGACAATAGTATTAGCTGAATGAGAAAAAAGTTGGGAGACATTGACTTGCCTAAATAATCATATATGCTATAATAGTCTAGCTTGGCAAAGGTGTGTTCACCAGATACCTCATGGTAGAACAAAGGACAAAATGGACCACAGGCTTACTGACCTACTTACAGATCAGAAAAATACAATGAAACTTGAATACAATGTATAAGTGAATATAAACTACTGGGGAAATCCAGAAATATAAATAATGGCCTAGAACACAGGAAGACTTTTAGAGCGCTAAAGTCTATGAGTGGGAATACTTTATAGTCTCTGAAACAATCCATCCCAGAGCCTGGCAACAATAGGCACTTTGCAAATGCTGAAGAAGTCTACACCAGAATCTTTTAAGAAGGTCAATGAGAAAGTGACATTCCAGATGTCAAGGTCACATTAGAAAAAGAAAATTAGTAAGTCGTTTTATATTTTGGTATGATTTAATGGAGAAGGAAATGGCTACCCACTCCAGTATTCTAGGCTGGAGAAACCCCGTGGACAGAAGAGCCTGGGAGGCTACAGTCTATGGGGTTGCACGGAGTCAGACATGACTGAAGTGACTTAGCATATCATGATTTAAAGCACCTTTTGAGAATTATGGTTTTTATCTATCATTTGAACTGTGTTCTTCCTTGCTCAAACCATCAAACCATTTAAAGTGGTTCAATGTATAAGGCATGAAAATAAATTAAAGAGAATAAGGAATATGCTAAAAGCACAAGAAAGCTTTAAGGTAAAGATAACATAAGCCAGCCCAGCACAGCAGGAATGTCCTGGAGAAACAATACCCCCAAGCTCAGAAAGTTTATATTATTCCCCGAGCAGCCTGGTATCTACAGCCCCAGGCCACCCCATTAAGAAAGCTAGAAACAAGCCATGATAACAGGCCCATTATACAAAAGTCCATTTCTTAAACCCTATCACTAATACCCACTTACTTTGGAATTCTTTAATGTGCTAGGAGTGCTTTCTGGAATGGCTGGATTCTTGGAGATTCGAGCAGCAAATGGCTCATACATATGGTACAGAGATCGGATCACACATGCCCGAAGACAGTGCAGCTTCTCCATTGACTCTGGTCGCAGGCGCAAAGGCAGAGAGGCATCCAGTGTGTAGTGTCTGAAACATGACACATTACTCCTACCAGTAAGCGACCTGTCTCTTCTGTTCTAGGCCAGTCTCCTAGGACTCCTGGGCTCTGTACA
Source organism: Tragelaphus eurycerus (assembly GCA_935064755.1). Classification (NCBI taxonomy): domain Eukaryota; kingdom Metazoa; phylum Chordata; class Mammalia; order Artiodactyla; family Bovidae; genus Tragelaphus; species Tragelaphus eurycerus. The sequence goes on along the minus strand of CAKXYN010000134.1, from coordinate 40,184 downwards.
AATTTTACATTACTATTCCACTGGCAGTAGTTAGTTTGTCCCTAGTGCTCTCATGTGGTCTCTCTCTCTCTCTCTCACACACACACACACACACAAATCATCTCCTTCACTTCTCAGCTACTTTTCTTTGTTATGCAAAACTCAATTCATATATACCTTATAATCCTGCACTTCTCTATTCATTTAACATTTTTAAATCCTAGTTCACTTTAAAAAGGGCAAGTCTCTGACTTGATACTAGTACAATATACTTCAGTTACTCAAAAAGAACTTGGACTGGAGAAGATCCACCAGGTTCTCTTGTCACATGTCTCAGAAAGTTCTCTACTCCCTGATAACCTCAACATCCCCTTCTACCATACTCTTACTGACAGTTTATAATCTTCACTTCACTTCTAACCCAGCATCAAAAGTTAGCCCTCTTATTAATCACATCATTCACTCTCCTCACCACTGCAACTATACAGAGCCACATAAATGCAAAGACTATGCGATCAAGATGACTAGCAAATCTAAGAAACAACCAACCCAGTTGGAAAGATAAACAGATGGGCATCTCTAGTTTCTGAGAATTCTAGCTAAGATAAACCTCTGAAGCAAAGTCAAAAACAGTTATTTTTGAGACCTTACTTTTGCTGAAAGTATTAGGTTGGTGCAAAAGTAACTGGGGTTTTACAATGTTGAACTTTGCCACTTCATATTGGAATACATTCTTAAATAAATGTGGATATATTATACATCATTTTAATGTACATTTCTCACTTTTTTTTTTTTGCTAATGACATTACTTGCTGTTTATTTTGTATTTACTTTAGACTATGGAAATGATGTTAGACAAGAAGCAAACTGGAGTGGTTTTTTATTTGAGTTCAAAATGGGTCATAAAGTAGCAGAGACAACTCACAACATCAACAATGTATTAGGCCCAGAACTGCTACCAAACACAGTGCAGTGGTGGTTCAAGATGTTTTGCAAAGGAGACGAGAGCCTTGAAGATGAGGAGTGTGGGGGCCAACCAGTGGAAGTTGACAACAACCAATTGAGAACCATCATCAAAGGTGAGTCTCTTAGAGCTATAGAAGTTGCTGAAGAACTCAGCATTGACCATTCTATGGTCACTTGGCATCTGAAGCAAATTGGAAAGGTGAAAAAGCTCAATAAGTAGGTGACTCATGAGCTCACCAAAAATAAAAAAAATTATCATTCTGAATTGTCTTCTAGGGCTTCCATGGTGGCTCAGAGGGTAAAGCGTCTGCCTACAATGCGGGAAACCCAGGTTCGATCCCTGGGTCGGGAAGATCCCCTGGAGAAGGAAATGGCAACCCACTCCAGTACTCTTGCCTGGAAAATTCCATGGACGGAGAAGCTTGGTAGGCTACAGTCCATGGGGTAGCAAAGAGTCGGACAGGACTGAGCAGAGTGACTTCACTTTACGTTACTATTCTACTCAACAATGATGAACCATTTCTCAATCGGATTGTGATATGCAATAAAAAGTGGATTTTATACAACAACCAGCAATGACCAGCTCAGTGGCTGGACTGAGAAGCTCCAGAGCACTTCCCAAAGCCAAACTTGTATCAGAAAAGGTCATGGTCACTGTTTGGTAGTCTGCTGCCCATCTGATTCACTATAGCTTTCTGAATCCCAGCAAAACCATTACACCTGAGAAGTATGCTCAGTAAATTAATGAAATTCACCAAAAACTGTAATGCCTGCAGCCAGCATTGGTGAATAGACTGGGCCCAAGAATTATTCTCTACAACAATGCCTGAATGCACATTGCACAACTGACACTTCAAAAGTTGAACAAGGAAAAAAAAAAAAAAAAAGCTGAATGAATTGGACAATGAAGTTTTGCCTTATCTGCCATATTAACCTGACCTCTTGCCAACTGACTACCACTTCTTCAAGCATCTCAACAACTTTTTGCAGGCAAAATGCTTCCACAAGCAGCAGGAGGCAGAAATGCGTTCCAAGAGTTCACTGAATCCAGAGGCGTAGATTTTCATGCTACAGGAATAAACAAACTTATTTCTTGTTGGCAAAAATGTTTTGAATGTAATGGTTTCTATTTTGATTAACAAAGATATGTTTGAGCCTAGTTACAATGATTTAAAATTCACTGTCTGAAACGGCAACTACTTTTGTACCAACCTAATAAAGACTCTGCTTGGGGGTAAGGAGGTAATCATAGGGAAGACAATTACCTGAATGAATTAATATCAATTTTAAAGAGGAGCTCAAGGAAGTCAAAGCTAGGTTCATGCCCAGGCATGAATTAGAGAAAGTGAAGAGGTCACCATCCAGGGAGAAGCATCAAATCAAAAACAATGAAATCAGCCACACAGATAACACAGTGAGCTTTCTGTGGTCGCACCTTCGGTACAACCTTGTCCAAAAGGCAGCAGTGCAAGTGACAGTCCAGGCATTCTTACAAATCAGGGAAAAATTCACAATGTCCTCAGGACGGATATAGGAGGCCAGCAATAGCCAAATATCCATGGGATACTCTTCTCCTCCAGTCCCGTTCAGGTCTTCTGAAATAGAAAAAAGAACTATAACCTCTGACCTTCTATTATATGCACATATAAAGATCCCTAATCATTTCAATTCTCCCAGGGCTTGCGTAATTAAAAAAATAGTTTAAATAGGTCCAGGGAAGCCTCTCAAACTCACATTTCCTGCTTATTGTAGCTGCTAAAATTTTTGGTTTCCTGTTGCCCAAGTGAATAAGTTGTGTTCTTAAGGCCTTTATTTAACCAGTATTTACACACTATTTTGAAGTTTTCAAAGTACCTTAGCATACATTATACCATTCAACTCCAATAATATGGAAATAAGGAAAATATTATTGTGCCCATTTTACTATATTATTGTGGCCCATATTACTTTGTGCATGTAGTCAAGGTAAACAAAACCCAGCTTTCTCCAAATTCCAACTTTACACTATAAATTCTACCCTTGATTTCCCTTGCAATCCCCGTCCATCATTTTCTTCAGTTCAGTCATTTAAAAAACAAAACTGATTTTTATATAGTATAAGGAATCCTCAAAGTACAAAATAAAAAACTAAGTAAATTACAATGTATTTTCATTAGTAAATAATTGCTTGCGCATTATGTTTTTTTTCTTCTAGTTTCTGGTTTCACTATCAGCTTGGTCTACAGTTCTGGCCATGGGCATCCAGTAATCAAAGATACTCTGTGAGGACATATCCTCATTTCTTCCTCCTTCAGACCTTATTAGTGTTAATTCTCTTGACCCTGAGGTCCACTATATATGCCAGATTCAAATAAAAATCCACACTCCATAGAGACACCAGAATCTGGTCTAACTCTAAACTTTAATTGAGACTTAGTCATATAGATATCCAAAACCAGGGTTTCTTTGTTTCCAGGGCAAAGCCCTGAAGCTCCATCTGCTTTTCTAGTCGCTTTCTGCAGCTCTATAAGTCAATTAGGTTCTTGCATTAGGTTCCTCATAATGGAGCCCAATGCTTCTAAAACATTGTTTCTTGTGGTTCCTATGCTTCTTGAAATCTCCAGTAACCGTTTAAGGCTCAGCCTACAGCCCTTGGGGCCCTCTTCTCCCACATTAAATCTCTCTCTCAGAAGGCAAACAACTTTCAGTAATTCCTCCACTGAGAATCATGATGACTTTTACAAAGCAGAGTACTGTTAAAATTTTTCTATCTTTAGGGACAAAATTCAGTGATTATAAAAATTGCCATTATTCTTTTTTTGCAAATATTTTATACATAATTATTAAGAAATTTCAAAACACAAATGGAATCAGTAAAGGAAAGCTTCATGTAGGTAAGTTATGTAGGACATAAAAAATTTGATAGGCATAGGTTAAGAGGAAGTATTCCAAATGAAATAAACAGCTAACATGAAACCTGAATATTCAGAAAAACAAAACATATGTGAAGGCCATAAACAGATAAGTTGAGCAAGATTTTGATGATATTAATAAACTGCTGTTAACTTTTTTACATGTGATAATTTTTTAAAGAGCATTTATCTTTTGGAGATAATTACCAAAGTATTTACAGATAAAATAATGGGATGTCTGGAAACTTTCAAACTAATTGTGCATGTGTGTGTGTTGAGATTAGGGGTGAGGGGGTAGTGGCTAAAACAAAAACAGCCATGAGTTGATAATTGTTGAAGCTATGTGATAGCCACATGGGATTCATTATACTATTCATTCTTCTTTTGTATATGTTCCTTTTTTTAAAGAAAAAAGGAGGGGGGGCAGTGGGAGACTGGTTTGATGAGAATAAAGGACCTTAATGAGGGTAAAGTGGAGCAAGGAAGTAAAAGATGAATTATAGCTAATAGTTTGTAAACTACAAGTCATACACTGGATAAGTAACTAGGCTCCTGAATACGTAAGAATCATTACAACTCAGTAATAAAAATATAACCTAATTTAAAAATGAGTGAAAGATTTGGATATTTCTCTACAGATGATATACAAAAGGCCAATAAGCACATAAAATATTCAGCATTAGTATGCAAATGAAAACCATGAGATACCACTTCACATTCACTAGAATGGCTATAGTTTAAAAAGTTAGACAAATAACAAGTATTGACTAGGACGAGGAATTGCTAGTGGGACATAAAATGGAAACTTCATAAAGAAAGCTTCGCAATTCCTCAAAAAGTTAAATACAGTCACCATGCCATCTAGCAATTTCACTCCTAACCAACAGAAATGAAAATATATGTTCAGACAAAAACTTGTCCATGAGTGTTACTAGTAACATTATTCATAATAGTCAAATAAAAGGAATGAAACACTGATGTACGCTACAATACGGATGAACCTTGAAAACACTATGCTAAGTCAAAGCAGTCAGATGCAAAAGACCACATATTATATGATTTCATTTATATGAAATGTCCAGAATAGGCAAATCTATAAAGATCGAAAGTAGTTTGGTGGTTGCCTGGGAGGAAGGGATGGGTGGGAAAGTGTGTTAGGAGGGAATCAGGTTTGGTTTGACAGAAATGTTCTAACTTAGATCATATTGATGGCTACAGAACTCTGTGTGAACATATTAAAAACATACATTGCACACTTTAAAGGGATGTATTTTGTCTCAACAAAGATGTTTTAAAAATCTGTAAGCTCTTTTGTGGAACGTGCTCAAAACTAAAGAAGAAAATCAAGAGAAATAGCTAACATTGACACAATGGTGACAATAGACAGGGATTTCAAGCAAGAGAGAAGAATCTCTATTAGCATCCTTGGTTCTGGAAAAGAGTGGTATAACTAACAATAACTGGCACAACTGCAAAGCAATGTCATTCATTTATTATTGATTATTTCAATTGTCATTGTTCAGTTGCTCAGTTGTGTCCAACTCTTTGCAACCCCATGGACTGCAGCATGTCAGGTTTCCCTGTCCTTCACCATTTCCTGGAGCTTGCTCAAACTCACATCCATTGAGTTGGTGATGCCATCCAACCATCTCATCCTCTGTCGTCTCCTTCTCTTCCTGCCTTCAATCTTTCCCAGCATCAGGGTCTTTTCCAAGGACTCAGCTCTTCGCATCAGGTGGCCAAAATACTGGAGTTTCCGCTTCAACATCAGTCCTTCCAACGAATATTCAGGACTGATTTCCTTTAGGATGGACTGGTTGGATCTCCTTGCAGTACAGGGGATTCTCAAGAGTCATCTCCAACACCACAGTTCAAAAGCATCAGTTCTTCGGTATTCAGCTTTCCTGATGGTCCAACTCTCACATCCACCCATGATAACCGGAAAAACCATAGCTTTGACTGGACAGACCTTTGTCAACAAAATAATGTCTCTGCTTTTTAATAGTCTCTCTAGGTTGGTCATAGATTTTCTTCCAAGGAGCACGTGTCTTTTAATTTCATGGTTGCAGTTACCATCTACAGTGATTCTGGAACCCAACAAAATAGTCTGTCACTGTTTTATTGTTTCCCCATCTATTTGCAATGAAGTGATGGGACCAGATGCCATGATCTTCGTTTTTGGAATTTTGAGTTTTAAGCCAGCTTTTTCACTCTCCTCTTTCACCTTCATCAAGAGTCTCTTTAGTTCCTCTTCACTTTCTGCCATAAGGGTGATGTCATCTGCATATCTAAGGTTATTGCTATTTCTCCCAGTAATCTGGATTCCAGCTTATCATTCTTCCAGCCCAGTATTTCACATAATGTACTCAGCATATAAGTTAAATAAGCAGAGTGACAATATACAGCCTTGATGCACTCCTTTTCCAATTTTGAACCAGTCCATTGTTCCATGTCCGGTTCTAACTGGTGCTTCTTGACCTGCATACAGGTTTCACAGGAGGCAGGTCAGGTGGTCTGGTATTCCCATCTCTTTTAGAATTTTCCAGTTTGTTGTGATCCATACAGTCAAAGGCTTTAGCATAGTCAACAAAGCCGAAGTAGATGTTTTTCTGGAATTCTCTTGCTTTTTCTATGAACCAACACATGTTGGCAATTTGATCTCTGGTTCCTCTGCCTTTTCTAAATCCAGCTTGAACACCTGGAAGTTCTTGGTTCATGTACTCTGAAGCCAAACTTGGAGAATTTTGAGCATTACTTTGCTAACGTGTGAAATGAGCGCAATTGTGCTGTAGTTTGAACATTCTTTGGCACTGCCTTTCTTTGGGATTGGAATGAAAACTGACCTTTTTCCAGCCCTGTGGCCACTGATGAGTTTTCCAAATTTGCTGATTATTTCAAAATATTTTAACAAATGTAAAAGTCTGTTATCTGATTCTCAAGTATAGGTGAAAGTTCTCAGAGATGTGAGACCATAACTATACGTTATTGTATTAACTTCCCCCTGACTCTAGCCGATCATCAGAATCACTTTAGCTTTATCAAAAGGTACCCTGAGACCTCACTGGTAGTGCAGTGGATAAGAATCTGCCTGCCAATGCAGGGTACACAGGTTCAATCCCTGATTCAGGAAAATTCCACACGCCATAGAGCAACTAAGCCTGTGCACAACTATTGAGCCTGCGTGCTACCACTACTGAAGTTCATGTGTCTAGAGTATGTGTTCCACAACAAGAGAAGCCACCACAATGAGAAGCCCACACACCAAAACAAAGAGGAGCCCTCACCCACCGCAACTAGAGAAAGCCCCCACAAAAAGCAACAGAGACCCAGTGCAGCCAACATGTAAATAATTTTCAAAAATTACAAATAAAAAAGAACAGATATTCTGGGCTCCATTCCAAGAGTATGAGTTTTTAAGTCTGGAGCAAACCAATGAATGATGGATTGGCACATTATATACCATTAATCTAACTTTCTTTGTTTCACTTGTGTAAGTTTTATCACCACTAATATATAAATATCACAAATGTTTCTATTTACTACAGTACCGAGTAGACATAAAGCAGACATTAACAACTGCAGAGTACCTACATATCTAACTGAAATGAAACTGGTTATATAAAAATCCAAATATTTAGGAGAACATTTTTGTCAAAAGTCTTCTTCCTTACACATTCAGAAATCCAGAAATGCAAAGGCTTTTTGTTCTCCTGTTGTTAAATGGATTTTACCTGATAATGTTCTCAATGATAATATGTTCTCAATGAACGGCAAGTACAGTTTACAGCTCCAGAAATATACTGACTGTTACGACTCTCCTTTCCTCTCAAATTTAGACATAAGTGGAAAGCCCTGGTATATTAAAGTCCTGTCCTACTCCTAACATTCAAACTCTGGTTCCCTACTGGTATTACCTCTTGTGTTACTGAGAAGTGACAGCTTCAAGTTATCACCACAGATAGGACTAATAATCCAAAAGAAAGTAAGCCTTGTACCTCTGTGCCTCTTGCTTTTCTTTTTTTCTGGAGATAGTTCTCTCATGGATGCTTTCCTCCTGGCCATCAGTCTCACCACTGCTGTCGATGATGTCACAGGGCTCACCAGCCCCAGAAAGAGCTTCCACTGCAGGAACCTGGGAGGCTTCCAAGCCACAGAGAGATTTTACTAGAAAAAAATAAGAGAATGAGACAGCAGAGCCTAAGCCTATGGCTTAGGCACAGTGTCAGCATACATGAGGAAAAGAAAACAGAACAACAAAAAAGCAAAAGCAGTGTGAGAGTCTGCTAAAGAAAGCTGAGAATGTAAAAAAAAAAAAGGCATTTTAAATACAAAAAATTGGAAAGCAATGGGCAAACTGATTCCAAAATTGCAGAAACACATCAGACCTGAAATAAGGGAGTGAATTATTCTCCACTATAAACCCTGCAGGATAAAAGCAAAAAGTGAATGCTATTTTCATTTGCATAATTTCTGAGGAGAATGTTGAGAGGAATTAAATCCAATTTAACCTTAATCCTGGGCTAGAGACAGTACTTATTATAAAAACACAAGTTTCAAGCTTGAAAGTAAGAGAAGCATGAAAAAAGGAAAAAAAAATGCTTCAAGGTTATTACACAAATAGCAGTTAAGTGAAGAATATGTGTGAACAATAGGAAGAAGATTAATAATCAGGAAGAAAGCAGTGGAAACCACAGAAGAGTACTCAAAGACTAATTTTTTAATAGAAAGACAAATAAAATATTACTGCTACAGAAACTTCTAAAGCTCTTGGCTAATCTTTCCCCTCCTCTGAATACGTATGTAACAACGGAGGACAGCAAACACGTTTACAGGAAGATCCCCAAAGGACTATACGAAAAACCTGAGGCAGAACCCCAGGAAAATAAAAAATCTAGTTTTCTTTTCACTGCCTGAGTCTGAAAAGACTCGTTGGAAGCCTACCTTCCTGCTGAACAGCATTGGCGACAGCTTTCTTGACCCTTCCAGACCTCACGACGGCCGGATCCGAGTTGGCATAATCCGCCACGGTCACTGAAACACAGTACCAACCCTCAAAGGAGAAGGCGTCCCTCCTCAGCTTTCTCCCCAACAAAATTCCCTGCGCACTCCAAGTTCCCAGAGGGCCCCAGCCGCCCTCCCATCGCAGACAGGCGAGCACTCGCCACGGTGCCTTCCAGCCCTGCTTCCAGCCCCGTCTTTCAAAGCCCCTGCCCCTCGCCCACCTCTTCCTGAGCAGGCGTCTTGGGCCCGGAACTTGAGTCGCTTCCCTCTCTTGGGCATGGCGACCGTGTCGGGGCGAGGCCGGGTTAGAGGGCCAGGACCCCGGGCCATGTTTCAGGCCAGAGAGCGGGATCTGTGAGCCTAGGGCCAACTCCGGCCGGCTCCGCTGCCATCCCGCTCCAGAGACCGCAGCTCCCGCGAGGACTTAGGCCCCAGCTCTACGTCGCATCGGCCGCCAACTCTCCTCTTCAGAAACCAATCACCCTCTGGTTTAGGGAGTACGTCATCATCCGGCGCCTGCAGATAACCCTGTGTCTGGGTTCCTAAAAGGTTGGGAGGGTGTCTTTATGGACCGTGTGGGTTTTGTCATACGTCTTATAAGATAATTTTCTTTTCAGACCGAAACCCACAACCCCGTTGATTAGAACGGAGTTTACTTTCTGGTCTCCCCAATTTTTCTACTATTGTCTCTGTCCACCCTCCAGGTTCCCTTCAGTACACCCAAAGCGCGTTTATTGTCATTCTCGTGCCCATCTCTCAGGCCACAAAGGCATAGTCTAACATGGGTAAGTCTTCACTCTAATTTCTTATACAAAAGCTATACATTTCTGAATTCTTAAATTTGGGGAAAGGTTTCTTAAAAGTTTATTGATTTACACCATCCTCCAAGATAAATTGGAGAAGGAAATGGCAACCCACTCCAGTACCCTTGTCTGGAAAATGCCATGGACAGAGGAGCCTGGTGGGCTACTGTCCCTGGGGTCGCAAGAGTTGGACACGACTTAGCAACTAAACCACCACAACCACACAGATAAATACTAGTAGGGTTGATAAGGAAAGAATGGTGTCTCCTTTGTTTTGAGTGAGAAAAATTTCACGAAGCTAAGGTTATAGAACTGTGACGGAGCAGGAGCCTGGTCTCGTATCCAGTAGTAATAAGTTATTGTGGGTCCTAAATGATGTTCTTTGTCCTTCTAACTTCTTTGCAGCTACCAAAAGGTGCTAATCCCTGTCTTGAGAAGCATGATACTTAGGGACCAGGAACCCAACCAGGACCCACCAGACAGTGCCGTCCTAACATATTTAGGATCAGACTTATGTTTTTAATATAATTAAACATAAACATAGACATTCGTTAGGCACAAACCACTGGCCTTTTACTAACATTGTGTAACACTAGAGATTGTGCTATTAAGGTTGAATCAGGAATTGTATTAGAAATTAAATATAATTGACTGTAGTCATGAAATAGTCAAACTTAATTTATCTAAAGTAATAACATGAACAAGGGTCTACCAGACTGAACTAAAAGAAAATTGTTTTATTTTTAAAATAATTTTCCATGAAATTGACATTTGTAGTCAAAATGCAGCTGCTAAATCTCCAAACGTTCTCATTTCACAACAATAATAAATTTGCAGGGGATGTTGATTTGGATACCTGGTCAGGGACCTAGGATGCCACATACCAAAATAAATAAATAAATGTAATCAATATTATAACAAATTCAATAAAGACTAAAAAAAGAATATGAAGATCTTAAGCAAAGCTCTTCTTGAGTTCCTTTGGCCACATTAGTGGAACAGAACACATGTAGATCTTTTATTTCACCTTTTACTCAGTTCAGTTCAGTTGCTCAGTTGTGTTCGACTCTTTGCAACCCCATGAATCACAGCACGCCAGGCCTCCCTGTCCATCACCAACTCCCAGAGTTTACCCAAACTCGTGTCCATCGAGTCGGTGATGCCATCCAGCCATTTCATCCTCTGTCATCCGCTTCTCCTCCTGCCCCCAATCCCTTCCAACATCAGGGTTTTTTTCCAATGAGTCAAGTCTTCACATGAGGTGGCCAAAGTATTGGAGTTTCATGAGAAATATCATGAGGAACACTGGGCTGGAAGAAGCACAAGCTGGAATCCAGATTGCTGGGAGAAATATCACTAACCAGAGCAGATGACACCACCCTTATGGCAGAAAGTGAAGAGGAACTAAAAAGCCTCTTGATGAAAGTGAAAGTGGAGAGTGAAAAAGTTGGCTTAAAGCTCAACATTGAGAAAACGAAGATCATGGCATCTGGTCCCATCACTTCATGGCAAATAGATGGGGAAACAGTGGAAACAGTGTCAGATTTGATTTTTTGGGGCTCCAAGATCACTGCAGATGGTGAATGCAGCCATGAAATTAAAAGACGCTTACTCCTTGGAAGGAAAGTTATGACCAACCTAGATAGCATATTCAAAAGCAGAGACATCACTTTGCCAACAAAGGTCTGTCTAGTCAAGGCTATGGTTTTTCCAGTGGATGTATGGATGTGAGAGTTGGATGTGAAGAAAGCTGAGCACTGAATAATTGATGCTTTTGAACTGTGGTGTTAAAGACTTTTGGGAGTCCCTTGGACTGCAAGGAGACCCAACCAGTCCATTCTAAAGGAGATCAGTCCTGGGTGTTCATTGGAAGGACTGATGCTGAAGCTGAAACTCCAATTCTTTGGCCACCTCATGTGAAGAGTTGACTCATTGGAAAAGACCCTGATGCTGGGAGGAATTGAGGGCAGGAGGAGAAGGGAATGACAGAGGATGAGATGGCTTTTTACTAAAAAGCAGCAATTTTAAATTAATGGCACTGTCAGAGTCCATATTTGAAGATACACATTTTTTTCTAGTAAGATAAGTTGTAAAAGTTACTAAAAGAGCTGTTATTTTTTTAAGTTCCAAACATTTTTATTGAATTTTTAAATTAAAATTTCTTTCAACTTATAGACTCAATTTGGACTTAGTTAGACAGTGTTCTTGCCTGGAGAATCCCAGGGACGGGGAGCCTGGTGGGCTGCCGTCTTTGGGGTCACACAGAGTCGGACATGACTGAAGTGACTTAGCAGAAGTAGCAGTAGCAGACTTATAGACTTTATCTATATACTATTGAGTTTTTCCACTCAGCCGTTGGAAATGCATCTCCATTTAATAAAATCTTGTAAGTCCCTTAATTATTTTAACTCAGACTCATTGTTATTCTTGTCAGTTTTTCTTTATGTTTTGTTGAAGTTTAGTTAATTCACAATATTATATTAGTTACAGGTGTACAACATAGTAATTCAATATTTTTATATGTTATAATCCATTTACAAAGTAATGGCTATGTTTCCCTGTGCCAATCAATATATCCTTGTTGCTTCTTTATGTGTAAGTACCTTGTATCTCTTAATCTCATACCCCTATCTTGCTGCTCCTCCTTCCCTCTCCCCACTGATTTTTTTCTCTATATCTGTGAGTCTGTTTTGTTACTACATTTATTTGTTTTAGTTTTTAGATTCCATATATAAGTGACAATATACAATATTAGTCTTTCTCAGTGTAACTTATTTCACTGGGCATAAAACTCCCTAGGTCCATCCACATTACTGAAAATTGCAGAATTTCTTTTCTTTATGGTCAAATATTATTCTACTGTGTGTGTGTATGCACATATTTACATATTTATTTATATTTGGACTTTTTGATGATGTGAGGTGATATCTCATGGTTTTCATTTGTATTTCTCTGATAATTACTAGTCCTGAGCATTTTTTCATGTGCTTGTTGGTCATCTGTATTTTTTCTTTGGGAAAATGTCTAGTCAGGTCTTTGGCTTTTAAGTTGGGCTGTTTGTTTTTTTGATATTAAGTTGTATGAGATGTTTATATTTTTGGATGTTAATCCTTTATTAGTCATAAATAAAGGCTGTCTTTTTGTTTGGTCAATGATTTCCTGTGCTGTGCAAAAGCTTTTAAGTTTAATTAGGTCCCATTTGTTTATTTTTGCTTTTATTTCTTTTGACTTAGAAGACAGATCCAAAAAATATTGCTGCAATTTATGTCAGAGTGTTCTACCTATGTTCTCCTGTAGGAGCTTTATGGTTTCTAGTCTTACATTTAAGTCTTTAATCCATTTTGAGTTTATTTTTGTATATGATGTGATGAAATATTCTAATTCCATTGTTTTACATGTAGCTGTCCAGTTCTCTGGCACTATTTACTGAACAGTATACATATTCTAGCTTTTTTCCATTGTATATTCTTGCCTCCTTTGTTGTAGATTAATTGACCATAAGTGTGCAAGTCTGGAGATCAATCCTGGAATTTCTTTAGAAGGAATGATGCTAAAGCTGAAACTCCAGTATTTTGGCCACCTCATGCGAAGAGTTGACTCATTGGAGAAGACTCTGATGCTGGGAGGGATTGAGGGCAGGAGGAGAAGGGGACGACAGAGGATGAGATGGCTGGATGGCATCACTGACTCGATGGGTATGAGTCTGGGTGACCTCCGGGAGCTGGTGATGGACAGGGAGGCCTGGCGTGCTGCGGTTCATGGGGTCGCAAAGAGTCGGACACGACTGAGTGACTGATCTGATCTGATCTGATGACTGCAGCCATGAAATTAAAAGACGCTTACTCCTTGGAAGGAAAGTTATGACCAACCTAGATAGCATATTCAAAAGCAGAGACATCACTTTACCAACAAAGGTTCACCTAGTCAAGGCTATGGTCTTTCCTGTGGTCATGTATGGATGTGAGAGCTGGACGGTGAAGAAGGCTGAGCGCCGAAGAATGGATGCTTTTGAACTGTGGTGTTGGAGAAGACTCTTGAGAGTCCCTTGGACTGCAAGAAGATCCAACCAGTCCATTCTGAAGGAGATCAATCCTGGAATTTCTTTAGAAGGAATGATGCTAAAGCTGAAACTCAAGTATTTTGGCCACCTCATGCCAAGAGTTGACTCATTGGAGAAGACTCTGATGCTGGGAGGGATTGAGGGCAGGAGGAGAAGGGGACGACAGAGGATGAGATGGCTGGATGGCATCACTGACTTGATGGGTGTGAGTCTGGGTGACCTCCGGGAGCTGGTGATGGACAGGGAGGCCTGGTGTGCTTCGGTTCATGGGGTGGCGAAGAGTCGGACACGACTGAGTGACTGATCTGATCTGATCTGTGCAAGTTTATTTCTGGAATTACATTTATTTATTCTGTTCCCTTGACATATGGGTTTGTTTTTATGCCAATACTGTGCTGTTTTTATTACTGTAGCTTTGTAGTATGATCTGAATTGGGGCATGTGATACCTCCGCATTTGTTCTTGTTTTCTCAATATTGCTTTTGCTCTTTTGGATCTTTTGCGGTTTCAATGAATTTTAGGATTATTTGTTCTAGTTCTGTGAAACATGTTATGGATATTTTGATAGGGGTTGCATTAAATCTCTAGATTGCTTTGGGTTGTATGGACATTTTAACAATATTATTTCTTCCAATCCAAGAACACAGGATATCTTTCCATTTCTTTCTATAATTTTCAAATTCCTTCATCAGTAATTTATAGTTTTAGGTATTTCATTCCTTGGTTGAATTTATTTCAAGGTATCTTATTCTTTTAGAAAGCAGTGACAGATTTTATTTTCTTGGGCTCGAAAATCACTGTGGATGGTGACTGTAGCCATGAAATTAAAAGACGCTTGCTCCTTGGAAGGCAAGCTATGACAACCCTGGGCAGTGTATTAAAAAGCAGAAACATCACTTTGCCCACAAAGGTCTGTATAGTCAAAGCTATGGTTTTTCCAGAAGTCATGTACAGATGTGAGAGTTGGACCAAAAAGAAGGCTGAGCACCAAAGAATTGATGCTTTTGAATTGTGGTACTGGACAAGACTCTTGAGAGTCCCTTGGACAGCAAAGATAGCAAACCAGTCAATCCTAAAGGAAATCAACCCTGAGCATTCATTGGAAAGACTGTTGCTGAAGCTGACGCTCCAGTAGTTTGGTGACCTAATTGAAGAACATACTCATTGGAAAACACTGATACTGGGAAAGCTTGAGTGCAGGAGGAGAAGGGTGGTAGCAGAGGATGGGATGGATGGATAGCATCACCAACTCAATGTACATGAGTTTGAGGAAACTCTGGGAGATAGTGAACTCTATGCTGCAGTCCAAAGGGTCACAAAGAGTCAGACACAACATTATGACCGAAGGACAAAAATATCTTATACTTTTTAAAATTTATTTTGTAATTGAAGGATAATTGCTTTACGGAATTTTGTTGTTTTCTGTCAAACCTCAACATAAATCAGCCATAGGTATACATATGTCCTCTCCCTCTTGAGCATCTCTCCTATCTCCCTCCCCATCCCACTCCGCCAGGTTGATACAGAGCCCCTGTTTGGGTTCTCTGAGTCTTCAGTTCACTGAGTCATCAAATCCCGATCGGCTATCTATTTTACATATGGTAATGTAAGTTCCCATGTTGCTTTCTTCATATGTCTCAGCCTCTCCTCCCCCTCCCTATGTCCATAAGTCTGTTCTCTAGTCTGTTTCTCCATTGCTGCCCTGCAAATAAATTCATCAGTAGCATCTTTCTAGATTCCATATATTTACATTAGTATACTATATTTATCTCTTTCTGACTTACTTAATCCTGTGTAACAGGCTCTAGGTTCATCCATCTCATTAGAACTGACTCAGATGCATTTCTTTTTCTAGCTGAATAATATTACATAATGTGTACATATCACAGCTTCTTTATCAATTCACCTGCCAATGGACATCTAGATTGCGTCCATGTTCTAGCTATTATAAATAGTGCCTCAATAAACATTGGAGTACATATGTCTTTTTCAATTTTGGTTTCCTCAGGGTATATGCCTAGGAGTGGGATTGCTGGGCCATCAGATCAGATCAGATCAGATCAGTTGCTCAGTCGTATCCGACTCTTTGCGACCCCGTGAACCGCAGCACGCCAGGCCTCCCTGTCCATCACCAACTCCTGGAGGTCACTCAGACTCACATCCATTGAGTCAGTGATGCCATCCAGCCATCTCATCCTCTGTCGTCCCCTTCTCCTCCTGCCCTCAATCCCTCCCAGCATCAGAGTCTTCTCCAATGAGTCAACTCTTCGCATGAGGTGGCCAAAATACTGGAGTTTCAGCTTTAGCATCATTCCCTCCAAAGAAATCCCACGGCTGATCTCCTTCAGAATGGACTGGTTGGATCTCCTTGCAGTCCAAGGGACTCTCAAGAGTCTTCTCCAACACCACAGTTCAAAAGCATCAATTCTTCGGTGCTCAGCCTTCTTCACAGTCCAGCTCTCACATCCATACATGACCACAGGAAAGACCATAGCCTTGACTAGGCGAACCTTTGTTGGCAAAGTGATGTCTCTGCTTTTGAATATGCTATCTAGGTTGGTCATAACTTTCCTTCCAAGGAGTAAGCGTCTTTTAATTTCATGGCTGCAGTCACCATCTGCAGTGATTTTGGAGCCCAGAAAAATAAAGTCTGACACTGTTTCCACTGTTCTCCATCTGTTTCCCATGTAGTGATGGGACCAGATGCCATGATGTTCATTTTCTGAATGTTGAGCTTTAAGCTAACCTTTTCACTCTCCACTTTCACTTTCATCAAGAGACTTTTTAGTTCCTCTTCACTTTCTGCCATAAGGGTGGTATCATCTGCATATCTGAGGTTATTGATATTTCTCCCGGCAATCTTGATTCCAGCTTGTGTTTCTTTCAGTCCAGCGTTTCTCATGATGTACTCTGCATATAAGTTAAATAAACATGGTGACAATATACAGCCTTGACATACTCCTTTTCCTATTTGGATCCAGTCTGTTGTTCCATGTCCAGTTCTAACTGTTGCTTCCTGACCTGCATACAGATTTCTCAAGAGGCAGATCAGGTGGTCTGGTATTCCCATCTCTTTCAGAATTTTCCACAGTTGATTGTGATCCACACAGTCAAAGGCTTTGGCATAGTCAATAAAGCAGAAATAGATTTTTTCTGGAACTCTCTTGCTTTTTCCAGGATCCAACGGATGATGGCAATTTAATCTCTGGTTCCTCTGCCTTTTCTAAAACCAGCTTGAACATCAGGAACTTCATAGTTCACATATTGCTGAAGCCTGGCTTGGAGAATTTTGAGCATTACTTTACTAGCATGTGAGATGACTGCAATTGTGCGGTAGTTTGAGCAGTCTTTGGCATTGCCTTTCTTTGGGATTGGGATGAAAAACTGACCTTTTCCAATCTTGTGGCCACTGCTGAGTTTTCCAAATTTGCTGGCATATTGAGTGCAGCACTTTCACAGCATCACCTTTCAGGATTTGGAATAGCTCCACTGGAATTCCATCACCTCCACTAGCTTTGTTACTAGTGATGCTTTCTAAGGCCCACTTGACTTCACATTCCAGGATGTCTGGCTCTAGGTCAGTGATCACACCATCATGATTATCTGGATTGTGAAGCTCTTTTTTGTACAGTTCTTCTGTGTATTCTTGCCACCTCTTGTTAATATCTTCTGCTTCTGTTAGGTCCATACCATTTCTGTCCTTTATCGAGCCCATCTTTGCATGAAATGTTCCTTTGGTATCTGATTTTCTTGAAGAGATCCCTAGTCTTTCCCATTCTGTTGTTTTCCTCTATTTCTTTGCATTGATCGCCGAAGAAGGCTTTCTTATCTCTTCTTGCTATTCTTTGGAACTCTGCATTCAGATGTTTATATATACTTTGCCAACAAAGGTTCGCCTAATAAAGGCTATGGTCTTTCCTGTGGTCATGTATGGATGCGAGAACTGGACTGTGAAGAAGGCTGAGGGCCGAAGAATTGATGCTTTTGAACTGTGGTGTTGGAGAAGACTCTTGAAGAGTCCCTTGGACTGCAAGGAGATCCAACCAGTCCATTCTGAAGGAGATCAGCCGTGGGATTTCTTTGGAAGGAATGATGCTAAAGCTGAAACTCCAGTATTTTGGCCACCTCATGCGAAGAGTTGACTCATTGGAGAAGACTCTGATGCTGGGAGGGATTGGGAGCAGGAGAAGGGGACAACAGAGGATGAGATGGCTGGATGGCATCACTGACTCAATGGATGTGAGTCTGAGTGACCTCCAGGAGTTGGTGATGGACAGGGAGGCCTGGGGTGCTGCAGTTCATGGGGTCGCAAAGAGTTGGACACGACTGAGCGACTAATCTGATCTGATCTGATCTGATGTTTTCTTTGGAGAAATGCTTGGACATTTTTTTATTTTCTCTTAAGCAGCAGGAGGAAACAAACTAGTGTTACATTTTTTTCCCTTCTCTATACAGATTTAAAAAGAAGTTTCTCTTAAAATTCTGTGTTGCCATAATGACACCTGGCTCCACTTGAACTTTTCTCAAACCTTGAGGTAACCGCTGTATTTTTCTTATGGAAATGTTTGTCTTAAGCTATGTTAATATACTATATATTTACCCCAGACTCTTGTTTTCTAGTCAGTCCAGCCTAAAGGCTCAGAACTGACTTGACAAACCAGTAAGGTATACTCATACATTGTTCTCCTAATCTATGTTAATGAAACTGTATATTTGTATGGAAATCTGCCTTTCTTCAAGATTCATGTCAATCATTTTATGGCATGGGTTGACTTACCCGGTGCCAAGGTTATCTCAAAATGCATCTTGTGGGTGAGGGGCCTGGTTCCATTTTCTGAGTTTTGAGACATTTCCTTTCTTTAATTAGCAGACTGCTAGCAGTAGCAGTAACTATATGCTGCTGCTACTGCTAAGTCGCTTCAGTTGTGTCCGACTCTGTGTCGGACACAAAGAGTGTGTCCAACTCTTTGTGACCGCATGAATTGCAGCACGCCGGGCCTCCCTGTCCATCACCAACTCCCGGAGGTCACTGAGACTCACATCCATCGAGTCAGTGATGCCATCCAGCCATCCAGCCATCTCATCCTCTGTCGTCCCCTTCTCCTCCTGCCCCCAATCCCTCCCAGCATCAGAGTCGTCTCCAGTGAGTCAACTCTTCACATGAGGTGGCCAAAGTACTAGAGTTTCAGCTTTAGCATCATTCCCTCCAAAGAAATCCCACGGCTGATCTCCTTCAGAATGGACTGGTTGGATCTCCTTGCAGTCCAAGGGACTCTCAAGAGTCTTCTCCAACACCACAGTTCAAAAGCATCAATTCTTTGGTGCTCAGCCTTCTTCACAGTCCAACTCTTACATCCGTACATGACCACAGGAAAAACCATAGCCTTGACTAGATGGACTTTTTTTGGCAAAGTAATGTCTGCTTTTGAATATGCTATCTAGGTTGGTCATAAGTTTCCTTCCAAGGAGTAAGCATCTTTTAATTTCATGGCTACAGTCACCATCTGTAGTCATTTTGGAGCCCCCCCCCCCCCCAAAAAAAGCCTGACATTCTTTCTACTTTTCCCCCATCTATTTCCCATCAAGTGATGCGACCAGATGCCATGATCTTCATTTTCTGAATGTTGAGCTTTAAGCCAACTTTTTCACTCTCCACTCAGCATCCTCATTCTTCTGAGAACCCAATGACAAGGCTGTTTGTGCTGGTCTATATGTGACCTTAGTAATCTCCTAAAATGAGGGCTACTTTATACACAGAAAATGGATTGAATGGAGGCCCCAAAAGATGTGTTCCCCTCCACCCAGAACATGTGATCAGGACTACATCTGGGGAAAGTGTCTCCATAGATGTGGTTAAGGATCTCGAGGTGAGAAGATATTGGGTGAGAGTGGCCCTCAATCCAGCTAACAGCATCCTTATAAGAGACAAAAGAGGGGAGACACAACACAGAAGAGAAGCAATGTGATGATGAAGGCAGAGATAGCAGGGATCAGCTATAACCCTGCCTGGGGATGCCTAGAACCCCAGAAGTTGGAAAAGAATCTCTGGAGGGACTCGAGTTCTGCAATACGTTGATCTCAGATGTTTGGTCTCTACCTATCTGTTGATGGGCACTTGAAATATTTCTATGTTTTCAGTTCAGTCGCTCAGTCGTTTCCGACTCTTTGTGACCCCATGAACCAGAGCACGCCAGGCCTCCCTGTCCATCACCAACTCCTGGAGTTTACCCAAACTCCTGTCCATTGAATCAGTGATGCAATCCAACCATCTCATCCTCTGTCGTCCCCTTCTCCTCCTGCCCTCAATCTTTCCCAGCATCAGGGTCTTTTCCAATGAGTCAGCTCTTCACATTAGGTGGCAAAGAATTGGAGTTTCAGCTTCAACATCAGTCCTTCAAATGCACACACAGGACTGATCTTCTTTAGGATGGACTGGTTGGATCTCCTTGCTGTCCAAGGGACTCTCTATAGAGTCTTCTCCAACACTACAGTTCAAAACCATCAATTCTTCAGCGCTCACCTTTCTTTATAGGCCAAATCTAACATCCATACATGACTACTCAAAAGACAATAGCCTTGATGAGACAGACCTTTGTTGACAAAGTAATATCTCTGCTTTTGAATACGCTGTCTAGGTTGGTCATAACTTTCCTTTCAAGGAGTAAGCATCTTTTAATTCTATGGCTGCAATCCCCATCTGCAGTGATTTTGGAGCCCCCCAAATAATGTCAGCCCCTGTTTCCACTGTTTCCCCATCTATTTGCCATGAAGTGGTGGGACCGGATGCCATGATCTTAGTTTTCTGAATGTTGAGTTTTAAGCCAACTTTTTCACTCTCTTCTTTCATCAAGAGGCTTTTAAGTTCTTCTTCACTTTTCTGCCATAAGGGTGGTGTCACCTGCATTATTTTTTGTTTTTTTTTTTTGCCGTTATTGATTCTTGTTGTTTTTTTTTCTTCTCGCTCGTCTTTCTTTATGTTGTATTATAATAAGAAGAAAAGGGGAAGAGATAAGAAAAAAAAATCCTCCTTTTCTTTTTTTTTTTTTTGTTTCGGTTTTTTTTTTCCTTTTTTTTTTCTTTCTTTTTCTTCCTCCCTTAGGTGTTTCAAGGGGGGGGAGAGGGGGGGTGGGGTTGTTCCCAAACTAAAAATATTTTGTGTGGTTTTTGTGGTTCTCATAGAGAGAAAGAGGTGGGGACAGTCAAAAAAAAAAAAAAGAAAAGTTTTAAGAAGAGGGAAGGACCCCCAAGCCAAAAGGAGAGGCTGTCAGGGGCTCAGCTTCATTCTCTCACTCCTTTGCTTATCTGTAACTTCCTACTCCTATAGCGAGGAGCCTGGCTCCCACCATCTGCCATTTATCAATTTATTTCTCCTCTTCAGATTGCATATGAGGTGGTTTCAGCATTGTTACCTGTGACACCCTGGAAAGAACTCCATAAAGTAAAGCCCACTGTTCATGGAAGCCCATTGAAGATAGGACACTGAAAGATGAACTCCCCAGATGGGTAGGTGCCCAATATGCTAGTGGAGATCAGTGGAGAAATAACTCCAGAAAGAATGAAGAGACAGAATAAAACAAAAACAGCACCCAGTTGTGGATGTGACTGGTGATAGAAGCTAAGACTCATGCTGCAGAGAGCAATATTGCATAAGAACCTGGATGTTAGGTCCATGAATCAAGGCAAATTGGAAGTGGTCGAACAAGAGATGGCAAGAGTGAACATCGACATTTTAGGAACCAGCAAACTAAAATGGACTGGAATGGGTGAATTTAACTCAGATGGCCATTGTATCTACTACTGTGAGCAAGTATCCCTTAGAAGAAATGGTGTAGCTATCATAATCAACAAGCGAGTCCAAAATGCGGTGCTTGGATGCAGTCTCAAAAATGACAGAATGATCTCTGTTCGTTTCTAAGGCAAACCATTGAATATCACGGTAATCCAAGACTATGCCCCGACCTGTAATGCGGAAGAAGCTGAAGTTGAACGGTTCTATGAAGACCTACCACACCTCTTAGAACTAACACCCAAAAAAGATGTCCTTTTCATTATAGGGGATTGGAGTGCAAAAGTAGGAAGTCAAGAAACACCTGAAGTAACAGGCAAATTTGGCCTTGGAGTACAGAATGAAGCAGGGCAAAGGCTAATAGAGTTTTGCCAAGAGAACTCACTAGTCACAGCAAACACCCTCTTCCAACAATACAAGCAAAGACTCTACACATGGATATCACCAGATGGCCAACACCAAAATCAGATTGATAATCATTCTGCAATCATTCTTTGCATCCAAGATGGAGACCCTCTATACAGTCAGCAAAAACAAAGCCAGGAGCTGACTGTGGCTCAGATCCTGAACTCCTCATTGCCAAATTCAGACTTAAATTGAAGAAAGTAGGGGAAACCACTAGACCATTCAGGTATGACCTAAATCAAATCCCTTATGATTATACAGTGGAAGTGAGAAACAGATTTAAGGGACTAGATCTGATTGACAGAGTGGCTGATCAACTATGAATGGAGGTTCATGACATTGTACAGGAGACAGTGTTCAGGACCATCTCCAAGAAAAAGAAATTGAAAAAAGCAAAATGGTTGTCTGAGGAGGTCTAACAAATAGCTGTGAAAACAAGAGAAGTGAAAGGCAAAGGAGAAAAGGAAAGATATAAGCATCTGAATGCAGAGTTCCAAAGAATAGTAAGGAGAGATAAGAAAGCTTTCCTCAGTGATCAATGCAAGGGAACAGAGGAAAGCAATAGAATGGGAAAGACTAGAGAACTCTTCAAGAAAATTAGAGATACCAAGGGAACATTTCATGCAAAGATGGGCTCAATAAAGGACAGAAATGGTATGGGCCTAACAGAACAAGAAGATATATATAATATTATATAAAATATATAAATATTTTAAAAAAAAAATACTATTATAAAAAAAAAAAAAAAAAAAAATATTTTAAAAAAAAAATTTTAAAATATTTTTAAAAAAAAAAAAAAAAAATTTTTTAAAAAAAAAAAAAGAAGATATTAAGAAGAGGTGGCAAGAATACACAGAAGAACTGTATAAAAAAGATATTCAAGACCAAGATAATCACGATGATGTGATCACTCACCTAGAGCCAGACATCCTGGAATGTGAAGTCAAGTGGGCCTGAGGAAGCATCACTTTGAACAAAGCTAGTGGAGTTGATGGAATTGCAGTGGAGCTACTTCAAATCCTGAAAGATGATGCTACGAAAGTGCTGCACTCAATATGCCAGCAAATTTGGAAAAATCACGAGTGGCCACAGGACTGGAAAAGGAAGGTTTCCATTCCAATCCCAAAGAAAGGCAATCCAAACAATGCTCAAACTGCCGCACAATTGCACTCTTCTCACAGGCTAGTAAAGTAATGCTCAAAATCCTCCAAGCCAGGCTTCAAGAGTATGTGAACCATGAACTTCCAGATGTTCAGGCTGGTTTTAGGAAAGGCAGAGCAACCAGAGATCAAATTGCCAACATCTCCTGGATCATCGAAAAAGCAAGAGAGTTCCAGAAAATCATCTATTTCTGCTTTATTGACTCTGCCAAAGCCTTTGACTGTGTGGATCACAATCAACTGTGGAAAATTCTGAAAGAGATGGGAATACCAGACCACCTGACCTGCCTCTGGACAAACCTATATGCAGGTCAGGAAGCAACAGACTGGTTCCATAGGAAAAGGAGTACGTCAAGGGTGTATATTGTCACCCTGCTAATTTAACTCATATGCAGAGTGCATCATGAGAAGCTCTGAACTGGAAGAAGCACAAGTTGGAATCAAGATTCCTGGGAGAAATACAAATAACCTCAGATACACAAGTGACACCATCCTTACGGCAGAAAGTGAAGAAGAACTAAAGAGCCTCCTGATGAAAGTTAAAGAGGAGAGTGAAAAGGTTGATTTATAATTTAACATTCAAAACACTAAGATCATGGCATCTGGTCCCAACACTTCATGGCCAATAGATGGGGATCAGTGGAAACAGTGGCTGAACTTCATTTTGGGGGCTCCAAAATCACTGCAGATAGCGATTGCAGTCATGAAATTAAAAGACGCTTACTCCTTGGAAGGAAAGTTATGACCAAGCTAGACAGCATATTGAAAAGCAGAGACGTTATTTTTTCAACAAAGGTCCATCTTGTCAAGCCTATGGTTTTTCCCGTAGTCGTGTATGAATGTGAGAGTTGGACTGTGAAGAAAGCTGAGTGCTGAAGAATTGATGTTTTTGAACCGTGGTGTTGGAGAAGACTCTTGAGAGTCCCTTGGACTGCAAGGAGATCCAACCAGTCCATCCTAAAGGAAATGAGTCCTGAGTGCTCATTGGAAGGAATGATGTTGAATCTGAAACTCCAATACTTTGCCCACCTGATGCGAAAAGCTGGCTCATTGCAAAAGACCCTGAGGCTTGGAAAGATTGAGGGCAGGAGGAGAAAGGGACGACAGAGGATGAGATGGTTGGATGGCCTCACCGACTCAATGGAGGTGAGTTTGGATAAACTCCGGAAGTTGGTAATGGACAGGGAGGCCTAGCATGCTGTGGTCCATGGGGTCGTGAAGAGTCGGACACAACTGAACGACTGAACTGAACTGATTTTGCTTTCAGTCTGCAGGTTGTGTTCATTTTCAAAGTTCACTTAGGTCACCAATTTTTGCCCCATCCTCTCTGCTGTGTTTAGTCGCTCAGTTTTTCGATTCTTTATGACTCCATGGACTGTAACCCTCCAGGCTCTCCTGTCCTCGGGGATTCTTCATGCAAGGATAGCAAGGATACTGAAATAGGTTACCATGCCTTCCTCTAACCCACCCCCTGCAGTAAGGTTTTTTCCCATATATTTCTAACATGGATAGATTCTGTCACATTGTGTATTCAATCCTGCAACTCTCCTATACCCTAAATAACTAAACTTGAACAGGTTAATTCCCAAGGGCTATACAAATTGATGAGCTTGCACAAATGCCCAGTGACAGGTATCCATCCTGAAGTATCACATGGAATACTTCAAACCCCCATAGCCTGATCTACATATCATCTACATAGCTTTACCTTTCCTAGAATGTCATAAATGGGGTCATACTGTGTGCAGTCTCTTCAAGTGAGTTCTTCCACTTAGCAATATGCACGTAAGATTTACCCATGTCTTTCAAGGGTTGATGGTTTGTTCCTTTCTATGGTTGAGTCGTGTTCCACTGCATGTGCATGTGAGGGAAAACAATTTGTCCTCTGCCCTTCTAGGTTCTTGGTACCCCCCACCTTCTGTAATAAAAGACAGATTACCAAGGGAAAAACCGATGTTTAATAACATGTATACCTCTTACATGGGATTCCCAGGTGGCTCAGTGGTAAAGAATCCACCTGACAATGCAGGAGACCTAAGAGACACGAGTTTGATCCCTGGGTCGGGAAGATCTCCTCGAGGAGGGCATGGCAATGCCCTCCAGTTTTCTTGCCTACCTCTTTCATAATCCAGTTACATATTGCTATCAATTTCCCCCCAAGCTTTCGCTCCACCCCCACAAATTTTAATTTTTTTCATTTTCGGTCAATTCTAAATGTATTCTCTTCTTTCATTGCTTTGTACATTACTTTAGTTTCCAAATATCTGCGATTTTTCAGATGTCATTTTGGCCTTGAATTCTAATTTAGAAGAATCTATTTAAATTTTTTTTTTCATTTTATTCATATAGCTGATTTCCAATGCTGTGTTAGTTTCAGATGTACAACAAAACGATTTAGTTATATGTATATCCATTCTTTTTCAGATTCTTTACCCATGTAGATTATTACAGAATATTGAGTTCCTTGTGCTACACAGTGGTTCCTTGTTGGCTATCTATTTTATATAAGGGTATGTTAATGCCAAGCTCCTAATTATCCCTCCCCAACCACATTTCCCCTTTGGTAACCCTAAATTTGTTTTTGAAATCTGTGAGTCTGTTTCTGTTTTGTAGATGGGTTCATTTGTATAATTTTTTAGATCAGATTCTATATATGGATGATATCAATAATTGATATCAGTACTTGTCTTTATCTGACTTAGTATGATTGGATTTAGGTCATACCTCAATGGCGGAGAAGGCAATGGCACCCCACTCCAGTACTTTTGCGTAGAAAATCCCATGGATGGAGGAGCCTGGTAGGCTGCAGTCTATGGGGTCCCTAGAGTTGGACACGACTGAGCAAATTCACTTTCACTTTTCACTTTCATGCATTGGAGAAGGCAGTGGCAACCCACTTCAGTGTTCTTGCCTGGAGAATCCCAGGGACGGGGGAGCCTGGTGGGCTGCCGTCTGTGGGGTCGCACAGAGTCGAACACGACTGAAGCGACTTAGCAGCAGTAGCAGCAGCAGGAGCTAAAGGCATCTTCCAAAAAACAGGTGATTTGGAAGGGAGGGGCACTTATGGGAGAACAAATAACAATTCGGGAAAATAAATGGTACTTTAGGAGGATATATGGGAGATAGGGGAGTTTTGTGAAAATGTCTGTCTGGTGCTTGGAACTTTTCCCTAATTTTAAGACTGTTTCCAAAAATCAAAGAACAATAGATAGGTTGATAGGTAAAGAAAAGGTGAAAAGTCTTTGGCAAATCTTAACTATGAGGAACTTTTCTCTAATTTTAAGACTCTTTCGAAAAGGAAATCAAAGGTCAATTAAAATGGACTCAAATGCATTCCTTTTTAGAGCTGAATAATACACAACTTCTTTATCCATTCATCTGTTGATGGACATTTAGTTTGCTTCCATGCCCTAGCTATTGTAAATGCTAGGAAATACATAGAATGAAAAGAATGAAAGAAATCCATAGTCTTTTGTTTTAAAGCTATGGACATAACTGCAATGAACACTGGGGTACGTGTGTGTGTGTGTGTTTTGTTTTGGAATTTGCTGTATGATGCAGAGAACTCAAAGCTGGTGATTTGTGACAAACTAGAGGGCTGGAATCGGGAGGGAGGTGGGAGGGGGGTTCAGCAAGGAGGGTTCATATGTATATCTATGGCTGATTCAGGTTGATGTATGGCAGAAATCATCACAATATTGTAAAGCAATTATCCGCTGATTAAAAATAACCTAGGCATTTTCATTCAAAGTCTAAAATGCAGATTTAAAATCTTATTTCCCAGCCTTCTGTTTGACTGTAGTTTGTCCTCGGCTTTTCAATTCCCAAGTCTAAATGCAGATTTAAAATAATTATTCTCACACAGGCTTTTTTTTTTTTTTTTTTTTTTTTGGATGTGGACCATTTTTAAAGTCTTTATGGAATTTACTATAACATTGCTTCTGTTTTATGTTTTGGGGTTTTGGCTGTGAGTCACCTGGGATCTTAGCTCCCCAACCAGGAATGAAACCCACACGCTCTGCCGTGGAAGGCAGAGTTTTAACCCCTGAACTCTCAAGGATGCCCTTCACACATAGATTTTTAAAATACCACACTGTTTCTGAACAAACATCTGAAGTTCAATTATAGAGGATCTTAGAATTTTGAAAAGTAAATGATTTGGCAACTGTACTGTTTTTCTAGTTGTGTTTTGTGGACAATTGGCTTCCCTGGTGGCTCAGACGGTAAAGAAACTGCCGGCAATGCAGGAGACCCAGGTTCGATCCCTGGATCAGGAAGGTCCCCTGGACTATGAAATGGCAACCCACCCCAGGATTTGTGCCTGGAGAATTCCATGAACAGAGGACCCTAGTGGGCTATATCTATGGGGTCATAAAGAGCCGGATGCAACTGAGTGACTAACACTTTCACTTTTCACTTGTGGATAGTGTGCAAAATATGGAAGTAATGGGGGGAAAATATGCATCTCAAAACAGCTGAAAGCCGAAATGTCACCCAGCTTGACAGTGATGTATTTATTATCGTTACTGATTTAATTCTCGTATTATACTGTTTATCTGCTCTATACTTGTTTTCTGTGCTGCTTTAAATCATACTTTTGGATGTGATCTTGGGTTTTGTCAGCACATCTCACGGCCTTTACATGTGGATCCTGTGCTTCTTGAAACTAAAAAGAGAGAAAAAAGGAAAAACAACTGTTTTAACTACTGATAACCTAGCAAATCCGCCATCATCACTTTCTGTCTCTTTTGTCTGCATATTGTTTACAGCTCTTTTCCTGCCACACGGCAGAGTTGAGTTGTTACAACAGACACCCTACAGTCCACAAACTGAAAACATTTACTGTTTGCCCTTTGTACGTTGCTGACCTCTCCTCTAGCACTCAAATACAACATCATCCATACCTTAAAATAGATTTCCCAAATAATAGATAATGCCAACAGATGGACTTTGAAAACTATCACCACACACAGCAACTCACCTTCTTTTCCCTCCTCACTGAATCTGGTTACAGACACAGACGGGGCCACCCTCCAGCCTTCCTGACATTAAGTTACTCAGACAAAAGATGCAGACCCGCTGTCCACGCTCTGCCCCTCCCAATAAATCTGCAGAGCTTCACCACCTCACAACCAGAAAGAAATGGGTGTTGAATGTGCAACAAGTGGTGGAAAATTCCACCCTGTGGAACAGTTTCCCTCTTTCTTTATTAGAGGCTTTGATTAACTTCAGAGATCTTCACATATTCTAACCAGTCCTCAGATCTTTCCAACAGATTCCTATCCCAGCAAAAAAATGAGGCCATTCCCTTGTGGCTTATCTATTTTATATCTAGTAGTGTGTCTATGTTAATCCCAAACTCCTAATGTATCCCTCCTCCCCACGTTTGCCCTTGGCTAACCGTAAGGAACCTGCTGGAGAGCACAGGGAACTCTACTCAGTATTCTGTAGTCACCCACCTGGGAAAAGGAACTGAAAAGGAATGGATACGTGTATAACTGAATCAATTTGCTGTACATCGGAAACTAGCACAAAATTATAAATCAACTATGCCCCAATGTAAAAGAAAAATCAAATTGAACAAATGAGGTTGCTCCCATGGCCCTCAAGGAGCCTCGATAACCGGGCCTCCACCTGCCTCTGGACCACAGCCCCTACAGCCCTCTCCCTGACTCACTCCATTCCTGCTGCTCTCAAATCCTGCCACCCTTCATTTTTATTGGGCAATCTGGTATTCAAATGATAGTAATTCATCCTTAAAAGAAGAATTATGAGCAAATTGTAAACATGTTCTAAGTTAATAGCATAAATAGCAGTGGGAAGATTAGAACAAGAAGAGTTTGGTTAAAGCGCACCACTTGAGTCCCAAATTATGATTAATGACAAGTATATTTAAATGACTTGCCAATGAATTATCAATTAGTGACAATTCTTTAAAGAATTGAGAGGCCGTAAGAATAAATGATTCAAGACTGAAATGTTTTTCAAGTTAATTCAAATTTACATGAATAAAATTAAAATTATACCAACAAGTATGACAAAAACGGATGACAAGCTACTGGAGCCAAAGTACTATATATAAGTGATAGCATCTGGGAAACGTGCAATTGACTGTCAAGGTAATCCATGTAACTGAAGCTTAATTTCAGATTATTCATTTTAGGTTTGAGCGTTTCTTTTATCTGCTTCATCATGATACTGACATGTGGTTACATAGAGATTCAAATTATTATCTGAATAGTAAAAGAGTAAATTACTAATACCCGTCTATATTAAAAATTTAGAACTGAATCTCTTAACATTTCATAAGTGACACGATGTCTCCACTCAAAGTGAAGCATCTCTCGGGTCTAATTTTTATTTGCTGGATACAAGGTGTGCTTTTAGGCTGGTTTAGAGACCACAGATTCACAGCCTGTGTATTTTTAATATTCGGCTAGATTCAACATTTAGCCAGAATTAAGAATCACTTTGAATGTTCTTTCAGGAAATCTGAGAATTATTTCTCCTTCTGGATACTTACTTCTCTTTCTGCTTTCTCCTTTTCATACTGACGCATTCTCTCTTCTACATGATTCCATTTGTTGATTAACTCCTTGTTTCTTTCCTCCAGCATCAGACCTTGTTTCTTACGTTCAGCCTGAAGTTTTCTCAAAACCTGCTGAAACTGGTCTTGGAGGCTAATGACTATCTTCTCTGTTTGACTGTCGGCTCTGTTTTGTGCATCATCCAGTTGCTGTCGGAGCAACATGTTTTCACTCTGGAGTTGAGATAATCGCTCCTCTAAGGATTCCTGCTTGCGAAGGTATTCATTCACTTTGCCTTGTTTGTTCTGATACATGTGTTCAATATCCCGCTTTTGACACTCTGCTTGGCGTAAGTCTCTCTGGACACGTTCTAACAGCAAAGTCTTTTCTCTGAGATCATCTGTCGTCTGATGCAGCTTGATTTTTAGCTGATCGAATTTATTTTTCACTTTAGAAAGTTGCTGGGAAAGCATCGCATTGTCACTTTTCAGGTTAGCCATGTCGAACTTCATTTGGTCCTGCAAGCGTAACCTCTTAGCTTTTGCTTTCTGGGAGGCAAGTTCCAGGTCTCTTTGTGATGTCTGACCTTGATCATGATCGTGTGTGGCAGCAGCCAGTCTAGAACGGCAGGATTCCACTTCTGTTTCCAGTCTTTGTTTGCTTTGTTTTGCATTTTCCAGCTCAGGGTTTAGCATGGTATTTTCAGCTCTCGGAACGTTAAGCTGGCCAGTATGCTGGAATATGGCCTTTGTCAACGTTTCCTTGTTCAATTGTATTGCCTCTTGAGGATAATCATGCTCTCCTTTTACAATTTCAGTATCCTCAAAACATTTCTTTTCTTTTTCCAGGTTCTGATTTTTCACTGTGTCTATTTCTACCGTTGGCATGGCAATTTCATCCTGCATGTGGTTTTTGCATAACAGATCTTTTGCTTTTCTCCCACTATCAGAAACCTAAGGGAGACAAAGGAGACTTTTAGTTAGTACTCAATAAAATGACATTTCATCATTTCCTCTGAAATGAAAGACTAACCTGTATGTTTATGCAGTGAAAAGATGGCACCAAGTGGATCTCCAAATGGAAAAACTGAGGTTCGATACAAACCTCAGACCTTATACAAGCAGAAATTCCCAAAGGGTCAAACATTTAATTGAAGACAATGAATCCATGAAGGAAAAAGAAAGCCCAAGGGACTCCTCTTCAAGAAGCTCAGAACTGGAAAGGCTTTTCTCTGAATTACAACAAACACAGAAAGCTTAAAAGAAAAGATTTATAGATCTGACTACACTTAAAAACTGTATCTGATGTGGTATATTTATATAATGGAAAACTACAAAGCCATAAAATAGAATGAAATAATGCTATTTGAAGCAACAAAGATGGACTTTAGACATGATCACACGAAGTGAATTAAGTCAGACAAAGACAAGTCATATTGCTTATATGTGGAATCTAAAAGGAACTTATTGACAAAACAGAAAGAGACCCACAGACATAGGAAACAAACTTACT
Organism: Tragelaphus eurycerus; assembly: GCA_935064755.1. NCBI lineage: Eukaryota > Metazoa > Chordata > Mammalia > Artiodactyla > Bovidae > Tragelaphus > Tragelaphus eurycerus. The sequence goes on along the minus strand of CAKXYN010000134.1, from coordinate 9,094 downwards.
CACCATATGGGAAAGCGGGTAGGGGAAGGGAGAAATTAGGAGGTTGGGTTTAACATATACCATTTTATATATAGACAAGTGTATATAAAATATCCAGTAAGGATCTACTGTACAACATAAGGAACTACATTTAATATACTACAAGCAGAATCTGAAAAGGAATGTGTGTGTGTGTGTGTGTGTGTGTGTGTGTGTGTGTGTGTGTGTGTGTGTGTGTGTGTGTGTGTGTGTGTGTGTGTGTTAGTCTGTCATGTCCAACTCTTTGCGACCCCATGGACTGTAGCCCGCCAGGCTCCTCTGTCCATGGGATTCTCCAGGCAAGAATACTGGAGTGGGTTGCCATTTCCTCCTCCAGGGGATCTTCCCGACCCAAGGATCAAACCCAGGTCTCTTGCGTTGCACGTGGATTCTTTACTGTCTGAGCCAGCAGGGAAGCCCCATTTATATAATATACACACACATACACATATATGTCTGAATCACTGTGCTGTATACCTGAAACTAACACAATATTGTAAATCAATTATAATTCCATAACACCACCACTCGCTACCTTTAAAAACACTGCATCTGAGACCTCCTATACAGCAACTTCAAGTAAGAGCCTTAGCTCTGTATATATTTCAATAGATGAAATTTCATACAAAAATTATTTTCTTGAGAATATGCTACCTTTCTAAACATTTTAATAGGCAATTGTAAGCCTCATACCTATTGACAACTATACTAAGCACTTCTACAAACATCAACTAACTCATTAGCTATAATGATTCTGGAAGGGAAGAAGTTAAAACTATATAAATAAGCTGTAGGCTTTTCACCAGGTCTTCTGACTCTACTAGTCCTCTTATATCAAACCACAGTTACTTCTCTAGTACAAACATATCAATACAAAATAATCCTCCTATTTCATTCATGGTATATACACTAATGGTAAATAAGGTAAAATTTAGAGAGCTCTTCCTAGAGAACCATGAGATTCTTTTCTGCTGCAATACCTTTCATTCTCTCTTCATACTGTTTAAAATACTAAGACGAGGAAAATACAATGAGAAACATAATTATCACTAAATATATACTATGGCATATGTATCACTGTTTTCAAGAGTTCCTTGTACTGACACAGGACACTACACAGAGCAGAGGGTTCATTTTCTACAAGAATGACTTCCAAAGTATGGTCTCTGAACTGCCTGTAGTTTTCTTCCTTACCTTCAGTGGAAGCGATAAACCAACATAATCATCTATCAAGGAAGGGAAACCACTACCAAATACCAGAATACCTACTATTAGTAACAAGAGTTTTTGATTTTCATTCCCTTGTGGGGAGGGGAATGTTGTTTATTCTAAAAAAACACCTTGTTAAAGTGTTCAAAAGTGTTTTTACAACTGATGTTGCAGCTTTTACAAACTGAAAAACTGTTAATGATGTGAAAATGTCACTGACAGGATATTGGTTAAAGAAATGACAGTGGAGCCAAGAACGGACTCTGATTCAGACACTGAAGGTGACGACGTGCACGGAGGGACAGACACGCTCACCCCAAAGCAGAGGGACTTTGTCGGGTAGCGCAGTCGATGGGGGAGCACACGTCACAATCAGGGCCCCAGCTCCTTCGAGACAGTCACAAAGGATCTGAGATCAATTCCTATGGAAAATATTAAAAGCCTCTCCTTGGATGAGGCCACTGCATGTCCCTACCTGACTGATGTCCATACCATTTCTGTCCTTTATGGAGCCTATCTTTGCATGAAATGTTCCCTTGGTATCTCTAATTTTCTTGAAGAGATCTCTAGCCTTTCCCATTCTGTTGTTTTCCTCTATTTCTTCGCACTGATCACTAAGGAAGGCTTTCTTATCTCTTCTTGCTATTCTTTGGAACTCTGCATTCAGATGCTTATATCTTTCCTTTTCTCCTTTGCTTTTTGCTTCTCTTCTTTTCACAGCTATTTGTAAGGCTTCCCCAGACAGCCATTTTGCTTTTTTGCATTTCTTTTCCATGGGGATGGTCTTGATCCCTGTCTCCTGTACAATGTCACGAACCTCAGTCCACAGCTCATCAGGCACTCTATCTATCAGATCTAGGCCCTTAAATCTGTTTCTCACTTCCACTGTATAATCATAATGGATATGATTTAGGTCATACCTGAATGGTCTAGTGGTTTTCCCTACTTTCTTCACTTTAAGTCTGAATTTGGTAATAAGGAGTTCATGATCTGAGCCACAGTCAGCTCCTGGTCTTGTTTTTGTTGACTGTATAGAGCTTCTCCAGCTTTGGCTGCAAGGAATATAATCAATCTGATTTCAGTGTTGACCATCTGGTGATGTCCATGTGTAGAGTCTTCACCTGTGTTGTTGGAAGAGGGTGTTTGCTATGACCAGTGCATTTTCTTGGCAAAACTCTTACTCATAAGTCTTTGCCTGGCTTCATTCCGTATCCCAAGGCCAAATTTGCCTGTTACTCCAGGTGTTTCTTGACTTCCTACTTTTGCATTCCAGTCCCTTATAATGAAAAGGACATCTTTTTTGGGTGTTAGTTCCAAAAGGTCTTGTAGGTCTTCATAGGACCGTTCAATTGCAGCTTCTTCAGCATTACTGGTTGGGGCATAGACTTGGATTACTGTGATATTGAATGGTTTGCCTTGGAAATGAACAGAGATCATTCTGTCAGTTCTGAATACACAGAAGAACTGTACAAAAAAGATCTTCATGACCCAGATAATCACGATGGTGTGATCACTGACCTAGAGCCAGACATCCTGGAATGTGAAGTCAAGTGGGCCTTAGAAAGCATCACTACGAACAAAGCTAGTGGAGGCGATGGAATTCCAGTGGAGCTATTCCAAATCCTGAAAGATGATGCTGTGAAAGTGCTGCACTCAATATGCCAGCAAAGTTGGAAAACTCAGCAGTGGCCACAGGACTGGAAAAGGTCAGTTTTCATTCCAATCCCAAAGAAAGGCAATGCCAAAGAATGCTCAAACTACTGCACAATTGCACTCATCTCACACGCTAGTAAAGTAATGCTCAAAATTCTCCAAACCAGGCTTCAGCAATATGTGAACCGTGAACTCCCTAATGTTCAAGCTGGTTTTAGAAAAGGCAGAGGAACCAGAGATCAAATTGCCAACATCCACTGGATCATGGAAAAAGCAAGGGAGTTCCAGAAAAACATCTATTTCTGCTTTATTGACCATGCCAAAGCCTTTGACTGTGTGGATCACAATCAACTGTGGAAAATTCTGAAAGAGATGGGAATACCAGACCACCTGACCTGCCTCTTGAGAAACCTATATGCCCGTCAGGAAGCAACAGTTAGAACTGGACATGGAACAATAGACTGGTTCCAAATAGGAAAAGGAGTACGCCAAGGCTGTATATTGTCACCTTGCTTATTTAACTTATATGTAGAGTACATCATGAGAAACACTGGACTGGAAGAAACACAAGCTGGAATCAAGATTGCCGGGAGAAATATCAATAACCTCAGATATGCAGATGACACCACCCTTAGGGCAGAAAGTGAAGAGGAACTCAAAAGCCTCTTGATGAAAGTGAAAGTGGAGAGTGAAAAAGTTGGCTTAAAGCTCAACATTCAGAAAACGAAGATCATGGCATCTGGTCGCATCACTTCATGGGAAATAGATGGGGAAAAAGTGGAAAGAATGTCAGGCTTTTTTGGGGGGGAGGGGCTCCAAAATGACTACAGATGGTGACTGTAGCCATGAAATTAAAAGATGCTTACTCCTTGGAAGGAAAGTTATGACCTACCTAGATAGCATATTCAAAAGCAGACATTACTTTGCCAAAAAAGGTCCGTCTAGTCAAGGCTATGGTTTTTCCTGTGCTCATGTATGGATGTGAGAGTTGGACTGTGAAGAAGGCTGAGCGCCGAAGAATTGATGCTTTTGAACTGTGGTGTTGGAGAAGACTCTTGCGAGTCCCTTGGACTGTAAGGAGATCCAACCAGTCCATTCTGAAGGAGATCAGCCCTGGGATTTCTTTGGAGGGAATGATGCTAAAGCTGAAACTCTAGTACTTTGGCCACCTCATGTGAAGAGTTGACTCACTGGAGAAGACTCTGATGCTGGGAGGGATTGGGGGCAGGAGGAGAAGGGGACGACAGAGGATGAGATGGCTGGACGGCATCACTGACTCGATGGATGTGAGTCTGAGTGACCTCCGGGAGTTGGTGATGGACAGGGAGGCCCGGCGTGCTGCAATTCATGGGGTCACAAAGAGTTGGACATGACTGAGCAACTGAACTTACAGACTGACCTGACTGATGTAGACAAATGGATTTGAATTACAAATAGTACTTTCCCCAGCTCTCCCTGAGAGGTTTTCGTTGTGGGAGATCTGTTGCTAGGACCTCGGGGATGGGACCCGGTCCGTGTCTGAGAGGGATGTCGGCTGGGGGAGTGAACTCCTCTGCTTGAGATGCCACTCGACAACTCTTCAGAATGAAGGACAATCAACTTCGAGAGTGTTTGGTTTCTACCAATTGCTGGGAAAAAAACCCCATGGGGAGCATTCCTGCACTTCTAGAGGATGCCAGTTAACACCTGTCCTTGAGGACTCTGCTGTGAGGGAGAACCCAGCTGGGAAAGTGGAGCCAGCTCTGAGCTGTTCACGGGGCAGGTGGCCTGGAGGGCTGACGGGCACAGAGGGAGGGGGTCCACGACTCTTAGCCACCTGCCGGATTGAAGGCCAGAGGTAACTGGATTAAAAGTAGGCACCATCTTCCCTCCCCATGCCCCTTCTCTTCTAGACCTATTCACTCCCCAATGGTCCCTCAAGGCAGAAGGGTCTGTTGCCTGAGGCCAGTGGAGAGCTTAGCCTCCTGTTTCTACACCAATCTCAACCCTGTGGTTTCTCAGTAACTATTGTGTGAGCTACTGACGTGACCTCTTCCTCTCTCTGCTCGAAAAACTGCACCCAGCTTTTCAGGATTACAGAATTCTTATTTCCGGCCTTGTTACTTGGGGAATTTTGAATTTCTTTGCTTTTATTTTTAAAACGTAACCGAAAATTTCCTATAACACTAAGTAAATGGCACAACACTCAATAATGGTACTTTTCCAAAATAAAGGGGGACATTATAAATAATATTGATGAAATAGTATGAGAAATTTGAAATTTTCACCACAGATTACTCTACCTGATTCCCATGATTTCTCACAGTCTTCAGTTCCTTTTCGAGTGCTCGGAGAGTGAATTCTAGTTGCTGTTTCATTTCAATTTCTTTACTGTATTCCTCTTCTTTTCTTCTTAACTCCTCCCTCATTTTTTCATATAACATATTAAAATTTCTTCTATTCTCTTCTTCTTGCTTTAAGGTGACTCTGAAAAATTTAGAGAGCTCTTCTTAGAAAATCATGGGATGATTCACTCTTGCTGCAAGAAATTTTGTTCCCTCTTCACAATGTTTAAAATAATAAAAATGGGGGGAATACAATGAAAAACACTTAAGAATGATCACTGTTTTCATACAGAGGGTGAAGAATCAAATTGCATAAAACTTTGTTTGTATTTTGTCTTGAGAAAAATGGCTACTTCATACATCTGTGGGTGGGAATGTAAAATAATATAAACTTTTTGAAGAACAGTTTGGAAATATAGATCACAAACATTTTTAAAACTTCTCATACTTTAACCAAATAAGACAATATTATCAAAGAATAATGTATTCAAAATAATTTAAAAAGGCAGAAATGAATTTATAGAAAAGATGTTCCTTGCAGTATTAAATAGAATACAGAAAAGTGAAAAACAACTGAAAGTTAATTTGGTAAATAACCAATGGGATGTCCATTATGGTGGACTCCTGTATGGTCATGAAAATGATGATTTGGAAAAATATACATTCAGTTATTAGAAGCATTCACTGTTAAGAACCTGCTATATTATTTCCAAGAATTTCACATTCCACAATACTAGTGACACTTTCTCCCCTGGAAAATCCTAGAGGATAAGTTAGTCCTTATAACACATCTACGTCTCTGCAGTATTCAAGGAAACAATAGTTCACCTATTTCTTTAAAAGCGAGATGTACAGTACCTTAAGCTGCTGAGCTCTCGTTCCCACTCCACTTTCTGATGCTCTAACTGTGATTTCACTTCTTTGGTTTCTGACCAAAGAAACCAAAGCTCTTTCTGTAGCCCACGAACCTTACTTTTCATTCTGTAAATTTCTCCTCTAAGTAGTTCACAATGGCTTCTTTGGCTTCTTGGAAAACCTCCCAATCTTTCATGCGAAAGAATTGTATCTTGAATTTTCAACACGCGAACAGAATTTGCATGATGAAGAAAACAAAGATAGAAACAAAAAAAAAATTATGTGAGTAATTTTTGAGTATAAAGGACTGTGCCTTTCACGTTCACTCATCCACGCACTGAACAAGTATTAAGTGTCTATAATTGGAAGACATTATTCTAAGCTCTGTAGATAAAACAGATGTCCCTGCGTCTTGTTTAGCTTGAAGTCTAGTAGAAGAGAAAGACAAATAAAATCATTATGAACTCAGATAGATACTCTAAGAAGAAAGTTGTATGATCACATAACAGAACTTGAGATAGACTGGGTCCAGGAAAGATTTCCCTGGGGAAGAGCTGTCACACTGAGAAATGAAGGATGAGCAGGAAGTAGTAAGTAGAGTAGGAAGAACAAGCCTGTGGACAGTCTCCAGCTGCCATATGTTTTTAACCAAGACAGAGTGAAGAGCTACTGATTTACCTTCCTGAGTGGAGCGAGCAAAAACAGCGCTAACAAAATACAGTAAACACTGATTTCATGACAAAGGACTTCAGGGCGTGAAGGACAATGATCCCGGAAACACACCAGGTTAGCCTAAGGAACGCCCCAGCTCACTGCCTGGAGAGAATTTCCAGGGCCCAACACGGGGGAAGGAACAGAAGCTGAGTCAGCCAGACTCCCTGACAGGAGGTGAGGAAGCTGACAGTCTGGTGAAACCAAAGTGGGCAGAGATCACAGATCAGAACCGCGGAGAGGAGAGAGTGGGACAGAGAGAAAAAGGACCCTGGAGATCTGAGGAGGAGCCCCTCGGGTATTCAGCAGAGGAACGAACAGCGCCCATCTGGGAGAAACCACCTGAGACCAGGGAGAGACCATCTGAAAAGACTACCGGAACCTGTGACTGGTGCTCACTCAGTCCCAGGAATTCTATCTATTCTCATGAGCCAGGCTGGAAAAACTCCTAGGTACCAGCAGAATGAACAGGGGAGTCAGCAAGGTCTTGCCTCCAAGGCAGGAAATAATCCGCCCTAGCCCCAGGCCCCTCTGGATGTACCTAACAAATCATGAGGAGCAAGAGCACAGAAGGAAAACTCGCAACATTTGGAAACTAAATCACACGGATCTAAATAACCCTTGCATCAAAGAGATAATGAAAAGAAGAATTACAAAGTATTTTGAACTGAAGGAAAATGAAAACATTAAGACCAGCAGACATTTTAGGAAACTGACAAGCTGATGCTAAAATTCATGGAGAAAGAAGGGTATAAAATAAAAACAGATGGAACCACACAATTGTGACCTTTAACCACGCAGCAAAGAGAAGCAACACTTGGGTTACATGATGAGATCTGAATTTTTAAAAATAGTTAATCATTAAAGTTGCTCTGCAGACCGAGGTTCCTCAAGGTGGAGTGGCAGGGAAAGAAGTTCTGAGATTATTTCAGTGATTCTAGGAGGAAAATGATGCTACCATGACCTTGGGTGAAGGCACAGGAAAGAAGAGTCAACGGAAGGTACAGTGAGTGAGAATGATCACAGGCCTGTGGCGCAGAGTATCCACCCACGTTCATGTGCTTTTAATACAGGACCTACTTCTGAGATGCACAGCACTGTAACATAGCCCTGGCTCTAGAGCAGTACTGGAGAAGATGTGCATATATCACTACTCTATACACAAACAGGCTTTCTGTTAATATTTACACTGCGGTCCTACCTTTATGCCCCAAGCCAAGTGGTTCTACTTGCAACAGGGAATTTGTAGAGTAAAGCACGTCGTCATCCTCAGAAACAGTCTCACAAGACTGAGTTAAGTCATCCAGGTGGTTCACATAATTCATTTGTTCTCTGACCTATACATACATAATATTGTCTCACAATGTCCTTAAAATATGTATAAAATATATTAAGTGCACAGAGGTGATAACTCTCTTTATCAAAGCAAAAACAGACACTTCTTAAAAGAACAGATTTTTATCAAAAGGATAACTATATCAGTAGTGTTTCTAAATGATGTGTTCAAAGTAAAGTTCTCTACAACAAAGGAAGATTTTCTATTTTGCCACTATTCCTTTTACAAAGTATTTTTTACTAGGATAATATTTTTTAAAGTTCTTTCTTTTTTTTTTTTTTTTTTTTTTACTATACCTTCTTCTTTTCATATGGTGTTTTTCTCGCAGGCCTAAAAAAACAAATGATTCTTTTCAGGCTAATAGTAAATACTCAAAAATACAAACAATACCTAAACTTTTCTTTTTTAGATAAACTCTGCATTGGTAAGTAATTTTCTATAAAAGGATGCAACAATCAGCAAGAGGAGCATTAAAGGACAAAGAAAATATCAGTAATATTAATAAAGCGTTAAATTTAGATCCAAGGCAAAGGAAAAACATAACGTTACTTGCCTTATGTGATAGAAAGCAACATACCAGGGTTTTTGCACCTGTCATTTCAACAAGAACTAATTTTTATGGCAATAAAACCTATCTGGGAGATATTCCTCAAGTCCTTCTAAGAAAGAAACCCATTTGGAATAACCATGATATTAGCTTTTTGAGGACTTCCTAGGCAACTGCTATGCATTATTAGAAGCACTTGACATGTCTTAAAGGCATTTTCATCCTCACAGCCACTCTGGGAGATAGGTATAAGAAGAAATGGAGCACAGAAAGGCTGAGGAACTCGCCCAAGCCCACACAGCACATCACCAACAGACCCAGAATTCAAACCCAGGAAATCTGGCTTCAAAACTGCTCTTCCAAAATATGCTGAGCAAGTAATATTGAAAATCTTCTTAAGTAACATGATGGTGAATGAATCTCTAGCATTATTCTATGTCT